>CM068952.1:173009659-173020370 GCA_035128595.1 Eptatretus atami | reverse complement strand
AAATAGCTTTGTAGCCTTTCCCCTCCTTGTGAGCATTCACATTGCACAACCAAAGGTCCTCACTGACTTCTTTCTTCTTCGCCATGCTGACGATGACCTGAGAATGATTGCATCAGCTCCCCTTAATTTAAAGTCCAAAAGCAGAGTGTTGTTCTACAACACTCCTCACTGTACATTCAATCGACCACATTTGTAATGCATGACAGATTGTATGCACACATCTTGGAATAATTGCATAATATTATAAAGAATCTTAGGAATATCAAAAGCATGTGCATAATTACCAACATTGGCTCAATTCTGAGACTTGGTAGGGGTATGAATAATTTTGGATGGCATAAAAACAGAAATCTTAACATTTCTATTGTTATGCTAATAATGTTGAGCCAAAATATAGTGGATTTGTACATGACAACTAAATGTCCTTGGGTAAAGTGAAAGTTCCACTACTCCAGCTTGTAGGTATGAGATAAATGCAAACTCTCAGATTTTTCATAGGGTATAATTAATTATTGGCTTAACTGTAGGTAAAGCAGACGATTGGCCTACATGCTGTAAAAACCTTCTACTCTATGTTTTGGCCTCATGGATGTCTTAGCATCATGGATGTTCCAAGTTCTTTGCAGTTTCGTAGCATGATCATTGTGATGCAGCTGTTGTTTTGACTCGCTTGCACTCATTCACCCGTCTTGCCCGTCGACCTGTTCCTTGCAGTAACATCACTGCATGGGGTCAGCAGCAAGAACGGGCTGCTTTCAAGTTCATCCTTGCGGCCTTTCCCAAGCTGCCCGTCTCCATCGTGAGTGACAGCTATGATATAATTAACGCATGCGAGCGCATCTGGGGAGAGGACCTGCGGAGCGTCGTGGAGGCACGCAGCTCAGATGCACCACTCATAATCCGGCCGGACTCTGGAGATCCTGTCATTATGGTCATCAAGGTACGAGCTTTGGGGTTGAGGATGTTCTTTGGGTTTTGATGTTGAAAGTGCCAGCGGAATTTTGGTTGATTCAGTCGAAAAAGCCTGAGTATGAAGATGTGATTATGATTAATGATTTTGTTTATTTTGGAAACTCTCCTCAGAGAACTTGACAGTAGTGTGAAATTCACTTCACTTCAAGCAGGTGAATGCCGACTGATTATTATTAGGCTATCATTAGGAGCTGGCCATCTACTTAATGCACACACAAAAAGTGGGATCCTTCCTCTTCCTCCGTAGATTGCATCCTTTCCCCTTGCTTCCTCTTTTTGTTGCTCATAAATCATTCCAGCCTCACTATATCTTTTGTTTGCGTACAAGAGCAAGACCCATGGAAGGGCAATGTAGAATTGATAGTGGGATAGCGGAGCAACAAGGGAATAACATATCGGAAAGGGATGTAATGAGAGAAATAGAGGAGGGTTAGAAACATTCAAATGAGCAAGGAACTAGGTTGGGTAAGGAAGGGTTAATGGGGAAATAAAGATCATGCGTCCAGGATTGGTGTTTACATGAGGTGGGGGTGCACTGCCTGCTGAAGCGTTGGAGGGAAGTTCGAAACCGAACACCCTTTGGAAGTGGTTGGGGGGGGGGGAGCGAAGAATAAAGTGGTTGATTGTGCATTCAACCTGGAATTTGGAAACTTATCCCTTACCTCCTACTCCACCAATACAGTCTATCGAAAGTCTCGACCCCCTTTCAAATTTTACACCTTTTGTTGCCTTAGAGCCTGGAATTAAATTGCATTAATCCAGACTTTTTCCACCTTTATTGACACATTGTAACCCACAACTTCCAAGTGAAAAACAAATTCTACGAATTTCAGAAAATTTATTTAAAATACAAAACTAGAATATCTTGGTTGGATAAGTGTCTACCCACCCCACTTATAATAGCAATTGTAAATTAGCTCAGGTGTGACGACCAAACTTTAAAATCACACACCAAGTTTATTGGCCTCCACCTGTGATAAATTATAGTGATTATGATTATTTCAGACTAAAATCAGCTGTTCCTGGAGGTTTCCTCTGCTGGGTAGTGCATTTCTCAACCTCAACCATGAGAACTGAGGAGCTTTCAAAAGACCTCCAGGATAAAGTTGTGGTAAGGTACAGATCGGGGGATGGGTAAAAAAATATTTCAGAGACTTTGTCTTGACTGTGTTCCAAGGGATATTCAATCATTAAGAAGTGGAAGGCATATGGTACCACCAAGACTCGGTCTAGATTAGGCCATCCCTCCAAACTAGATCACCAAGCAAGAAGGAGACTGATCAGAGAGGTCACCAAGAGGCCAATGGCAACTTTGAAAGAGCTACATGTCTTTATGGCAAAGACTGGTCACTGTGTTCATGTGACAACAATATCCTAAGCACTCCACAAGTCTGGCCTGTATGGTAGGGTGGCAAAAAGGAAGCTATTACTCAAAAAAGCCCACATTGAGTCCTGTTTGAGGTATGTAAAAAACACTCCGGCGATTCTGAAGCCATGTGGCGAAATATTTTGTGGTCCGACAAAACCAAGATGTAACTTTTTGGCCGAAATGCAAAACCTTACGTTTGGTGCAAACCCAACACAGCACAGCACATCACCCAAAGAACACCATCCCTACTGTGAAGCACGATGGCGGCAGCATCATGTTATGGGGATGTTTCTCATCAGCAGGAACTGGGGCACTAGTCAGGATGGAAGGGAAAATGGATGGAGAAAAATACAGAAAAATGCAGGAGGAAAACCTGCTGCTCTCTGCAAGAAAGCTGAAATTGGGACGGAAGTTCACCTTTCAGCATGATTACAACCCGAAGCACACAGCCAAAGCTACACTGGAGTGGCGAAGGAACAAAAAGATCATGAGTGACCCAGTCAGAGCCCCGACCTCAATCCAATCGAAAATCTGTGGCTTGACTTCAAGATTGCTGTCCATCAACTCTCCCCACGTAACTTGACTGAGCTTCAACAGTTTTGTGCACAAGAATGGGCAAATATTTCCCAATCAAGGTGTAAAAAGTTGATAGGGATCAATTCCAACAGACTCACAGATGTAATTACTGTGAAGGGTGCTTCCACCAAGTATTAACTCAGGGGGGTGGACACTTGTCCAACCAAGATATTCTCGTTTTGTATTTTTAATTAATTTTCTGAAATTTGTAGAATTTGTTTCTCACTTGGAAGTTGTGGGTTACGATTTTGGAAAAGTCTGGTTTAATTGCAATTTAGATACCAGGCTACAAGGGAACAAAAGGTGAAAATTTTGAAAGGAGGTGTAGACTTCCGAGATGCACTATATATGCTGTAAGAAGATTAACCCTTATAACAATCATGTGATTACATGACCCAGGGGAAGAATCCAGATTTTTCTAAATCTGGTATTCAATGGCCTGTTGCCCCAAAACGATAATTATTCGATTCCTTGGTTGCTATTGGTATATCTAGAGATGGAGTGTGGTTTCTGGATGCAGCGGGTGAGTTTAACTAGTCTCTCACACTCTCTCCAATATATCTGATTTGTAGTAATGAATACAACAATTTAGCAGAAAACAAATGCACCCATGAAAAACCTGGCTTCTCCTGATCTTGCTTTAACAATACAGTCATCCCCCGTTTATTGCGGGGGTTTACGTTAAACCCCCCCCCCCCCGGAGAAGTGAAATCCGTGATGAATGGATGCCTCCCAAAAAACGACTCGTCTGGTCTGGTGGCTTGGCAATGATCGGTTCGAGGTGCCGGAGATCGACTCGTCTGGTCTGGTCGGCTTGGCAATGATCGGGTTCGAGGTGCCGGAGATCGACTTGTCTAGTCTGGTCGGCTTGGCAATGATCGGGTTCGAGGTTCCGGAGATCGACTTGTCTGGTCTGGTCGGTTTGGCTGTGCTCGTCCAACCGCGGCAAACCTTTTTCCTTCCCGAAGCATATATCGAGCACTTTAACCTTCTCCTGGAGCGTCAGGACCTTCCTCTGGCGCTTCGGTTCCTTGCCAGAAGCCTTAGAAGGTGCAGGGCGTTTGGGCGGCATCGTAGGGCTTGGAGAAAAAAACGTAGAAAATATTGAAGTTCACAAGCGAAACTTTGTCTCGTGCGTTGTGTGACTGGTCGAGCGCCACGCGTTATAATTTATTGCTTAAATAATTTATATTTATATATTATTACTGCGATATACCGGGGGAACCGCAGAAAAATTAGTTAGGAATCCAAAGGAAAACCCGCGATGAACCGGGGGCGCGATAGGTGAACCGCGATATAGCGGGGGATTACTGTACATCACAGAACCACATCCATTGACCTGGATCCTCTTCTGTCAGTTTGTAAAACAATTGTGGTCTCCATGGTTTCAGGTGTTGACTTTTAATAAGATGGCTAGTTTGGCTGCGAGTCGTGGGGTGGATTTCGTCAGATTTTGTGCCACGGCTATTACTGCATTGTATTTCATTTACCCTCTGGTTACAGTCTTGGGATTAGTGATGACGGGTGCATGAGATAGTCACCCAGCTGCTTCAAACCTTTCTTTCATCGATTTCTTTTTGTCTCGAACGTTTCATTCCATTATTTGGAAAACTCCAGAAGCACTTCAAATGCAAGTGGTGTTATTGGGAGTACATGTTTCGAACTGAACTTAAACTTAACACTTGTACGCTTCTCAGCGGTCAACCGGGAGAGATCCACCAGCTCCTGTGAGCCATGTATCTTCAGATAATCTGAAAAAGAAAAAAAGAACGAGCGCATGAAAACACGCATTCTCGACTTTTGATCTTACACAAATGACGATGCAGATCCCAATAAGTACTCTCTGGTGTTTGGAAAGCAGTTAATCGTGACTATCTTTGTCACGTCGAGTTAATGGAACAATTTGTTCTTTCACATACGTCCAACATGAAACTTGAGTGTGTTTTATATTTTCATCAATACGATGCGAATTATTCAAACATTTTGCTGCCTCAGCACTGGTGGGGCTATTAATGGTGCCGACATCAATGGGAACACTTGAACGAAGCAAAAAGCCTCACAAAAGAGTTTATCAAAAGCACAGTTCCGTCATGCTGGTGGGAGTTTTTGCTTACAGTGTGGAAAGGAGAGAGGGAGAAATGAACAGATTGAGGTGAAAGCACAAACTGATAAACACCAAACATATATATATATATATATATATATATATATATATATATATATATATATATATATATATATATATTATATCGAGCGGGCTACCGCGTACTGCTTAGTTGGGTGAGCTTTTCCCGGCGTTGGTTTCGGGACATGTTGGACATTGAAAAGCTATGGAGTTATTGGCCTCATGGTGGTTGCCTTTTGCCTGCGTCCCGCGGCAGCACTGCCTGACGCCACATCCCAATATACATTTTTTGGTGGCAAGGCAGACATCAAGGTCAACCTGTGGAAGCTTCAAGCCTTGCCCAGATTCTGAAGTAACTGCACCCAAGATTTGGGGCCTCTCGGTGCTACGGTTCGGCCGTGAAAGACTAACGTACAAACGCAAAAACAAACACACAAACACTTGAAAAATATGCATATCGATTATTATCCCCCGCCAACCAACAAAGTTGGCGGGGGATATAGAAATGGGTTCCGTCCGTCCGTCACATTTAGTTTCCGGAGCTTTACTACAAATCCCCTCAAGATATATTTACGAAATTTGGTACACATATCAAGCAAGTGGTGAACTGGTGCCTTTTGATATTTAGAGATTTCCCCCAAAAGATTTTCTGTCACTTTCCATGGAAACAAGTTGGGTATTAAGAAATAATTGAGGTTAACCTTTGTTTCCAGAGCATAGTTGCAAAACTATTAATTATTTATTTATGAAATTTTGTACACACATCAAGAATAAATTGACCTGGTGCCTTTTGCTACTTGTCCTCATTTACTACGGCGCGGGATATCGAAGACTTTGTCTTCAACGGATGCTAGTTATATTTAATTTGGATTTTCAGTTTTAGAGCAATATCTATTCTTGTCATTTATGAGTAAATATCTCTTCACAAACAGGTGTGAATAGTAAAAGGGTTAGTCACAAAAGTGTACTCAATTTTAATTGGTTAATAAATCTGCTATTTAATGCAAGACTATATCATTTACATGACACATCAAATAACTCAAAAAGTTTTGTTTGACGAGAACAAATGTTCAAAATGTCCTCCAAGTTCTGCACACCTACAGACACGTATGGAATAGTTTCTGATTACAGACTGAAGACCGGAAATGATCCTCGTTTACAGCATCTTTGAGTTCAGGAATGTTCCTTGGGTTCTCTTTGAAAACGTTCTTAGCTTGTTGACGACTGAGTCGACGAACTCTTAAAACCATAACGATGTCCTTCAGTCAGTCATTCAGGTAGTGGGTCCATTAACAATTTTTCGATTGTTCCTTGCTCCAAAGCAGCTCAACAGATTGTTTTGAAGCTCGGCATGATGATTCATGATGTCGATGTGCAAAAGCTAACGGAGCCCTTCAAAAAAAAAAATCTTTTTTTTCAAATTTGTTTACAGAATACAGGCTCGAGAAGGAGCTAAAATACCTGGGGGAGGGGATAGGGGGTTAGTGAGGGCAGAAAATATCACGATTTTGAATGGGGGTGATCTGAGATGGTGGTGAGGGCTGTCTTGACCTGTATGGAAGAATGAGATTGAAGAGGATGTGGAAGTTGATTCACCAGGCAGCGGTTTCATGCCAAATTTTGAGGTGCCGGAGCCCTCCAAAAATGTCTGTTGTGATGTGATGTCATCACCACATCTAATCTACTGTCACATCGAGTTTTTAAAATGACACTCACCATTTGAGTGGCCAAAATGAGTAATATATGAAATATGCATATTTTACCATGATGAGCAAAAGCTTAAATAATACTCACACCCATTTAATCTCTCGATTAAGAATCCCCTTTTCAAAAATAAGTCGCATCAATTTATTCTGTAACCACCATTTTTTTTGACAAAACTATGTATTTTAAGAAATGAACAGAAGTTTTTATTACTTTTTTCTATTTGGTACCATGTAGAAAGTTTCGCACCGACACAAGATCGACCTTCATTAATAGGTGCCGCCATAAGCCTCGTGTTTGTTTAGCAGTGAGGGTGGTTGGCTTGGGATCTTAAGGTCCTGAGTTTGGCTCCCTGTCGGCTATTGAATTAACACCAGGTGGGGTTGACTCAGCCTGTCATCCTTCCGAGGTCGGTGAAATGAGTACCAGTGTACTGGTGGTAGGGGCATTGCATCAGCGACACAGCGTTGCCCTCACCCAATGATGCTACCTGCAGCCTTGTGCTGCTTACAAAAGAGGAGGATGCCACCATCTTTAAAATGCAATGCTTTGTGGGATATCTTATGCAATATTGAATTATTATTATTATTATTATTATTTTTGTTCTTTAAAACCATTACTTCAATGGAATAATAAAAATTGTTAATTTATTATACATCAGTTTTCTTTTAAAACCTTTCACCGAAACTAAAAAATATATACATCGACATAGCATCAAAATACAAGATGTCCCTCGCATATGCCGAGGGAGACGTTCCTGGAGAGCGCACTATTTTTTTCAATAGGAAAATGAGAGCGGCACTTGGTAGAGCACGTACCTCCGCCAGGCTGAACAGTTTACGTTTTGTATCCCACTGATAGGCCGGATCTGCATCTTAACCAAAATCGAATCGGCTTGTTCTTGTCACCTACCAAACTCATCAACCAAGTTTTGGCATAACCTGCCAACAATTTTCTGAAATATCGTGCTTCACATTATATTGTTTTTGGCCCCATCTCTCAATTATGAAGAATTTGTTTAAAAATTTAATTTTTCGGATCCGGATCCCGATCTAGATCTTGTCACGCACCCAACCTCTCCACCAAGTTTTGTCTGAAGTTTTTGAGATATAAGTTTTTGAGATATCGTGCTACATCGCGTTTTTGGCCCTACCTCTCAATGGTGAAGAATCACTTAAAACATTTTAGTATCTGCAACCGGATCTTCACCAGAATCAAATCGATTCATCCTTGTCGCACACCCAACCTGTCCACCTAGTTGCATCCGAATCTGTCAATAACTTTTTGAGATATCCTTCTCACAGACGGGTGAAAAGAACCTCCGTCCACTTTCAGTGGAGGAGGTAATAAAGGGTTTCGTTCAGATCCCCTCCACACCAGACCCCCAGTTGCCCACATGTGTGCAGTCTCTCTCTATCGAGTGCAGCCTGTGGCTGCTGGTTGCATCATTGGCTGGGACGCGGCTATGCCGCTGATGCAGTGTCCCCCTTACCAGTACACTGGTGCTCATTTTGCCGACCTCGGAAGGATGACAGGCTGAGTCAACCTCCTGGTGTATTTTAATTCAGCGGCCAACGGGGCTTGAACTCAGGACTCTAGGATCCCAAGCCACCACCCTAACCACTAAGCCAACACCAGGCTTACTAGGCTTGTGGACATTATATATTCCATAATGTCCTTCGTGCAGAGTAGGTGAGCTATTTCTGGCACTCTGAACAACTTACAAATTCCTGTCCGAAGTTTGAGGGCATTGTATCAGCGGCACAGCAGTGACCTCAGCCAATTATGACACTCTCAGCCTTGTACTGCGTACAAAAGAATTGTTCCATAAAAGTCAAAAGTCTGTGGAAATGCTAACTACAGACAGAGAAATTGAATTGAATTCAAAGAGGAATAACAGCTTGTGTTCGCAGCGGCTACAGAGTACGCTACAAGCACGAGGGAAGGAAGGATAAAGAAATGCAGAGTCAGAAGGAGAAGCCCCCCTGGCAAACTTATCTATAGACACTAACATTGTACATTTTGGGGAGGGGTTTTGCATGTTTGTAGATCTTGAAGAATTAGGATGAAAAGTAAAGTAAAAATTAAAGTATGCAATGTACATTTCAATAATATTATGAGTGCACATAACAGGGGTATGCCTTTTGAGCATTTCATTGGTTGTTGTATCGTTTTGAATCCGACTACGGCGGCCATTTTGACTAACGTAACAAAGCACCTCTCTTGAACTCTTGTCCCACTTGACAAGTGGTGGTGTGAGTGGCTTGCAAAGTGGTTGATACAGAACGTAACACACCCCTGGTCCTGCGATCAAACAGAAAAAAAATGGAAACGTAGATGAGGAAGGGTTGTGTGTGCGTCTTCACAACACACACATATACACACAACACACACACACACACACACGGCTGTAAAATTATCACACACTGTCAGCTTCCCTTGGATGAAGGAAGGAGGAAGATCGAGTGATGGATAATGAGGGTGTAATGAAAGCTTGTAATTATGCGGACTTATCAGAGCTGTCTAAACAAAGTTGTAATTTGTGCATCGTGGAAAGTTGTAAGCCGTTCACATGCGGTTTATAGAAAGCCGACATTTGGAGGGACTACATCTGAATACGGTACTTTTGCTTAACTTATAAATGGAGAAAAATGCACAACAGCATCCAATAAGTGGGTAAATGGACTAATGTTGACAAATCTTGGATTAAAAATGATGAATAGATTTTCATGTGGGTTGGTTGTTTTTTTTGTGCGGAGCTAAGCTCTGCCTCCGATGGAGTGAGGTGTCGGAGCGGCACTCCAGTGCACTCCGGCACCACTATACCCTTGTCCCCAGGTGAATTATGCTCGGTTCCTATGCGTTCAAACTGAGAGTGCATTATATTGGCGTTCTTGAGAGTTCAGATCAAGAGTACATTTCGCTTGTGTACTTGTGAGTTATGACAGTGTGTGCATTATGTTGAGTGGAGGTTGAGAGTGATTCCGTATTTTGGGAGTTTCACGAGAAGGACGTTGCCGGTGAATCCGTGCATCCTGCAGAAACCTGAGGGGGGGAGACAAAGCATGGAAATGGCAGACGTGCAAGACCAGAAAGATAATAGGTAAGAACAAGAGTGACCACTGATCTGTCTGCGATTGGAAAATGTTCCTTCACCAAATACCAACAGAAAAGCATCCAAAGGTGAGAGGGCAGGGGATCTTGAAGGGAAAGAAAATCCATATCGGTGTGAAATTGATCTGCCAGGAAAGCAATTATTGAGTCACTTCATGGACAAACGAGCTGCGTGGTGCAGTTGCTCCATCCTGTTGAAACCAAGCACCAGGAACGTTTCTCACGTGACTCCAGAAAAATGTGTTCAACGTGTGTACGTACTGTTCTGCTTTCACAGCCACCCCTTCCTCAGTATCCTGATGTACAAAAAAGTATGGACTGTAAATCCGATGACTACTGAGACCACACTATGTCGTTATGTTTTTTTTTGGGAGTGGAGAGGTATCTCAACATAGTGGGCTGGTTTATTCATTCGACCGGTAACCAATAATTCTGTTTGTTTACCCAACCATTCAAGTACTACTGAAACATGATATTCGTCACTTAAAATTATGTTGCCTATGTTGATTCCTGCTTGATCAGTAATCCTACTGAAGCACACAACATTCATAACGTCGACATTCGTCATCTGAGGTCAACTGCTGCATCAGTCGAATTTTGGAATGGAAGCCTTCAATTCAGACTTCAACACTCTAATGGCGTTACTTTGTGACGCTCGATTGTCGTGTGAAATGCACCTTGTTGATTTTCTCGGGGTATGCGCAGTCACTTCTCTAATCCTGTGTTGCGGTCTCTGGAGTTCCAATATTCCTCGGATGCCTGGAGTGTCCTCCATTATTGTTCTTCAGAGCCCGTCCCTCTATACTTTGAAACTGTACGACATAAGTCTTCGAGTGACCAAGTGATTTGGC
>CM068952.1:172982701-172996999 GCA_035128595.1 Eptatretus atami | reverse complement strand
ATACAAGATGAGAGTTTTAGTAATAACCAGACGACTCGTGAACCCGTTGGGTTCCCGTTGTGACAGCGGTTGAAAAAAAAATCATTTCAAAAAAAAATAATAATAATTATAAAAAAGATAGCTCCAGCGAACTATACCGCTGAGGTTGTTTGCATTGATCAAATAATCCCGAAGAGTACTTGACTGAATCGGAATTGATTTTTTAATAATTTTTTTCGTTGCCCGATTTGAACGAAACTTGATATTGCACGTCGATGTGAAAAAAAAATGGAGAAAAGAAAGTCGAAGAAAATATTGAACGAAATCTTCCAAACACAATTTTATTTATTAATGAGCACGGAAGTATTAGATCAAAATGGTGTTTATTTTATGCTTAAAAATAAATCGTTCTTTCTCTATACTAAATGTTTGAGATTTAAAATAAATCATTCAAGAAAAAAAAAATACTCCAGTGAACTATACCGCTGAGGTTGTTTGCTATGATCAAATAATCCCGAAGAGTACTTGACTGAATCGAGAATTGAATTTTTAATAATTTTTTCGGAGCCTGATTTTAACAAAACTTGATACTGCACACAAATTAACGAAACTTGATACCGCAGGAGAATGGTAAGGTGCGCGAAAATTTTTGTGCTATCCTGTACCGTTTTGGCTGTATTTCGGAACATACATACATCCACACATACATATATACAAGATGAGAGTTCTCGTAATATATAGAAGATATATATATTTAATATATATATATACATATATATACATACATATCTATATATTATTTCTGTTAATGTCTGCGTGTAATTTGACGTATCTCCTCCAAAACTGTCAGACGATTGTCGCCACCTTCGGCATGCGGGTGCTCTGTGGTCTAATGTACAGCATAGGCTCCGTGAGATCGTGCCAGATGGACACGTTTGGGAATTTTGGGCGATTTTCTAATTTTTACATTCGTTTGCATGGCAACGTGTGACGTCACCGCTGAGAGCATAATTCCGTCATGACATCATCGGTCATTCGCTGACGTCATTACGTCTGTCGTCGACAGACCGTCACCGCCGAGAGGCGTAACGCCACTCCTCGAAAACAGGTCTGCAATGTAAAACCCTCTTCTGCACATCTGACTACCTCAGAAGGTGAATTTGACACAAAAAATGTAACAAGAAACATTGTATTTAAAGTAAAGATTTATTTAAAAAAAATATTATTCTGTTAACGTCTGCGCGTATTTTGACGTTTCTCCTCCGAAACCGCTGGCAGGAATGTGCTCATTTCCCATATACTAGGTTTCTTAATGTGACGAAGACGATGCACTAAATTTCTAAGCTGGAATTGGATGACAACGTGGCTTCAACAAGATTTTCAACCCATCGACGGCCGCATTTATTGCCGTTCGGTCGCCATCGCTGAACTGCTGTCGGTAAGTGCTGCCGTCTATCCAAAATATGAACACGAGTAAGGGAGTACTCATTGCATCAAACACTGAACATAAACACAACTGATAATAAATAGTATAGCTCAGAACATCAGCAATGGTTGTCATGGTTTAAAAATCAGCGTGGAAGGAGGGGAACAATGAGCACCAGAGCTCTGCCCACATGATGTACCCCGATTGGCTCTTTCCCGGAATGAACACGCCCTCTTAGACTGTCAATTTGTGTCTGAAATCCAACCTACATATTAAAAGCACCCGAAAATAAGTTCCAATAGGCCTACATGCAGATAACATCAAAGGCTATAATCTGAAGGTAGGGGAACCAGGGAACGGGTATGAGGTCATCCCTTCATTGCCCGGATTCTCTTCTTTTCTTTGTTCTTCGAAAGCGCGGTGTCCGACAATAGATTCTGTACCTTGAATGCGTGCGTGTTAACTGTTCAAATTAAAGAGGTGTTCGATTGTCGGATGCACCCAAACAATTGCCGTCATTACATTAATTGTCAATATCAACCGCCATCGTTACCTGTGTTGTGTCTTGCGTGTGGGATCTTCAAATTAAAGCTCCAGCGGTGTTCGATCGTCGGATGTGGCCAAAGTGCCATTCATTGAAATTTGCATTCTGATTCTCGTCACCCTCCACCGCTCCTGTTCAGTCTAGGGCTAGGCCTATATCATGTTAAACTGCCCCATCAGACGCCAACCTTCCAGTCACACTGCAAGGGAGCAATTTCCAGTCAGACTCGCATACTCGATGACCAGAAACAAATCCCAGGGCCAAACTTTTACAAACTCGGAATATACCTCCCAGCCCTGTGTTCTCCATGGCCAACTATATGTTGCATTTTCACGTGCAAGAGGTTACTCCTATATATCTATCAAAGTGACAATAATTCCTCACAAGGACTATTCAGCAACAAGACACTCACCCAAAATGTCATCTACAGGAGGTCCTTTAGAAAACTAAGGACAGGTAACCATGGTACATCACATCCCTTATATGTATATATACATATATATATATATATACTAGCATATATTCGTCCCCGCACGGAGTTGAATGGGGGGCATAAGGTGGATGAGGCATAATAGTTGATGTTATGGGAAGCTGGGGAGGTTGTCATTAGGGATGTGATGCACTATGGTTTCCTGTCTTAGTTTCTCAAGGACCTCCTGTAGATGACATTTGGGTGAGTGTCTTGTTGCTGAATAGTCTGTGAGGAATTATTGTCCACTTTGATAGATATATAGGAGTAACCTCTCGCACGTGAAAATGCAACATATAGTTGGCCATGGGAGAACACAGGGGCTGGGAGTATATTCTGAGTTTGTAAAATGTTTGGCCCTGGGATTTGTTCTGGTCATCGAGTATGCGAGTCTGACTGGAAATTGCATCCTCTGCAGTGTGACTGGAAGGTTGGCGTCTGATGGGGCAAGTTTAACATGATATAGGCCTAGCCCTACACTGAACAGGAGCGGTGGAGGGTGACCGAGAATCAGAATGCAAATTTCAATGAATGGCACTTTTTGGCATACATCTGACTATCGACACCGCTTGGACGCTTAATTTTGAAGATCACACACGCAAGACACAACACAGGTAATGATGGCGGTTGATATTGACAATTAATGTAATGAACGGCAGTTGTTTGGGTGCATCCGACAATCGAACACCTCTTTAATTTTACAGTTAACACGCACACATTCAAGGTACAGAATCTATTGTTGGACACCGCGCTTTCGAAGAACAAAGAAAAGAAGAGAATCCGGGCAATGAAGGATGACCTCATACCCGTTCCCTGGTTCCCCTACCTTCAGATTATAGCCTTTGATGTTATCTGGACGTAGGCCTATTGAAACTTATTTTCGGGTGTTTTTAATATGTACTTTGGATTTCAGACACAAATTGACAGTCTAAGAGGGCGTGTTCAGTCCGGGAAAGAGCCAATCGGGGTACATCATGTTGGCAGAGCTCTGGCGCTCATTGTTCCCCTCCTTCCCGCTGATTTTTAAAACATGACAACCATTGCTGGTGTTCTGAGCTATACTATTTATTATCAGTTGTGTTTATGTTCAGTGTTTGATGCAATGAGTACTCCCTTACTCGAGTTCATATTTTTGGATAGACGGCAGCACTTACCGAACAGCAGTTCAGCGATGGCGACCGAACGGGAATAAATGCGGCCGTCGATGGGTTGAAAATCTTGTTGAAGCCACGTTGTCATCCAATTCCAGCTTAGAAATTATGTGCATCGTCTTCGTCACATTAAGAAACCCCAGTATCTATCTATAATTTCAGCATGTGTGTGTGTGTGTGTGTGTGTGCGTGCGTGCGTGGCCGCTGTTTCTCGACAACCACTGGCCCGATATAATTGAAACTTGCCAGATATATTGCTGGGGACCTGAGGATGTGCCTTTTCAAGGTTTGATATTAATCGGACAAGTGCTTCCAAGTTATGGCCATAATGACAAGACACGTTGCTGCGGGGCATGCCGATGGGAAAAGGGAACTCAGCCGTGTTCCCCATTACGGTTTCAACCTACGGACTTCCGGATAATGATGACTTCGTGTATTCTAATAATTTCTCGATTTCTTATGCGCATTTATAGATAAACACAATGCCCCAAGTTATGATCTTTTCATATTAGACAGTGCATAAATTTCGGTAACATCAGTGAGCTGGTATGCTCCGAACCAGGAAGTAAATTTTTTTTTTTTGCACGAACGTTTTTTTTTTCTTCTCTTCTCTTCTCTTTGTGTTTTCCTTGCGACGACATTGCGAAAAGGCAAAATACGTTGGCGCTAATTGAATAATTGGCCATTAAAACTAATATTTATCAAAACGTTGCAGATCCAGCAACCTCCGCATTCTTGCCCTGGACGAGGAAACAAAGAAGAAGCGCCGTTTCCTCAGCAATGTTGTTTATGAAGAGGTGCTAACGAGATAAAGGTGTGTACATGGAGACAATTTTATTATTATTTATTTATTGAAGAAAAATTGTTCCGAAAATAATTATCAAAAAAAGTGCACAACTTTTTTGTTTCCAATTGTCAAAACGGTGTGGCCTTTGAAGTGTTAAGGAATTCAGCTCTACTCAACATGCTTGCCAACGAAATACATCTCAATTGGTGGTAAAAACGATTCACAACGACGGGTTTCCTTATTCTGCTCTGCAGTCTGCATTCAACCCCTTCATTTGTCATCTCATTGACCTCATTTCATCTATCTATAATTCCAGCTGTGTGTGTGTGTGTGTGTGTGTGGTGTGTTGTGGTGATCGCTGTTTCTCGACAACCACTGGCCCGATATAATTGAAACTTGCCAGATATATTGCTGGGGACCTGAGGATGTGCCTTTTCAAGGTTTTATATTAATCAGACAAGTGCTTCCAAGTTATGGCCATTTATTTACCAACCAATGACAAGACACGTTGCTGCGTGGGCGTGGCCGATGGGAAAAGGGAACCTCAGCCGTTTTCCCCATTACGAGTTTCAACGTACGGACTTCCGGAATATGATGACTTCGTGTATTCTAATAATTTCTCGATTTCTTATGCGCATTTATAGATAAACGCAATGCCCCAATTATGATCGTTTTCATATTAGACGGTGCATAAATTTCGGTAACATCAGAGTGAGCTGGTATGCTCCGAAGCAGGAAGAAATTTTTTTTTTTTTGCACGAACGTTTTTTTTTTTTTTCTCTTCTCTTCTCTTGGTTTTCCTTGCGACGACATTGCGAAAAGGCAAAATACGTTGGCGCTAATTGAATAATTGGCCATTAAAACTAATAATTTATCAAAACGTTGGCAGATCCAACAACCTCCGCATTCTTGCCCTGGACGAGGAAACAAAGAAGAAGCGCTGTTTCCTCAGCAATGTTGTTTATGAAGAGTGCTAACTAGATAAAGGTGTGTACATGGAGACCATTTTATTATTATTATTTATTTATTGAAGAAAAATTGTTCCGAAAATAATTTATCAAAAAAGTGCACAATCTTTTTTTTTTTTCCAATTGTCAAAACGGTGTGGCCTTTGGAAGTGTTAAGGAATTCAGCTCTACTCAACATGCTTGCCAACGAAATACATCTCAATTTGGTGGTAAAAACGATTACAAACGACGGGTTTCCTTACTCATGCTCTGCAGTCTGCATTCAACCCCTTCATTTGTCATCTCATTGACCTCATTTCATCTATCTATAATTCCAGCAGTGGGTGTGTGTGTGTGTGTGTGTGTGTGTGTGTGTGTGTCGTTTACGAGAGGAAGGAATGGCCTGTGTTGTTGTTTCTGGCACGCGGTTGAAAGTTTTTGTTTGTTTTTGTTTGCCGTACGGCCACGCACGTACGGGCACGCACCTACGGGCATGCACTAGTATGGGAAATGAGCACATTCCTGCCAGCGGTTTCGGAGGAGAACGTCAAAATACGCGCAGACGTTAACATAAATAATATTTTTAAAAAATAAATCTTTACTTAAATACAATGTTTCTTGTTACATTTTTTGTGTCAAATTCACCTTCTGAGGTAGTCAGCATGTGCGAAGAAGGGTTTTACATTGCAGACGCTGTTTTCGAGGAGTGGCATTACGCCTCTCAGCGGTGACGGTCTGTCGACGACAGACGTAATGACGTCAGCGAATGACCGATGATGTCATGACGGAATTACGCCTCTCAGCGGTGACGTACACGTCGCCATGCAAACAAATGTAAAAATTAGAAAATCGCCCAAAATTCCCAAACCTGTCCATCTGGCGTGATCTCACATAGCCCATGCTGTTCATTAGACCACAGAGCACCCGCATGCTGAAAATGGCGACAATCCGTCCGGCAGTTTTGGAGGAGATACGTAAATTACGCGCAGACGTTAACAGAAATATATATATATATGTTTATTTATTATATATTGATATATAACAGTCATGCGCCACTTTACGACGGGGTTACGTTCTGAGAAACGCGTCGTTAAGCGACGTCGTCGTTGTGCGAACATCATTTTTGTTTTTTTCGTTTTCGAACATCGTACTTACACAAAACTAGACACCTAGGCTATATGGTGTAGCACTGTAGCCGTATTGCTCCTCGGATACAAACCTGTACAGCATGTTACTGTACTGAATACTGTCGGCAATTGTAACACACATCCAAGAGAGACGGAAGACGCGTTAGTTTACTTTGTCCTGTTTGATGACGGCCATCAGTGTTGTCGCTCAGCAGCTTACAATCTCCTCTCGCATCGATTATAGAAAAGGTGACTAATAGCGTTTGGATTTTAAAATACGTAATCATTGCATCGATGTATAATTTACAAATGAAAACGACAGCCTGTCAATTGTGATATATATTTTCGGAACAGTGTGATTGTTTTAACAAACATAAAAAGCTTCACTAAAAACAAATTTGTGTTTTAATGTCGACTAAGAACAACGATTTATTCGCTTAATTCTTCAATTCAAAGGTATTTACTTGCTGAGAGGTAAACGTGGAAACATTGGTTCAGTTTGAAAGCCGGATTCCTTGAATCCCGATTTAGCGCGACCCTGCTTTCTTCGCGATGACATTTTATGGACCTCAACGATCGCATTATAGACAGGGCCACACTGTCGTTATTATCATTATGAAGTGTTATGTACTGTACAGTGTACATAATTGTATGTGCTATTTTATACGAGGCTCATCACTCGGCGATAGGAATTTTTCAGTACAATATTTTTTTTTTTTTTTCAGAGCTGGCAGATCGTCGTATATGCGATCCGTCGTTGCCCGGAACGTCGTTAAGCGGCGCATGACTGTATATATATAATATATGTTTATTTTTATATATTGATATATATATATATATATATTGTTGCGAATTCGCGCCCGTCGGCGTGCGGACGGCCACGTAACTCGGATCGCGCACGTCGCCCACCGACGGACAATCAGTCGTGACCCTCCGGGAACTATCGCCCGGAGCCAGTCACGGGTGGGCCTTTCGACCTCACCACAACGTGCACCAATCGGCCACCCGCGTAGGATAGGGTTGTTCGCCCAACTCGACCTACCTAAGTACCACGCGGATGGTAAACCTGGCGATCGTACCTCGCCGCAGGTCGACTCCGGACACGAGCCGCTTGGGCGCCGTTCCGTACTATGCGGATAACCGAGCGGTGTTATCTGTCGACCTCGACGTTCAGATTATTTACCGGCGTTTTGCACCCACTACGAACCCTTTACGTGAAGCAGGGGAGGGTCAATGAAGAAAAGACGAAAGGAAAGCGAGAGAACAGTTCACACCAATGCACATTTATTCGCGCTCACACGGAGCACACCATATAGCACGTATTACCGCCACAATTAGCAATGCACGATATATCACAATTAAGACAAAAAACATAATGCAAGCAAGCAGAGCTTACGACGACTAAACGCGCAACACTCGGCAACACTTAACAGTTTCTACCTTACAAGAACACGCGCCACAACACGCATTCACACCTAAGCAAAGAAAGACCCCCTCAAGCAAGGGGTCAGACTGGGCCCGCTGCCTTAATGCCGTGGAACCTGATGAGCGGCCAGGCCACGGACCGAAGGGTCCTATCCGCGCCCTCGGGGACGCAGCAACTGTCGCTGCTACGCGGTTTCGTGCGGCAACCTGCTGTGTAAGTGGGAACGGGGGCCCCCTTGTCGCACTCTCTCATGCGCGGGGAAAAGGGGGAATTTTGTTGATGCTCTGGGGAGGAGTATGGCTGGCTTGCTCGAGTCCCCGGCGATGTCGCGATTTAATAACGCGACCGTGTCGTCGCTGACTTCCTCGGTCACGGACCGGCCTCCAGGCTCTCCTCAGCCGACCCCTCCGCACGCCGTTGCCCTCCGTAGCCGCTGGCCCCACTTCTGTCTTTCGAGCTCCGTTTCTCGCCCGACTCTGCCCCTACCTGAATTACTGCCGTCTGCCACGATATTCTGCTTCGAGCTCCGGCTCTCGCCGACTCTGCCCCAACGATCTGCTTTCCGAGCTCGCGTCCCGACTCTGCCCAGCCGGTACTCCACGATTCGCCTTGCGCTCTGTCTTTTTATCGCTCCAGGGAAAAAAAAAACCCCAACCCCAGTATTTTTCGGCAAATTTCCTCGGGATTTTTTCCCCCCAAAAAAAACAAAACCCTTTCCCCCAGGGGCGGCAGCACGCCCGCCGATTGGATGGAGAAGAAAAGGGGCGTGTATCATTCCTGATCCTCGAATTGCATATCCCGATTTCCGTTCAGGCGCGTCGGAGGCGGGGCAAGCCGCCCGCGCTTCCTAATTGGATGGCATCAGATAGTGGGCGTGCTGAGCATTCCTGATCCGAATTTCTTTCCTCGGGGAAAAAAAACCGCCATCTGCACTCGCGGCCGCGTGTATCGCTGAAGAAATAGCCCGACGCCTCGGTGCCCACAGGGTGGTGCGGGAATGGCGTAGGAGGAGGTGTGGAGGGTTTTCGGCGGTGTTTCGATTGGCATGGTGCTGTTTGGAATGGCGGTGATGTTAGGTTTGCGGTAGCGAGTGGTGAAGGGTAGGTTGTAGGGCTGGCGGTGTGTTTTGTTGTTGTAGGGCTTGGCTCCATACAAGGTAGAACAGAAAAACGCTAACAAAGGATCGCAGCCCGAATGAATCACATTAAATTCCTCTAAACAATGGGTTTGGCTAACTACACATGTACTTTAAGAAATATATCTCACCTACGGGAACCTTTTATGGTGTAATGGCGAATTTCCACAGCCGCAACAATATTATATAATATATTTTATGTGTATATATATATTGATAATATTGTTACGCTCTGAAATTCGCAAAACACCATAAAGGTCCCGTAGGTAGATATATTTCTTAGACATGTGTAGTGTAGCGCCAAAACCATTGATAGAGGGAATTAATGTGATCATTCGGGCTGCGATCCTTGAGTTAGGCGTTTTTCTGTTCTACTTTTGTTTTTGATTACAACAACAAGCAACAACGCCAGCACGCCACAACGCTACCGTCACCACATCGCTACCCGCAAACCTCACATCACCGCCATTCCAAGCAGCTCCATGGCCATCGGACCCCGCCGAAAACC
Organism: Eptatretus atami; assembly: GCA_035128595.1. NCBI lineage: Eukaryota > Metazoa > Chordata > Myxini > Myxiniformes > Myxinidae > Eptatretus > Eptatretus atami. The sequence continues at coordinate 172,987,500 of CM068952.1, read as the reverse complement.
CTCCACCACCTTCTCCTAAGGCCATTCCCGCACCACCTTGGACGCACGGAGCGTCGGCCTTGTCTTCGCGGAACACGCGCAGACGCCGGTGCAGATGCGCGGGTTTTCTGAGGAGAATTGCGGATCAGGAATGCTACACGCCCACATCTGATCCACCCAATCAGGAAGCCGGGGCGGCTTGGCCCGCTGCTCCAGACGCGCCTGACGAAAAATCCGGCATATGCAATTTTGAGTCAGGAATGATACACGCCCTTTTTCTCCGTCCAATCGGCGAGCGCTGGCTCCGCGCCCTGAGGTCGTTTGGATCCGAGAATTTGCATTATGGTGCGTTTTCCTGAAGCGATAAAAAGGCGAGGAGTGAGTCGAGCGGGCGAGATTCGTGGGGCAGATTCGGAGACGGATGACTCGAGAAGATCGGTGGAGCAGTGATGTCGAGGCAGATCGGTGGGGCAGTTCGGGAGACGGAGCATCCGAGGCAGTGTCGGGTGGGCGGAGTCGGGGCGGAGCCTCGAACCAGAGGTGGGGCAGACGGCTGCGGAGCTGCGGAACGGCAGCGGAGGCTGATCGCTGAGGAGACCTGGAGGCTCGGGTCCGGGACGACGAAGGTCGCGTTGAGTCGCGCGTCGCGGGACTCGAAAGCCAGCCATACTCCCTCCCCAGAGATCAACAATTCCCTTTCCCCCGCGCTGAGAGAGTGCGACAAGCGGGCACCCGTTCCCACTTTACTCCAAGCAGGTGCCAACGGAACTGGGGACGCCGTGCAGCCGACATTCTGCGGCTCGCCACGAGGCGGGGTAGGACCCTTCGGTCTCGTGGACCTGGCCGCTCATCCAGGTTCCACGCCGCATTAGGGCCACGGGGCCCAGTCTGACTCACCTGTCTTGAGGGGGTCTTTTCTGCTTCGGGTGTGATGCGTGTTTGTGGCGCCGTGTCTTGTATAGGTAGTAATGTATGAAGTGGTCGCCGTTTGTCGGTAGTCGGTTATTAACTCCTTTTATATGTGCATAATCTCTTTTGTTCATGTGAATACTATTGCAATCGCTTATTGTGACTGTAAATACATGCCTGTTTGCTTCTACGTGTGCTATTACTGTGGCTCCGCTGCCGCGGAATAAATGTGCATTTGTGTGAATGTTTTCCCCGTTTCGGCTTCGTCTTTTTCTTTAATTGAACCTCCATCCTGCTTCACGTTTAAAAGGTTGCTAGTGGTGCAAACGCTCCGGGTAAAATATATCTAACGTCAGAGGTCGACGATTAACACCGCTCGGTATTATCCCGATAGGTACGAACGGCCCGCCCAAGCGGCTCGTGTCCGAGAGGACCTCGCGAGTACGATCGCCCGTTACCATCCTGCGGGACTTAGGTAGGTCGAGTTTTGGCGAACAACCCTATCCACGCGGTGGCCCGATTTGGCACGATTGTGGTGAGGGTCGAAAGGCGCCACCCGTGAACTGGATCCCGGCGTTAGCGGAGAGGTCACACGAACTTGTCCGTGCCCGGTGGGCGATGGGAGGCGTCGCGGTTCGAGTCGCGTGGCCGAGCGCACGCCGACGGGCAGCGAATTCGCAGACAAATATTATATTGATATATATATAGTAAATATATATGATGTGTATATAATATATATATATAATATATATATATATATATTTATATTAATGTATATATTTATATATTTGATTTATTATAGTGATATATATATATTATATTACATTATAACTCTACAGTACTGTATATTATATTAGGTTGATGTTTAAGCCCTCTGAACTTAACCACACAGCATGGACAGACTCGCAATATCTGAATACAAAACCACAAATAAATACCAATAAGAAATCGGAATGGTCAAACGAAACGATGACCATGCAGGTGACAAATGCCAAAAAGTTGGATTTGGTGTACTAAATGGATCTTACTTTTTATGGTAAGTTTTTATTTTGGGAGTCCAAAGAAACGTGTCCCGCACACAAGAGCAGAATTCATGAAAATAATAAGTCTGCAAGAATAGTTCATGTCATGAAAAAGAGAGGAGGAAGGTATGAGGTATGTAGGAGGTTTGCTCCCTTTGAGGACTGCGAGAAAGAGACCTTCCCATCATTGTGAGAAGAAAGCCAAAAATGGCCAGTTTGTGCTTCCTGAAAAAGGAATGAAAAGACTGTGAAGAGGCTCATGGCTGTGATGGTTGGGGATGGAAATGTGAGCTGAGTGGCGGTTGGAAAGCCATATGCTTAAAATGCCTTTTCAATTCCAGACCTGCTGCAGACGGTGTTTGGAATGGTAAACTGTTTCGAAAACGTTTCACTCTTCGCCGAGGTCGGTCACGATCCCAAGATTCCTTGCGAGCGTCTGGAGCAACTCAAACAAAGCTGAAGAGGAGCGAGTGTGGGCTACCACCGCCGCGACCCGCTGTGAGATGCACCCCTCTGCCATAGACCCCTTTGATTCACAACCCTCACCCCTTTGTCACTGCCTTTGAATGTCACACGCTTGACCCCTATCTCACTGAGCTGTACCAACAGAATCCCTGTGTGTGTTGAAGCTGAAGGAACCTGAACAGATCCAAGGAAACGCACTCAAGTCACCCCCAAAGGCTTCTTGGGACGGTTATTATGCGTACTACTTGCATCTCGTGTTTTACTGAAATCTTTAAAGCCATTCCAACCATTGATGCAAACGATCAAAAACTTCATTTTATTTTTTTTTTTTTTTTGAAGGTAAACGTGGAAACATTGGTTCAGTTTGAAAGCCGATTTCCTTGAATCCCGATTTAGCGCGACCCTGCTTTCTTCGCGATGACATTTTATGGACCTCAACGATCGCATTATAACAGGGCCACACTGTCGTTTATTATCATTATGAAGTGTTATGTACTGTACAGTGTACATAATTGTATGTGCTATTTTTATACGAGGCTACATCACTCGGCGATAGGAATTTCAGTTACATATATATTTTTTTTTTTCAGAGCTGGCAGATCCGTCGTATATGCGATCCGTCGTTGCCCGAACGTCGTTAAGCGGCGCATGACTGTATATATATATATATGTTTATTTGTTTATATATTGATATATATATATATATATATATATATATATATAATATATTTATGTGTATATATATTGATTTATATATATTGATATATATATATATATTACATTATAACTCTACAGTACTGTATATTATATTAGGTTGATGTTTAAGCCCTCTGAACTTAACCACACAGCCTGGACAGACTCGCAATATCTGAATACAAAACCACAAAATAAATACCCAATAAGAAATGGGAATGGTCAAACGAAACGATGACCATTGCAGGTGACAAATTGCAAAAGTTGGATTTGGTGTATCTAAAATGGTATCTTACTTTTATGGGTAAGTTATTTATTTTGGAGTCCAAAGAAACGTGTCCGCACACAAGCAAATTCATGAAAATAATAAGTCTGCAAGAATAGTTCATGTCATGAGAATAAAGAGAGGAGGATAGTATGAGATGTAGAGGGTTGCTCCCTTTTGAGGACTGCAGGAAAGAGACCTTTCCATCATTGTGAGAAGAAAGCCAAAAATGCCAGTTTGTCTTCCTGAAAAAGGAATGAAAGACTGTGACAAGAGGCTCATGCTGTGATGGTTGGGGATGAATGTGAGCTGAGTGGGTGTTGGAAGCCATATGCTTAAAATGCCTTTTTCATTCCAGGACCTGCTGCAGACGGTGTTTGAGAATGGTAAACTTTTGAAAACGTTCACCTTCGCCGAGGTTCGGTCACGATCCCAGATTCCTGCCGAGCGTCTGGAGCAACTCAAACAAGCTGAAGAGGAGCGAGTGTGGGCTATCCACCGCCGGACCCGCTGTGGAGATGCACCCCTCTTGCCATGACCCTTCTGAATTCACACCCTCACCCCTTTTGTCCACTGCCTGTTGAATGTCACACGCTGACCCCGTATCTCACTGAGCTGTACCAACAGGAATCCCTGTGTGTGTTGAAGTGAAGGAACCTGAACAGATCCAAGGCAAACGCACTCAAGTCACCCCAAAGGCTTCTGGATCTGTTATTAATGCGTATTCTACTTGCAATCCGGTGTATTTATTGAATCTTTAAAGGCAATTCCAACATTGATGCAAACGATCAAAACTTCATTTATTTTTTTCCTGGAACCCCTTCCCCAACCCTTTTCCATTTTTCCCCTTCTCCACCCTTCCTATCCTGATGTGGATTACAAGTTGATCCGTTCATCACAGGCCCTGAATGCGAATCAGTTTTGTGCACCTTTTGAATGTAATGATTTTTGAATTAACAAATATTCTAATTGGCTCCTGTGGGCCTCATGAGCTTCCACACAAATTGGAAAATCCTTTGGAATTGCTAATAACCCATGAAAGGACTCTTGCTGACCCTCTGTCGTTTTTAACTCCTTCATGTGCCGTCGCCACGCCGTGCACTTCGCCACTTAGTTCTCCTTCCCCCGTCCTCATGGTTGTTCTTGTCCGTGTGCATTTGGCATCGATTACTATATTTAAAACTTACTGAGTGGGCTCGGGGTTTGGGTTTGAGAGGTTTGTTTGCATTTGTTTCGGTCTTGCATGCCGTTTTTAAAAGATCCGATCTTCGTCCATTCTTGTGGGCGCACTCGGATGCACTCTTTATTTCCTATGGTGGGGAGGACATGTGCATACCAGATACCTTCTGGCTGCGGTTTTTGGTTTCTTAATTGTGCAAAATATTTTTAACCGATTAAAACAAATTATCACTCTACTTTCCCTGTTGAAGGAGGTTTGATAAGGATTATGTTTGACTTTTGAATGG
>CM068952.1:172971093-172981130 GCA_035128595.1 Eptatretus atami | reverse complement strand
AAAAAAAAATAAGACTTTTAAGATTTCTGTGGGACTCAGCCGTTTGGTGAACTCAAAATTAGCATTTGAAATTAGTATTGCTCATCACGACTCCTTTTGGCAATCAATTTGGATCAAACCTTTGTTCAACCAAAATCCTTTCTAGATGCAAATCTTTACTCTTGAGTTCATTTCAATCGTGTACTTTGTTGTCTTTTGTCATAGCCAAGTGTAAATAAGTTTGGGTTAAACGGAGTGTTAACAAGGATTCAAAATGTGTGACTTGTCCAGAAATTCATCCACTGTTTGGAAATTGCATAAAAGAAGGACTAACATGTGGAGGAGCATTTCTTCATTGAATGGGGGGGGGGGGGGGGTGGAGAGGATGGGGGTGTTGGATATTTTTGGTGAGATGATGACGTTTGTTTGCTGGACACTTGTGAACATGAGTGAACTTCAATCCTTTCTGCATGAGCACATCACCCCCTTTTTATCCATCCATTGGGACCATACTCTGTGCAGAGTGTTTGTGCTGCCTAAACAGTCTCCTTGGCTATTGAGCACAATCCTGGACAGGTCACCACTCCGACAAAGGATACCAGCAAGCTGGCACTCATTTTGTCGACCTCGGAAGGATGACGGGCAGATCAACCCCACCTGGTATTAATTCAACAGCCGAGATGGGGATTTTTGAACTCAGGATCCAAGGATCCCAAGCCCACCACCCTCACCATTAAGCCAACACCAGGCACACCTTTTTAATCCTCTGCCAACATAGAAGGTCATGTCCTGCACATCAGGGTTGAGGCAATATCTTACTGCGTGGAATCCTGTTTTTCAATTCCTCTGTCTGTAGTTAGCATTTCCACCGACTTTTGACTTTTATGGAACAATTCTTCTTTTGTACGCAGTACAAGGCTGAGAGTGTCATAATTGGCTGAAGTCACTGCTGTGTCGCTGATACAATGCCCTCAAACTTCGGACAGGAATTTGTAAGTTGTTCAGGGTGCCAGAAATAGCTCGCCTACTCTGCACGAAGGACATTATGGAATATATTCATCCTAGTTATAAGCTAAGGCCTGGTCTGGATTAAGTAGGATTACGGGTGTTGGTTACTTGGGATCCTCGTGGTCCTGAGTTCAAGCCCCGTTGGCCGCTGAATTAAAATACACCAGAAGGTTGACTCAGCCTGTCATCCTTCCGAGGTCGGCAAAATGAGTACCAGTGCACTGGTAAGGGGGACACTGCATCAGCGGCATAGCCGCGTCCCAGCCAATGATGCAACCAGCAGACACAGGCTGCACTCGATAGAGAGACAAGCCCAGTGTTGGCTTAAAGGATTTCTTTTATGGTGGGGGGGCTTCAGATCCTATGATCCTGAGTTATAATCCACTCAGAGCATGATGAAATTAATACTAGGTGGGGTTGACTCTGCCTGTCATCCTTCTGAGGTCGGCAAAATGAGTACCTGCTCGCTGGGATGATTGAGCCATTTGAGTATCTTGCGTCGGAGTGGCGACACGTCCAGGATTGTGCCCAATAGAGACTGCTTTGGCAGCACCGACGTTCTGTCCAGAGTATGGTCCAATAATGTCCACCAACTACTGCCGGCAGACAAGATGCCAGATTCACGTCTATCCGAAGGACTGCACACATTGATGCCTCGCCGCCCGCCTGCCTGCGAGACACCAGGATGACACTTTTTGAAGGTGGGCCGAGATTCCAACCTGGGCGAAATGGCTCAGAGCTGTGTGCATACATCAAGGCCATCATGTCAGTCAATGAAACTGAAATAGGAACAATTTAGAATTTTATCCATCTTGTATACCTCCCCCTCCCTCGAAACCACTTACTGGCGATCCTTGTTGCAAGACTCACAACAAACTTACTTTAACTCTTTCTCCAAGCTTTGTGTATCTCCAGTGGCTGAAGTAGGGATGTTGGGAACAAAAGGTCAGGTCAGGTATGAGAGCATGTGCCAGAGCAGCGCATCTCTGCATCCACTTTCTGGGGGCCTCCGTCTGGCCATCCCCCAGGCAGATGTCTGGCCCATCCCCATCTCCTTGAGATGCTGATCAACCTGCTGCAACCAAGAGACACGGGGTCGGCACATTGACTTCCTCCACTCACGAGGCTCCCTCGCTGAGAGAATCTGGTGAGTGGGATCAGCGTCAGGAAAATGAGCCACATGTCCATACAAGCCGCAGCTGATGCTCACGGACTATGCGGGTAACAAATCTCATTTGAGTCTCTCAGCAACCACTCAGACACAAAGTCTGACCAGTGATAGCCAAGGATTCTCCGAAGAGACCTGGTACCAAAGGACTTAAGTCTCTGTCTCAGATCCCTGGTCAGAGTCCAAGTCTCACAAGACTGTGACGCAAGACTGGAAACACCAAGGACCTGAAGACTTGGCCTTTCGTCCTCCCACACGGGTACTGGCAGAGCCACATCCCATGATCCCGTGAATCCATGACTCCCCAGGCCAGACCCAGATGTCGATTGATCTCTGGCTCACAGCCAGCGGAGACATGAATATCACTGCCAAGGTAAGGGAATCTCTCCGTGACCTCAACATCCTCACCACAAACAGGTACCAACAAGATAGCAGCATCTCAGATGTCGATGAAAGCTTGGGTCTTAGTTTTGAAACCCATAACCCCAGTGGCTCCGACTCCTCATTCAGCACCTCGAGGGCTCCCTTTAGGATATCCAGTATCTCCGCAAAATTGATTGAATCATCTGCTAAATCAAGGTCAGAGATCTTGTCATTCTCAAATGATGCACCACAGGTTGATCTCTCCGACATCCTCCCCAGAATCCAGTCCATACAAGTGCTGAAAAGTGTGGGGGCCAGTACACACCCCTGATGAACTCCAGTAACAATTGAAAATAAGTCAGAGATGGTACCACCACATCTCACAGCACTCTCAGTGCAAGAGTATCGTTCAGACATCAGATCAATCAGTTTTGGTGGCACCCCACGAAGACCAAGAATCCTCCAGAGGGCATCCCGATTCACTGAATCAAACGCTTCAGAGAGATCAACGTAAGCTGCAAGCAGCCCATGCCGAAACTCTCGTCTGCGTTCGGTGAGGACCCGAAGTGCAAGGATACGGTCAATAGTTGGACCTAGACAGTTGTATCACAGAGTTTGACTCTGATCCGTTTGATTTGGAGAACCATAACTGAGATCTCTAGAATCTGGAGTTATTGCTTCTGATGAACTTTGTTTGTGATTTTTAAAGTGCCCATGAAGACGGTGAAAAAAAAGTGGAACAGTTCTTCAGTGATCGCATGTTTTCAGATAATACACCCTTCGATGCTGCAATCCACAGAAGTTCAAGGTGTCGTTTCAGCAAGCCACCCGTGAGTAAGGATGCAATACCAACCAAAGTGACAAAAACCAAGCGATGGAATCAGTCATCTCGCTGGCACAGAGGGCTGAAGAGAAATGTATCCTCGCGCAGGTGATGTAATACCGTGTGACAGACGAGTGCCTGCCAATATTCAACATTAATGGCACCATGAAGAAAGTCCAGAAATCAAAATTAGTCGAGAAACTCCACAAGCAGTCCATTGATCCAGTTCCTGATTAGTCGATATGGGTTTCGTTTGGCGACGAGCTTCTCCATCTGCGGAAGATCGCGAGAAACCAGACAGGACAACCTTCGTATGGGGGGGGGGGGTGATTATGCAAAGAAATTGTTCTCCATTGTTCTTGGGAGGCATCCACATGCAAGCCAAATTGTGTTTGTGAATCACCCCTATGATGTAGAAATCACAATCATAGTGAGCACGAGCGACATGTAACAAACCCATCGTCGAGCAATGGGTCCAGAAATGTGTGTTTGAAGACATTAGATAAGCTTCCAGCCTCCAAGGATTTTCACAACCTGTTCTGCAATACAGCAAGCAAAGACTGCAGAAATTTCTCAAATATGAATTCAACAAGCTTCAGTGGCTTGATGCTCACCCTGGTTGAGTAATAGCAAAGGCTTTACAATCGTTTGTGCTACTTCCTTGCTTGACACGAAACATTTACTGTAGATGATAGAGCACGGATAAACCGCAGGGTTTGCATCCCATGGTGGGAAGGGTAAGACGATATGTCATGTTAAAATGCCTGCAGACTTGAGAGAAAAGTGACTCCACGAGATGGAATTGCCAGCATCCAGTGTGCTCGGGGAAGGTGCTTCACCCATTGTTGATGGCTGTGTTTGTCTCATGCTAAAAGTAGTCCTGTATTGTCTGGTACAGGTCGTGGACAAAAAAAATGGAAACAACAATGTAAAGTCACTTAATAGGGCGTCGGGTCACCACGTGCGGCCAGTACACCCTGCCCGGTATGCGCTGTGGCATCGACGCCACCAGCGTCTGGAATTCTGCAGAAGGGATGTGGCACCATTCTTCCATGAGAAATTCAATCAACTCACTCGTGTTTCCTGGAGGTGATAACAGTTGCAACGCTGTCTCAAGAGTTGCTCCAGAATATCCCATAAATGCTCAATTGGGTTCAGATCTGGTGATTGAAAAGGCCATGACGCATGGACAACAGTCATGCTTATCGAACCATTGGGCGACCACACCTGCAGATGGTAGTGTATGTTGTTATGTAGCAATTCATACAATGGTCCACTTTTCATATAGAATCTGGAAACTTGTGTTTTTTCACTTTTCAGATAAGTCATGGCACAGAGCGAAGAACCTCCGGAGAAAAAGGGGCGCACCAGAAATGAACTATAAACTATGCATAAAGTGTCAGAGCTCCAAACAAGAGCAATTGAAAGAACACCACAATCTGAGGAACATTCAACGTACGACAAATTCTTGACGGCGGTTCGTTTGAGAGCGAGTTTGGGAACAGCGAGTTCATTACACTCAGTGAAAAAAATCTGGGACTTGACAGCAGGTGATCTAAGTGACAAGCATGTTGCGTGGCACAGAACATGCTACGCAGCAAGCACCGATAAAGAACATATAAAACGTGATGAAAAGCGATATAAACGAGCCTGTGCAACATCCGATGTTGGTCTTCTTCAACGAACCATAGGGAGACCAGCTACCTCGTCGCACCATGGAGAACCTGAAGAACTGTCAGTATCAGGAAGGCACACTCGTTCAAAATCCATGAACTACGATAAAAGTAAGTGTTTTTCTGCCAAGGCAAAGTTCAAGATGTTTTGCACGAATGCCGGTCAGGAAATATTGGAACTCTGATACATGATATAGTGCAACACTCCAACAACCCAGAGTGGAAAGTGAACTATGCACTAATGTCATATCTGACAATGATGCACTGTCACAGGACATTGTGTATCACAAGCAGTGTATAACTGAACAGTGGTAACTTCTGAAGCATGAGCTTGAGTGTGCTGGAGACAGTCTACCTCCTCTCAAATACCCCTACCGGTGGCAATCCGATGATAGATGATAATACCGGTGGCAAAGTAGACGATACTACATGCATTAAAGACTTCAATCATTTCTGAGCACTAAGGAAACAAAAGCCAATCTTGTGTTGTATCTTGCACAAAAAGCTGTTCGATTGTGCAAGGTGCCGATCACCACACACACCCAGAAAGGCGTCCTGTCTTCCCAGCCAAACATGGTGAGCATTCCGAGTACACAAGAGGAAGCTGATACACTGTGATCTTGTATGCAGTGGACAGGTCAATGAGAGGTCAATGGACTCATAAGCAGATGAGTCATCTGGGCAATACTGTGCACATATATTCTTGTGATACTGATGTGCTAGTGCTTGCTCTGCGAAGAGTACCTGATCTGAAGCCGGACAGTGTTATCATCATGGGCACTGGAGATGGACGACGAAAAATCAAACTCAAGCCCATCTATGTTGCTCTAGGTGCAGAAAGAGCAGCAGCATTGCCAGGATTGCATGCACTCACTGGTAGTGATACCACTGGTCACATCAAAGGAAAAGGGAAGTCATCATGCTTCAAAGTCTTCATGAAGGCAGGCGAAGATGTTATCTGTGCTCTTGCTGGACTTGGTGTTGGGTGTACCCATCACCAGGTGTTGTCTGGATGTGAAAAGTTTGTGTGTCAGCCGTTAACTCTGGGTTTGCATCAGCCAAGGCACTGAGGTGGCACATGTTCAAGCAGCTGAAGGGTAACCAAGGTGTGGAGAAGCTACTTCCGACTCAAGGATGCATCACTGAGCATATATTGCGCGCACACCTACAAGCCAACATATGGTTGCAAGACTTAGTAGCTGTACCAATTCTACTGGATCCTGTTACTCTGGGATGGCGACAACTGGAGGACGGCCACTATGTCCCAGTTGTCTCAAAAGTTCCAGCAGCACGGAGGCTGTGGTGGAACTTGTGAAGTGTTCCTGTGTCGCCAGTAAGTGCAGTGGACGGTGCTCTTGTAAGGCACATGATCTGAGCCTGTACAGAGCTCTGCAAGTGTGAAGGAGCTGAGGACACATGCAACAATGTCCAATTGATGAGAATTCAAGCGATGACGAGAAAATGAGGACTTGGATGACTAAATAATTATATATGCCGAAGCATCTTTGTGTTTTGTATTTGCACATCCATTCAAAGTATGTTCTCATGCTACAAAACGTCCTTTTGTGCATATTTGGCCGTCATCTTTTGGGGGGTTCGTAAATAATGCCTAACTGGGTTAAATTTAGCTGAACAGATATTTTTTTATTACTCCTGAATGTGCTATAATGGGTAAAATAGGCGGTTTCTCAAATTTTGGATTTTGGTGACTGCTTATGAATAAAAAAAATTGGAAACAGCTGTTTTTGTGTTCACTGTAAACATGAAGTGAAAAATTACAAGTTTCCAGATTCTATATGAAAAGTTGACCAAATTACACAATGACATACACTACGGGGGCATTGGAGGGTCGCTCCTCTTACAGCCATAATTATTGGCAACCAGGCCCTGCGCAGCTTTTTTATTATTCATGACCCTAACTAAGCATACTTGTAAGTTATTTGCTGAATTAACACATGAGCCACACCTGCGTGGAAGGTGTTGCTTGGTGTCCCTAATTTACCCAGGTGATTCCATTTTTTTTGTCCACTACCTGTATCTGCATGGGTATGCATGATTTGTGTGTGATAGATCTTTCATGACTTAGTCCCTTGTAGAACAACCATTTGACACTAATTGCCATCCTACCTCTTCGTTCTGCTCTAACTGAACCTTTTTACAGTTGTGCGGAGGACCACCACCTCGTTAATTGTCACACAGCGTGATCCTTCAAGCTCCTAAAAGTCCCTTGGGTCCCGATTGACTAGGGGAAGGGGAGGGTGGTAGAATTGGGATCGTGCACATACGGGGAGGGAGTGGGATGAATAAAGGGGGGTGGGGTGTGGGAGGGGTTATAACCATAACCAGACTTGGTGCTGTAATGGTTAGACCATTATAGTTCAAACCACATCCGAGACATACCAAAGACTTTCAAAAAAAATTGTACGAGCTGCTTCCTTGCTTTCCAGCCAAGCAACGCTGAAAAGGCAAAGGTAAACCACCCGGTAGAATTCCTTGCTAAGAACCTGCTTCGTACCACTAACGCTTTGTAAAAAGTACGTTACATCAAAATCAAATCAATTGTAATCATAAATGGGAGGGGGAGGGAAACTGAAATACATGAGCCTGTGGGACAACCAGTGGCATACCAGTTAACACCATCAGGCTTTCTCGTGTGAATACCTGCTGACAAATTCGAAACATCAGCAGTTTCTTTGTACAACCATGAACGACCTGAACCCTTTGTTGGACAGGTTTCACGACGATCCCAATTTTCCTTCACAGGTGTACTTGAAAACAAGTACCTGAAAAAGGACGCTTAGTTTTGGAGTTTTATTTTTGAAGTGGTTACAAAAATTAAATATGCATGTCACGTCACGGTGTGAAACTTTTTCTCTATCACACATCATTTCGATCTAACAATTATACCAAAACATTATGATGCTTGGATGATTATTGTAAACAACCGCTTTTGTTAAGTTCTAAAAAAAAACAAAAAAAACAATACTTTAGTTAACAGTGCAAGCAAAATAACTATCAAAAACGAGTCTTCACCCCACGTCATGGAAATAAACAAAAATGGGTGGAAACTTCAAAAAAGGTGCTTTTTGTTAATCCAAAAGGATTTCCCAGTCGGTGCAAAATGTTCAACGTCTAGGTGGTTTCGGGTGATCGCTTCGAAAGAGAGTACAAAACCAGGTCGGCTCAACCATGCAACACGAGGAGCATGGAATTGACTGACTGGGGGTGGTGATCAAAAGATCGGGGAGCGATCCTCCGCGGCGTGGACCTTCCGAAGGCTTTTCCGCATCTCTTGCACAATCACAGTTGCAAAGCATCACGGCAGTAAAACCTTCACACACGATATTAAAAAAAACAGGAAAATTAACTTGCGACTATATAAATATTTCGAGAAACTACTCCTTGTGGGATTCGTCGTATGTACATGCATGCGAGGCGATCTGGATTTGGAATTTAGTGCTTTAATCCATTTACAAAATTCCCAGCTCCATCTGATGGATTACATCTCGAAAATTGAGTTTGAAAGTGAAGTCTGAGCCACATTTATCTCCGGCTCCTGCACTGCAGTCGCCGTGGCGTGATCGCAATGGATCATAAGGGTTGGCAGGATGGCCAAGAGGTATGCGCACCGGCCTCTAAGCTGTCTAGCCTGCGTTTGAATCTGGACCCAGCTACAAGCTGTCATCCTGGTGTTCCACAGGCAAGGCGAGGCACCGATGCGTGCACCGTCCCTCGGATGGACGTTAAACTGGGCTTCCCGGCTGCCGACATTAGTTGGTGGACGTTAAAGATCCCATGGTGTCCTTCTCGAAGAGTAGGCACCCTGGACAAATTACAAAATCCTGCTCTAACCTACAGTGGCACTGCATCAGTGGCACAGCTACGCCCCCAACAAATGACGCTACTCGCAGTCATGCACTGCATACGAAGAAGTGGATCCAAAGTTGGGGTGAATTCAAGAACATGGTGTGGGTACAAGTAATGGACACAGCCGGCTCAAACGAGGGACTCCATGCTTTCTTCTGCTGTGAACTCTTCCGCCGGTGCCAATGTGCCGTTTCGCTCATTCGCTCCCCAGCTGTCGCGCGTGTCCACCAGGCTTTGCACAGCGGCGTACAGGTAACGGAGCTGCTCCTGATCAGGCAGATGTCAAAAGGAGCGTTGGACGTAAATCACATGCAAGCCTGAGATCCACATTCTACTTATATCTGTAGGATTTATTTGGTCAGTCAGACATTTCACAGTTGAGCATATTTCCAAAAGAAAGTGATCGTGCAGGCTTTACGTTAAACGGTTAATGACGTCTTCGTATTGGGTGTAAGTCAAATGGCATTTACTGTATGTGTGCGAATGTAACTATGAAAAACTTATCGAAGAACATTATATGAGCGTTCAATCGAAGAACAGGTGCAACCCAGGGTGGCTTTGAGAGGTCACAAGTAGGAGGCTACGAGGAGCAAGGTCACATGTGAGCTTGTATAAAATCAAAGGCCAAACAACCTGCTGCCAGTAGGAAAGAGACATTCTTTGGAAATCCTCCACCTGCCTTGAAATACCAATGGTGCAGAAGGCCTTTGTATAAGTTCCCAAAAGGATTTGGCATAGAAAGATCGGTAGGTTTGGGTTCATGCCACAAACAGGAATTATTACAAGGACCTATAGATATTCAGTGGTTTTTCCTTGAGGATTTTGGTGGAAGGGGAATGAAGAACTGTAGTCTTGCTTGTGAAGGGATACAAAAATCCCTGTTTTGGGATACAAAACGTAAACTGTTCAGCCTGGCGGAGTTCTACTTTTGTGAATGTATGTGTAGGGACACAAACTCACGGGGTCGGAGAATATTCCAGGCCGAGCAAGGTACAGAGTGCGTGCCGCACGGTACATGTCCACACTGCCTTCCTCCTCGAGTCTCCTCGCGAGCATGCTAAGCACGTAGAACGTGCCCGCCGTAGTTCCACCAAACCTGCGTGCAACACAAGTTAGCTCCAAATGAAAAAGAAAACCTACACCATGAAGTTAAAAA
>CM068952.1:172932630-172965935 GCA_035128595.1 Eptatretus atami | reverse complement strand
TTGCCAGCTACTGCTGGGGCCCTGTGGATGTTGCCTTTTCAAGGTTTGATATTAAATCGGAAAGTGGTTCCCAAGTTATTGGCCATTTATTTACCAACCAATGAAAGGACACGTTGCTGCGTGAGGCGTGGCTGCGTAGGCCGGTGCGCCGGCCGGCGACGATGACGTCACGTGCCGTGCCGGTACGATGGGATCGGTGCCTTAGTTCCCGTGGGTAGGGTGGCAATGGTCAATGGCAGCGAATGTCATGGAAGCAAAGACAGGGAGGTAACTTGATTTAATTTGATTAATTAATCTGTGTGCGGTTAACAGCAGTTGTTACTTCAATGCAAAAGATAATTCGTGGAATGCATGTGACAATTCCGTACGGGCACGCACTACTTCCGGATAGTTATGATATGTATTCTAATAATTTCTCGATTTCTTATGCGCATTTTATAGATAAACACAATGCCCCAATTTCAGTCGTCATTTACGAGAGCGAAGAACGGCCTGTGTGGTTGTTTGAAAGTTTTTTTTGGGGGGGTTGCAGTATGGGCACGCAGTACGGGCACGCAAGAGCGAAGGAACGGCCTGTGTGGTTGTTTCTGGCTCACGGTTTGAAGTTTTTTTTGGGGGGGGTTTGCACGTACGGCCACGCACATACGGACACACACGTACGGCCACACAGTACAGCCACACACGTACGGGCAACGCAAGAGCGAGAGGAACGGCCTGTGTTGGTTGTTTCTGGCTCGCGGTTTGAACATTTATTTTTTTTTGCACGTACGACCACGCACGTATGGGCACGTACTAGTATTCAAAACACCCTCACTGTACTGTGAATGTTTGAGACTTGTAATACCAGGGAAAACCTGGAGGCGGCGCTACTTGATGCACATTCACACAGAGAATTTGCGTCCCCCCTCCCCCCTACAACCCTAAGACCACCGGCAAAGATAAAAACACCCCTACACATTATTGGTCATGCTGATCCATGCAGCAGTCTGGATGTAATCAGCCCAGAACTGTAGAAGGAGTAGCGTGACAAACATGCACACACAAAAACACCGGTCTGTGAATTACAGTAAGGTACTTCAACCGCGGAGGCCTATTTTCAGGTTTATTCCCTTTAAATTCATTTTTCTCTGCACTACTTGTCGGATCGACAGGAATTTTTCCAGGAGCGACTACTCATGTAGAATGTTTTATGATAACTATGACATCATAGGGTCATGGGGTGTGGCAGCTATGTTGGAAAAAAGGAAAACCTTTGGACCTCTATCTCCAAAACCACACCATTCACCGTCTGTCCGTCCGTCCGTCTGTTCCCAGGTACCGCAAAACGGCTGAACCGATCGCAACCATTTTTTGGATGGTAATCCTGGGACCCCTTGGAGTAAAATAGGCTTAAATATAATAACTGGCCCCTTAACGGCTCCCTAGAGAGTGGGTGCTTCTCGTGGAGAAAATTGAAACTTGGGCTCTGGCAAGTACTCCCCATGGAGATAAGTGTTGTTAACCATGATGTCATCGGTAAAGTGGTATCTGGTAAAGATGACACATAGAACGCTATATCCGATCAGTTTGAAAATTATTGAGGGTCATCTCGGGATAAATGTCAACAGAAAAAAGAAAAAAAAAACCCTTCAAAAATCTCTTCTACAAAACGGCTGAACAGATCGAAGCAAACTTTGCAGGTATGATCGACTAGCCTTGGGATCCAAGGGTTTCACAAGTATAATCAATAGGTCACATGGTCTGCCAGCTATCTGGATGAATGAAAAATCTTTAAAAAAAAAATTATTTCTCTTGAACTGCTTCATCAATCAACATGAAATATCACAATTATGATCGAGTAGTCATGGGAACACATTTTTAAATTTCAACCTCGTCGGACACATGGTCTGGCAGCCAGAATTATTTAATGTTTTGAAACTGGGTTCTTAAAAAAAAAACTTTTTTTTGATAAGGCTCACTTGGCATGTTACTGGGACCATAACTTGTCAATCCCTGCCGTAGAGAGACATGCGGTGGTCTCGTTTCACTCGGGGGAGTCCCGTTTACCCTGTGGACCCAGGTGTTCCCAAATCTGGGGATTCTTAACAATTATACACTATTTATAGTTATAGTGTCGTATATTAAACATAAAAGTCTCCAACAAACAACATCATTAATTATACAACGTATTGTTCTCTTTGCGCTTGAGTAAAGCCTCAACTCATGCTTCTGTCTCTTCTGTAAGCCAAGTTTGTAGATCGCTCGCCGCCATCCTGCTTTCAAAAACTCTTCCTTCCTCTAATCTGATTGGTTGGCTCGCATAGAAATGGCTCCGAAGATTTCCTCACTCTAAAGAAATCCATAGGTGAGGATTTCCTAAGGATTGTTTATGCAACAGCTGTCAAGAATCCTTCTCGAGAAGATCATAGTGTACCTTAAGGGGAATCTTTCCGAAGGATCACGGAATTTTATGCAACTAGGACCGAATCCTTTCCAGGTTCCACCGTAGAAGGAGCGACTACTCATGTAGATTTTTTTTTTTTAAATGATAATTATAATAGCACAGGTCCCGTGGCGTGGCAGCCATGTTGGAAAAAAAGGAAAAAAAACTTTGGACCTCTTTCTTCTGAAACCGCCTCATGGAGAAAATTGAAACTTGCCACAATCTTAGTACTCCCCGTTGGGATTAAGTATGTTTAATGATGACACAGTCGGTGTCAATGTGATGACATCATAATTGAATGCGTCGAACCATTTTATTCGATCAGTGTGAAATATTGAGGGATCGATGCATAAATTGTTCAAGAGATTCGAATTGATGACATCATCGTTCAAGTGGTTTGGCGGGCCATATTCGATTGAAAACAAAAATATTTTAAAATCTTCTTCTCCAAAATGGCTTCATAGATCGATGTGAAACTTCATGCACATGATCTACTAACCTTGGGAATAAAGGGTGTAAATGTAACCCTCTTGTAGGTCACATGTTGGCAGCCATATTTTTTTTTGAAGACAAAACTTTAAATTTTTCTTCTCCAGGATATTTTATCGTGGCCCTACAGGTGCAAGAGGATTAATTTTTTCAGAAATAGCATCGTTTCGCACCCGTAATACCCCCTTCCCCCCCTTCTTCCGGCATGAGTCACTGTTAACCACTTGCACGATTCCACGTGTACGGGTAGTAATCGCAGGTCGTGGGAGGGGCGGGGGAGGGTTTTTAATACCATTGAACTAACCCTGGGTACCTAAGTAAGAATGCAAAATTTGATGGAGGTTGGCAAGCCGTTTTAGATTCTATAAGGAACAGACCCACAGACATTGCTTTATTTTACATAGTAGGATAGGATTGAAATCTTTATTCTTCTTCTTCTTTCGGCTGCTCCCGTTAGGGGTCGCCACAGCGGATCATCCGTTATGATCCGCATACTGATTTGGCACAAGTTTACGCCGGATGCCCTTCCTGACGCAACCCTGGTCGCCTCTTACGACACAGGGATAAGGATTGGGTTTCGCCATGATTCCGGGCTGCCCTACACCTCTCATAGCACGGCCCAGCGCAGAGCAGAGCTCCGTCCTCAAGCGATCCTCCAACCCAAGCCTCCGAGTAGCCGGATTACAGGCGCACGCCACTAGCCCGGTATTAGGATAGGAATGAAATACCAAAATAAATGTCGTATTTCTGTTTCATTAATGGCACAAAACCTCCGCAAACGCCAAATGACCTGTACAACGTCACTGTGAGCGGACAGCGCTCGTCTTTCCTTTCCATGCTCTAATAGCGGAAGCTTCTGTTAAAATTTATTATCTCACCAGTCGTTCAAATTGGCTGAACTGGCTGTTTTCCCACACGTGGGGAATTGAGAAGTGGGAATTCACTTCTTATTTTAAAAATTATTTATTAAGGATGTGGGGGGTGGGGGGGGGGAGGCGAGGAATAGAGGCTGTTAAATAGGACGGATCTAGCGCTCAAAACACAAAAACGTAAGGGGGAAATCACACGTACTTGATACAGGAATAAATGAAATAACTAACTCCTCTTAAAATGGCATCAATATACTGACTTACACGGCCAAGGGAAATGAAACAGGCGAGGGCTTGAATGACCGCTGCTTGAGCCTGTTTCCAATTCAATGTCCCGGTTGCTCTACATGCACTCCTGCACCGCAGGTCGAGTTGAGAAGCGATGGACCAAAGTAAAGGACACGAGCCGGCACGGCATTAGGATGCAGAGTGCAGGACTCAAGATTCCCCAGCAGAGAGCAGTAGATAACGAACAGCAGAGCCAGAGCCAAGAGGGCAGAGCGAAGAAGAAGGCAGGGAATTCTCTCTCTCTCTCTCTCTCTCTCTCTCTCTCTCTCTCTCTCTCTCTCTCTCTCTCTCTCTCTCTCTCTCTCTCTGTCTCTGTGCGCATGCGTACGTGGGCTTATATTGGCATTTTGGTCTGCCCCCAAGCATGTGGCGGGTCCATTTATTGGCTGCATCACCATATAATTAAGTGTTCTGTCCACGTCCTGGGGCTTCGCTATAGCACACGAAACAGTTGGGTGTGCAGTCGTCCTCTTGCAAACAGCCTGTGAGAAACCTCTAAGGCATGCACGCAGCATGTTCATGTGCCCATTGTCACTCACCTTAAGCCCTTCACCTGGCCTTGCCTGTGGAGAGGAGAATCTTACAGAAGATGTCCTTCCCCTATACTGCTTTATCATGGATGCTCACCGACTCCTCAGTGCACATATTGCCGACAACTTATCTCTGACATGCCCCTAGTAAAAGTGTAAATCTAACCTACTTGAGCACATGATCCATACTATTCTTAACACATTCTAGCTATGGATCCACCACCCCACCCCCCCCCCCCCCACAACCATCCCCTTCCATGCAACAATATATGTATGGATGCATGTGCATGTAAATGTCTATTGAAAATCACTTCGCTACTGCAGTGATGAGATGGTATATTATGTTCATTTTGAAAACAATATTTGTTTCAACTGCAATTCAATCTGTTGTTTTTTTGTTAAATTGGAGGCTGGCTGTATTGTTGCTACACGGAAAGGAGGTCTGACCTGATCACTGTCGTTGGGCAGCATGAGGTCAGCTGGATGTTGGTTCCCAATCATGCGCCAAAAGTCTCTCATGGTGTGCGCAAGTGGAAGCTGCGTCACAATGTACTCACGCAGATGGCGGTAACCCTAGGACATACATTAAAAAAAAACACATTTTCAAGACTAATCAAGGACACTTTGACACAGGTCATTTTGGCCTATTATGTGCTGTATCACATGCTGTATCAACATTACATTATCTTAATCTATCAATTTACTCATCTTCGATCCCGACAGGAAGGTGCAGAGGTAGCGCACTGGATTTTGAGCTGTCTGGTCTGGTTTTGATTCCCAAGCTGACTATAAATTGTTGAAATGGTGTTTCGCAGGCAGGGCGTTGCATCACAAAGTGTGATGTCCCTCGGATGAATGATAAACTCGCTGGGTGTCCGGTCTGCCAACATTAATTGGTGGACGTTAAATATCGCATGGTGTCTTTTGACTAAGAGTCAGAGTTACCACTGGCATCGTGGTCAAGTTCCAATTTGAAGTTAGCTATCTTTTGGGAGAGTGCTTGCCCAGTGGACGTAAAAGGACCTCACGGTGACTTTTGAAAAGTGAACCATCGCGTGCTGGTATGCCGGGCAAATCCCTGCCCTGACTACTGCTGGGGAGGCAACGGCAACGCTCACGGTGTATCTCTTGCCATGAAATGCTTCGCAGCATCGGTGCTCCATCTTGTAGGTGATAAATATTCAATGACGAACAGTACAGTAAAGTAAATGATAAACCCAGTGTGTGGCTTGAGTGTAATGTTTATCGCTCTAAACCCTTCAGAGCCTCGTGAGCTTTGTAACGACCTTACGCAATGAACCCGTGGCATTTCAAAAGGGATTATCTCATTGGAATTGGACGAGTGTTTATTTTTTTTCATCGATCTCCGGATGGCTTGCACCTGACCAGGATTATATATTTTCAATATTTGCTGTTCATTTAAATAAACAGCACATCTGTCACGAAAAGAGTGCAATGGATAAGTGGCGTCGAGCCGCGCCGTACCATGACAAACGAGGCATTGATGTAGTCTGCACCATCCTCCTTGGGCAACGTCGACAGTTCCACGAGTGAAGATTCCGCTGTGCACACATCCAAGATCAAAATCAAAAGGGGTCATTTTAAAATCAACCAAACACTTATTTGATCTTTCCGCTGAAGATTCTCGAAAAAGCACGTCATCAAATGGAATATCTGAAATAAAAAAATTTAAAACCTTTTACGATAGTGATCTCTCCCTTATACACAAACTCCAATAACTGACACACATTTCCACCAATGGAAAGCACTCTATGATATTGCTACGGTTGTGGGGGTAGATGGAGGAATTTAATAGGAAGGTTAGGATTGAATAGAGTTGTTTGGTCCGTGGACG
The DNA here is from genome assembly GCA_035128595.1 of Eptatretus atami. Taxonomy (NCBI): domain Eukaryota; kingdom Metazoa; phylum Chordata; class Myxini; order Myxiniformes; family Myxinidae; genus Eptatretus; species Eptatretus atami. Next base: position 172,959,482 of record CM068952.1, on the reverse strand, counting down.
TGTAGGAGACATCTCGATGTAAATAAGTAGGGAAACTGTGGGCTTAAGTGTTACATGTCACCACATGGGGGGTGGTGCGGTGCTAAATAGATAGGGATTAAGAATAAGTTCCCCCAGTATGTAATTGCCCCCCTGTAACCTATTCCTACGTTTTTACATTCACAAGCAAGCCAAACGTGCCGAGCAGGCAGAAGCCCCACCTCCAAGGGTGACGGTGGGCGAAGTCACACCCCCGAGACTGATGATTGATGGGCGTGACGTCAGAAGCTAGCTCAGCAGGTGGAGGCCCCGCCTTCCCGGGTTTCGTGTGAGCAAGCCACACCCCGATGGAGGAAACGGGGGTTCAGCGACGTGAGTGAGTGACAATTGAGTTCGGAGGAGGAATGGTTGAGTGCGGAGTGAGGGACACACGTGGTCAAGAGAGAACATAGCTAGTCGATGGCCTGTAAAAACAGGGCTTTATGGCTGGCTTTCCTTTGACGCATGAAGAAGACGGCATGATTCTTGTATTCATGTTGAGGCGACTTGGCTCACATGGTGAAGCAAGATGCTGGCCTTTGGCTCTTGCTTTTGTCATGAGGAACGGAACCTGAGCCTCGTGTATGTCAAATAGTGTGTCGGTGAGGACGATCGACGCACAAAGCAGCTGCACGGGGTCTCTGAGCCTTGGCGTTGAATACCGCTCACGAATTGCCTGACATACATTTGTGCTGCTGCGAGGGAGCGATTTGGCACCATTTTGCATGCGTCTACATGTGCAAATAGAAGCGCCTTGATTCCAAGTTCCACAAAGACAATCTCCGGGCCAAGCTAAGTGCAAGAATAAAAGGAGGGATTTTCTTTTATTTTGTTTCCCCTTGTCTGTATTTAAGTCCGTGTGTAGAGGCACCTCGACTTCGACTTGAATTTAGCTCACGTATTTATAATTATTATCTTGATTATTGTCCTTCGTAAATATTTGTCTATTTTCATTAAATGTGTTCATTTAAAGTAACTGTATCCGTGTATTTGTCGTGGGGTTCGAGTATAAACCCCCTGTGCTGTGCATCCATCCCCCGTGCCAACGTCCCTCCACCAATGCACCCCACCCTTCCTGCGCGCACGCATTAATCTCTGAGAGTTTCGGCTGTAGGCTTCCAAGGGAGAAGTTCAGCCATCTGGGCTGGCGGTGTTAACCGCCTGTCAGCACAATTTGGGTCGGGGGGATTAACCTTGGACCGCCAGTGCCACGACAATATCAATGCAGTTCTGAACAACAAATATAAATTATTCAGCTTTTTCTTTTTCTTTCCAGGATCGAGGCTCATGAAGGAGCAAAACACTGCCTTTGGAACTCCAGCCAGCACTGGGAGAGGGGAGCAGAGGATACCATTGACAGCAACACGTTGACCGTGGGTGCAGGAAGTCAGAAATCCAGGAATGAAGGTGGCTTTGAATGCCACAAGCAGAGAGCTTGGTAAGCAAAGCAGGATGCTGGACTGTGTGGAATACCTGGGATATGCACAGGGAGATGGTCCTGACATCCCTTTTGGGATTGAGCCTCCAACCATTGCTGAGAGAGGGTTTCGATCCAAACTGATGATCAGAGATCAGTCAGCCCAATCATTTCAAACTGATGTTTAATCAGTGAGCTCTAAAGCATGGAGTCATCGGATTTGTAGGTTTATAAGTTTATGTGTTTCCTTGGAGTGGCACTTACTCACCATAAGTTGTTTGGTTTCAGTTATCCTTTAGTTTAGTGGATGCACAACTAAAACTCAAACAGGTAACTATCAATCACGCCAGACTCATTGTGGAGATAGTTAAGAGCGAGTGTTCTTGCAGCCAGATATAAAGTCAGGAATGGTTTATCATCACATCCAAAGGTTTAGACTCGCTTAGTGACATAATGTCATTGTTTTAATAGTCTGGTGTTGGCTTAACGGTTAAGATCTTAGGGTCTTGAGTTTGAGCCCCTGTCGTTCGGATAAATAACACCAAGAAGGTTGACTCAGCCTGTCATCCTTCCAGGTCAGCAAAATGAGTACCAGCTTACTGGAACCAGGGGACACCTAGCAATGATGCAACCAGCAGCCACAGGCTGCATATGGAATGATGATGCTTGTATAATGATGCTCGTGGTTTCAAAGCCACTTACCCTTCCTTTCTCATGACTCACAGACACAAGTACAAGTGCAGTGCGAGTTCACCTATGATGGAGCTATATATACAATCATGTGAGTCATGAGAACAATGTGTTGTATTTTAAATTTGAGCAATTCATTATGATGTGTGCATGAACACCTGTAGAAATAAATGCACCAGTCAGTGAGGAATTAAAGAGAAAGATCAGAAAGTCATTGAATTTCATGTACAAATGGCAATAAAATTAAAATATCATTAATTTGACCATGCATATGAACATAACCTCTCACTCAGGTTTGATATCGTCCTGACAATATTTACCAATAAAGGAACTTAAGATATTTAATAAACTAATTTTGAGGCTAAAAAGTTAAAATCTGTTAATTGGCAGAGGTCTGGCACAGCAAATGTTCCTGTTCTTCTTTGTTTTCGGAGAATAAGGAAAGGCGAATGAAACAGGATATTGTCAAAACAATGCGAATAAAATTTCTTTACAAATTCCTGCTGAAACAGCATGTGGTCTGGTATTCTTGGATATGGTGGATGGAATCAACAGTACATTGAATGAAGTGTGCTAACCGCCGTGGAAAGCAAGAAGCTGAGGTTACTACTTCATCGGAGCAAAAGAGGGAGACGGAAATAACAGCAAATGTTGATATAGGGTGGGATATGCATGCGTTCGAGCTATGTCGCAGATCAGGATGCACACACGGGGTGGGAATGACAAATTTTGACACCTCACAAACGTGAAGATCAGGATTCAGGAGTTAAAGGCCAAGGGGACTGGGACTGAGAACAAAAAGGGAGAATAAAAGGGAAACAAACAAAAAGTTAACTGGAGAGTTCATAGAACACCTTACCCCACGCAGTCTTGAGAAAAAAAGGACATGGGCGGGATTTGCGAGCAGCAAATTTGATTGGTCAAGATGACGTAAAATGCCATAATATATTGTCCAAGTACTGCTAAACAAAAAGTTTTTGAAAGTAGGAAAAAGGCAATTTGTGTTCTCCATTGTTCAAGTACATAAAGCAATTGAAATAAAATAAAGATTTTAAAGGTTGTACAAAAAAAAAAAAAATTGGAAATTTACCGCCGTTGATGCAGCGTCTTTTAGACCACCTTATTTAACATGTTGTCTTAGTTATTCATGCCTGTTGTTTGTGTCTTTTATGACGTCCCTAAACACAGCAAGTTTCCTGTTTGGAATCATTTTTTTCAATTTTGTTTGACTGTCAGACAGGCACATAAAGTAAACTAATTACCTCACTCCTATCTGTGTCAAATTCAGAACCAAAGTACTGTTAAACTATACATTTGTTTTTCCAATTTGTTGTCAAAATAAAACATTCAATTGAAATTAAGTTGTTCCTCGATCATAAACTGACGTAGACAGACAGACAGACAGACAAAGTGAACCAATTGCTTAACCTCGCTATTCACTTCGTGTCAGCGAGGTAAAAATCTGGGAGGTGAAAGAAGCAATAAATGAATGAATAAATAAATAAATAAATAAATAAAATAAAACCCCCCAAAAAGGGAAGATTTTTTAAAAAGAAGAAAAAAGGAGAGAGAACAAAGAGGAGAAAAACAGAAGAGCAAAGTGGAGAGGAAAAGTGAAGATGATAAGGAGGAGAGGGGGAGAAGAAGAACAAGCTTGAATGCTAAGATACCTTCCTCTTAATGATGACGTCATAAAACGAATATGACGTCATTGTGATGTATCAGGTTTGGATAATTATCTGTGCTAATGCCGGCTTGATTCCCGCAAACAAAATTCAAACGGCTTGCCTAGTTTCGGAGATAATGGTATAGGCGATTTCCATCAGCGGCGATATTATGACGTCAACTTTTTTTCTAGGAAGAATTTCAAAATCGGAGATGGTTATGCCTGCGCGTGGGCTTTCTGCATATACATGGCAAGTTTCACGAAGATCCGAGAAAACTCTGGGTTGTGAAACAAAAAAATGTCAAAAATAGGAATGACGTCATAAAAATTGATATGACGTCATATGATTGATCATATGTGCGGTAATTCATCTCTGCAAGTGCCTGTTCGATTCCCGCAAACAGAATTAAAAAAACTTGCCTAGTTTCGGAGATAATTTTTTAGGCGATTTCCATTAGCGGAGATATTTTGACGTCATAACTTTTTTTCTGGAAGGAATTTTCAAAATCGGAGATGTTACTGTCTGGCAGGGTATTTTACATATATACGCCAGTTTCAGGAAGTTTCGATGAAAACTGTAGGCTGTGAAACAAAAAAAGTCCACAAGAAGAACAACAACGTGAGTAAGACTTAGAGATCCTCCACGAGGATTTAAAAATGTAAGAAAGAGAAGAGGAAAAGGAGGAGAGGTAAGATCAATAAAACAAATTTAAATAAAATGGGGAAAATAAAGAGCAGAAAAAGGATTAAAAGTTGTAAAAAGGTAGTAGATCCAAATGAATGAAAAGCGCTTGTTAATCGTGTGGGGGGTTAACGTGCCAATATTGAAGATTAGGATTTGTTCCTTGCACTTTCGACTGTTCGTGGAAAAAATAAACACAGAAGGTTGCCATGGGACTGAACGAATGTCTGGGAAAATTGAAGTGTTGAGAAATTGCCTTGGAAAAACCTGCGCTGTTGGTTCACACACCATCGAGCAAGCGTTCACGGAAGTGATATTCTTCTTGGACATCCCTTTACATCATAGCACCACGAGCTATCACAGAAATGTGGTTACTGTGCAGGCAGCATCCTCGGCATGATAAACAAATTCACATTCCCAAGTTGTTCGCATTCTCATGTGAACTGCTGTCTTCGGCTACGAATGGCAATCGTACTGATGATGAATCCACAAACATGTTGTTCGATTTAAAAGCTTAAACATTTCGTTATACTTCTTTCGAATAAGGAGCAACCGAATAAGTGACTTCACTGTAAACATTACTCTAAGGCTCTTCAGCTAAGTGAACCCAGTTTACGGCCTCACCTGGCAGGATGGACTTGCTGCGGTTTTTGCCGATGTTACACTCTTTTTGTGCGCTGGAAAAGTGCACATGTGCTGGGGTTTCTGTCAATACCTGGAAGAACCAGAAAGAATGCCGGAAAAAAATTAATCAATCGGGTGAACCTTCCTCGTGGTGTTTTTATTCCCTTGGTATCTGCATAGGTTTACACAACTTATCATGTCCTTCAACCATAACCCACAGACAGGCATCCCAATTCTTTAATAATCCTTGTGTGAAGCTTGAGGAAGATATTTTCCAAGGTACAATGGTCCAACGTGGAAAATCTAGGGGCTGGCAGGATAGCTTAAAGGTATGTGTATTCGCCTCTGAGATGTCCATCATGGGTGTTCGAATCCTGACACAGCTATAAACTGTCATTCTGATGTTCTGCAGACAGGGCGAGGCATCAACATGTGTGCCGTCCCTCCGATGGGCATTAAGCCAGAGGACACGTCTGGCGGCGCTAATCGTTGTTGGATGTTAGAGATCACATGGTGTCTTTCACTCCGAACAAATTACAAATTCCTGCACCTTCAGTAAAATATCAGGCCTGTCCAGCAAGTTTGTGAGAGGCGATAAACAGTCCCTGCCCAACCGAACCCACAAGAAGCTGGGAATAATTGGGGCCATTAGGGTAGTAGTTGGTGTGGGAGTTCAATGCTCCGCTCTGAAGTGGAAAAATGCTGTCGTTAAAGTCCACAAATATCTTTCAGATTCCTTTACAGAGATAATGCTGTAAAAGTACAAAAACATTCTGGAAGGAATCTTTAAAGTTATCGAGTTTTCCGAAACCTTGTGTGTTGACCCACATAACATTGTTTAGAAATGAGAGGTGTGGTCTGCATTTGCGAGTGGAACCTTGAACTGTCGATGCAGACGGGTTTGCCCAGAGTGGCTCGGACCAAGGAGGTGCCCCAGATAGGTGGACAGGTTGGCAGCGGGAACATCCGTCTCGTGGCAACGAGCCGCCTCTAGCAGCGCTTCATGCAGGAAAATATACTGTTCCTGGGAGACAGCACAGTGTACGTACAGCAGTGGCAAAGAAAAGATGAAAACTTAAAAATTATTCAATTAAATCGCACGGACCCACCTCATGTCATCCGGTGCATTACGAGCTCAGATAAAATGATGTTTACTGGAAATTTGCTCTCAAATTCCAGGCCTTACAATGGCCGAGGAGTGCTCATGTTACAATCGTGTATCAAAATTATCATTCCCTTAATAATATAACTCAAATAAAAACAACTGTGCATGCAATCTAACCATCGTATCTTCTCACCGTCATATCTTCTCAGATGGACGTTAAACTGGTGTCCTTCGCAAAGAGTAGGTGAGCCATCGCCGGCACCCTAGCCAAATTCCAAATTCCTGCCCTGACTTCCTGTGTCGGAGTGGGGAGCCATTCAAGATTGTAACCATAGCCAAGGAAATTGGTTTGACAGCACAATGCTCTGTTATAGAGCATGGTTCATGATCGGATGTCTGTAGAATCTGCTGCCCAGACGATAACCACACTCTGAGAGGGGAAGCAGCGTAACCTGGTGTTAAGGAATACCCATCAAGACGGGATCACTTGATACCCACTGCAATTTGTCAAAGGTAAAGAATTTTGGGTCCCATGGAGGCTGGTAGCGGCTATTAAGGTCTTTTATACCAGGGCTTGTTCTGAGAATTCTGATTATCCTCAGTTGAGATGTTTGCTACGGATGGAAATGCTTTGGATGAAGATCATTTTTATGTATCGATTGCTATTTTTGTTTTGTATAATCAAATAGATCCTCCAACACCAAGCATTCCACAGAGGCGTCCCATTGAAATGCTAACCACGCTCAACTCTGCCGAGCTTCCGAGGTCCGTAAAGATCGGGCACGTTAAAACCAGCAGGTCCCAGGCAAAATGAGATAACACTTTTCATCAGTGGAGCATAATAATGCTGAGGGGTTCTTGGCAGAGACAATATGCCGTGATGGAAGTCACATTTCCATGACGATGACTTGGTGGAGGTGTGTCTCTTACTTCAGTCTGCACCAGGAAGTTCCGCTGTGTGCGGATGTGCTTCAAGAAGCCCTTGATACCAATGGTCCCCTTCTCCTTCATCTGCTGCAGCATCGATGCGAGGACTATGTACGTGCCTGTACGTCCCACACCCGCACTGCAATACAGCAAACAAATTGATAAAATTTTCCTTTCTCACCACATTTGTCTGCCATGGCTGTTGTATGTATCCTGACGAGTTATTTCTACAAAGTGCAATTTCATTTATTAGCTCGATAACTCCCATAAGCCCTCAGTGGCCTGCTCACCTGCAATGCACCACCACAGGCCCTGGACCCACACGACCCCGTGGCTTCTTCTTGCTTCGAGTCTGTGACTTTGATGAGGCTTGCAGCGTGGCCTGCACCGAGGCCTGCGCTGCGGCTTGTGCTGCTGCTTGCACCGTCGTCCGTACGAAGGCAAGCAGAGGCAGAGCATGCTCAGGTGTGCCCATGTCTGGCCAGGAGGTGTATTGAAATTGGAGGACCGTTCGCTCCACTCCTCGCTGATTTGCCTGTTGAACAAGATTGCCATAAGGAAAGTTGATTGGACCCGTCACACTCTTGCTTCGGCACTATAACTTGAGGCACGTCTTCATGTGGACAGGCATTAAATATTGAGGATGAAGACGACATTATTGAAGTTATTTTAGGTTTCCATAGAAAATTGTCAGTGGGGAACAGATTTGTCTCACCCGGCGAGGCTTGGTGAGACGTAACGTGAAACGCCGCACGGTGTAGCAGGCCAGTGTACGAGTGGCACGTAGCGTCACGACCACAGTCCCATATTCCTCACCGCCCTCCATCGGCCAGTAAGGGTCACATTTCCTCTGGAGGAAACAGTAGCAGCACTTTTAGCTTCCTGCAGTTACCTGTGAGTATACATTTTGGGATTCAAAAGCTTACCTTGTGGTCGTGCCACATACCCACAGCAAATTTCCCTCCAAAATGCAACATCTACTTCTTTGTAAGTGTACAATATCATGGCCTAGCGGTGAGGCCACCGGACTGACATGCGAGATCGAGGTCGTGGGTTCAAATACAACCGAAGGCAGCAGCAGTAAGGGTTTCAATTGTAAACATCAGGGAAACCAAGCTTGTCTCAGCCCTCAGGAGAATCATCACCATGTCACAATCTGAATGTCTATAAATATCCCAGCTGGCTCATTAATGACCTTCAAGGAGGTGGTGATCCGCCTGCCTTGTTGGGTGTACATACGACACCCAGCCCGTACATTGAGGTCGATTCATAATGCTGCCTCTGTAGAGTTAACACTACCTACTTGCAATCCCTCCAAGTGAATTAGAAAAAGAAAACAATTAATGTGCAACAAATTTACTATCATTTACTTCGTTCACATTTCAGGAACTGCAATTGCTGAATGAAAATGTTATTATTTGCACAGGATCTGTTCAAACATCATTTGGATTCCCGTCCACGCGTTAAGGGATAACGTTCTCCCAATTAGGCAGTGGACACACTTGTCCGTGAAAATGGCTCGAGCGTCCGTGAATCGGTGGTTGCACTGCTTCCCACATCTATAGTGTGTGTTTACTCAAAGGCCATTGTCGTCCGGGGTTTCTTTCAACCGTGGGATCCATTTTTCACGAGTAGTGTATCCTCCGGCTCGGCTGTCATTACTCCGCGCACTTTTTCAATGCTCAGCGGCGTTTCGAGCAGTAAATGAGTGGTGTCAAGTATTTGGATGAAAATACATGTAAAAAGAGTCATTAAACTACTCGTACTGGATTTTAAAAAAAGATTATTTAATTATCATGGGACTATTGAAATCACATCCACACAAAATGTCATCAATTTGTGACACATGGGGCTTCAAAGCGGTGGTATGTGGTCACCTAGCGGTGCTAACTAAGCAGGAAGCCAAGGTAATGGTATCCAATCAGAGGCAGTTTGATGAAACCACCATCCAGCTCACTATACCCAGATAGCACAATGAAGCCACCAAAACCGGGGATGCTGGTCACCAAATGGCAGTTCCTGCCCGACACTCCTGTCTGTCTGGATATCCATGTTCATGTGGAAGATAAACGCAGAGATTTCACAAAGGAAAGTGAAAATGTTCAGAAAAATACTAATTCTGACAAGCTGTGTCTGTGTCCATGAAAAAGGGTCTTGGAATGGACATAAAATAGAGATGGGAGTGATCACGAACCGACGATAACATGGACCCATCATGTTCAATAACAAAACGATAATGTACAAACATATGACAGACACAGAAGCCATTTTCACGGATATGAATTAGTAGAGTCTTGTAACGAAAACGAAATAACATGTGGATTAGTTCATATGTGGCAGCAACTTGGTGTTAAGTGGCGTTAAAAGCTGAAATGGTTATTTTGTTAATTTCTGTACACATTCATTCTCTCTCTCTCGCTCTCTCTCACTCCCTCTCCCCATCCATTATGTTTCTCTTCCCCCTCCTTCACTCTGTCTGTGTCTCTGTCCCTCTCTCACCCCCTTCTCTTTCTTTCTCTCTTCCTTTTCCCCTCCCTCTCTCTCCTCCCCTACTCTCTCTCTCTCTCTTCCCCCTCCCACTCTTTTCCCCTCCCACTCTTTTCCCCTCACTCTCTTCTTCTCTCTCTTCTCTCTCTCTCTCTCTCTCTCTCTCGTCTCTCTCTCTCTCTCTCTCTCTCTCTCTCTTCCCTCCCCTCTTTTCCTCTCCTCTCTCTTCTCCTTCTCTTCTCTGTCTCTCTCTCTCTCTCCCTCTCTTCCACCTTGCTCTCTCTCTCTCTCTTCCTCCCACTCTTTCCCCTCACTCTTTTCTTCTCCTCTCTTTTCCCCTCACTCTCTTCTTCTCTCTCTCTCTTTCCCCCTCGCTCTCTCCTCCCTTTTCTCCTTTTTCCCTCAGTCTCTTCCTGTTTCTCTCTCTCTCTCTCCTTCTCTCTCTCTCTCTCCTCTCTCTCTCTCTCTCTCTCTCTCTTCTCTCTTCTCTCTCCCTCTCTCTCCTCTCCTCGCCTCCAGCCCCATGGCAATGATTACTCTGGTTGTTTGCCTCTTGCCTTCCCAGCGGTAGTCAGGGTAGGAATTTGTAATTTGTTCATGGTGCCAGGCGATAACTCGCCCCACTGTTTGTTGAAAGGCACCATGGGATCTTTAACGTCCACGACTATTGCTAGCACATTGGGCCACCCAGCTTACACTTACTGGAGGGACCGTGCACTGTGTACAACCGTTACTGCTGGAAAAGAATCAAACATTGTATCCATACCCAGCCAGTCACAATGGGGTCAGATGCAAAATCAAATAAACAATTTTATTGTTTCATAATGTACACTAACATTAAACAAGGTGTCTGACGTCATCATAACACCAGTTTGGTTTGCTTTTCCAAAGATGCCTTCCTAATCGGACTTCAGTCACATGGGCTGAGGTGCAATAGTGGTGGAAATGTTTCAGTTGTTAATGGAGCTTAGTGGAATTGTGGAGGAAGCTTAAAGGAGTCACATACAAGGCTTTGCAAATGATACATAAATGGCCACACGTGAAGGGTTAGCTGGAGAGGGCCACGGCCCAGAGCTTGCCATCGCGCTAACACATTACCTCCTGCTCATCCGACCCAAACGCCTCGCAGGTTTTCATACCCTAAAAGAGGTCACAGCACAGACAAAGCGGATGCCAATCCGGGAAGTGGTGATCAGCTAATCCAGGAAGCTGAGTCTGCCTCAAGTTGATCCTTATAATGGGGTCACGTAATGGTAATAATGAGAACAAAATGAAACATCTGCCCAAAATAATAACCCCAACAAAGCATTACGACTATATACTGCAAGTTACAGATGGCAGGATGAACTTTTACCTTTATTGAGGGAGTTCTTCAAAAGAGAGACCTCAATGAGCAACATTTGAAGATTGTGCGAAGAGGAAAGTCAAAGCCACTTACCCTTCCTTTCTCCACAAGATTGGTTATCATGATGATGATTCTGACGTCGTGTTCCCACACCATTCGCCAGAAATCAGCAAACGTGGCCTTCAGAGGGCCCTGGGTGGCGATGTAGGCCCGAGGCGCATTGTAGCCCTGTGCGAGAGGGCATCAAGGGTGAGCATACTTCTGCGCTTCAATAACGAGGAAGAACAAGAATATCATCATCAAAAACTGAGATTTATTTTTAAAAATTCTTTATTGTAGTTTGAAACAATAACTGCAAAAACTGTGAATGCGTGGGCAATTTCCATGAATGTAGGAGCATGTTGCAAATTATCAACCGTGAATACGCGGAACCCACGAATGTTAGAACCTCGAATTTCGGGGTTTCGGTGTTAAAAAAAAAAGAATATATATATATATATTATATATATGTATTGAAACATGTGGAGTGTGACAAGCCCTCCCACAATCTCCATTGAACATAGCCTTACACCAAAGCGTCACCTCCAACCCAGAGGCTTCAGCCAGTGACTCTGTCAAGCAGATAAAGATTACATGGTCAACATCAGTTAAACATCAAATGGAGCTGCCTATCCGGATTTCCGTTGATGTGTATTTGATGGCATACCGATATTTATCGGTATGCTATCCTGATGAGGGGAAAAAAAAAAAAATATATATATATATATATATATAATATATATATATATATATATATATATTGTGTGTATGTGTATATATTTCCCAGTATTTGCATAAATCTTTCCAATGGTGATGAATGAATAAATAAATGATAGTGTTTCAAACTACAATAAAAATTTTTAAAAATAAATCTCAGTTTTTGATGATGATATTCTTGTTCTTCCTCGTTATTGAAGCGCAGAAGTATGCTACCCTTGATGCCCTCTCGCACAGGGCTACAATGCGCCTCGGGCCTACATCGCCACCCAGGCCCTCTGAAGGCCACGTTGCTGATTTCTGGCGAATGGTGTGGAACACGACGTCAGAATCATCATCATGATAACCAATCTTGTGGAGAAAGGAAGGGTAAGTGGCTTTGACTTTCCTCTTCGCACAATCTTCAAAATGTTGCTCATTGAGTCTCTCTTTTGAAGAACTCCCTCAATAAGGTAAAAGTTCATCCTGCCATCTGTAACTTGCCAGTATAGTCGTAATGCTTTGTTGGGGTTATTATTTTGGGCAGAGTTTCATTTTGTTCTCATTATTACCATTACGGGACCCCATTATAAGGATCAACTTGAGGCAGACTCAGCTTCCTGGATTAGCTGATCACCACTTCCCGGATTGGCATCCGCTTGTCTGTGCTGTGACCTCTTTAGGGTATGAAAACCTGCGAGGCTGTGGGTCGGATGAGCAGGAGGTAATGTGTTAGCGCGCGATGGCAACTCTGGGCCGTGGCCCTCTCCAGCTACCCTTCACGTTGGCCATTTAATGTATCATTTGCCAAGCCTTGTATGTGACTCCTTTAAGCTCTCCTCCACAATTCCACTAAGCTCCATTAACAACTGAAACATTTCCACCACTATTGCACCTCAGCCCATGTGACTGAAGTCCGATTAGGAAGCACTTTGAAAAGCAAACCAAACTGGTGTTATGATGACGTCAGACACTTTGTTAATGTTAGTGTACATATAAAACAATAAAATTGTTTATTTGATTTTGCATCTGACCCCATTGTGACTGGCTGGGTATGGAATACAATGTTTGATTTTTTCCAGCAGTAACGTTGTACACAGTGCACGGTCCCTCCAGTAAGTGTTAAGCTGGGTGGCCCATGTCTAGCAATAGTCGTAGTTAAAGATCCCATGGTGCCTTTCAACAAACAGTGGGGAGTTATCGCCTGGCACCATGAACAAATTACAAATTCCTACCCTGACTACGCTGGGAAGGCAAGAGGCAAACAACCAGAGTAATCATTGCCATGGGGCTGGGAGAGGAGGCAGAGGAGAGAGAGAGAGAGGAGAGAGAGAGAGAGATGAGAGAGAGAGAGAGAGAGAGAGAGAGAGGAGGGGAGGAAGAGAAGAGAGAGAGAGAGGAGAGAGAGAGAGAACAAGCGAAGAGAGCGAGGGAAAAAGCGAGTAAGAGGGAGGAAGATGAGCGAGGGTGGAAAGAGAGAGAAGCAGAACGAAGAGAGTGAGGGGTAAAGAGAGAGAAGAAAAGGAGTGAGGGGAAAGAAGATGTGGACGGGAAGAAGCGAGAGAGAGCAAGGTGGAAGAGAGAGTGAGAGGAGAAGAGAGAAGAGACGAGACAAGAGACAGAGAGAGGGACTGGAAAGAGTTGGGGAGGGGAAAGGAGAGAGACGAGGAGAGACGAAGGAAGAGAGAGAGAATAGTGAGCTAGGAGAGAGAAGAGATGAGTGTGAGTGTTGTGGGAGAGAGAGAGAGAGAGAAAGAAGATATGAGAGAGAGTGGGAGAAAGAGTGGAGGGTACGAGAACAGAGTGAGAGCATGGGGAAGAGACGAGAGGAAGAGTGGTGGAGGAGAGAGAGGGAGGGGGAAAAGGGAAGAGAGAAAGAAGAGAAGGGGGTGAGAGAGGGACAGAGACACAGACAGAGTGGAAGGAGGGGAAGAGAAACATTAATGGATGGGGAGAGGGGCTGAAGAGAGCGGAGAGAGAGAGAATGAATGTGTACAGAAATTAACAAAGATAACCCATTTCAGCTTTTAACGCCACTTGCAACACCAAGTTGCTTCCACATCTGAACTAATCCACATGTTATTTCGTTGTTCGTTACAAGACTCTACTAATTCATATCACGGAAAATGGTTCTGTGTCTGCTCAATGTTTGCCATTTATCGTTTTTATTGAACATGATGCGGTCCATGTTATCGGTCGCGTTCAGTGATCACTCCCCATCTATTTTATGGCCGATTCAAGACCCTTTTCAGAGACACCAGCACAGCTCTGTCAGAATTAGTATTTTTCTGAACATTTTTCCACTTTCCTTTGTGAATCTCTGCGTTTAATCATTCCACATGAACATGGAATCCAGACAGACAGGAGTGTCGTGGCAGGAACTGCCATTTGGTGACCAGGGGCATCCCCGTGGTTTGGTGGCTTCTTTGCTATCGGGATTAGTGAGCTGGATGGTGGTTTTTCATTCAAACTGCATCTGTGTATACATTCCTTTGCCCTGCTTAGTTAGCACCGCTAGCCGTTGACCACATACCACCGCTTTGAAGCCCATGTGTCACAAATTGATGACAATTGTTGCCATGTGGATGTGATTTCAATAGTCCCCGATAGATAATTACATAATCTTTTTTTAAAATCCAGTAACGAGTAGTTTAATGACTCTTTTTACATGCTATTTTCATCCAAATATACTTTGATCACCATCATTTACTGTCGAAACGCCCGCTGGCATTTGAAAGAAGTGCGCGGAAGTAATGATCAGCCGAGCCGGAGGATACACTACTCGTGAAAAAATGGATCCACGGTTGAAAGAAACCCCGGACGCAATGGCCTTTGAGTAAACACCACACTATAGCATGTGGGAAGCAGTGAAACCCCGATTCACGGACGCTCGAGCACATTTCACTGGACAAGTGTGTACCACTGCCTAATTGGGAGAACGATTATGCCTCTCAACGCTGGACGGGAATCCAACATGATGTCTGAACAGATCCCTGCTGCAATATAAAATTTATCATTCAGCACAATTTGCAGTTCCTAGAAAAATGATGAACGAAGTAATAGATAGTACATTATAAGTAAATGCACATTAAAAATTGTTTTCTTTTTCTCAATTCACTGGAGGGTTGCAGTAAGTGTGTTAACTCACAGCAGGCAGCACTTATGAATCGAGCCTCAACTGTACGGGCTGGTGTCGTATGTACAGCCCACAAGGAGGCGGATCACCACCTCTTGAACGGTCATTATAGCCAGCTGGGATATTATAGACATCAGATGTGACATGGTGATGATTCTCGCTGAGGGCTGATGAACAAGCTTGGTTTCCCTGATGTTTACAATTGAAACCTTACTGCTGCTGCCTTCCGGTTGTATTTTGACCCCACGACCTCGATCTCGCATGTTCAGTCCGGTGCGCCTCACCGCTAGCATGATATTGCTTACACTTACAAGAAGTAGAATGTTGCACTTTTGGAGGTAGAATTTGTTGTGTAATGTGGCACGACCACAAGGTAAGCTTTTGAATCCCAAATGTAATACTTCCACAGGTAACTGCAGGAACGCTAAAAGTGCTTTGCTACTGTTCCTCCAGAGGAAATGGACCCTTACTGGCCGATGGAAGGGCGGTGATGGAACTAATGGGACACTGTGGTCGTGACGCCTACGTGCCACTCGTACACTGGCTGCTATACACGTGCGGCGTCTTCACGTTACGTCTCACCAGCCTCGCCGGGTGAGACGAATCTGTTCCCCACTGACAAATTTTCTTGGAAACCTTAAATTAACTTACAATTAATGTCGTCCTTCGATCCTCAATATTTAAATGCCTGTCACATGAAGACGTGCCTCAAGTTATAGCTGCCCGAAGCAAAGAGTTGACGGGTCCAATAACTTTCCTTATGGCAATCTGATTCAACATGGCAAATCAAGCGCAGGAGATGGAGCGAACGGTTGTCTCCAATTTCAATACACCTCCTGGCCAGACATGGGCACACCTGAGCATGCTCTGCTCTGCTTGCCTTTCGTACGGACGACCGTGCAAGCAGCAAGCACAGCCGCAGCGCAGGCCCTTTCCCGGTGGGGCAGGGGGGGGGCCCACACGCTGTGCAAGCCTCATCAAAGTCACAGACTCGAAGCCAAGAAGGAAGGCCAACGGGGTCGTGGGGTCCAGGGCCTGTGTGGTGCATCCAGGGTGATGCAGCCACTGAGGCTTATGGTGAGTTCTCGAGCTAAAAAATGAATTGGCACTTTGTGAAATAACTCGTCCAGGATACACTACAACAGCCATGCAGACAAATGGGTGAGAGAAAGGAAAATTTTCATCAATTTGGTTTGCTGGTATTGCGTTGCGGTGTGGGACGTACAGGCACGAATACATCGTCCGTCGCATCGACTGCTGCAGCCCAGTATGACAGGAAGAGGGACCATTGGATCAAGGGCTTCTTGAAGCACATCCGCACACAGCGGAACGTCCTGGTGCAGATGAAGTAACGAGACCACCTCCACCAGTCATCGTCATGGAAATGCTGACTTCCATCACGGGCAATATGTCTCTGCCAAGAACCCCTCAGCATTTATTATGCTCCACTGATGAAAAGTGTTATCTCATTTGCCTGGGACTGGGTTGGTTTTAACGTGGCCCGATCTTTACGACCTCGGAAGCTCGCAGAGTTGAGCTGGTAGGCATTTCAATGGACGCCTCTGTGGAATGTTTGGTGTGTCTGAGGCATCTATTGATTATACAAAACAAAAAATAGCATCGATACTAAAAATTGATCTTCATCCCAAGCAATCTTCCATCCGTAGCAAACATCTCAACTGAGCATAATCAGAATCCAGAACAAGCCCTGTATAAAAGACCTTATAGCCGACTACCCAGCCTCCGGGACCAAATTCTCTTTACCAAAAATTCATCGACACCGTAAACAGTGCCGTGCACGGGGTATCAAGGTGTTCCCGTCGCGTGATGAGGTATTCTTAACAGACAGCGTTACGCTGCTTCGTCCCCTCAGAGTGTGGTTATCGTCTGGGCAGAGATTCTACAGACGATCCGATCTATGAACCAGTGCTCTATAACAGAGCATTTGTGCTGTACCAAACACTTCACTTGGCTTGGTTACCAATCTTGAATGGCTCCCCATCTCCGACACAGGAGTCGCAGAGAGGAATTTGAAAACTGTTGCCGACATTCGGTGCCGGCGATGGCCTCAGCCTACTCTTTGCGCAAGGACACAGTTTACGTCCAATCTGAGCAAGATAGACGTGAGAAGATACGATAGCGTTCAGCTAGTATGCATGCACAGTTGTTTTTATTTGAGTATATATGATTCTAAACGAATGATATTTTGACTACACGATGTGTAACAGTAGAGCACTCCCTCGGCCTTGTAAGGCCTGAAATTTGACGAGCAATTCCAGTAAACATCATTTTATCTGGTGCTCGTAAGTGCACGGTGGACATGAGTGGGGTCCGTGCGATTTAATGGAATAAAGTTTTTAAGTCTTTCATCTTTTCATTTGCCACTGCTGTTACGTACGCACTGTAGCTGTCGTCCCAGGAACAGATATTACTGCATGAAGCGCTGCTAGAGGGGTCTCGGTTGCCAACGGAGACGCGCCAGTTCCGCTGCCACCTGCTCACCTATCTGGGGCACCTCCTTGGTCCGAGCACTCTGGGCAAACCTGTCTGCATTCGACAGTTCAAGGGTCCATCGCAAATGCAGACCACACCTCTCATTTCTAACACAATGTTATTGGGAGTTCAACAACACAAGGTTTCGAAAACTCGATAACTTTAAGATTCCTTCAGGAATTTTGTCTACTTTTACAGCATTGATCTCTGTAAGAGATCTGAAAGATTTTGGACTTGCTAACGACGATTTCCACTTCAGAGCGGCAGCATTTGAACCCCACACCACTACTACCTCCCCAATGCCCCAATTATCCCAGCCTCTTGTGGTCGTCGGTTGGGCAGGGACTGTTTATCGCCTCTCAACAAACTTGCTGGAACAGGCCTGATATTTACTGAAGAACTGCTAGGAATTTGTAAATTTGTTCGGAGTGAAGACACATTGTGATTCTAACATCCAACAACGATTAGCGCCGCCAGACGTTCTCTGCTTAATGCCCATCGGAGGGACGGCACACATGTTGAGGCCTCGCCTGTCTGCAGAACATCGAATGACAGTTTATAGCTGTGTCAGGATTCGAACACCTGATGGACATCTCAGAGGCGAATTTTACACATACCTTTAAGCTATCCTGCCAGCCCTAGATTTTCCACGTGGACCATTGGAGGCCTGAAAAATATCTTCATCCGCAGCTTTCACACAGGATTATTAAAGAATTGGGATTGCCTGTCTGTGTTATGGTTGAGGAATGCAAGTTTGTAACCTTGCAGATACCAAGGGAATAAAAACACCACGAGTGAAGGTTCACCGATTGATTTAATTTTTTCCGCATTCTTTTGGTTCTTCCAGTAATGACAGAAACCCCAGCCACATGTGCACTTTCCGCGCACAAAAAGAGTGTAACATCCGGACAAAAACCGCAGCAAGTCCATCCTGCCAGGTGAGGGCCGTAAAACTGGGTTCACTTAGCTGAGAGCCTTTAGAGTTAATGTTTACAGTGAAGTCACTTCTTCGGTGCTCCTATTCGAAAGATTATAACAAATGTGGTAGCTTTAAATCGAAACAACATGTTTGTGGGATTCATCTCAGTACGATTGCCAATTCTGCCGGAAGACAGCAGTTTCACTTAGAGAATGCCGAACAACTTGGGGTGTAATTTGTTTATTCCCATGCCAGAGGGGATGCTGCCTGCAGCGTAACCACATTTCTGTGATAGCTCGTGGTGCTATGATGTAAAGGGATGTCCAAGAAGAAATTCACTTCCGTGAACGCTTGCTTTCGATGGTGTGTGACCACGCGCAGGTTTTTCCAAGTCAATTTCTCAACACTTCAATTTTCCCAGACATGCGGTTTTCAGGGTTCCCCATTGCAACTTCTGTGTTATTTTTCCGAACAGATCGAAGTGGCAGGAACAAATCCTAATCTTCAATATTGGACGTTAACCCCCCACACGATTAACAAGCCGCTTTTCATTTTATTTGGATCTACTACCTTTTTACAACGTTTAATCCTGTTTCTGCTCTTTATTTTCCCCATTTTATTTAAATTTGTTTATTGATCTTACCTCTCCTCTTTTCCTCCTCTTTTCTTACATTTTTAATTCCTCGTGGAGGATCTCTAAAGTTCTTACTCACGTTGTTGTTCTTTCTTGTGGCTTTTTTGTTTACAGCCTACAGTTTTCATCGAAACTTCCTGAAACTTAGCGTATATATGTAAAACTACCCTGCGCAGACAGTACTCTCCGATTTGAAATTCCTTCCAGAAAAAGTTATGACGTCAAAATATCTCGCTAAGGAAATCGCCTAAAAAATTATCTCCGAACCTAGGCAAGTTTTTTTAATTCTGTTTTGCGGGAATCGAACAGGCATTAGCTAGAGATGAATTTACCGCACTATGATACAATCCACTATGACGTCATAATCAATTTTTATGACGTATTTCGATTTTTTGACATTTTTTTGTTCAGCAACCCAGAGTTTTCGATCGATCTTCGTGGAACTCCATGTATATGCCAGAAAGCCCACGCGCAGGCCAGTAACCATTCTCCCGATTTAGAAATTCTTCCTAGAAAAAAAGTTGACGTCATATAATCGCCGCTGATGGAAGCGCTATACCATTAGCTCGAACTAGGCAAGCTTTGAATTTGTTTGCGCGGATCAAGCCGGGCATTTAGCACAGATAAATTTCGCAAACCTGGATACATCACAATGACGTCATATTCTTTTTTGACGTCATCATAACAGGACGAGGATCTGCTCATTCGAGGCTTTTCTTCTTCTGTCCCCGTCCCTCCTTATCATCTTCACTTTTCCTCTCCACTTTGCCTCTTCTGTTTTTTCTCCTCTTTTGTTCTCTCTCCCTTTTTTTCTTCTTTTTAAAAAAATCTTCCCTTTTTGGGGGGTTTGTTTTATTTATTATTTATTTATTTATTTATCATATCATTTATTCTTCTTTCACCTCCCCAGATTTTACTCGCTGACACGAAGTGAATTAAGCGAGGTTAAGCAATTGGTTCACTTTGTCTGTCTGTCTGTTCTGTCTACGTCAGTTATTGATCGAGGAACAACTTAATTTCATTGAATGTTTTATGTTGACAACAAATTGGAAAAACAAATGTATGTTTACACTTTTGGTTCTGAATTTGACACAGATAGGAGTGAGGTAATTAGTTTACTTTATGTGCCTGTCTGACAGTCAAAACAAAATTGAAAAAAAATGATTCAACAGGAAACTTGCTGTGTTTCAGGGACGTCATAAAAGACACAAACAACAGGCATGAATAACTAAGACAACATGTTAAATAAAGGGTGGTCTAAGACGCTGCAATCAACGCGTAAATTTCCAATTTTTTTTTTTTTTGTACAACTTTAAAATCTTTATTTTTATTGTTCAATTGCTTTATGTACTTGAACAATGGAGAACACAAATTGCCTTTTCCTACTTATCAAAAACTTTTTGTTTAGCAGTACCTTGGACAATATATTATGGGCATTTTTACGTCATCTTGACCAATCAATTTGCTGCTCGCAATCCCGCCCATGTCCTTTTTTTCTCAAGACTGGTGGGTTAGCTGTTCTCATAACTCTCAGTTAACTTTTTGTTGGTTCCTTTTAGTCCTTTTTTTCTCAGTCCAGTCCCTTGGCCTTAACTCCTGAATCTGATCTTTCACGTTTGTGAGGTGTCCAAAATTTGTCATTCCCATCCCGTGTGTGCATCCTTGATTCTGCGACATAGCTTCGGACACGCATGCATTATCCCACCCTATATCAACATTTTGCTGTTATTTTCCGTCTCCCTCTTTTGCTCCGATGGAAGTAGTAACCTCAGCTTCTTCTTTCCACAGAGCGGTTAGCAACTTCATTCAATGTACTGTTGATTCCATCCACCATATCCAGATTACAGACCACATAGCTGTTTCAGCGGAATTTGTAAAGAAATTTTTAAATTCGCCATTGTTTACAATCTCCTGTTTCATTCGCCTTTCCTTATTCTCGAAAACAAAGAAGAACAGAACTTTGCTGATGCCAGACCTCTGCCAATTAACAGATTTTAACTTTTAGCCTCAATTAAGTTTATTAATATCTTAAGTTTCCTTTATTGGTAAATATTGTTCAGGGAACGTATCAAACTGAGTGAAGGGTTAATGTTCATATGCATGGTTCAAATTAATGTATTTTTTTTTATTTGCCATTTGTCATGAAATCCATGACTTCTGATCTTTCTCTTTATCCTCACTGACTGGTGCATTTATTTCATACAGGTGTTCAGTTGCCACACATCATAATGAATTGCCATCAATTTAAAATTACAAACACATTGTTTCATGACTCACATGATTGTGTAGTATAGCTCCTCTAGGTGAACTTCGCACTGCACTTGTACTTTGTCTGTGAGTCATGAGAAAGGAAGGTAAGTGGCTTTGAAAACCGACGAGGAATCATTAACAAGCATCATCATATCCATATGCAGCCTGTGGCTGCTGCGGTTGCCATTCAATTGCTAGGTGCCCGGTTCCAGTTAAGCTGGTACTCTTTGCTGACCTGGAAGGGTGCACAGGCTGAGTCAACCTCTTGTGTTATCTATCCGAAACGTAAGGCTCAAACTCAGACCCTAAGATCTTACCGTTAGCCAACCCAGACTATTAAAACAATGACATTATGGCACTAAGCGAGTCTAACCTCTTGGATGATGGGATAAACCATTTCCTGACTTTATATCTGGCTGCCAAGAACACTCGCTCTTACTATTCCACAATGAGTCTGGCGTGATTGATAGTTACCTGTTTGAGTTTTAGTTGTTGCATTCCACTAAATAAAGGATAACTGAAACCAAACAACTTTGGTGAGTAAGTGCCACTCCAAGGAAACACATAAACTTATAACCTACAATCCGATGACTCCATGCTTTAGAGCTCGATGATTAACATCAGTTTGAATGATTGGGCGACTGATCTCTGATCTCAGTTTGGATTCGAAACCCTTCTCAGCAATGGCGTTGGAGCTCAATCCAAAAGGGATGTCCAGGACCATCGCCCTGGCATATCCCAGGTTTTCCACACAGTTACCGCATTCCTGCTTTGCTTACCAAGCTCTCTGCTTGTGGGGCATTCAACGCCACCTTCATTCCTGGATTTTCTGGATTCCTGCACCCACGGTCAACGTGTTGCTGTCCAATGGTATCCTCTGCTCCCTCTCCAGTGCTGGCTGGATTTCCAAAGCGTGTTTTGCTCCTTCATGGCCTCGATCCCTGAAAGAAAAAAGAAAAAAAGCTGAATAATTTATATTGTGTTACAGAACTGCATTGATAATTGTCGTGGCACTGGCCGGTCCAAGCGTTAATCCCCCGACCCAAATTGTTGCCGGAACAGGCGGTTAACATCCGCCAGCCCAGGATGGCTGAACTTCTCCCTTGGAAGCCTACAGCCAAACTCTCAGAGTTAATGGTGCGCGCAGAAGGGTGGGGTGGCTATTGGTGGAGGACGTTGGACACGGAGGGGATGGATGGCACAGCACAGGGGGTTTATACTCGGAACCCCAGACAAATTACACGGATACAGTTACTTATTAAGATGAACCACATTTAAGAAATTAGGACCAAATAGTTACGAAAGGACAATAATCAGATAATAATTTTAATACGTGAGCTAAATTCACAGTCGAAGTCGAGGTGCCTCTACACGACGGAACTGTAAATACAGAAAGGGGAAAACAATTAAAAGAAATCCCTCCCTTTTATTCTTGCACTTAAGCTTGGCCCGGGATTGCTTTGTGGAACTTTGACAAGGCGCTTCTATTTGCCATGTAGACGCCATGCAAAATGGGGCCCAATCGCTCCCTCGCAGCAGCACAAATGTATGTCAGGCCAATTGTAGCAGGTATTCACGCCAGGCTCAGAGACCCCCGTTGCAGCTTGCTTTGTGCGTCGATGTCCTCACCGACACACTATATTGCATCACGAGGCTCAGGTTCCGTTCCTCATGACAAAAGCAAGAAAGCAAAGGCCAGCATTCTTGCTTCCACCATGTGAGCCAAGTCGCTCAAACATGAACAAGAATCATGCGTCTTCTTCATGCGTCAAAAAGGGGAAAGCCAGCCATAAAGCCCTGTTTTTACAGGCCATCGACTAGCTATGTTCTCTCTATGACCAGTGTGTCCTCACATCCGCACTTCAACCAGTCTCCTCCGACTCAATGTCACTCACTCACGTCGCTGAACCCCCGTTTCCCTCCATCGGGGTTGTGGCTTGCTCCACGAAACCCGGGAAGGCGGCCTCACTGCTGAGCTAGCTTCTGACGTCACGCATCAATCTATCTCGGGTGTGGACTTCGCCACCGTCACCCTTGGGGTGCGGGTTCTGCGCTGCTCGGCACGTTTTGGCTTGTTCTGTGAATGTAAAAAACGTAGAATAGGTTACAGGGGGGCAATTACATACTGTGGGAACTTATTCTTAATCCCTATTCTATTTAGCACCGCACCACCCCCCATGTGGTGACATGTAACACTTAAGCCCACAGTTTCCCTACTGTATTTACATCGAGAGTCTCTACACGTCCACCGGGACCAAACAACTCTATTCAATTCCTAACCTTCCTATTAAATTCCTCATTCTACCCCCACAACCGTAGCAATATCATAGAGTGCTTTCACAATTGGTGGAAAGTGTGTCAGTTATTGGGTTTGTTGTATAAGGCGAGAGATCACTTATCGTAAAAGTTTTAAATTTGTTATTTCAGAATATTCCATTTGATTGCGTAGCTTCGAGAATCTTATTCAGCGGAAAGATCAAATAAGTGTTTGGTGATTTTAAAATGACCCCTTTTTGATTTGATCTTGGGATGTGTGGCACAGCGGGAATCTTCACTCGTGGAACTGTTCGACGTTTGCCCAAGGAGGCATGGTGCAGACTACATCAATGCCTCGTTGTCCATGGTACGGCGCGGCTCGACGCCACTATCCATTGCACTCTTTTCGCTGACAGATGTGGCTGTTTATTTAATGACAGCAAATATGAAAATAGATAATCCTGGTCAGGGTGCAAGCCTCCGGACGATCGAGAAAAAAAAATAAACACTCGTCCAATTTCCAATGAGATAATCCCTTTGAAATGGCACGGCGTTGCATTGCTAGGTCGTTTACAAAGCTCACGAGGGCTCTGAAGGTTTTTAGAGCGATAAACATTACACTCCAGCCCACACACTGGATTTATTCATTTTACTTTATGTACTGGTTCGTCATTGAATATTTCCACCTACAAGATGGAGCACCGATTGTTGCGAGCATATTCATGGCAAGAGATACCACCGTGAGCGTTTGCCGTTGCCTCCCCAGCAAGTAGTCAGGGCAAGGATTTGCCCGGCATACCAGCACGCGTGTTCACTTTTCAAAAGTCACCGCTGACGGTCCTTGTTACGTCCACTGGGCAAGCACTCTCCCAAAGATAGCTAACTCCACATTGAACTTGGACCACGATGCAGTGTAACTCTTGACTCTTAGTAAAGACACCATGCGATATTTAACGTCCACCATTAATGTTGGCAGGACCGGACACCCAGCGAGTTTGATCATTCATCCGCAGGGACATACACTTTGTGATGCAACGCCCCGCTTGCGAAACCCATTTCAACAATTTATAGTCAGGTTGGGGAATCAAAACCGGACAGACGCTCAAAATCCAGTCCGCTACCTCTGCACCTCTGTGCGGGATCGAAGATGAGTCAATGATAGATTAAGTAAATGTAATGTTGATTACAGCATGTGATACAGCACATAATAGGCCAAATGACTGTGTCAAAGGTCCTTTATGTCTTCTGAAATGTTTTTTTAATGTATGTCCTAGGGTTACGGCCATCTGCGTAGTAACATTGATGACGAGCTTCACGGCGGCACACCATTGAGAGACTTTTTGGCGCGATGATTTGGGACACAACATCCAAGGCTAGATCCTCAGTGCTGCCCACGACAGTGATCAGGTCAGACCTCCTTTCCGTGTAGCAAAACAATACAGGCCAGGCCTTCAATTTAAACCAAAAAAACAACAGATTGAAATTTGCAGTTGAAACCAAATATTTGTTTTCAAAGATGAAAACATTAAACTATACCATCTCATCACTGCCAGTAGCGAAGGGATTTTCAATAGACATTTACATTGCACATGCAGCCATACATTATTGTGCATGGAAGGGGATGGTTGGTGGGGGGGGGGTGGGGGTTGGGGGATCATAGTAGAATGTGTTAAGGAATGTACTGGATCATGTGCTCAAGTAGGTTAGATTTTACACTTTTACTAGGGGCCTGTCAGGATAAGTTGTCAGGCAATATGTTGCAACTGAGGAGTCGGTGAGATCCGGTGATATAGCAGTATAGGGGTAAGGACATCTTCTGTAAGTATCTCCTCTCCACAGCGAAAGGCCAGGGTTGAAAGGGCTTAAGGTGAGTGACAATGGCACATTGAACATGCTGCAGTGCATGCCTTAGAGTATTTCACCAGGCTGTGCAAGAGGACGACTGCCACCCAACTGTTTCTGTGCTATAGCGAAGGCCCCAGGACGTGGACAGACACTGAATTTATATGGTGATGCAGCCAATAAATCGGACCGCACATGCTTGGGGCAGACCAAAATGCCAATATAAGCCCACGTACCGCGATGCGCACAGAGACAGAGAGAGAGAGAGTAGACAATCGCGGGAGGCGTGGTGGGTGAGAGTGCTGGCCCCGAGATGAGAGAGGAGGAGAGAGAGAGGAGAGAGAGAGAGGAGAGGAGAGAGAGAGAGAGAGAGGAGAATTCCCTGCCTTTCTTCTTCGTCTTGCCCTCTTGGCTCTGGCTCTGCTGTTCGTTATCTTACTGCTCTCTGCTGGGGATCTTGAGTCCTGCATCTGCATTCCTATGCCGTGCCGGCTACGTGTCCTTTTACGTTTGGTCCATCGCTTTCTCAACTCGACCTGCCCGGTGCGGAGTGCATGTAGAGGCAACCGGGACATTGAATTGGAACAGGTCAAGCAGCGGTCATTCAAGCCCGTCGCCTGTTTCATTTCCCTTGGCCGTGTATCAGATATTGACTGCCATTTTAAGAGGAGTTAGTTATTTCATTTATTTCCTGTATCAAGTACGTTGTGATGTTCCCCCTTACGTTTTTGTGTTTTGAGCCGCTTAGCATTCCGTCCTATAACAGCCTCTATTCCTCGCCCTCCCCCCCCCCGCCCCCCCTCCACATTCCTTTATAAATAATTTTTAAATAAGAATGAATTCCCACTTTCTCAATTCCCACGTGTGGGGGAAAACAGCGCAGTTCAAGCCATATTGACGACTTTGCGGATGGTGAGATAATAAATTTTAACAGAAGCTTCCGCTATTAGGCATGAAAGGAAAAGACGAGCGCTTTGTCGCTCACAGTGACGTTTTTGTACAGGTCATTTGGCCGTTTGCAGGAGGTTTGTGCCATTAATGAAACAGAATACGACATTTTATTTTGTATTTCTCAATCTATCCTAAATACCGGGCGTAGTGGCTGTGCGCCTAGTAATCGAGCTACTCGGAGGCTTGGGTTGGAGGATCGCTTGAGACGGAGCTCTGCTCTGCGTGAGGCTGCTATGAGAGGTGTAGCGGCAGCCCGGAATCATGTGCGAAACCCATCCGTATCCTGTGTCGTAAGAGGGACCCAAGTGCGTCAGGAAGGGCATCCGGCGGTAAACCTGTGCCAAATCAGTATGCG
Source organism: Eptatretus atami (assembly GCA_035128595.1). Classification (NCBI taxonomy): domain Eukaryota; kingdom Metazoa; phylum Chordata; class Myxini; order Myxiniformes; family Myxinidae; genus Eptatretus; species Eptatretus atami. The sequence goes on along the minus strand of CM068952.1, from coordinate 172,932,950 downwards.
GATCATAACGGATGATCCGCTTCTTGCGACCGCCTACGGGAGCAGTCACGAAAGAAGAAGAAGGATAAGAAGATTTCAGATCCTATCCTTAACTATGTAAAATAAAGCAATGTCTGTGGGTCTGTTCCGTTATAGAATCTAAACGCTGGCCAACCTCCATAAATTTTGCATTCTTTACTTAGGGTACCCAGGCGCTTAGTTCAATGTGTATTAAATAACCCTCCCCCCCCCCTCCCACGACCTGCGATTACACCCGTACACGGTGGAATCGTGCAAGTGGTTACCAGGGTGACTCTGCGAAGAGGTGGGAAGACTTCCTC
>CM068952.1:172908491-172921052 GCA_035128595.1 Eptatretus atami | reverse complement strand
GTTCATCCGTACACCTTCTCTGCGTCTCACAGAGACACGGCGGTTGGACCAAAAATCTCCAAATTTGGACTTGTCAGACCAAAGGACAGATTTCCACCGGTCTAATGTCCATTGCTCGTTGTTTCTTGGCCCAAGCAAGTCTCTTCTTCTTATTGGTCTTCTTCAGGGATGGTTTTTTGCCGCAATTCGACCATGAAGGCCCATATCATGCAGTCTCTGAACAGTTATAATGTGAAGGTGTCTGTTTGAACTCTGTGAAGCATTTAATTGGGCTGCAATCTGAGGTGCAGTTAATTGGCGATTTCTGAGGCTGGTAACTAATATACAGTACTTGTCCTCTGGGTCTTCCTTACCTGTGGCGGTCCTGATGAGAGCCAGTTCATCACAGCGCTTGATGTTTTTGCGACTGCACTTGAAGAAACTTTCAAAGTTTCTTTGAAATTTTCTGGATTGACTGACCTTCATGTCTTAAAGTATTGATGGACTGTCATTTCTCTTTGCTTCGTTAAGTTTATTGCCATAAACATGGACTACTACAGTGCAGACACAATAATGGTCTTTCACCAAATAGGGCTATTTACTGTATTCCAACCCGACCTTGTCACAACGCAACTGATTGGCTCAAATGCATTAAGAAGGAAAGAAATTCCACAAATTACCTTTTAACAAGGCACACCTGTTAATGGAGAAGCATTCCAGGTGACTACCTATGAGAAGCTGGTTGAGAGAATGCCAAAAGTGTGCAAAAGCTGTCATCAAGGCAAAGGGTAGCTACTTTGAAGAATCTAAATAAAAATATATTTTGATTGTTTAACACTTGTTGTTACTACATAATTCCATATGTGTTGTTTCATAGTTTTGATGTTTTCACGATTATTTTACAATGTAGAAAATAGTAAAAATAAGAAAAACCCTTGAATGAGTCTGTGTGTCTATATATATATATATATATATATATTTCGCCAGGTGGTGTGGAGCATTGGGATTCTCATGTGTGTGTACTTATGAATGTCTGCAGTGGAGGAACTCGGGTGCAGTTTGAAACAGCAAAGGCTTATGTTCGGCAGCATTCATGGGTGCTTTATGCAGCTTCCCCAGCTAGAAAAGTGGGAGGGGGTGTGTAGTGTGTGTGTGTGTGTGTGTTGAGTGTGTGTGTGTGTGTGTGTGTGTGTGTGTTGTTATGATGCGTGTGTATGCTCATGACAAGTTGCTGTTGTTGGCTGTTATCTCCCCACGTGGAGGGTTTCAGGAGTGGAACGGATTACAAAATGCAACAAACACCAATTCCAATGTTTTGAGCATTACTTCCATTTTAGTTCCTACGTTCGATAGTGCTGTTTATTATACCACACTCTGTTATATGGTGTCGATGCAGCTGATGCAGTTTCTTGTAAGAGTTATACTGGTTGATTTGCCATTGCATTCCCAGCAGTAGTTTTGGCGGAATTTGGAATTTGTTCAAGTGCCAGTTGTAACTTGCCTACTCTTCGCAAAGGACACCGTGTATATTATCGTCCACCAAATAAATGCCGACAGACGGGACACCCAGTTTAACGTCTATCCAAGGGACGACACATGCACTGATGGATCACCCTGCCTGTGAAGCACTGGACGACAGTTTACAGCTGTGTCGGATTCAAACCCAGCTAGAAGGTTTAGAGGCGAGTGTGCGTACCTTTAGTGAGTCTCGACCTCATACCCAGCCCTGTTCAATGGTAGTGGATGTTTGTTTCAGAAAAATATTTTTCTTTAAACATTATACACGCTAGCTATGTTGATTCAGAAAAACTGATTTTGCTTGAAAAACTGGTGGCGGACATTATGAGTGTCTGACAACATAATGGAGACATCTCGTTCTGGAATCAAACTCTTCAAAAAAAACCTGAGCCAAGGGATTCAGCACAGACGTTTTGCTTTTCTATGTTGATTCCAGCCAGTGTCACAATTTAGCTTTCGGGTTAAAAAAAAAACCCCAAACACCTTGCAGTGCCATCCTAAGGAGCAGGCATTATATAATCTTTCATAACGCACTTCACCGCAAGTTAAAGTGCGTGCATCGACCGGCCTCGTGCTTGTGAAATTGGTTTTAAACCACAGATATATTAGTGCTGAGATCTGTGATACAATGGGCATTTTAGTTGTGTTGATGCAATTTGAATGGCATCACCGCATGGAACTCACATGCCATGATGTTCACGTAACGGTTCTTGTTTTTGTTGTCTGGACGGTTTGTTTCCTCTCCAAGAGGCTCTGGCTCTGAGCATTACTGTTGATTTCCTTTGGGCACAACGGGGAAACGGAGAGACAAAAATCTCATTCAGAAATTGGTGAATTTTTTTAAGAACTTTCCTGAAAATTTTCCTCTTATCTGATACCAATAAGCAAAATGGAGTAAAATAAACATGACTGTCTATGCTGTAGCATTGCCCGATGAGTGGGAACGCAGGCATTAAAGCTCGTTGAGTTTGTGGGTGCTGTGCAGGTGGGTGACGTGCTGCCATTTGCCTCAAACTCCCGACCAAAGCCACGCTGGCCACGACGTGGAGAAGACTCCATGTTGTTGGGAAACTGAGTGACCGGTATCCCTCGAGTTCCTCATTCTGCAGCACACGCAGTACAAAGCATCCGTTTCAGTCGGACCACATTTCTGGTCTGACCATGGTTTACACAAATTATTTGTTTGTGTCAAGGTGAAGAGGCTGACATGATGTGATGTTAGGCTGATGCATAAAGCTGTATATCACGGTGTTGAATGACATTTGGTGGCGATTTCTAACTAAAACTATACATCAGTGACATGACGACACACCTCGGCACATTGGATGATGCCATCGCAGCATGATGTCACAGTTACATATGTTTGTGTGACCGAATTATGCTACGTGTGTGGAAAAGTAAAAAGATGAGGTGGACAATATCTAAATAAAATATAAAAGTGTAATCTAAATTAAATCTTTTAAAATATAAAATATAACATTAGCAAAAAAAAAAAATATATATATATATATATATATATATATATATATATATATATATATATAATAAAGCTCTTCTAACCATTGATTGACTCACTCACTCACTACTCACTGATATTAAAGATCGGTTCTTGCGGGTGACGTAGAAAGCTGAAATTTTATGTGCCGATGGGCATCGAAGTGGATACGCCGGAACAATTCACAGAAATCATTGGACAACATACATAAACTAGAAGGGCACTCCGGTGGAGCGCATACCTACGCCACGCAATTGCCGGATCCACGAGAACATATCGGCCCAATACATTCTTGAAATCTCATGCTATATATCTTTTTTAGCCCCATCTCTCAATGGTGAAGACTCACTTTTGAAATTAAAATTGTCTAATCCAGATCCGATTTGGATCTTCACCAAATCGAATCAATTCGCCCTTGTCACACACACAACCTGTCCACCAAGTTTCGTACCGAATCCGTCAACAACAATTTGAGATGTCCTGTACACAACAAACAAATAGACAGAAGGGGTGAAAACATAACCACCTTCACCTTTGCGGCGGAGGTAATAAAACAAAATAAATGAAAAAAAGAATAAAATAATGCAGGTGAGCAACCCGAGACAATGCAGAAAGCACGGTTCGTTATTGCTTACAATGTGTAAGCATACCCCGCAGTACACATACAAGGACTGTTATGGTTGAGAGATAAAAACCAACCAAAGACATCTTGTTAATAATCCTTCCAATCCCTCCCTCAAAACCCCTCAACCCACTTGTACAGAGAAGCTGCGGCGGCCACTATTTTTTAACCGCTCTCCTACAGTCTAGCTCTCTCTCTCTCTCTCTGTTCTCGCAGTCTTCGACTCTCCCAACTCCTCCACACTTTCTTCCATAAACCACTGCTGTTTAAACTCCCAAAATCCAGGCTTTCCACACAACTCAAATATATTTCACTCATTGTGGAACTGCCTCTGGAAAGGGATCAATCCCACTCTTCCTTCCAGAGTTAAAGCAAAGCGGTGCATCACCATCTCACATCACTCTCCATCCCTACGTGTGATCCCAATCCCTACCTGTGATCCCCATCCCCACAACTGCTGGAAGGGCATGCCTGCTTGTCCCGCATGGATGGTGCCATTGCCCTGTGGAGTGCCCCTTCTGCATTGGCAGTCGTCAGCGCTTTGGGAAGACGTCTGCGAACTGCTCCCAGGATGCAGGGTTGGCCTGTCACCGCCCTGAGGACGGGTAGTCTCCGACAAACCGTGGTCGTCACGGCCCGGTGACTTGACAAGGCACAGAAAGGAGCAAGATCGAGCCATTGGGAGTTTTAACGCTTGCGTCATGTCTCCTTTTTTCGGGCTCGGCCATGGACCATTGATCCATGCTGAATAAGGAAGAGTCAGAGTCCCAACTTGGGGACTGGACTTTGTAAAGCTAGTTAAGGCAGGAATTTATCCAGGGTGCTGGTATACTCATCTCCTATTAGCAAAGGATAACATGGTATCTTTAAGTCCACCAGTAATTAAATGCTCGTCAATAGATCCCCAGCTTACATCCATCCGATGGAGGGCACACTCATTGATACAACACCCTGCATGTGAATAACCAGTCGACAGTTTATAGTCAGGTGAACATCAAACACAAAGAGGACTGTTCAAATAAGTGTGTTACCTCTGTCCATCCCTTCGGACTGAATAATTCGTTCTACAGTTGTATAAGTTGGACTCAGCGGTGGCACGATGGTGAGAATATCTGCTCTGAGTCTGGGACATCGGCGGTTCAAACCACGGCCGAGTTATTCCACAGACTTTAAAAAATGATACATAGACCCATAGATTGCATTGATGGGGAGAAGGGAACTCCTCGCGGCCGCACCAAGTGCAGAGAGAGAAGTGACGTCATAACCACTGGCACCAAAAGTGCTCTCAAAAGTTAGTCACTCCCCCCAGTAGCTGTGTGTGTGTGTGGTGTGTGGTTGTGTGTGTGTGGTGTTTCAGCATCTACATTAGCCTTAGACCTTGTAGGAAAATAAAACTTGACCTTGATATACAGGGTGGCTCAAATTCTAGAGCCACAGGGTAATATTGCATGAAGTCAAAACATGCAAGGACTAAAACAATGCTTTCTAGTAAGAAAATAAAGAGATTAAAAAATTTATTATTTATTATTAATTGATTACCATGCGAGTGACCACTGATGGAGTATATCACAGTAAATGTTCGCGTTGTCGGCCATTTTACGTGCATGAACTTTTGATTCTACGTACACACGATGTTTGGACATCATGATGATAAGTGATGCACGGAGGATGCTCTCGAACACCTCCAGTTTCTTTGAATCGCTTAATAATTTTTTTCCAACAGCTTCCTGAGTAATTGACAGCTTTCATTGAATTTGGCGGCAATTGATGGGTTTGAAGAGCCTGGCCTTCCATTCATCAAAACAAGCTCCACTCTCTTATATTTGTTTTAATTGCTGCATCGGCTATCTGGAAAGAAAGATGGGGTAATTAATTTTTTTAATACACATATTCACAAATAATATATAGATTAAAAAAATAATTAATGTAGTCCAACCACCAAAATCCTATCAGGATCCTGACTCAGGCTCATGGAGGAGCTAGAACAGAACGGATAGGCGCGGCAGAACAAAACAAACAGCAGAGACGAGAGGGAAACACACAATAATGGGGTTGAGGATAAATAGAGAGATTCTGAAATAAGGGATGTGAGTGAGGGAGGATGAGGACTTGGGGAGGACACAAGGGTGGACAAGATGGATACGGAAACAAACTGTCAGGAAGGAAGAACTGGAAAGTTGAAAGACGTGGGCTTGGGAGAGTTGACGGGGGTAGAAAAGATCATGGTTTTCGATGGGGATGATGTGAGATGAAAACCTGGAGGAAGAACGAGATTGAAGAGAATGCAGAAGTTGGTTCCACAGACGGGATAAAAGAGGAACGAATGAGTGGAGGTGAGCAATGACCCTGTATTTGGGAGTTTTCACCAGAAGAGGGTTGATGGTGGACTGCATGCACCCACAGAAAGGGCAGAGGGTGCAAGAGCAGAAAAGGAGACGGTAGAAGACGAGAATAGAGACCACCAACTCGTCTGCGACGTGAAAGTGATACAAAACTTACTCGGAAGTCTCACTTTGCAAAGAAGTAAAACTTGTTTACTCAGAGCAGATGTCAGTTTAAACATGGACCAATAACAAGGACCCTCTGCATATCCTCGAAGCAGGGGAATAATCTATTCCTGAGGCTGAGAAAGTCAAACAACCTTCACATCCCTCAGGGGAAGATCACCAAATCTGACACGTCATTCTTCCTTCATTGTGCAGAAACTGGGCCATTCAAACACTAAGACTCTTGTGCGCACCTTCATCCTCAATCGAGCCTAATCCCTCATCTCTACGGGAAGCATCGACCAACACATGATCACAGGGGAATGGAGTTGTGCAAACCTGCTGCGGTACGATAAAAATGCTGAACAAATTATACCTTCTTCAAACCGGAATTGAAAATCAATAAGGAAAATTCCAGAAAATTCCAGAACAACAGGTTACCATGATTCTTACATACAAGATGTCCACAAAAGCTGTCCTCCTCCAACTCCATCACAGATGACCTTGTAATAATGCCACAAGCATGATCATGCCCTGGATGGGGGTGCTCGTTGAGAGCAGGAGCGTTTCATTCATCAACAATTGGTCAGCTTCATATAATGAGAATCGCACAGGAACTTCACTTTGAAAACCCTCCTGATGTTTCTTTCGCCTCGTCTTGATAGCTGCTCAACTACCGGGCTTCGTGAAATTCATGCACCGTCAATGTTTCCTCCTTAATGACTCGGCTCAGCAGGTTCGAGAAAATAATGGTGAGCGCGTCACTCGAGTATGGGTGAGCGGTCCATTCAGAACGTACGGTTGTCCAAATCTTTTACCCAGCTGGCCAGGCCTGACTTTTAATTGGAGCTCGTAAGAATGTTGAACTTGGCTGGGTGCCGGTGATAACTCGTCTACTTTTAGCGAACAAACACTTCCTCCAGCATCAATGCGAGGTGGACGAGTCCCAAGCTTAACATCTATCCGATGACTGATTGCTGCAACCCCCTGCAGGAAGGAAATGTCTGACAATGTATAGTCGGGTTGGGAATCAAACCAGGCTTGATAGCTCAAAGATAAGTGTTCTAGCTCTCAGATATGCCACCAGTCAACTTGGTTACAATTTATAAAACGATTATTGCTTTTGCTTTGCAGATCGCAAGAGAGGATTTTAAAAAGCTCTTTGTACTCTCTTGCCGACTTCTATTTGCTTACGTTTCTTTATTGTCCATCTAGGCTCTACTGCAAGTGCTTTTAAAGTGCAAATCAAAAATGGAAAGCCGTGCAATAAACACCGACTCGAGCCCAAGTAAAAAGGTCAAAAAGGAAGGTTTTAGCGTTCTCAGAAAGCAGCTCTTTTTTTTTTGGCCAAAACTCAGGCACAAACTTTTTAGAGTTGAACAAGTTACAACATCGTGACAGTTCAAGTCCTTTATCATCGTGTGGTGTGTTGGACAATAGCGATGGCTATCTTCATCCCGTTGAAAAGTCTGCCGCAGCTGTCATTTGCACAACATTGCAGGGTGATGACACTTGTTCCAGGTCGGAGCGTGGGCGAGGAATATGGCTGCCGATTTTTAACGGCTGCGTCTGGTGGTCAGGATAGACTGGAAAACAGATGTAACGTGGGTTTCGACTCGGAGTATAAACCTGACGGGGGGAAAAAGGAATCCGCAGAAATGTTCATGAGCTGAACTCGCAGCAGGTCAAAGAGTTTGCAAACAATAGGACTCGGCGGTGATGGTAAGAGCGCTCGCTCTGAGTCTGGGAGGTCGGCAGTTCGAATCCTGACCGAGTTCATACCAAAGACTTTAAAAATGGGACGTGCTGCTTCCTGCTTCATGCTCAGTATTAAAAAGGACAAGGCATGTAGAAACAACCATAGCTTGGCAATCAAAGTACAGATGTCGATGGGCCCAATGGCCTCCTCCTGCATTGAAATTCCTTGGAAGGGACTCGTATTATTTATTATAGCACACGGTATGTAGCCCTTAACAAAGAAAGTAATCTTTTAGCAGTGAATCTCCAAAAGAGACAGCTGGATTAGTGTAAGAGATTTTAAATTCCGATGCGTATTGACCTTAACAAATAAAAGATAGTTTTTACGAAGTATAATGGTTGTCTGTATTGTTTTTGACGGTGGCCGAAGGCTCACAGACCAGTTTGTACAGGAACCAGATGCAGGACAGGACGCTAAAAGACATCACTGCACATTTACATGAATCACAGGACATCAGGAACAATGGACAAATCAAGCGTGCGTAATCTATTTGACCTAGGATCCCAGCATCGTGAGCAAAGTGCTTAGATGGGAAAGGCAACGAGGCAAAACAAATGTCAGAATCAGAAGTCTGAACAAGAAAGCTGTCGTGCATAGCACGATACTTGCGAAATCCATAAAAACAAATTTGACCTTAAAATAATTGCTGGTTAATTTAAATGACCAAATATGCAACTCCCCTTCAAATTTCAGTCAATCGGACGAAAATTGACAATTTAGAAATTCGGCCTATGTCACTTTTTTGGCACATGTTGACCTTTTGGCGTAAGTTGACCTCAAAAATACTTGTTTCGTTGAATTCAGTAATCTGACATGCAAATCGTCTTCAAAATTTCAAGTCAATCGGAAGAAAATGAGTGTATAAAGAAATTTGACAAAGTTGTTGACCTTTGCCTATGTTGACGTTTTGGTCCATGTTGACGTCAAAAATAATTGGCTCGTTGAATTCAGTGACCTGAAATATAAATTCCTCTTCAATATCAAATCGTCGGATGAAAATTGAGTATTTCAGAAATCCGGCCTTGTGACCTTTTGGCCTAAGTTGACCTCAAAAATAATTATGGTGGTTGATTCAGTGACGGATCTGCAAATCCTGTTCAAGTTTCTAGTCAATTGAATGAAAACTGAAGATTTTAGAAATTCCACAAAGTTGGACCTTTTAACCTCAAAAACAACAGGCTTCTTGCTTACGATGAACTGTACAGTGGTGAAGGTTCGTGAAGATCGGGTTAAAATTGTGACCTGTAGGCGACAAACATAAAAACAAACAGACAGACAGGACAGACAGACAGACAGATAACGCACAAGACCAAGCAAGGATACTTGAAAAATCTTCGATTTTCACATGTACAAGCCCCAATTACCAATCAAACGTCCAATCACAGTGCCCGCCAGAGATCACTCGGGGTTTTGTGACTTTTTGAAAGCTATAGTCGATCCCTTTTTTTTTTTTGAGTTGCGGTGATTGAAAGAGTCATCGTTAACCTTTGATCCATGAACATGCGTAATACACGAGTGCAGATAACAGGCCGTTACGGGCCGATGGTAGACTGCACTGTTTACAGTGAAGCAAGTAATGGTGATTTTGAACCGGCGTCGGCTCAAACACGTCAGATGCCATAATACACACCACAACACACACACACACACACCCACCACACACTCACACACAAGCAGACAAAGCAACTGCATTCCGGTTGATGGAGAAACGTAGCAAACAGATGGCCAAATCGCAACCGTGATTGTGGCAAACTAAGCTATGCATTATGACTTATGAAACAATGTACTCCACCGACAATTTGCGTGCAACCACCGAGGATCGCGTTTTGCCTACCCCACGTGCACCTGGTTAAAGGTAAAATAAATAAATTAAACATTAATTTTGCATGTTGTGGGAAATTATCTGTGATGCACCAATGGTGCCCATTCCACCGTGTATGAGGCCTAAAAGGCTTGCAAGACGGATGCCGAGAGGTGGCACATCACCTTTACTCCCGCCTGACTACAAAGGTCGTCATGAACCTTGCAGGCAGCGTTGCATCCGTGAGTGTGCCTCCTTTGATGGAGGATGTCTCGAGAGCTGTTTGGTCTTTCGAACCCCCTTATGGATGTGGCGAACCAACCCGTACCTTTAAACAACGAGTATGCCATTGCGTGCTGGCTCTGGCTGAATTGAGAAATGCCTACAATGGTTGAGGGCTGCGGCGCTGCTTCGGCCATGCCTTGCAATGGAGTGGTTGTGCCTGCTACAGGGCAATTCTCACAGGAAAACCTTCCATGCCGGTTGTATCCTCTGTGCACCAAATTAGTAAATCTAATCATCAAAATCTCCTTAACAACAGATAATGTTCAGGAAATGAGACATGTTAGCGAACTCTCACGGAGATGGCGGTCACGGGACGTGGGTATGACCCGCGGAGAGTGCGCTGTCTTCCACGTAGAATTGAGGCCGTCTGGAACATTCCTGGCGAAGGACAGGTGGAGATTGCAGGTAAGTCTTTATGGCCGCTTTGGACGATAAACTGGCATCGTTCATACACTTCACTGAAGAACCATGCGTAAGCGATGAGAAGATGCGAGGCGTCCATGAAATTGATAAACTGTCCCGAGATCTACCACCATAATATGATATTATCATCACAACCACAAGCATGCATGATCACAAAATATCAGATCGCTCAAGCGACAGGTCACGACAAAATGTTTTCGATATTTGTAATCTGTAAGTGTCTAAAGTGCCTTCAGCTGAATGAGACGCCACTTCCACCACCAATCAGTGCTTGGAGTGTTGCGTGAGTGCTTAGCTTTTGGCGACTGCCAAAGCAACATCGTCGAATGTACAATAATTCTGTCGTGTATCATGGGCACTTCCATTGCTTGAGAATGCTGTCTGAAGAGCCCTCAGGAAGTCAGCAAGGTTGAACTTAGCCAGGGCACGCACACAATGCGCATTATTATTTTTCGAAAGTATCGTGGCAACTTCATGGATCACAAGCCCGTGTGTAGATGGCAGCCGGACCCAAGTCTTCCATGCGAAAGCGACATTAATGCAACGCCCTGAGAGATGCCGGATAAACAGTGGAGGGGTATTTACAGTCGGTGAGGCATGAACTTGCGACGGAGCGCAGACCTTCAAAATCAAGTCGACGACATCGAGTCATCACGAGTCTCCTACTTATTATATTTATAATTTCATAAATATTTAATACATTATAATAATATGAGTTCCCTTACAGGAGTTTCCAAAGCAAGAAGCCATGGAGGCTCTCAACCTGCACATGTTTACCAACCTGTTATGTATCCTGCTCTATCTTTAAATTGCTGAAGTGTATCAACAAGGGTACGTGCCATTTTTAAAGTGTTTGGCACATCAAGTTGTTGGTTCGAACACATGACCTCGCAGATCAGAGAGACGCTCACACATACACCAACGAGTCTGGTTCGAATGGGGTTCTATCCTGAAAACATGGGTGCGCTGTGACTGGCACAAAGCCCTTTATAATTTATTATTTATTTAATTTTTTAACATCCGAGAACCATCCTACTCACCTTACCTCCTCCAAACTCTTCTTTATTTTCTATGTTATATCAGGGGAAGAGAAGATGGGGGGGGGGGGGGGAAGCAAGCCTATTTCATGTATCGTCATAATTTCAATAACGCACGGTAAACACGGCGTCAGGAAAGCGTGCAATCGCTCATACCTGCTTCGGCACACCTGCAAGCGTGCTCTTCAGGTCTCAGCGCGATTGATGAGATGGCTTATTAAAGCTTCAAGCGTATCGCTTGTCCCACTATCTCTGGATTTGCAAACTTCCATTGAATGGGGAAACAAATGGTATTTAAACCTGACCATACACCTCAGTAGTCAGAACTATAAGGGCCTGTTAATATTCGATATAATGGTGGGGTTTTTTTTTGGTGGGGGTATGAATTTATACATTGCCTACGTATAATTCCGATTCAGATTCTCCCGGATGTGCAATCCGCAGCTATGGTTAAGTGCTGTGTGCGATACGCTCCGGTGTACCTGTGCTATACCGCTCAATTCACAAAGGCAGTGAAGGGGCACGTGTTATGCTTTTACCCTATGGACATAATATGGAATCTTAAGGGTTGGGTGGGGTGGATGTGATCAAATCTTTGCCTATTTTATAATTTAATTAATAACAGACAGCCGACATCGTAGTGGAATTTCAATTCCATGGAAATCTAATCTCTCTCTTGGGATTTCCACCGGTCTAATGTCCATTGCTCGTGTTTCTTGGCCCAAGCAAGTCTCTTCTTCTTATTGGTCTTCTTCAGGAGTGGTTTCTTTGCCGCAATTCGACCATGAAGGCCTCAATCATGCAGTCTCTGAACAGTTATAATGTGAAGGTGTCTGTATTGAACTCTGTGAAGCATTTAATTGGGCTGCAATCTGAGGTGCAGTTAATTGGCGATTTCTGAGGCTGGTAACTAATATACAGTACTTGTCCTCTGGGTCTTCCTTACCTGTGGCGGTCCTGATAGAGCCAGTTCAGTCACAGCGCCTGATGTTTTTGCGACTGCACTTGAAGAAACTTTCAAAGTTTCTTGAAATTTTCTGGATTGACTGACCTTCATGTCTTAAAGTATTGATGGACTGTCATTTCTCTTTGCTTCGTTAAGTTGTTATTGCCATAACATGGACTACTACAGTGCAGACACAATAATGGTCTTTCA
>CM068952.1:172896227-172908481 GCA_035128595.1 Eptatretus atami | reverse complement strand
GTAGCTACTTTGAAGAATCTAAAATATAAAATATATTTTGATTTGTTTAACACTTTGTTGGTTACTACATAATTCCATATGTGTTGTTTCATAGTTTTGATGTTTTCACGATTATTTTACAATGTAGAAAATAGTAAAAAATAAAGAAAAACCCTTGAATGAGTCTGTGTGTCTATATATATATATATTATATTATATATATTGCAAGGTGGTGTGGGAATTGGGATTCTCATGTGTGTGCTACTTATGAATGTCTGCAGTGGAGGAACTCGGTGCAGTTTGAAAGCAAAGGGCTTATTTCGGCAGCATTTCATGGGTGCTTTATGCAGCTTCAGCTAGAAAAGTGGGAGTGTGTGTTGTGTGTGAGTGTGTGTGTTGTGTGTGTGGGGAGTGTGTGTGTGTGTTGTGTGTGTGTGTGTGTGTGTTTATATATGCGTGTGTATGCTCAATGGACAAGTTCTGTTGTTGCTGTTATCTCCCACGGTGGGAGGGTTTCAGGAGGTGGAACGGATTTTTAATTTTATTCTGTATGTTGATAATTTTTATTTTTTTATTATTTTTATTTTATTTTTTTTGTATATTTATTTTTATTTTTTTATTTTTTATCTTTTATTAATTTTAATAAGATATATTTCTTTTTATTTTTTTATTTTTTATTTTTTATTATTTTTTTTTTAATTTTTTTTTTTTTTTTTAAGTTTTTTTTTTTTTAATTATTTTTATGTCATTATTTTATTTATTTTTATAATTTTTAAATTTTTTTTTTTTATTTTTTTAATTTTTATTTTTTTTTTTTTTTAATAATAATTTAATTTTTTTTTTAATTATTTTTTAATTTTTTTTTTTTTGTTTTTTTTATATTTTTTTAATTTATATATATTATAATTTTTTTATTTTATTTTTTTTAATTTTTAATTTAAATTAATATTTTAATTATTTATGTAATTTTTTTTATTTTTTTTCTTTTTAATATTTTTTTTTTTTAATTTTTTTTTATAATATTATTTATTTTATATTTTTATTTTTATTTTTTTTTATATTATTTAAAAAATTATTATTATTTTATTAAATTTTATAATTTTATATTTATTTTTTTATACTTTTTTTTAATTTTTATTTTTTTAATTTTTTTTTTTTTTTAAAATTGTTTTTTGTTTATGTATTTTATTTATTCTTTTATTTATTTAAGTTTAGTAAGTTATTTTATATTTTTATTTTTATTTTTTTTATTTTTTATTTTTATTTATATTTTTTTTTTTTATCTTAAATTTTATATTATTTTAATAATTTAAATATATTTTTTTATTTTTTATTTTTTTTTTTTTTTTATTTGAATTGATTTTTTGATTTTAAATTATTAATATATATTTTTAAATGTTATTTTTTTATTTTTTTTTTTTATTTTTATTTTTTTTTTTATATTATTAATTAAATAATAATTATAAAATATATATTATTAAATTGATATTTTATTATATTTATATTGATAATTTTTTTTATTTATAATTCTTTTATTTTTTTTTTATTTATTTATTTTATTTTTTTTCTTTTTTTTATTTTTCATTTAATTTATTTTTTAATTTATAATTTATTTTTTTTTTTTTTTATTTGATTTTTTTAAAGTTTTTTTTTTATTTTTTTAATTATATATTTTTTTTTTTATATTATTTTTTATTATTATATTTTAAATTATTTTTTTTATTTATTATTTAAGTTATTTTTTTTTTATTATAATATTTTTTATATATTCTTTTTTTATATATTATAAATTTTAAATTTATAATATATAACTGATTGTTTTTTATTTTTTTTTCTAAAATTTTATTTTTTTTTTTTAATTTTTTTCTTTTTTTGTTTTAATTTTTTTTTTTAATATAAAAAATTTTATTTTAACTTTAATTTTTTTATTTTTAATTTTTTTTTATTTAATTTTTATTTTTGTTTTATCTATTTTTATTTTTATTTTTGATTTAATTTATTTTTATTTATTTTTTATTTTTTTTATTTTTTTATTTTATTTTTTTTACAATTTTTAAAAAAAAAAAAAACACCATTATATATAAAACATAAAAAAATTAAATTTTTATTTATTAAAAACTATATATTATATTTGTAATCTTTTTTTTTTTTCTTCCTTTTTTATTTTCTTTCTTTCATCATTTTCTTTTAATATTATTTTATTTCTTTATTTATAAAT
Organism: Eptatretus atami; assembly: GCA_035128595.1. Classification (NCBI taxonomy): domain Eukaryota; kingdom Metazoa; phylum Chordata; class Myxini; order Myxiniformes; family Myxinidae; genus Eptatretus; species Eptatretus atami. The sequence continues at coordinate 172,906,284 of CM068952.1, read as the reverse complement.
TTTTGTTTATTTTCTTTTAATGTTACATTTTTTAACTCTCTTTTTTTTTTTTCGATTTTTTTTTTTAATTATATCTTTTTTTCTATCTTTTTTTATTATTTTTTTTTTATTAATTAGATTTTTTTTTTGTTTTTTTTTTTATTAATTATTATTTTTCGTTTTTTTATTAATTTTATTTTTTTTTTTATTTTTTATTTTGTTTTTTTTGTTGTTGTTTAATCTGATTTATTTATTTTTTAAATTTATTAATTTATAAAATTTATTTGTTAATTTTTTTTTTTTTATATAATTTTTTTTTAATTTTTTTATTTTTATTTTTTTATTATTTATTTTTATTATGATATTATTTATTTTTTTTTTTTTTTAGTTTTAAAATATATTATTTAGTTTATTTTATTTTTTATAAATATTTAGATAATTTTTTTTTTATTTTTAATTTAAGTATTTTTAGTTGTTTTTTTTTATTTTTTATGTTTTATATTTTTTTATTTTTTTTTTAATTTTTATTTTTTTTATTTATTTTTTTAAATATTTGTATAAATTAATTTTTTTATTTATTTTAATTTATATTGATAATTATTTTTTTTTTTTATAATGAATTATTTTTTATTAATTTTATTATAGTATTTTTTTTATTAGTTATTATTTTTATTTTTTAATTTTTATTTATTTATTTTTATTTTTATTTTTTAATCTTAATTTTATTTTTTTAATTATTTTAATTTTATTTATTTTATTATTATTAATTTTACTTTGATTTTTTTATTTTTATTTTTTTTAATTTTAATATTTTTTTTTTAATAATTTTAATATCTTTTTAATTTTATTATTTAATTTTAATGATTTTTTTTTTTTTTAAGTTTACTTAGTTTATTTTATTTTTTTATTTTTTTTTTTTTTTTTTTATTAATTTTTTTTTTTTTATTTATTTTTTAATTTTTTTTAAATTTTTTACTTTTTATTTATTTTTTATGTTATTATATTTTAGAAATTTATATTTTTTAATTTTTTTTAGTTTTTAATTTTTTCTATTATTTTTTTTAATAATTCTTTATTTTTATTTATTTTTATAATTTTTTTATTTTTTTTTTATTTTTTTGTATTTATATTATTGATTTATTTATTATAATTATTTTTTTTTTTTCATTTTTTTTTATATTTTTTTTTTTTATTTATTGATTATCTTTACGTTTTTATATTTTTTATTTTAAATTTAACGTTATTATTTTATATTTATATTAATTTTATTTAATTAATATTTTTTTTTTTTATTTTTTTTTATTTATTATTTTGAATTTTTTTTATTTTTATATGTTGTTTTTTTTGTTTTTGTTTATTTTTTTATTATGAAATTTATTTTTTTTTTTTTTTTATTTTTTATTTGTTTTTTTTATGTTTATTTTTTTATTAATTAATATTTTTTAATTTTTTTTTTTTATTTTATTTTCTTAATTAATTTTAATTTTTTTTTTTTTTTATCTTAAATTTTTTTTATTTTTTTTTTTTTAAAGTTTTTTTAACTTTTTTTTTTTAATTTTTTTTATTTATTATTTTTTTTTTTTATTTTTATTTATTTTTATTTTTTTTGTTTTTTTTTTTATGATTTATTTGATAAATATTGTATATTTTTTTTTATTTTATTAATTATTTTTTTATTTTTTGTATTTTTTGTATTTTTTTTTTTTTTTATTATTTATTTATTTTAATTATTATTTTAAATTTATTTATATTTTTTAATTTAATATTTTATTTATTATTTTTTGTTATTATTAAAATTTTTTAATGTTTTATTTTATTTTTTTATATTAATTATATAGTTTTTATATGTTAATTATATTATTATTAAATTAATTTTATTTTATATATTTTTATTTTTAATTTTTGATTGTTTAGTTTGATTATTATTTTATTTTATGAGATGTTTTAATTTTTATATTTTTTTTTATATTTGTAAATTATTTATTTATTTATTATTATTTTTTTTTTTTTTTATTATTATAATATATTTATATTTTTTTTTTATAATTTTTTTTTTTTAAATTAGTTTTATTTATTTAAATTAATATGATTGTTAGTAAATTTTTTTTTTTAAGTTTATTTGTTTTTTATTTTTTATTATTATTAATTTTATTTTTTTTATGTTTAATTTTTTTAAATTTTTTTATGTTTTTTATTTTTTATTTTTTTTAAATTTTTTTTTATATTAATTTTTTATTTTAATTTTTATTAATTAAGTGTTTTTTTTATTTTTTTTTTTTTTTTAATTTTTTTTTTTTTATTGTTTTATTTCATTTATTAAATTTAATAAATGTTTTTTTTTTTTTATTTGTTTTTTTTTTTTGAATTTTTTTTATATATTTTTTAATTTTATTTATTTTTAGTAATTATATATATATTTAAATATAATATTTTTTTTTTAATTTAGTATTTATGTTATTATTTTTATTTTTTAATTAATTTTTTTTTATTTATAGTTTTATTGATTATTTTATTTTTAATTTTATTGATGTTATTTTTATTTTTATTATTTTATTTATTTTTTATTAATTTTTTAATTTTTAATTTTGCTATAAATTTTTTTAAATTTTTCATTTATTTTTGATTTTTTTTTATATTATTTAATATATTATTATTTTTTTATGTTTTTATTATTTTTTTTTAATTTTAATAATTATTTTTTTTATAAATTTTCGTTAAATGAATATGATTATTTTTTTTTTTATGATTAAGTTTATATTTTTTGTTTTTTAAAATTTATTGATTATTTATTTTAATTGAATTTAAAAATTATTTTATTTTTTTATTAAAAATTTTTGCATTAATTTTTTTTTTTTTATGGTTGAATTAATTTTAATTTTTAATTATTTTTTTTTTTATTAATTTTAATTTTTAATTTATATGTTTTTTTTTTTTTTTTAATTTTTAATGTTTTTTATTTTATATTTATTATGTTTTAATTTTTTATTTTTTATTTTTTATATATTTTTTTTTATAATTTTTCTTTATTTTGTTTTTTTTTATTATAATTTTTTTTATTAATTTTTTTAATATTTTAATTTATTATATTTAAATTTTTATTTTTATTTATTATTAATTATTTTTTTTTTTTATTTTTTTATGATTGTTTGTAAATTATTTAATTAATTTTTATTTTTTTTTTTTTGTTTTATTTTTAGTGTATTTTTTATATTTATTAAAGATTAAAATTTTTTATTTATTTTTATTATTTTTTTTTTATGTTTTTTTTTTTTTTAATTTTTAGTTTAATATTGTTAGTTAAATTTTATTTTTTTTTTTTTATTTTTTATTATATTAATTTTTTATGTATGATTTATATTATTATATTTTTTTTTTTTGTAATAGTTTTTACTTTTTTTTTTTTATTTTTTTATTTTTATTATTTTATTTTTTATTTTTTTTTATTTTTTTTTTATTTTTTTTTTATATAGTATTCTTTGTTTTTTTAATTATTTAGATTTTTTTATATTTTTATTAAATTTTATATTTAATCAGTTTTTATGATGTAAGTAATTTTTCTTTTTTTATCTTCAATTTTTATTTATTTTTATTTTTTTATTAAATATTTTTTTTTTTTTTATTTTATTTTTATTTATTTTTTAATTTTCTTGATTTTTTATAATAAATTTTATTTTTTTTATTTAAAATTGATTTTAAGTTTTTTGAATTTTTTTTTTATTTTTAATTTGTTTTTTTAATAGTTTTATGATTTAAATATTAAATTAATTTTTTAATTTTATTATTTTTTTTTATTTATTATAAATATTGTTATTTATTAAATAAGTAGTTTTTTATGTTTATTTGTATATCCGTTATTTATTATTCTTAATTTATCTTATTGTTATGTTATTGTAATATTTTAATAATTTTTTTTATTTTTGTTTTATAGTTATTTTTTAATTCTTATTTAAATATTTTATTTATTTTTTTTTCTAAGTTTGTATAATAATTTTTTTAGTATTTTTTTTGTAATTTTTTTTTTATTATTTATTTTTTTTTATTTTTTTTATTTCTTTTTTTTTAATAAAATTTTTTTTTTTAATTTAATTATATGTTTTTTATTTTTTATTTTTTTTAATTATTTTATTTTATTCATTAAAATCTTTAATTTTTTTAATTTTTTTATTTAATTTTTTTTAATTTTTTTTTTATTAATTATAAATTATTTTTTATTTTTTTATTTAATACTTATATTTTTTATTTTAGTTTAATATTTTTATTTTTAATTTTAATTTTTCGATAAATATATTTTTTTTAAGTTTTTTTTTTTTTTTTTATAATTTTTTTAAAAGATTTTTTTTTTTATTTGTATTCTATATTTTTATAAATTTATTATTATATTATTAAATTTATGATTTTTGATTTATTAAATCTAATTTTATTTTTTTTTTTTTTAATTTTTTATTTATTAATTTTTTTTTATTTTTTTTTTTAAATTAATTTTATATTATGTTTAATATTATTACTTATTTTGTATTTTATTAAATAATTTACTTTTTTTTTTTAAATTTAATTAATTTTTTATTTATTAAAATATTTATTTATTTTATTTTTTATTTTTTTATAATTAACTTTCTATATAATTTTTAATTTATGAAATATTTTTTTATTTTTTTTTAATTATTTTTTATTATTTATTTTTATTTTTATTGATTAATTTTTTAATTATTTTTTATATTATATATTATTTTTATTTTGATTTACTTTTTTTTCTTATTATTTTTTTTTTAATTTTTTTTTATTGTTAAATTTTAGTAAAATTAATAATTTATTTTTTTTTTTTTTTATTTTTAGTATTTTTTTATTTATTTTATTTTTAATATTTTTTATTTATTTATTATATTATCTTTATTATTTATTTTCGTTTTTTTTTTTTTTTTTTTTTTTTTATTTTAAAGTTTTTATGTTTATTATCTTTTAATGTTTTTATTGTTTTATTTAATTTTTATGTATTATTATTTTAATTTTTTTAATTGAAATTTTAGTATATGTTATTTGTTTAATTATTATTTTTTTATTATTATGTTTTTTTTTTTTTAGAATTATTTAATTATTTTTTATTTTTTATAATTTTTATTTTTTTTATTTTCTTTTAATATTTTTTTTTAATATAATTTTATATTATTAATAAATTTTTTTTTATATGTTTTTTTTTTTTTATATTGTTTGTTTTTAATATATAATTTATTTTTTTTTATATTAATTATCTAAAATTTTTTTTTTTATTTTTTTTTTTGTTTATGTTTTTTAATTATATTTAATTTATAATTTATTTGATTTATAAATTTTATATTTTATTTATTTTTTATTTTATTAATTTTATTTTTTTTTATTTTTATTTATTATTATATTTGTTTAATTTTTTTATTTTTTATTCTTAATCATATAATTCTTTTATTTATTTTTAAATATTATTTATAATTTTTTTTAATAGATTTTTTTTAATTTTTTTTTTAAATTTATTTATATTTTATTTATTTAATTTTTTATAAGTTTTATAACGTTATTTTTTTTTTTAAAATTTTTATGGTTCATTATTTATTATTTAAATTTTTTTTAAATTAATTTTTTTTTATATTTATTTATTTATTTTTTTAGTTGTTTATGTATAATTTTTTTTTTATTTAAATTGATAAATATTTATTATTTTTTTTATAATTTTTTTTTTTTAATTTTTTTTTTTATCTAGTTAATTTTTTAATAATTATTTTATTTAGTTAATTTGCTAATTTAATTTTTTATTAAAATTTTTTTATTTATTTTTTTTTATTTATTTTTTATTTTTATTTTTTTTTTTTATTTTTTTTATTTTTTTATTTAAATTTTTATTTATTTTTTTTTTTGTATAATTTTTTTATAATTTTTTTTTTTTTTTTTTTATATTTTTTTTTAGTATTTTTTTTTTATTATTTTAAATAATTTTTTTTAATATGTTTTAATTATTTTTAAATTTTAATTTTTATTTTAATATATTTTAATTTTTTTAATTTTTTTTTTTATTTTTAATTTTTTATTTTTTTTTATTTTTTTATTAAGTATTATTTCTTCATTTTATTTTTTTTTATTTAATTATATTTTTTTAAAATTTTGATTTTTTTTCTTATTAGATTTAATTTATTTTTTTAAATTTTTAATTTAATTTTTTAATTTTAAATATTTTATATATTATTAAATTCTTAGTTATATTTATTTATTTTATAAAATTTAAATTCTTAATATTCTTGGTTTATTATTATTTTTTTTTTTCATTTTTTTATTTTTTTATTTTCATTTTTTATTATTAATATATTATTTTTTTTTATTTTTTTTTTCTTTTTTATATTTTAAACAAATCAACAAACACCAATTCCAATGTTTTGAGCATTACTTCCATTTTAGTTCCTACGTTCGATAGTGCTGGTTTAGTTATACCACACTCTGTTATATGGTGTCGATGCAGCTGATGCAGTTTCTTGGTAAGAGTTATACTGGTTGATTTGCCATTGCATTCCCAGCAGTAGTTTTGGCAGGAATTTGGAATTTGTTCAAGTGCCAGTTGTAACTTGCCTACTCTTCGCAAAGGACACCGTGGTATATTTATCGTCCACCAAATAACGCCGACAGACGGGACACCCAGTTTAACGTCTATCCGAGGGACGACACACGCACTGATGGATCACCCTGCCTGTGAAGCACCAGGACGACAGTTTACAGCTGTGTCGGGATTCAAACCCAGGCTAGAAGGTTTAGAGGCGAGTGTGCGTACCTTTAGTGAGTCTCGACCATCCTACCCAGCCCTGTTCAATGGTAGTGGATGTTTGTTTCAGCAAAATATTTTTCTTTAAAACATTATACATGCCAGCTATGTTGATTCAGAAAAACTGATTTTGCTTGAAAAACGTGGTGGCGGACATTATGAGTGTCTGACAACATAATGGAGACATCTCGTTCTGGAATCAAACTCTTCAAAATAAACCTGAGCCAAGGGATTCAGCACAGACGTTTTTGTTTTTCTATGTTGATTCCAGCCAGTGTCACAATTTAGCTTTCGGGTTAAAAAAAAAACCCCCAAACACCTTGCAGTGCCATCCTAAGGAGCAGGCATTATATAATCTTTCATAACGCACTTCACCGCAAGTTAAAGTGCGTGCATCGACCGGCCTCGTGCTTGTGAAATTGGGTTTTACAACCACAGATATATTAGTGCTGAGATCTGTGATACAATGGGCATTTTAGTTGTGTTGATGCATATTTGAATGGCATCACCGCATGGAACTCACATGCCATGATGTTCACGTAACGGTTCTTGTTTTTGTTGTCTGGACGGTTTGTTTCCTCTGCCAAGAGGCTCTGGCTCTGAGCATACTGTTGGATTTCCTTTGGGCACAACGGGGAAACGGAGAGACAAAAATCTCATTCAGAAATGGTGAATTTTTTTTAAGAACTTTCCTGAAAATTTTTCCTCTTATCTGATACCAATAAGCAAAATGGAGTAAAATAAACATGACTGTCTATGCTGTAGGCATTGCCCGATGAGTGGGAACGCAGGCATTAAAGCTCGTTGAGTTTGTGGGTGCTGTGCAGGTGGTGACGTGCTGCCATTTGCCTCAAACTCCCGACCAAAGCCACGCTGGCCATCGACGTGGAGAGACTCCATGTGTTTGGGAAACTGAGTGACCGGTATCCCCTCGAGCTCCTCATCTGCAGCACACGCAGTACAAAGCATCCGTTTCAGTCGGACCACATTCTGGTCTGACGATGGTTTACACAAATTATTTGTTTTAGTGTCAAGGTGAAGAGGCTGACATGATGTGATGTTAGGCTGATGCATAAAGCTGTATATCACGGTGTTGAATGACATTTGGTGGCGATTTCTAACTAAAACTATACATCAGTGACATGACGACACACCTCGGCACATTGGGATGATGCCATCGCAGCATGATGTCACAGTTACATATGTTTGTGTGACCGAATTATGCTACGTGTGTGGAAAAGTAAAAAGATGAGGTGGACAATATCTAAATAAAATATATAAAGTGTAATCTAAATTAAATCTTTTAAAATATAAAAATATAACATTAGCAAAAAAAAAAAATATATATATATATATATATATATATATATATATAATAAAAGCTCTTCTAACCATTGATTGACTCACTCACTCACTACTCACTGATATTAAAGATCGGTATCTTGCGGGTGACGTAGAAAGCTGAAATTTTATGTGCCGATGGGCATCGAAGTGGATACGCCGGAACAATTCACAGAATCATTGGACAACATACATAAACTAGAAGGGCACTCAGTGGAGCGCATACCTACGCCACGCAATGCCGGATCCACGAGAACATATCGGGCCCAATACATTCTTGAAATCTCATGCTATATATCTTTTTTAGCCCCATCTATCAATGGTGAAGACTCACTTTTGAAATTAAATAATTGTCATATCCAGATCCGGATTCGGATCTTCACCAAAATCGAATCAATTCGCCCTTGTCACACGCACAACCTGTCCACCAAGTTTCAACCGAATCCGTCAACAACAATTTGAGATGTCCTGTACACAGACAAACAAATAGACAGAAGGGGGTGAAAACATAACCACCTTCACCTTTGGCGGCGGAGGTAATAAAACAAAATAAATGAAAAAAAAGAATAAAATTAATGCAGGTGAGCAACCCGAGACAATGCAGAAGCACGGTTCGTTATTGCTTACAATGTGTAAGCATACCCCGCCAGTACACATACAAGACTGTTATGGTTGAGAGATAAAAACCAACCAAAGACATCTTGTTAATAATCCTTCCAATCCCTCCCTCAAAACCCCTCAACCCACTTGTACAGAGAAGCTGGCGGCCACTATTTTTTAACCGCCTCTCCTACAGTCTAGCTCTCTCTCTCTCTCTCTGTTCTCGCAGTCTTCGACTCTCCCCAACTCCTCCACACTTTCTTCCAGTAAACCACTGCTGTTTAAACTCCCAAAATCCAGGCTTTCCACACAACTCAAAATATATTTTCACTCATTTGTGGAACTGCCTCTGGAAAGGGATCAATCCCACTCTTCCTTCCAGAGTTAAAGCAAAGCGGTGCATCACCATCTCACATCACTCTCCATCCCTACGTGTGATCCCAATCCCTACCTGTGATCCCCATCCCCACAACTGCTGGGAAGGGCATGCCTGCTTGTCCCGCATGGATGGTGTGCCATGTGCCCTGTGGAGTGCCCCTTCTGCATTGGCAGTCGTCAGCGCTTTGGGAAGACGTCTGCGAACTGCTCCCCAGGATGCAGGGTTGGCCTGGTCACCGCCTTGAGGACGGGTAGTCTCCGACAAACCGTGGTCGTCACGGCCCGGGTGACTTGACAAGGCACAGAAAGGAGCAAGATCGAGCCATTGGGAGTTTTAACGCTTTGCGTTCATGTCTCCTTTTTTCGGGCTCGGCCATGGACCATTGATCCATGCTGAATAAGGGAAGAGTCAGAGTCCCAACTTGGGGACTGGACTTTGTAAAGCTAGTTAAGGCAGGAATTTATCCAGGGTGCTGGTATACTCATCTCCTATTAGCAAAGGATAACATGGTATCTTTAAGGTCCACCAGTAATAAATGCTCGTCAATAGATCCCCAGCTTAACATCCCATCCGATGGAGGGCACACTCATTGATACAACACCCTGCATGTGAATAACCAGTCCGACAGTTTATAGTCAGGTGAACATCAAACACAAAAGAGACTGTTCAAAGGTAAGTGCGTTACCTCTGTGCCATCCCTTCGGACTGAATAATTCGTCTACAGTTGTATAAGTTGGACTCAGCGGTGGCACGATGGTGAGAATATCTGCTCTGAGTCTGGGACATCGGCGGTTCAAACCACGGCCGAGTTATTCCACAGACTTTAAAAATGATACATAGACCCCATAGATTGGCATTGATGGGGAGAAGGGAACTCCTCGGCGGCCGCACCAAGTGCAGAGAGAGAAGTGACGTCATAACCACTGGCACCAAAAGTGCTCTCAAAAGTTAGTCACTCCCCCCAGTAGCTGTGTGTGTGTGTG
>CM068952.1:172805608-172879442 GCA_035128595.1 Eptatretus atami | reverse complement strand
CAATTGGAGGTGAAATTGTGTAGTTGTAATGCAACGGCTTGGAAGTGAAGAATAAATCCAAAGTATTAGTAGTGTGGTCATGACGATCTGGGATATGGGTAGGGTGGGTGATAATTTGTTCCAAATCGTTAAGAATGGAAAATGTAAGAGCTTCAACTTCCCCAACAACCGTGTGGGAAGATTTTAGCAACTCCCTGTGGTGGACATTGAAGTCTCCGAGATGGAGAAATTCTGCTTGAGGGTGTTCGGATGTCATGGCCTCATGGCAAGAGTTAAGATAGTCAAAGAAAGCTATAAAGTTTGTAGAATTGGGAGAGCAGTAAGTGAAACGGAGAAAGATAGTGATGGTCGGGAGACAAATCTTAAGCCAGATGACATCAAAGTTTGGAGATTCGAGGTCCACAAGGCGTACAGCAGGCGTGTTGATGTTGGGGTAGACACAGACTCCTCCTTTGAAGTGGAATCGTGAGTGAAGGGTGTAGTTCGAAATGTTATAAAAATTTACAAGAACGTCCTGTGATAATTGGGTCTCTGATAGAAGCAAGATATTCGGAGAGGAGCTTGCTCGATGATGTTCAACAGAGGAAAGATTCGAAGAAAGACCACGGATGTTGGTGAAATTAATTGAAAAACAGTCACGTTGGTTCAAAATGCAAGGGTCTTGGGAGGGACCGATACGACTACTGCCGAAGCGCCCCCTCTCCCCAACCCCTCCCCCCCTCTCGTTGGCAGCAGAGACAGGCAGATAACCGGAGATTCTTTGCACCTCATAATGCCGGGAACTAGGGGCCATTAACTTTTCGGACTTTATCATATTTATATTTAATTGGAGGCTGTCTGAGGGAAATGAGAGGAAAGAGAAATAAAGAGAGAGAAAGTAAAGTGAGGAATGAAAATAGCGAGAAAGAAAAAGTGTGTGATGTTTGTTTGAAAAGTGTGTGATGTTGTTTGAAAAAGTGTGTGATGTTGTTTTGAAAAGGTGTGATTTTGTTTAAAAGTGTGTGATGTTTGTTTGAAAACGTTGTGATGTTTGTTTAAAAGTGTGTGATGTTTGTTTAAAAGTGTTTGATGTTTGTTTGAAAAGTGTTTGATGTGTATTGAAAAGTGTGATGTTTGTTTGAAAAGTGTGTGATTGTTGAAAAGTGTGTGATGTTTATTTGAAAAGTGTGTGATGTTTGTTTGAAAAGTGTTTGATGTTTGTTTGAAAAGTGTTTGATGTGTATTTGAAAAGTGTGATGTTTGTTTGAAAAGTGTGTGATGTTTATTTGAAAAGTGTGTGATTTTGTTTGAAAGTGTTTGATGTTTGTTTGAAAAGTGTTTTGATGTTTGTTTGAAAAGGTGTGATGTTTGTTTGAAAAGTGTGTGATGTTTGTTTGAAAAACGATTGATGTTTGTTAAAATGTGTGATGTTTGTTTAAAAAGTGTTGATGTTTATTTGAAAAGTGTGTGATGTTTGTTTGAAAAGTGTGTGATGTTTGTTTAAAAAGTGTTTGATGTTTGTTTGAAAAGTGTGATGTTGTTTGAAAGTGTGTGATGTTTGTTTGAAAAGTGGGTGATGTTTGTTTGAAAAGTGTGTGATGTTTGTTGAAAAGTGTTTGATGTTTGTTTGAAAAGTGTGTGATGTTTGTTTGAAAAAGTGTGATGTTTGTTTGAAAAGTGTGTGATGTTTGTTTGAAAAAGTGTGATGTTTGTTTAAAAGTGTTGTGATGTTTTTAAAAAGTGTTTGATGTTTATTTAAAAGTGTGTGATTTTGTTGAAAAGTGTGTGATGTTTGTTTAAAAAGTGTTTGATGTTTTGTTTGAAAAGGTGTGATGTTTGTTTGAAAAGTGTGTGATGTTTGTTTGAAAAGTGTGTGATGTTTGTTTGAAAAGTGTGTGATGTTTTTTGAAAAGTGTTTGATGTTTGTTTGAAAAGTGTGTGATGTTTGTTTAAAAAGTGTGTGATGTTTGTTTAAAAAAGTGTTTGATGTTTATTTAAAAGTGTGTGATGTTTATTTGAAAAGTGTGTGATGTTTATTTGAAAAGTGTGTGATGTTTGTTGAAAAGTGTGTGATATTTGTTTGAAAAGTGTTATGATGTTTGTTTGAAAAGTGTGTGATGTTTGTTTAAAAAGTGTGTGATTTGTTTGAAAAGTGTGTGATGTTTTTTGAAAAGTGTGTGATGTTTTTTGAAAGTGTGTGATGTTTGTTTGAAAAGTGTTGATGTTTGTTTGAAAAGTGTGTGATATTTGTTTGAAAAGTGTGTGATGTTTTTTGAAAAGTGTGTGATGTTTTTTGAAAAGTGTGTGATTTTGTTTGAAAAGTGTGTGATATTTGTTTGAAAAGTGTGTGATGTTTGTTTGAAAAGTGTTGATGTTTGTTTGAAAAGTGTGTGAATTGTTTGAAAGTGTGTGATGTTTGTTTGAAAAGTGTTTGATGTTTGTTTGAAAAGTGTTTGATGTTTGTTTGAAAAGTGTGTGATGTTTGTTTGAAAAGTGTGTGATGTTTGTTTGAAAAGTGTGTGATGTTTGTTTGAAAAGTGTGTGAGTTTATTTGAAAAGTGTGTGATTTGTTTGAAAAGTGTGTGATTTGTTTGAAAAGTGTGTGATGTTTTTTGAAAAGTGTGTGATATTTGTTTGAAAAGTGTTTGATGTTTGTTTGAAAAGTGTGAGATTTGTTTGAAAAGTGTGTGATGTTTTTGTTGAAAAGGTGTGATGTTTGTTTGAAAAGTGTGTGATGTTTGTTTGAAAAGTGTGTGATGTTTGTTTGAAAAGTGTGTATGTTTTTTGAAAAGTGTGTGATGTTTATTGAAAAGTGTTGATGTTTATTTGAAAAGTGTGTGATGTTTATGTTGAAAGTGTGTGATGTTTATTTGAAAAGTGTGTGATGTTTTTTGAAAAGTGTGTGATGTTTTTTGAAAAGTGTGATGTTTGTTGAAAGTGTGTGATGTTTGTTTGAAAAGTGTGTGATGTTTTTGTTTGAAAAGTGTGTGATGTTTATTTGAAAGTTGTGTGATGTTTATTTGAAAAGTGTGTGATGTTTATTTGAAAAGTGTTTGATGTTTATTTGAAAATGTGTGATGTTTTATTTGAAAAGTGTGTGATGTTTTGAAAGTTGTGATGTTTTATTTGAAAAGTGTGTGATGTTTATTTGAAAAGTGTGTGATGTTTATTTGAAAAGTGTGTGAGTTTATTTGAAAAGTGTGTGATGTTGTTTGAAAAGTGTGTGATGTTTATTTGAAAAGTGTGTGATATTTGTTTGAAAGTGTGTGATGTTTTTGTTGAAAAGTGTGATGTTTGTTTGAAAAGTGTGTGATGTTTGTTTTGAAAGTGTGATGTTTGTTTGAAAGTGTGTGATGTTGTATTTGAAAGTGTGTGATGTTTGTTTGAAAAGTGTTTGAATGTTTGTTTGAAAGTGTGTGATGTTTTGTTTGAAAAGTGTGTGATATTTGTTTGAAAAGTGTTTGATGTTGTTTGAAAGTGTTGATGTTTTGTTTGAAAAGTGTTGATGTTTGTTTGAAAAGTGTGTGATATTTGTTTGAAAGTGTTTTGATGTTTGTTTGAAAAAGTGTGATGTTTGTTTGAAAAGTGTGTGATATTTGTTTGAAAAGTGTGTGTGTTATTTGAAAAGTGTGTGATGTTTGTTTGAAAAGTGTGTGATGTTTGTTTTTAAAGTTTTTGATGTTTGTTTTGAAAAACGTGTGATGTTTGTTTGAAAAGCATATGATGTTTGTTTGAAAAGTGTTTGATGTTTGTTTGAAAAGTGTTTGATGTTTTTTTGCAAGAAAGAGAGATTAAAGCAAGCCCAGCAGCTATAGTTTGAGTGAGACAGAAAGTAAGACCAGCAATCCTGACATGGAGAGTGTACGATGGCTCCAGGCACCACTTTAACACTCCTAAGTCAGAACCGTAGTACCACCCTGAGCGGTTGCTGTCTACGACCTACTACCTAAAGCTGTACAAGGTGCCCTGCCCATTTCAACTGGCTCTTTACAAATCCCTCCATGAAGCTCTTCTGCACACCACTGATCTCCTCCATCAGACCGTCCATCCTCCTATACACCCTCTTCACCTCCACATTCCTCCTGATCCAGTTGTTCTCGCAGACCTGCAGCCTCTGTTGTTGCTGCTCAGTTAATGCCGCCGTCTCCAGACCATATACTGTCTGTATGCTGTCACTTAACATGCCTTCACCTCCAAGCCGGCATTACACATGACCTCAGAACTTTCCCTTTCAACTTCCTCAATGTCTTCCTGTCCACAATCAAACCCTCCACTTTCCTCCAAGCATTCACACCCACTTGTATCCCCATCCGTACCTCTGCCTTCAAACTACCATCACCGGACACCATTTCACATAGGCACACAAATCTATTTCCATCCCTTTGTAGAGCATCTAATACAAATAAATTTTACTCTTTAAGGTAGTCACTTGACAATTGGATGGAAAGGATGGAAAATCCAAGTTAGATAAAAAAAATTGCTTTCATTGAAATAACTCGTAGCAATCTAAAAAACAAAAACCCTCATTTACATGAGGTGCTCATAAAGCTCTTGAAATTAGGTACAATCGCCCAATAAATGGCAACATCTTGTATTTTCCATTGAATAAGTAATTAGTAAGAACATTTTCTGAATTACTGCATCTTATCAATAATTTCAAGTGTTTGTGCGTTTGTTTTGTTACTCTTTCAGGGCCGAGGCGTAGCACCTAGATGTCCCAAATTTTGGGTGTAGCTACTTCAGAATCTGGGCAAGGTTTTACGCCACTGTACGTTGGTGCTGAAGGCCATTTTGAGGCCACCAAAGGCTGCTATAAAGTGGATATTGGGATGGGGGATGGGGGGTGGTCAGGCAGTGCTCCCGCCAGGCCGCAGGCAAAAGGTAACTTCCATAAGGCAAGTGATTCCATAGTTTTTCAATATCCAACATGTCCTGAAACTATTGCCGGGAATGGCTCACCTGGGTGGGCAGCGCGGAGTACCATCCCTCCACCCAAAGTACAGTTCATAGTAATATATTCTTAAAATAAATAATAAGTTATGTCAGCATTTCTTGGACTATTGTGAGTATGTCGTTGTGAGAACACTTTGAATTCCCCAGGTATATTTATTTTACCAAAACAGAAACCATAGTCTAAGAGCATAAACCTGAGATAAACATAGTATAAGAAATACCAACAGGTATAATCAGGTTCTTACTTTTAGAAATACCTTTCATGAGATTTGATGATATTCTCGTCCGATTCTTATCAGATATGTCACGAGAAATCAAAGGAGATTGTTCTACTGGACAGAGTATTCCTATTCTAGCTGAATATTCAACCTGAATCTTCCCTTTAAACCTTAGCTATAAGCTCCCAAACAGTTTAACACCAAATCCAATGTCATTTCACAGCGCATTGCACATTAATGTGAGACTAATGCATGTGTGGAATGCTCAACCTCTCAAAACAGGTTGGAGTCGACAGTTTGTGATAGTTTTAAACACGCAAAGCAAAAAGTAAGGAAGAAATGGTAACTTTATATTTTTACACTTATCTGATGCTTGTACTCGAGCTCAAACATAAATCATATGCATGACAGTCGTTCGTAGGCATCGGTGTACATTTACATGAATTACAAGGACATGAGCAGACCATGGGCAAATACATATGGTGTAAGGAATTTGAACCTGCGTTGCCCTGGATTTTCTTTGCCATGGATTGGCTTTGTGCTGGACGGGATATCCAAAGACTGCCGGGGGTGCAGCCGGGGTAATGGTTTACGATATGAATCATGGCCAAACTTAGCTAGAAAGATGGTAACTGACATTTTGTATGTCTAGATAACATGATGTCTTATTGTTGTTGAAGTTTGATCGATTCTGTGTTAAAAGGCAAAACAAACTTTGTAATTTTTTATTTCCACATTGTCTAATAGTTGTGTGTTGATGGTAAGCAAAGTTGCCAGGACCATGTTGATAGCTTGTAAACACGAACAAACTATAACCACTGGGAAATGTTGGTATAGTGAAGCACTAGTCTTGCTCGTGAAGGCTAGTGTCGAACTGCATCGGTAGAAAATTGATGAAATCAACATAACGTTAATCGAGGTATGCATGTTAACTGCCATGGGAAGTAAGGTGAAGTTGACACTTCGGGTGTTAACCCTTCGTCAGAGCAAGGGTTGATATAGGTGGTAATGAATCAGAGTGAGAATCCTCTCTCTCACTCCCCTCTCTCTCACTCCCCTCCCTCCTCTCCTCTCCTCTCTCTCACTCCCCTCCCCCTCCTTCCTCTCTCCTCTCTCCACTCCCCTCCCCCCCTCACTCCCCTCCCCCTCTCCCTCCCCCCTCCTCCCTCTCACTCCCCTCTCTCCTCTCTCTCACTCCCCTCCTCCTCTCTCACTCCCCTCTCTCCCCTCTCTCTCACTCCCCTCCCTCCTCTCTCCTCACTCCCCTCCCTCCTTCTTCTCCCTCCCACTCCCCTCCCTCCTCTCTCCTCTCTCTCACTCCCCTCCCTCCTCTCTCCTCTCTCTCACTCCCCTCCCTCCTCTCTCCTCTCTCTCACTCCCCTCCCTCCTCTCTCCTCTCTCTCACTCCCCTCCCCCCCCCTCCTCTCTCCTCTCTCCACTCCCCTCCTCTCCTCTCTCTCACTCCCCTCCCTCCTCTCTCTCTCACTCCCCTCCCTCCTCTCTCTCACTCCCCTCTCTCCTCTCTCTCACTCCCCTCTCTCCTCTCTCTCACTCCCCTCCCTCCTTCTCTCTCCACTCCCCTCCCTCCTCTCTCTCACTCCCCTCTCTCCTCTCCTCCACTCCCCTCTCTCCTCTCTCTCACTCCCCTCCCTCCTCTCTTCACTCCCCTCTCTCCTCTCTCACTCCCCTCTCTCCTCTCTCTCACTCCCCTCCCTCCTCTCTCTCACTCCCTCCTCCTCTCTCTCACTCCCCTCCCTCCTCTCTCCTTCTCTCACTCCCCTCCCTCCCTTCTCCTCTCTCTCAGTCCCCTCCCTCTCCCTCTCTCCCCCTCCCTCTTTCTCATCCCCCCATAAATAAGCCCAACAGCAAAGTGATGGGTTGTATTTGCTAATATAATAATAAGATAGTAAATAAAAATTTTAAAACAATAATAAAAATTAAAGTTAAAAGTCTGATATAAAGGAGAGAGAAAAAAACCTGGGGAAGAAAGGGGGAGGAAGGGAAAAAAGGAGAAAAGGAAAGGAGGCGAGAGGAGAGGAAAAGTGGAGGAGAGTGAGAAGAGAAAAACGAGGAGAGGAAGGAGAGATAAAACGAAATAAAGGAAAATAAAAGGGGAAAACAGAGAGCGAAAGGATTGAAAAGTTGTCAGAGAAGGGAGTTCTAAATGAACGAAAAGCACTTGATACTGACCACGACCGTTGGAAATTGACGTCAAAACCTCGTTAGGAGGAAACAACCGTGATAGTTAGTTAGTTAAGGGTCTTCACTCGGCCCCCATCCTTTAAAACCGGCGAATGCACCACAGGAGACGGGCTCGTTGAAGATACTGTGCATCAGAAACCGAAACCAAGATCTTTTGATCTTTCCCGGCGGATGCCGTTTCAGTCCCAAACACTAGCCGTCGCTAAATTGTTGACCATTCGGGTGGGACATTTGACTGTGTCCACTCGCACCACCCTTACAATATAGTATATATTAAAAAAATAATGAAAAGTCATTAACTTAAAACCCAAATAAAAGAATAATCCTATAGATGCCATATAACCTCCCTCGTGCTCCTGTTCCTGCTTTTTAGAGGGGGGCATGATACAAATCAAGGTGGTGACTTGCACAAGACACAGGACCCACTTTGAAAGATCATCTGTCTTACCTGGATCCATCCTTTCTCAGATGGACATTTAGACTGAGCCCGTTAAACCGATTCCAGTGTATTGAAAGCAAATCTTGAAAGGGAACATCATAGTATATTAACTTAAAGCAAATGTCTGCGATTAAGATGGAAAAAGCAAAACCCTTTTACGTCAAGTATAGTATTCCGGTGAAATAATGTACTTGTACTGTAAATATTTACAACACATATCAAACCACAGGAAAGATAGATTATTGATTGTACTTATGGATTAATTTTGGAGATCTTTCCTTTT
The DNA here is from genome assembly GCA_035128595.1 of Eptatretus atami. NCBI lineage: Eukaryota > Metazoa > Chordata > Myxini > Myxiniformes > Myxinidae > Eptatretus > Eptatretus atami. The sequence continues at coordinate 172,871,368 of CM068952.1, read as the reverse complement.
GTCATAATCATATTCTCTGAAAGCCTGCACTGCTCATGTGCTCCTGGTGTGAAGGACCCATATTAAGGAATCATGAAGGATGTCTGACCTCCAGTAGATGAGTAGAGACACAAGAAGAGCGAGACAGAGGAAGGTGAGAGCGGACACAACGAGCAGTGGGACAAAGACGCCACTGACGTGGCCCGTGCGACCTTCAAAGCGAGACTGCAGACTCATGTTTCCTGCAAAGGAGAGAGAGAGGGAGAGAGTAGTTTTACAGGAGGCAAGGCAAGTCAAATGCTTCAACCACTTTGTGGCTTTTGCAAAATTTCCCCTTGCATTAAAAATAACTTAGGAGAGAGAGTCCCAACTCGAAGCACAATCCAAAAATAAATATTTTCAAATTTTGATAGCTATAGATTGGTTGGACGTACGATGCGCGCTGCACAATTCCGCGCTAATTGCATGCAAATTGGCATTGACCCCATATTTATATTCAACGCAGATGCTTCCATGAGTGTTCAGCAGTCACATTATATGGAGTGGGATGTTCTGCCTGCCTCATGCAGAGGGATTACTAATTGGGCAAAAACAAACTGAGATCGGCAGGACGGCGACAGGACCATCTGCACGTCTATCGCCAATACGACAGCATGACCACTGAGCTGTTTGCATTATCCATTTTGGAATCATCATCTCCACGATAATCATATGAACGATACCTCAAGAGTAATGCCTCTTTTGCAATTATTGTGCTATGGTACAAAGGAAGGAAAAACAAAAAGGAGGTGTGTGTGTGTATATTGAAACAAATCCCACTTGCCGGTTTTTTTACATCGGAATTTTTGATGCCGGTGCACGCAGACGAAGAGGCGAAAAGAACAAAATGGAGTCGTTCCTGTCTAGGATTGTCATTGGTGATAAATTGTGTTTACAACCTTGAAGATTAATCGAAATCTCAGTCAATGGCATGGCTTTCTAGTGGATCTCTCGCCGAGGGGTAATTAAATGCGATGTTCAGTTTGGCAAAGCCGTTGAGGATCAACTCATTTTTCATGTGGTGTCAAACTTATTGACGCCATTCTCAGGGGCGCAGCAATCAACTTGAGCATTACACCGAGGCGTACTGAAACTGCAGATATATTAGAGTGGTGGAACTGCTCCTTTCCCAGGACAATTGCAGACCTCACGTAATCCCGAGGAGACCCTAAACCGTCACAAGTATAAGGTTGGCTGCTCATGGCTCCTACCGACTGCACAGCCCAGTCGTTGTGCCTTCAGACGCGCAGCTTTCTATCGACAGCGCAACCCTAATGCTAACCCGAGCCCAGTCTTTTAGACCTCTTACATGACAAGAATACAAGTCCTCACATCGAGGACATAGTTCCCAGCGACGCCTTAAAAACGGGAAGTGTGGATTTTACATTGAAATAAATGAATTAAATTTGAATAATAATTAATTAAAATAATGACGACAATTGTGGAAATCAAATCGAAAAGTGATGACGTCATAAAGGATGGTGCTTGTAATAAGCGGCTGTGTGATGGCAACAAATACGAATACACAAAATGACATAAAAACAAACCCCTCTAATACTGGTGCAACTGCACAACAAAAGGAAATTTAAAAAATAAAAAAATAACTGCATGATAATTCAAATAACATGTAAGCATGCAAAAAAAAAGGTTCCTTTTAGAAACAAGTGACATGACGAGTGAAGTTCATGGCACATCATCATAAATGCCCACTCATTCCGAGCTATGCCTCGTGTTGGCTTAATGGTTTGGGTGGTGGGCTTGGGATCCTACGATCCTGAGTTCAAATCCCACTCGGCTGTTGAATTAATACCAGATGGGGTTAACTCTGCCCGTCATCCTTCCGAGGTCGGCAAAATGAGTGCCAGCTTGTTGGTATACTGTGTCGGAGTGGTGACCCGTCCAGGATCGTGTCCAACAGCCAAGGAGACTGCTTTGGCAGCACCAATGCTCTGCACAGATTATGGTCCCGATGGATGGATGATGGATAAAAGGATTCCCAGCTAAAGCAAAGTTGAAAGATGGAAAAAGGTTAAACCAGGAATGACCCAATATCAAGTTTTGAGTTTAAAAAAAAAAAATCAATTTTGACCCCTGTGACCTCAAGTCCCCAACCTCTATGGCATGAACCGAGGGTGAAATCCCCCAAAAAATCCTTACATATATCATGCGTCTCCCAATGTAGATTGCATATCTAAAGTTACGTTAAAAGATGTTTAAATGGCTGTCGTTACATTTTTTGTTTTTGACCTTTTAACCCCACCCCAAGGGGCAGGGCCAAAAAAATGATCCGGCTCTTGCACATTCGTGAAATGTGGTGATAATAACCACCATGTTTGGTGACTTTCTGCCCGACCGTTTAGGAGATAGCATGACGGATGAACAGACGACAGACAGACAGACAGACAGACAGGAGCCAATTACAATAACCCCTGTTTTTACACAAAGCGTAAGGATAACAAGCTAATAAATAAGAGGCAATACTCTTGAGGTAACCAGCCCTCAGATTTATGTTGCAGTGTAAATAATCATTAGTATTTGGACCGGTCTGTCGATTGGACGGGTATTGATAAAAGCCTCGACTCTTTAAATCCCATACGGTCCTCAGGATGGTTTGTCTACATTGGAGCATGGGATGTGGACAGGTGCTTTTTTTGTATCGGTAACATTTAGTGCCCAATGCAAGTTGCGCTGAGAAGGTGATGGTGGACCTTCTTAAGACGTGCAGTCAATGTTACCTACAAAGCAGCATCCCATCATGTTATCAGGGAATAAAGAAAGAAAAACCATCCGTGTTACCAAACGACGCGTCTCATTAAGGGTCATCTATTTATTATGCAAACAAAAAAGGGTTTTTTTTTGTAAATTTTTTTATACATCCCCCCCCCCCCCTTCCCATAATGTGACATTTCCTCTTCCCTCACCTTCAATCACACCCGTATCGTCACCTCTTTCAATTCATCTCAACTATTCCAACCCCAGCCTACAACCTTCGCTTAGTCTTTTCTTTCTTCCATTCCCTTTCCTTTTCTCAATTTCAATTTTTTAGTCTCCATGTCGTCCTCCCCGCACCTTCTTTACGACCCCACACGTACATAATAAAAAGATGACCCACAAAGACAACTCAAGTTGAAACACCCCACAGGGTAGAGCATTCTATTGAACCTCACCAATCGGAGAAAGTTAACGCACACGGATCAGTGCATGACATGATGAACGTGATTTACGTAAACACACTTCGGTTAGTACAGTGCATGTAGATGCAAGCAATGAAAGACAGGATGGTGTAAAAGGTGAGTTTATTTACATTTGGTCATACACACGGTGAGCCGTTGTGCCCCGAATGGCACCGCCATACATTTTCTCATGGCATAATAGAAAATGTAGTTCCAATACGAAGATGGTTAATAGTCTGAATACAGTAGAACCTCGATAATCAACATTAATTCGTTCGTGAAAAGTAGGCGAACAATTCCAAATTCCTGCTCTAACCTACAGGGGGGCACTGCATCGGTGGCACAGATGCACCCCCCAGCAAAACGATGCCATCCACAGCTATGTGCTGCATACAAAAGAAGAAAAATCTGCATCAATCATACTCATCAATTCATCTTTCTGGGCCGTCTGGAGTCAATGAGCGTGACAGCAGATAACACCGATGTCACGAGTACGAATCCACCGATCCTATCGCTGCGTTGGACCAAGGTAATAGAAAAGTGAAAAGGTGTGTTAATATTTACACCTGGTTTAATGGTGGTGCACATGAGAGCTCGATAAAAGCTCAGGTGGTTGGTGTGAATAAGAGCATTCCCCGATGAGGACCAAGCTTGTTACCTCCGCAACCAAAGGTGAAGGAGGTGATGTTTTCACCCCTGTCTGTCTGTCTGTTTATCGTCTGCAGGTCACAATTCTAAACCGATCGTCATGAAATTTTCCCAAGTTGTAGAGGTCGTCTCAATTGAGAAGCCTCTTGATTTTGAGGTCAAAGGTCGTCTTGAGGTCAAATTTCGAAAATCCTCAATTTTCATCCGATTGACTTGAAATTTGAAGAGGATTTATATTTCATGTCAATGAATTCAAGGAGCCAATTATTTTTCAGGTCAACAGAGACCAAATGGTCAACAGAGGCCCAAGGTCATCAACGAAGGTGGTATTTCTAAAATCCTCAATTTTCTTCCGATTGACTTGAAATTTGAAGAGGATAGATATTTCAGGTCACTAAATTCAACCACCAATTAATTTGGAGGTCCACATAGACCAAAAGGTCAACATAGGGCCGCATTTCTAAAATTGTCAATTTTCATCTGATTAACCTGAAGATTAAGCAGCAATTGCATCGTCCATCGCTGAATTTGGAAACCAACTATTTTTGAGGTCAAAAGGTCAAAGGACAACTCAAGGTCAAACTTCTAAAATCATCAATTTCAATCTGAAAAATAATCAATTTTCATCTAATTGACCTGAGCTTTGATTAAGATTGTCAATTTTAATTTGAATGAAATGGACAATTTGATGTATCCATGGCAACCTTTCGAGAGGGGGGTGGATTTTGCCAGTATCGTGCTCTGCACATCTTTTTCTTGTTTGTTTGTGAACAGGATATCTCAAAAAGTCGTGGATGGATTCAGACAAAACTTGGTGGATGAGTTGGTTAGGTGATAAAAACAAGCTGATTAAATTTTAGTTCAGGTCCGATTCCAGATCCGGCCTATCAGTGGGATACAAAACGTAAACTAATCAGCCTGGCGGAGGTATGCTCTCTACCGAGTGCCCTTCTAGTTCGATGTTTGTTTTACTACATGTGAATTATCGAGGTTCTATTGTATCAAAAATATCTGATGACGACATACGACTTTCACAATATGAAAAAAATGTTCAACACAATGCATGCATTCGAAGCATCAAAAGCATGCATTCGGTGATGAGACGGTGGACAGCCTGGACATGGTTAGAATGGAGGCAAGACACAAGGAGAAAGATGAAATGGATCGGTGAGCAGGTGGATATGGACATGCCGAGGTGGGCATGCCAAGTTGGACAGGCCGAGGCAGAAAGGCCAGATAGAATCAGCAAGAAAATGCAGAATAAGTGCCCACCAAGAATTGAAAGAAGAGTCAGGAAATAGGTCTAACTTGTACATGGGGACTCAATGTTGTCCATGTACAATATTTCTGGTTTACGATAGATGACAAAATATTGTAGAGGCAACGGTTTACGTATCTTTTATGATCAGTTTTCTTTTTAAAATATCTTTCAACCTGCTGCCTCGAGCTGTGGATTGCCTCGGCCTACTCCCCCTTACCTCCATCTTTCTCTGACAGAGTCAGGTTATCCATGCCTTGTGGAGTTGCCTCACCGGTGTCGTCTGGGCCTTGTCCAACTCCAGATACTGCAACACTGTCACGTGTCCCCGAAGAGATGGATCTGGCTTTTCCATCTCCACCATTTTTCATCAGGTCTTCCCCTGCTGAGGCAAGGTCTTCATCTTCAGTAACTTCTGGTGATCCAGCCTTTGTAGGCCATACCTTTTGTCCATTTGACGCTCTCACGTCTGAATCCCTGGAAGCGTTTCCTTGCGATCCTGAATATCTCCCATGGCCTTCCCACCACATGGCATCTATGCTACCCAATTCATCACCTGACAACGTCACCTCCAGGGAAGAGTCTGAACCATCAATGGATGTTGATAAAGCTGCATGGGGGGTTGCTGCAATCGGTGCCGTGCTCTCAACGGGCGCCGCTGAAGTACCGGGAGCTTGAGAGGGAGTTGCAGAACTGAAAGGGAAGTGGCGTGGAGTGTTTTGTGGTGTTGCCTGCGATTCACGTTCAAGTGGATGCACAGGCAATGGGGCTACAGCCCAAGCTGGAGGACTTGTCACACCAACAGCAAAGTCTGCAGAGGGGGCGAGAGGGAAGAGCGTCTGTAGGGACGTAGGAACAGGCTTTGTTTGCTTGTTTCCCAATGAAGAGCCCATATCTGTGGCTAAATGATTCTTGTTATGAGGTGGCTTTTGATGCCATGCCTCTGCTGGATGAAAAGATTGTTCAGATGTCGAAGCTGTGATTTGATTTTCTGAAGGTAACACTGCCAACAGTGCTGCTTCATGGGAGTATGGTTTCTTTTTAACTTTCATTGTAATTGGAGATGTGGCAGGTGAGAAAGTGGACTTCGGCACATATCGATCCCCTGCAACAAAGCCAAAGGTTAATGCTTCCCTGGGTGTCATTGAGAATTCAGAATCCCTTTGGAAAGCTTCATCCTGTCCCTTTTCAGGGGGTTTGTAATGTACTGGGTTAATACTTGAATGCACATCATGTTGCAGGCCAAATATTTCATCCTCTGCCGTGATTGTTCTGTGATTGTTTTTGCCTCCAGCCTGATAAGAGATTGTTGATGGTGTTTGAAGAATAAGTCCATTATTGTTGTAGGTGCTGGAAACACCTGCCAGTTCATTAACACCAGGCATTTTATTAGATCCACGAAGACTCTCCTTAGGCCCTACAGAGGGCCCTGCAAAGCTCTGAAGGAGGCTTCGTGTCTCTGATTTTACAGTTGGCATCATGGCAACAATCGTTTGGTTACCTGTGTCCTCGGCAGTGTGAACAGCCTCGAGATCGGGCGAAACGGCGCTGTTTCTGTTGTGGTCTTGCAATGATGAAGAGGGTTCCTGGACAGGTACATGGACAGACTTTTACATAACAGCACGTAAACACATTTGCACACAGCATGCGGCATCAATGGCAACAGGTGCACAAAGGCTGTTGAGGTGCTGGAATATGGTGGAGTGGTGGTGGAAATGGACGTCACTGAATTGATGAAAGATTTCTGAGATGACGATGGGTATAAGATCATGTTCTTGATTATCCACAAGTCCTGCATTGCATTTATTGCCTTTCAGTTCACAAGACTTGGTGGTATAATGATTAGAGTGTCCGCTCTGATTCTGAGAGGTCGGCGGTGCGAACCCTGGCCGATTCGGACCAAAGACTTTAAAAATGGTACGTACTACTTCCTTGCTTGCTGATCAGTATTTTAAAAGGACAGAGCACGGACAAACAACCATAGGTTTGTAACGATTGTGCAGGTCTGATGGGCCTTAAATGGTCTCCTGCTGTGTTGAAGTCACTAACATTAGTATTATTATTAATAATATGTTCCGCACTTTCATTATATCCTGGTATAAAGCGTTTAGTCTTTGAGAAGTATAAGAGAACATACCCACCATTTTGGAATACTTCAAACGAGGACTGATTCGTCGTATTTCCTGTTTTGATTTTTCTTTGGGGTGTGGAATCATTGTGTCGTCAGGATTTCAGGGTTTTTTATGATCATTTACAGTGGGGCAGCTATGGTCTGGGGGTTTAAAAAAAATCCTCATTGATTCATTTTCTTCTCGTTCTATGATTTCACCTCGACTGCAATTCGACCCAAGTGGCTTGGTCGTCTCATGTCTTCGGTTCTTGGACTACCTTATGGCGTCGACACGCAAACTTCAGGCCCAGTCAGCCAGTTTGGAGAACATTGGGCCGATCCTACATGATCATATTAAAACAACATGTCCAAAATGATGGGACGTGGTGTAGGGATGATGATGATGATGATGATGACGATGATGATAGTTTTGCCCAAAAAGTGAAAATACTCGCATTCCTCTGAAAGCAAAAAATCCAGGGTACGTAGGTGCGTGCGAGAACGGAGTCAGAATTTATTTCACATCTTTGTATTCATCCGCAAGTAAGTGTTCAGAATAATACAACAAACTGCTGATTCTACACGAATACCGACTACGACTACTCCTCCGACATGCTCCTCAAGTGAACCGCATCGGCGCGGTGGTGCGGAACAAAAGTCGTTATTAAATATTGATGTGATGTGTAACGCCTGAAATAATCCCATAACGTCTTGCATGGAAAGGGTATCTCGAGCTCATCGCATCATTAGACGAGCTCGGGGATCTCTCAGTATCAGCAACGCCCATTGGCTCCTCTGAAAGGCCTCCACGGAGTGGTCAATGATATTCACACAAGTTACTTTCTTACCACGACCGGGGCTGCGTTCGGTTAGCAAGCAGCTAGCCAGCTGTTCCTCATGAACAGCTTCAAATGGAGTGCTTGGTTAAGTGCTAAAGCCACCTATGTGTATAATAACTCAGTTTTGAAAATTTTGGTGAACTTGGTGATGGCGATCAATGACTACAGCGGTGTATTCAAGCTTCGCTTTTAGTTTAACAGTAAATAACGTGTGATGAGCATTTGTGTGGTTTCATGTCAAATATTATGGAATGAAGAACGGAATGGTATGGTATGTCCCTAAAAGTGGTTGACATGAACGTGAGTGTGAAAATACCCCATTGTACACAATCCACGGTGAAACGTCATGCGAATCTCCAGCTTGGCCTTGTAATTGGCTGTACTCCACGTCTGAAAGAAGAATTAAAAACAAAAACGTTTCTGTTAATTCAATTGTAAAATCAAACCATGTGCACGAGATTGAGAGTGAGAGAGTCCTTCATGAACCAATATCACAAACGTGCACTCAAAACAGCAGCAGTGGATACACTCAAGCTTGAAATATCAACGATCACGACGGACAACTGCTTTTGCCTTCCGGAGTTTTAGGCAGAATCGACTTGAGATGCAGTTTTTGTAAGTTTAACTCGAAAATCTTTGATCGAACATATATTCCAGGTGAACTGACCTTTAACACGAAAGATGAAACGTTCACTGGGTAATCCCAACAGGCTTCGGCAAACAGGAACCACTAGGATCTCAATCAGGCCTGAAGGAAGTGGTCCAATTATAGCTCCCTGCAAAAACACTGTGATCTGTTATTGAGTGTCCTTCTCCGTTTCCATCATGGTCTACATCTTACCAGATAACAATCATGGTGTTTGATAGTCCCCCAAGCAATTCAACACAGCACTTACTTACTATCCCCAATCATAAAAACAGCACTCAATGTACCCACTCATAAGAGTTAAAGCATCCGCTCTGAACCTGGGAGGTCAGCGGTCCGAACCCCGGCCAAGTCATACCAAAACATAAAAAGTGAATGTTGGCATCATGTTCAGATGATGAAGGTCATGTACCATGTGTGTACCTCTTGGCCATCCTGTCCACCCATTACCAAGTAACGGTAACCAACTCTTCGACGAAGGAGATCTTCACAACGTTAAAATACACAAAGCTTGTGTATCTGGATTGGGTGCCTCTGAACACCGATGGAAAGGCATATCTGGGGCTTGTGTAGTCACAGGATAAGTTTCAAATCAACTTTTAAAATGATGATATTTACTATCAATCATGTTCCGGAGATGGGGAGGAGTGAAAGTTGTGATGACTGTTATTATTATTTATTTATAGATTGTGCACATCTGGAAGCCATGAGCACACAACAAACAGGTCCCATAGCTCAGTTATTTCGATAAGTGAATGTGGATAGATAGCTCCCTTTCCCTAGTCTAATGGGTGCATAAATGTAAATGCACTGTGAGTTACTTTGATAGTCAGGGTTTTCTTTCATTTTTACACCCCTCATAACTACGACAACGCCAGCATCACCTTCACCTCGCTCGGGCCAATGCCATTGTCTACGTGCATGTCAGCACGTACGTGGGCAGAGCCCACGCAGAATAATATTCCTCTGCCTGTTTGGTGGGCGGAGTTCAAGGATTAGCCTTGCGGCGGCCCTCAGACCAATCAGCATGCTATGGGGTGGGTGACCGCCGCTCAGCCAATCAGATCCCGCGACAGGGAGAAAGGGGTCCGCGTGACGTCACCACACCCCCGGGCCAATCGACGGACTTGCCGCACGTTTTGGCCAATGACAGGGCGACGAGCAATTCTGCGCGCCAAAACTGTCCAGTAAGGGAGAGCGGGCAGGGCGGAGGCGTTCACGTTCACGTCCCTTCTTTCATTGACTGAGCGTGTCGCGTGCTGGGGAAAAATTAGCAAGGCCGTTGTGCCGCCGTAAGGGGACATCTGGACCGACGGTTCTCGGTGATTAAACCGCTCGGAATCGCACACGGAACGAGCGCGCTAAGCGGCTCATTTTCGTACGAGTTCCGTCGAGGGTGTGAAGACTCGGTAGATCGCCACGTGGTCTCTAGGTATTTTGAAGATTTGGCAAATAACCCTGTACCACGTGGTGGAAATATTGACCCTTCACGGTCCGAAAGGACCCGTACTCTGTGGACTTTTCCGACAGTACGATCTGAATTCCAGGTGATCGGTCGAGCCGACTTGCGGCTCCATCTAGTGGTCGTACTCGTGGCTGATGTCCCGGGCCCGCAACAATATGTGCTTGGGGTATAAAACCACACCAAGGGACAGCATGAAGGAAAATTGCTTGAGATTTTTTTTTCCCACTCATCATCATTACTTCGGATGCAGCCTGTGGCCGACCGTGGAAGGATGACAGGCTGAGTAATCCCACCTGGTGTCATTAATGGCATGACAGGGGATAAAAGTCAAAACCGAAGATCTTAAGGCGGATCCGGATTCGCATTGTCAGGTCAGGCCAGGTCAGATCTGTGACTTGCTACAGATATCACGTAAACCTGCACTGACCTGCCTCATGGTCAGATTGTCGATGACTAAATCGTCTCCCCCACCAGGTTTTCTGGTGAGGAGGGTGTTTGGATATGGACACCCAACAGGAATTAAAACAAAACCTGACAAAGGGCGGAGGAGCTCCTTGTGAGCCAACGGCCATCCATATCTAGTGCCCAACTGTGTCTGCGGACGTCCTCCTGCAGTTGGGTTACTTCTTATTAGGAGGTTGGTGGCAGGATTTGCACTCCGGCCACCGTAAAACACTTCACTCTGCAAAACATCAGAAAACCGTAAAGAAAATTGAAAACCCACTCCGTGGGAGTACCTGCTGTGCAGCTGCCCTCCACCGGGCAGCTCACCGGATGACAAGATTGGGGCAAATCCTTTGGAACCCCCAATCTTTGATGATAGGAAGAAAACCACGGGGTAATCTTCCCGGGTTAGACTGCGGTAGTGTGTGGCGGGGGTGGTGCTGAGGTGTCGTCCACCAGACGGTGGCCTGCTTGATTTAACCTGAGGCGGTCCCTTCGGCTGGGTGCCTGGAATGTCTTATCCTTAAGAGAGGATGATCACCTGTCTCTGTTATCATCTGAGCTCAAGCGTTTGAACGTCATTATTGCAGCACTCTCTGAGGTTCCGAGAGCAGATAGTGGCTCGATCATGATGGGTGGTTACACCCACTGTTGGTCTGGTCGCTCTGATGGTTTACATTCCAAGGAGTTGCTGTAGCTGTGTCCAATAAGCTGATTCCAATGATAATTGAGGTAACACCGGTCAACGAGCGTATTATGAGACTAAGGATTCGTCACTCCTTGGATGTCATTTCCCTGTTCTCTGTTTATGCTCCGACTGAGGTGAGAGATCTGACGTGAAGGATGCATTCGACACACGCTCGAGTCTGTGGTTAATCAGTGCCCCAGGCAAGATATTCTTCTAGTCTTGGGGGATTTCAATGCATCGACTGGAACTGATAGGGATGGTTATGAGACGTGTGTTGGTCCCCATGGGTCTGGAACTGTGAACCTGAATAGCACTAAGTTCCTCGACTTCGCAAGAAGTCATGGACTTAGGGTGGCCAGTTCATGGTTTCAGCACCCACAAGCTCATTGCTGGACTTGGTATTCCAACGCTGGCGGTGTGGCAAAGGAGATTGACCATGTCCTCGTTGATGGTCGCTGGAGGATGATCCAGAACTGCAGGGTCTACCGGAGTGCTAGCTTCCTCAATACCGACCACAGGCTTGTGGTAGCAACTCTGAAGTTGCAGCTTAAATCTGGGAGAATGGTACATCAGGCCGAGGCTGGATGTTGGCAAGCTCAAGGATGAGAGATAGCTGAGGAGTTTGTGAACAGGCTGAGTGGGGATTTGGGGGTCTGAGTGCTTTGGGGAATCCTGAAGAGTTGTGGAGTGCCTTCAAGAACACCATCCTTGATATTGCGGTGGATGTCTTGAAACTCACCGTAGGGTGAAGAAGAATTTTGTCTCTCAAGGGACACTGGTAACATTGACAGAGTTGCAGAGCCAGGCTGAATGGCAGAGGTAGCTGTTCAGGGGGTGAGGCGTAAAACTGTAGTGCACTAAGGGCGGACAAGGAGCCTACTGTACGTGCTAGGAATCTGTGAGGGGGTAGAGCATCACTGTGGTCAAGTGATTCTTGTCCTGCTTACAGGGGAAGTCGCGCATTGCATTCCTCCAAGCCCATCCCTCAGTGTACTGCAGTTAGAGCAGAGGGTGGTAGGCTCTTGAGAGAGGAGTCTGAAGTGAAGGCCGCTGGGCTGGTTACTTTGAGTGGTTGTACCAGGCTGATCCACCAGCTGTCGAGTTGGACATCAGGGGTGTTACAATCCCTATTGCTGACCCTCCAACTAACTGTGATCGACCTTTGTTTGTGGAAACACAGGCTGCGGTGAACCGGTTGAAATGGGGTAAAGCTCCAGGGATCTGTCATCCATGCTGAACTTCTCAAGGCTGGTGGAAATGCTGCACTCGTGTCGTTGCATGCAGTTCTGTGCTCTGCCTGGAACCAGGCATCATCCAACTGACTGGAAGAGGGGCCTTGTTGTCCCTCTCTGGAAAGGGAACGGTGATCGCCAGGACTGCACAACTACCACGGGTGACGCTGCTCTCAGTGCCGGGCAAGGTCTTTGCTCTGATAATTCTTGATAGGGTTTGCCACCATCTGCTTGAGCACCAGCGCCCTGAACAATCAGGCTTTCACACAAAGAGGTCAATGATTGACCGTATCCTTGCACTTCAGGTCCTCACCGAATGCAGATGAGTTTCGGCAGGGGCTGCTTGCAGCCTATGTTGATCTCTGTAAAGCGTTCGATCAGTGAATCTGGATGCCCTCTGGAGGATTCTAGTCTTCGTGGGGTGCCACCAAAACTGATCGATCTGATGTCTGAACCCTACTTGGTACTGAGAGTGCTGTGAGATGTGGTGGTACATTCTGACATATTTCCAGTTGTTAGTGGAGTTTGTCAGGGGTGTGTACTGGCACCCACACTTTTCAGTTCTTGTATGGACTGGATTCTGGGGAGGATGTCGGAGAGATCAAGCTGCGGTGCATCATTTGGGAATGTCAAGATCTCTGACCTTGATTTTGCAGACGATGCAGTCATCTTTGCGGAGAGTCTGGATATTCTTTTGGGGCCATCGAGGTGCTGAATGAGGAGTCGGAGCCATTGGGGTTATGGGTTTCCTGGGTCAAAACTAAGATCCAGGCTTTCAATGACATCTTGGATGCTGCAATCTTGTTGGTACCTGTTTGTGGTGAGGATGTTGAGGTCACGAAGAGATTCGATTACCTTGGTAGTGATATTCATGTCTCTGCTGGCTGTGAGCCAGAGGTCAATAGACATCTGGGTCAGGCCTGGGAGTCATTGGATTCACTGGATCATGGGGTGTGGCGCTGTCGGTACCTGTGCGGGAGGATGAAAGTCCGGGTCTTGAGGTGCTTGGTGCTTCCAGTATTGCTCTACGGATGTGAGACTTGGACTCTGACCAGGGTTTGAGACGGAGACTTGATACCTTCGGTACCAGGTCTCTTCGGAGAATCCTTGGCTATCGCTGGTCAGACTTTGTGTCCAACGAGCAGTTGCTGAGAGAGACTCAAATGAGATTTGTTACCTGTGTAGTCCGTGAGCGTCAGCTGCGGCTGTATGGAGATGTGGCTCGATTTTGTGACGCTGATCCTGCTCACCAGATTCTCTCAGCGAGGAGATCTCGTGAGTGGAGGAGGCCAATGGGCGACCACGTGTCTCGTGGTTGCGCAGGTTGATCGGCATCTCAAGGAGATGGGATGGGCCAGGCACCTGCCTGGGGGATGGCCAGACGGAGGCCCCTGGATGACTGGTGGAAAGTGGATGCAGCGTCGCACTGCTACAGCGCATGCTCTCATCATGACCTGACCTGACTCAGACTGATGAACTGACTGACCTATGGATAGTGCTCGATCGCATAAGCTCACCTGACGAAAATCCAGGTGAGCTAATAATAATAATAACTGGAACAGCACTCGTGGAACGCATCGTCTCGCCTCCCGCATTCGTTCTGAACAAACCATCGTTCACTGAACATGCTACTATTATTGTCAATATATCGGTATCATCCACGCACCCTGTTATGTCACATAGATTCTTTTCATGGGTTGTGATGTGAATCATAAAATTTATGACTCACTCACATCAGGTCAGAGATCAGATATATGAAGTTTCAATTTTTCGGATAAGGATATTAATTCAACCAATTATGGCTGGAATAAAACTTCACCTATGACATCATCGTTATCACCATATATACCCCATGGGGAGTTGATGACATATGCCAAGTTTCAATTTTTGTTTTTGTTGAGTGGTGTTGGAGAAGTTTACGTCCAAATTTTTCCCTTCGACCCAATATGGCTGCCATAACATGTGACATATGACATCAGAGTTATCAATAAAATATTCTCCATGGGGAGTCAGTCCCTCCTATGTTTAAAGTTTCACATTGTTCGGAGAAGCAGTTGCAGAGAAAATCATTTCAAAGCAAAAATATATAGATGCGGACAGACACAGACACAGGCACACACAGAGAAATAGACACAAACAGAAGCGTTGCAATGGTCTCGCATCCCCTATGTGGCGTGACTAAATATGGGTAAGACCGAAATAAATACAATACATGCTACACTGTCCAGCAGACAGTACAACTTACTCATGAGTGTGGCTCTCATCTAATTGGTCTGTCCTGGTTTGTGGGTAGAAAGCTGATCACCGTGTGGATGTAAATTTAGTGATCATAACTGCAAGGGTCTAACCGATCAGCCACTCTTGCAAACGGAACAGAGTGAAATGGGAAATTGGACCACCGAGACCGTGGTGCGCCCCTTCTCATGACAACTTACTTCTTCCTCTTCGTCCGAACGTATGGATCCCAATAATTTTCAGAACTGTCACTGAGTGATCCATAAAGAGAAGCTCACTTCTGGAAGCTTGGATTGATTTGGTTGTCCATCACCTTCAAATTCCACGATTCTTCAAATCCCACTGCACGTTTTGCTCACAATGCTCGCCTTTCAGGAGCCGTGGCTATATGTCATCCAAAATGTCACACGGCATGCTATAATTAACTTTGCAGCAAGGCAGAAAATCAATTATTTTGCTATATTTTGAAAAAAACAAACATCGTAACATAAAAAAACTAGAAGGGCACTCGGTAGAGCGCACACCTCCGCCATGTAATGCCTGATCCACGAGAACATATCGGGCCCAATTCAGTTTTGAAATATCATGCTCTACAGTGCTATATCGTTTTTAGCCCGATCTATCAATGGTGAAGAATCACATTATAAAATTAAACAATTCTCGTATCCAGATCCGGATTCAGATCTTCACCAAAATTGAATCAATTCGTCGTGGTCACACACCCAACCTGTCCACCAAGTTTCATTTGAATCCGTCAACAACGTTTTGAGATATCGTGCTATATATAATTTTTAGCCCTATCTCTCAATGGTGAAGAATCACTTAAAAAAAAATTTATCAGATCCGGATCCGGATTTGGATCTTCGTCAAAATTGAATCAATTCTTACTCGTCACACACCTAACGTAACATGTCCACCAAGTTTCATCCGAATCCGTCCACGACTTTTTGAGATATCCTGCACACAGACAAACAGACAAACAGACAAACAAACAGAGAGGGGTATATCCTTCACCTTCGGTGGCGGAGGTAAAAAAAGAAACCTAATAAAAATAAACTTAACGCCACAGTGATGAAGAAATCCCAAAATGGTTCATAAATCTTTCAATTGATGGAGTTGGAGCTGAAAAACAATAAATCAAAAGCCAAATGTTTCAGCATTTTCCTTGTCAAAAGGCAAATACCAAAATCAGGCTGTTTTCGGAATAAGGAAAAAACAAAAATGAAGAGGAGTTGTAAATCATATGACATATATGGCTGGTAGGATATCTTAGAGTATGTGCATACTAACCTCTGAGCTGTCTAGCATGAGTTTGAATCTCAACCCAGCTATAAACTATCACCCTGATGTTTTCCATCAGTGTGTAACCGTCACGTTGGATTTGAGGACACGTCTACCAGCACTGGTCATCAGTGGACATCAAAGATCCCACGGTGTGTTTTGCGATTAGTTGGCATGTCATCACCCGCACCCTGAACAAATCACAATTTCCTGCCAACTTCAGTCCAACATCAGGCCTTGCCAGCCAGGTAAGTTAGTGAAACACTTCGGTTCCCATATAGTACGTTGTGGTAACATCTAATTTTCGCCTGAAGTTTATCAAAAACGTCCCTCTTTTGGGTCGAATAAAGTATGCGTCGTTGGCTGTTACCTCCATATGTGGGTTGCAGAAGGAATCCTCGCAAGGCTCGAAGTATCCACCTTCATTTCGGTAAGGGATCACGATTCATGGACCAAGCTGTGAAGTTTTCTGTTCTCAAAGTTTTGTGCCGAGGGCTCTCTTCAGGATCGTCGCTGAGCCCCGGACGGCTTCCTAACTGTAGTTCGTTTGTCGTAATATCCACAGGGAAGGTTTTTAATATCTCCATGAGGTTCTTCCTTATCATTTGCGATGCTACAGTTATCGCTGGTACCATTTTGGCATTCTTCAGCTTCCATGATAATTTTGACTGAATTTTTGAGATTCTGGTATTTGGTAATTTTCTTCATTTCTGTGTCGTTTCGGACAAATTCGCTGAGTGCTGAAAATTAGCAACGCCATCTTTTATTTTCTATACCTTCTCCTTTTTTTTTGTACCAAAGTACCATATTCGATCGCAATACTTTTTTTTCGATGTTCAGGCTCGATGGGATCATCAGGTCGTACGTGAACACATCATGTCTTTGTTTTCAATTGTTGCTTTTGGTTTGTGTTTCCACGAGTTTTCTGGGACTGGGATAATGAAGTTTTTGCAGATTGTTGTGTCCTTTGGTGTACAACTGTTCTGACATGAGTTTTTTTTTTTTACATCCCGATAGGAGGTGGCTCGTACTTTCTGTTTCTACCTTGCAAAATCTACACATTTCTGATTAGCTGAGTCCTGCCATTTTCATGAAGCCATTTGTGTGGTGTCCCTGGTCTTGGACGTTTATAATGATTCGTTCTCCATCCCAGTTGAGCTGAACTCTTCTTAGCCATTCCAATGAGCCGTCTTTGTCTATTTCCAAATCTGTCCAATTCTTTTTTGTACCTCCCTGCACTTTTGGTCTTTCTCACGGTTGTCGGTGAATATCTTTTGATATTTCACTTTGTGTATTTCTTTTGTCTTTTCTGCAATCGTTGGGGCTGTATTCGTTGCCATGTCGGTTTGATGGGTGATGTCTTCCACTCGTACCTGTCTTTGGAATTTATTTTTAGCAGCGTCTCGCATAGCGAACGCTGCTCTAAGAGAGCTCGGCGTTGTTCTTCTTCTTCTTGTGAAGACAAAACCTTTATATTAGGACTCGGCTCTTTTACATACACGATCCGGATCTCCTTAAATACTAAACACTTGTACACATCCTCGCATTGAGGGTGCCTTTTGAGAGCGTCTATCATGAACTTTTAAATATATTCGGACATTTGCTTAAAAGTTTCGAAAAGTTCACGTTGCTATTTAAAGATTATTCCATTTAATGTATTGTAATTTCGTAAATACATTATTTATTTCGTAAATACACTATATTTCATAAATACGTAAATACACTATGACGGGTCTCGCTATTAGCTTAATCAAGGCACGTGACGAAATATCGGAAGTTGTTGTTGTTGTTTTTTTGTTTTTTTTAGCCGACAAAACCTTTAGGACGCTGCTCTTGGACACATTTGTCCTTGTTGTAAGGATACCTTCTCTGGCTTGCTGTCTTCGTGTTTGCGTACAAATTAGATTCGGTAGTCTGATGAACTGTTCACGTATTCATCCAATCCTACAGTTGTCACTCTGTGCACTTGGTTGAGCTCCATCAGGCGACTACCTCTTTCTCCTCTCGGCAGGTACATTCTCGGGATGCATTGATTTTTGGATAATGAGGAGTTTTCTTGTTTTATCTAGTTTATTGATTTTTCCGCTTGTGGCCAGGTGTGTGCGTGTGTGCGTGCGTGCGTGCGTGTGTGTGTTACTACTCAGTGCTTATTAAAAAATACTCTCCAAACTAGTGCATGTAGGTGATACTCAAACATAAATGCTAGTTTTACATGACATATTCAACTTAAAACCAGATAACAAATGTATTTCGATGAGAGAGCCCCCGTGCTGTTCAGAATATTTCGCAAACATCCTCACAGGCAAAGGTGACGAAGCAAATCACATTTTAATAAGTACACACCATGTCTTGCTCATCATCCGTTGTCAAATTCCTGGCTGCAGCTGCTTGACTGCCACCAAGCTCCAGCAGTCCAAAAACCACCGAATATCCCAGGATGTGGTCAGGGACGGTCAAAGGTCGCTCCCAGGTCACCAAAATGAACGAGCCACTGTCTGAGCCTTTCAGGAAATCAACGGGTGGGGGAACCGGGATAGAGTGAGCATTGACTCGAAATGAAAAGGCAACATCGAGATCGTTTGTGTTTCGGAATTTTCGTTTATGGATGAAAAGTGGAAAATAATAGCAATGACGATAGAAAACGAACAGGGGAATAAACCTGAATTATGATCAGACACTATAAACACTCAAAAGTCCAAAACCCCAAAATATATGCAATAATTTGAAATGTATGCCCACCTTCTTGCGGGGTCGGCGCAGGTAAGGTTTTTGTCCAAAGTCTTTCATGAAACGGGTAGCCTGGTATGACGTTCGACTGGAGGTGATTTTGGCAGGAATTTGGAAATTGTTCAGGGTGCCAGTGATAGCTCGCCTACTTTTTCGCGAAAGACTCAAGACGGTGGAATCTTCAACGTCTAACAACTAATGCTGGCAGACGGGATGCCTGGATTATTTCACGTCCATCCGAGCACGGCGCGCTTTGCGGCGCAATGCAAGGGGAACGATCCAACAGTTTTTAGTCAGGTCATGGAATCAAACCCAGATTAGATAACTCGAATGTAAGCGCACGACCCTATTGGACAGCAATCTATATCATGTATAACTCGTAACATAGCACACACACATCCCAACATGTATCAATGGCATGACAATGAACTTTCCTTTGTGCAACCAATATTTCTGAACCATGTCCATGTTATCATTCCAACCCAAAATGGTCCTCACCCGGTTCATTGTGATTGGAAAGTTAATGTTTAACATGAGATGAAAAACATTCAACAATCCCAAAAGATTCCTTTTGCAGCAGTACAGTCAGAGTGTTTCATTAAACGATATGTGAGTAGGTCTAACACGAGTTAAATAACAAGCAATTCACTCCTGGCATGAATAACATGGTTTAGGGTTTGTTTGTTTATTTATTTATTTATTTGTTTATTTGTATGTATGCAGACTGTGGCTGCTTGGCTGCATCATTTTATGGGGGCACAGCTGTGCCACTGATGCAATGCCCCCCTGTTACCAAGCCACCGGTATTCATTTCACCAACCTCACAAGAATGGCAGGATGAGTCTACCAACCTGGTGTTAATTCAACGAATGGCAGGGTCTTGAACTCAAGACCCTAAGATCTTAAGCCAGCCACCATAACCGTTAAGCCAACACCAGGCTTGTTTCAGGTTCATGGGGGTTAAAAGTGCTGTGCTGGTAAAATTTGGAAGTGCTGGTATAATTATTCACTTTGTATCGCATTTAGGGTCGACACATCAATCGAATGGACGTTAAATGGGTGTCCCATCTGCCAGCATTAGTTGGTGGACGTTAAAGATCCCACGGTGTCCTTCGTAAAGAGTGGGCAAGTTATCGCCAGCACCGTGAACAAATTCCAAATTCCTGCCCTCACTACTGCTAGGAAGGCAATGGCAAACCACCTGGTGTAATTCTTACCATGAGGCTGCTTTGGCAACGCTGAGTCTGCCTTCAGGCAGAGTACAAGAAGGAGATTTAGACGGTGTTGACAACAAGGTTGCCCAAGTAGGGACGTTGTATGTTTTTCTCTGAAATCAATGAGAGCTTCTAATGCTTTGGACTTGCAATGAGCCCTCAGGGCCCACCACTTTCTTTGAATGTGTTCAAGAATGAGCTGGTTCTTGTGTTCTTACCTTTGTGGGAATTGGAGAGAAAAAAAATATTGTCCCATATTGAACACAATCAAATTGCGGTATATATGTTGGTGATGGTTGAGCCTGTACAAGAGAGAGAGACAGACAGACAGACAGAGACAGAGACACAATCAATTTGTTCACACAAATGTTTATGTGGTGAAGAACCAATCCCAGACAGGTCACCACTTTGTCTTGCAGGGTGCAGACATCCCTGCTCTGAGCAGTCATGTGAATTGAACCTACACCATTGAGGACAATGCAATGGAGGATAATGGAGGACAATGCAGCAAGGCTTTACCCACTCCACCACAAAGCCACTCTCGTGTACTTATTTTGATTCTGATACATCATATTCTGTTACAGAGCATCGGTGCTGCCGAAGCAATTTCTTGACTGATTATACTGGTTGGTTTGTCATTGCATTCCCAGCAGCAGTCGGGGCAGTAATATGGAATTTGTTCATGGTGCTGGCGATAGCTCGCCAACTCTTCGCGAAGGACGTCATGGAATCTTTAACATCCACCAACTAATGCTGGCAGACGGGAAGCCCAGTTTAACGGCCATCAGAGGGACGACACACACATTGATGAATCACCCTGCCTGTGAAACACAGTTTTATAGCTGTGCCGAGATTCAAACCCAGGCTAGACAGCCAGCTTAGCGGGGAGAGTGCGTACCTTTCGGCCATCCCAATATTCCTATACTATTACAAAACTCCTTTTCCAAACTCTTTCCTGATTTTGGTCCCGTGAAGATGAATTGTTCATGCCTGAAGCGAAAGCTATGCGTGTGTATATATCTCACCGTTAAGTAGCTTGACCTCCATGATCCGTGGCTCAGAACTGCAATCTGAGGATACGAGTGCAAAAGGGAAATCGTAAAAGCGAAGGGAGGAATGAAAGGCGAGGATTAGGAACATTCACCATGCCCGCATGGAGTTATGCAGGAATTTGGAAAACTAAAAAAAAATAAAACAGATGAAACCCCACAGATAAAAACCCAAAACACATTTCTAGGTTATGAGTAACCCCTAGTACTTTCATGGCGCTTTTACTACCCGAAACGCTCAATCGGAACAATATATATATTATAATATATATATATATATATATATATATATATATATATATATATATATCTAATACAATTGTCACATCGTGCATCTGAGCAAGTCGCGTTCACTAGCGGCGAACGACTTTCACCGGAGAGTGCTCACGGGATAGATCGAATCTCCATCGGTGAAACAGAGAGTGTTGTTAGAGATTTAATTGTGCAAGCGGAGTGTGGTTTTAAAGTTATAAAATTTGAGAGATGGCATGATAGTTGGGGGAGGGGGGGCAGAGGGGAGAGAGTGTGCGATGAAGTTGATGAGAGTAAGGGGTGGGGTGAATGGGAAGGACAGGAGTGATAATATGCGATATGAAGAACCATGCATGGGCCGGTTATCATTA
Source organism: Eptatretus atami (assembly GCA_035128595.1). Classification (NCBI taxonomy): domain Eukaryota; kingdom Metazoa; phylum Chordata; class Myxini; order Myxiniformes; family Myxinidae; genus Eptatretus; species Eptatretus atami. Next base: position 172,849,718 of record CM068952.1, on the reverse strand, counting down.
TCGAAACTTTTTTAAGAATGTATTTCGAAAATTCCCGTCTTACAGACTCCCCCAAAAAATAAAAAATTTAAAATTACTGAAAGTAGAAACATACTGCAATTTGCCTTTGAAGCACACTTTGGTTAAAGTTAACAAAGTCATAAATTCTACCTGATATGCCAAAAAGGCATTCTTCATTACCTTCAATAAGCAATTCCTTGTTGCGCTCCGAGCACAAAAGAGTTTCTGAATAAGTTTCTGTGGCTAATGAAGCTCTTAAAAGAGCTCACCAACTAAATACAATTCCTCAACGAGCTGATAAACCGAGCAAAGCTGCTCAATGAGTTCCTGAGACCAGCAGAGCTCAATAAGCTGCAAATGCTTTCAGTAAAAAGACTAATAACTCCTCGTCTCCGGTTGAAGCCCCCTCCCCCCCAGGACTCTCCCCAGCTACCCCCAGGATGCGTGCGTTCTTCCAGTGATCCCTTCCTTTATTCAACTCCCAAAATCTAGGCTTTTTGCAAACCACAACCCTTTTGTCCCGATCAATTCTCCCATTGATGGAACTGCCTTCTGGGAGATGGTTTACTTGCACGCTTCCCTCTGGGTCTTCAAGTTGCACCAAATCCCAAACCCAACCTACAATCTTTTCTACCCCCATTAGCCCTACATAACGCAACCCTCTTATTTTACAGGTTAGCATCTCTCCTCGATGACATTGCCGGACAAATGAAGTTCCTTCATTTATACTCACTTGACCCCGAGGTCCTAAACAGCAGTTCGTCATTGAGCTCCCAAGGTCGGTAACGTTTCGGACTTAGTCTTTCGATTAATTCAGCTGAGGTCATCGAATGAAATTGAGGAAAAGCCGAGAGACTTGCCTCTGGAATGGTGTAAGTGAAGAGTCAAAGCAGCAGATGTCGGATTTCCTGCAAAATTGACTGTTGCTTTGGGTGTGAAGGACTGATATAAAGGCCCGCGATAATGAGGTTGCAGAGGCCTGTAGTTGTTCTGCAGGTAGTCGAGCATGATGGCAGAGTCAGTCCGCTCCATGATCATCACTCCACAGAAAGCTCGGAGCTAGGTGGTACAAAAACAAGGATCATTTCACTCATGCGTTGCCACACTCGAGCATTTACAGTTAAATCTTTTCTAGTTCCAAGAAAAACAAGAGCTCAAGTGAGCACAATATACGCCCGAACAAGAAGGTATATACATAATTGTGCTACTACATGGAAAAAAAACCAGCATCCTGTGGCCATGGCAACCACTTATATGAACGAACGTATGTCGCGACACACCGTCTCCACAGTCTGTACCTATGTACAGATATGAAAGTGAAAGTTGAAAACTTTGGGAGTTAGAGTGCGGACAGGAACGGACGGACAGACAGACAGACAGACAGAGGACAGACGGATGGACGGACGAGCGGTATCACAATAATACACCCGATATATATATATATATATATATATCGGCGTATAACAATTCACCAAAAATCCAGGGGGAACAGAAAACACTTGTTAAGTGAATGTACAAATGCTAATAATTACTCGGACTTAAATTTCAAGAGGAGCGGCAGGATAACTCAGGATAACTCGGGATAGCTCAGGATAGCTCAGTTGGGAGCATTGTTTCCATTGAGATTCTACTTCTTCTCCTTCTTTTGCATGCAGCACAAGGCTGTGAGTAGCATCATTTGTTAGGGGTGTGGCCAAGCCACTAATTCAATGCCTGCTGCGGGTTGGAGCTGTTAGGGTTAGGGATAGTCCACCAACTATTGCTGGCAGATGAGACGCCGTCAGAGGGACAGCGCAGACGGTGATTAATCAACCTGCCTGCAAATGGGGGCAGGATGACGGTCCTGAGCTTGGTGGAGATTTGAACACAGACGAGAGAGCTTCGAGGTGAGTGTGCATACCTCAAGGCCATCCTGCCAGCCCACCATTGAGCTGTCTGCCATTTTGATACCTGACAAACTTCACTGAAAGCTACTGTTTTAATACCCTGCCTGCAGATTGAATGGCATCTTGCAGGATGTCGTCCTTTGGATGGGGGGTGTGAATCCGGCTGCCGTGTCTGGGTTAATGAGTGGAAACTGAAGACCCCAGAGTATATTTCAAAAAAGTATCGGCCATGGGAGCTGCTGCTGAATAGCATCGTTTCTGGCTGCGTGACTGTGCTGCTGATGCAGTGTCCCGATGAATCGGGGCAGGTGTTTAGAATTTGGCCTGGGTGTACAATGGCTTACTGTTTTTGAAAGGTGCTGTGGAGTTCGTAACAATCACAGAGGAACTCAGCTTAACGTCCCATGTGACAGACGGTTTATTCAATATACCGTATGGACATTGCCTTTTTGTGGGGTCTTGCATACATAGTCGAGGCTCATGGAAGAGCTAGTCCACTGAATGGATCAGGATGCAATATTTTTTTTTAAAGGATGCAAAACATGCATGGGGGTGGACAAGATGGACGCAGAGGATGCATGGGGTGGACAAGATGGACACAGAAGAATGCATGGGGTGGACAAGATGGACACAGAGGATGCATGGGGTGGACAAGATGGACACAGAGGATGCATGGGTGGACAAGATGGACACAGAGGATGCATGGGGTGGACAAGATGGATGCAGAGGATGCATGAGTGGACAAGATGGATACAGAGGATGCATGGGATGGACAAGACGGATGCAGAGGATGCATGGGGTGGACAAGACGGATGCAGAGGATGCATGAGGTGGACAAGATGGCACAGAGGATGCATGGGGTGGACAAGATGGATGCAGAGGATGCATGGGGTGGACAAGACGGATGCAGAGGATGCATGGGGTGGACAAGATGGACACAGGGATGCATGGGGTGGACAGATGGATGCAGAGGATGCATGGGGTGGACAAGACGGATGCAGAGGATGCATGGGGTGGACAAGACGGATGCAGAGGATGCATGGGGTGGACAAGACGGATGCAGAGGATGCATGGGTGGACAAGATGGATGCAGAGGATGCATATTGTGGACAATGTGACACAGAGGATGCATGGGATAGACAAGATGGATGCAGAGGATGCATGGGGTGGACAAGATGGACACAGAGGATGCATGGGGTGGACAAGACGGATGCAGAGGATGCATGGGTGGACAAGAAGGATGCAGAGGATGCATGGGGTGGACAAGATGGATGCAGAGGATGCATATTGTGGACAATGTGACACAGAGGATGCATGGGATAGACAAGATGGATGCAGAGGATGCATGGGGTGGACAAGATGGATGCAGAGGATCATGAGGTGGACAAGATGGACACAGAGGATGCATGGGGTGGACAAGATGGATGCAGAGGATGCATGAGATGGACAAGATGGACACAGAGGATGCATGGGGTGGACAAGATGGACACAGAGGATGCATGGGTAGACACGATGGATACAGAGGAGCATGGTGGACAAGATGACACACGAGGATGCATGGGGTGGACAAGATGGACACAGAGGATGCATGGTGGACAAGATGGACACAGAAAGATGCATGGGGTGGACAAGATGGATACAGAGGGATGCATGGTGGACAAGATGGACACAGAGGATGCATGGGTGGACAAGATGGACACCGAGGATGCATGGTAGACAAGATGGTACAACGAGGATGCATGGGTGGACAAGATGGATACAGAGGATGCATGGTGACAAAGATGGGCAGAGTGCATTGGGGTGGACAAGATGGACACAGAGGATGCATGGGGTGGACAAGATGGATACAGAAGGAAACTTCAAGGAGGGAAAACTTGAAAATTATGAGGAGGAAAAATTTGGGTGGGGGTTGTCAGGGTAGAGAATATCATGGTTTTGTATTGGGGACATCCTGAGATGTTGGTGAACAGCTGTCTTGAGGACCTGGAGGGAAGAATGAGATTGAAAACAATGTGGAAGTTGATTCCACAGGCGGGCAAAAAGAGGAACAAATAAGAGGAGGTGAGCAGTGATCCTGGATTTTGGGAGTTTCACCAGAAAGGGGTTGATGGCAGACCGTGTGCGTCCTGCAGACACCTGGAGGGGACAAAGCATGGAAAGAGCAGAGGGTGCAAGACCAGAAAGTTGGCGGCAGAAGACAGAGACCGCCGACCTGTCTGTGATGGGGAAATGACAGGCCATCGACTCAGCTTCATCACAGGAGATTCCAATAATCTTCATGATCTTGGTTTCCAGGGCAGCAAACTGAGCAAGGTGTGAGGCAGGGGAGCCAGATCAGAGGGGAGAGCAGTACTCCATGAAGTTGCACCTTGTCTGGGTAACACCAGGATGACAGTTTAAAATCTGGGCAAGAATATCACCCATACTGAATAGCCCAAAGATCGCCACTTCTGAGCTATTGTGTGTCAGCCGGCATTTAAAAATGAATGCAACGCCTGTTCCTCGGCTACCAGCGGAGTGAATATAAGATTTAATAGTAATCACTGATTGGTTCTGACTTCCAAGTTCCAACATATGATGTAATTCTTCCTCTTCGTGTGCAGCCTGTGGCTGATGGTTGCATCATTGGTTGATGGCACAGCTATGCTGCTGATGCAGTGCCTCGATTACCAGTACAATGGTACTCATTTCACCGACCTCGGGAGGATGACAGGCTGAGTCAACCCCACCTGGTGTTAATTCAACGCCTTGACAGGTGCTTAAACTCAGGAACCCAAGATCCAAAGCCAGCCACCATAACCACGAAGCCAACATCAGGTTTATGATGTAATTAATAATTATTGTGGATGGGACCAAATTGCACCCGATAACCCCAAATATTTTCAGACTGGCATCCTATTCTTGACCGCAGGTTCTTACTCCAAGGACGGTCATTGTTCAATCTCCTCAAACATGATGAGCGATTATTACCTCCGCCATGGAGGGTGGACGGAGATTATGTTTTCACCCCTGTTTGTCTGTCTTCCTGTGAGCAGAATATCTCAAAAAGTTATGGACCGATTCGGACGTGTGTAACAAGGATGAATTGATAAGATTTTGGTGAAGATCCTGATCCAGATCCTAGAATATTTTAAGTGATTCTTCACCAATGAGAAATATGGCCAAAAACTATATAGAGGGTGAGTCAGAAGTAGCGCCCGATTTCTGTCAGTTGATTTTTTGTTTGCCATTTGTATTACAGTGAACAAGAAGGTAGAAATAAATGAATGACATGTTTATCTAACCATTTATTCAAGAAAAAATTATTACCGAACTGTACCAAGCTGTTTTACTTGCAATTTTCAAAGTGCCCTCCCTCGTGATCGATGCACAATTGCAGCCGAGCAGGCACAGAGCGGCACACACGTCTGCAGAGTTCGATATCAATTTCCTCAAACTTTGCAGTGATTTGAGCCTTCAATTCCTGAATGGTACGAGGCTTTTCACGATAAACAAGGTCTTTCATGAGCCCCAAAGAAAGAAATCTGGAGTTGTAAGGTCTGGGGAGCGTGCCGGCCACTCGATCGGACCGCGGCGGCCGATCCACTTTCTGGGAAAGTTTTCATCAAGCCACTGACGAACATAACGTCCATAATGAGGTGGAGCTCCATCATGCTGGAAATAACAGTCCTGATCTTGTACCCTGGCCAAAAGAAGGTTTGCAGCATATCCAGGTAAATTTCTGCAGTGACAGATCCCTCAAAGAAAAAGGGTCCAATTATCCCGAATGGAGATATGGCTGCCCAAACTGTCACTCCAGGTAAATTTACCTCCTTCTCAACTGTCACTCTTGGGTTATTCGCAGCCCAGTAGACACAATTGTGTCTGTTAATTGTGCCATTAAGCTCAATTTGGTGCAAATTCAGTAACTTTCACCTCGCAGCAATAACCTGCAAAACAAATAAAAAACCAGAGAGTTGGTGTCAAAGCCACCCAATGCTCGCCTGTTTATACAGTTTATCGTTTTTTAAAGACTAGTCTAATAATATTTTTTATAAAGCATTGCAGTGAAGTCTCATCAAAATAATTTTAAAGCAATATATGTATTTGTATATTGTAATCAGTAAGAAATAGTGGTAGATAAAAAGATTAGAAAGGAAATAACTTTAACGTTGATGTGCTACAAAAAAGTTAAGTTCAAAACAGGTCAAAAATTAAAAAAAAATTGAAATTATTTTTAAATTTCAACTTCACTACATCAATAATATACCCCAAAGGAACCTCCATGCCAAATATCAGCATCCGAGTACACATATTAAATGAATGGCAAGCTTCTAAATAACTTGCACCAAAAACTTTAACATTTTCACGCTCACGCTGACGCTCACGCCGGGGGTATCGCTATAGCTCTCTGTTCTTCGAACAGGCGAGCTAATAAATAAATTACGAAAATTAATAATCTGCAAGACAATTATTAACAACACGACTTCCCAGAAATAATCTGACAGCCGAAAAACCAGAAATCGGGCGCTACTTTTGACTCACCCTGTATATAAGCATGATGCTTCAAAAAGTTGTGGACGAGTTATGACAAAACTTGCCGGATGAGATAAGATGGGTAGGTGATGATTTTTGTTCAGGTCCGGATAAAGATCCGGCCTATCGGTGGGATACAAATCATAAACTGTTCAGCCTGGTAGAGGTATGCGCTCTATCGAGTGCCGTCCTAGTTTTTCATGTAATGGATAGATAGGGAAAATAAATAAATAAACTAAACATCATTTTGGGGCAAAACCTCCTACTCCCAAAACTCCAGTGTGTCAGGTGATGTCCTGATAGACAGAAGGGTGGTGTTCAGTATGGCTGCTCTCTTCTAATGCATCGCAGGTGATGGTTAGGGTCTTGTGTGAAAGTGGTTTGCGGTCGTGCTGCGACAGTGTGGCAGGTACAAGACGGGCTAACCCTTTCTATCCGTATTGCTCACATGAATCATTATTTGCTGTCAGTCATGGAGTCATCTGAAATTGTCAAAGTTACAGCTCGTAATCCTTCTGCGGCAGTAAAACGGTGAACAAAAGGATTGTGGACCTTAAAGTGAGCCAGATTTCATTTGGCAATTCTCAAATGTGTGATTCATATTAAAATCCAAGTAGTTCACCAATGTCCTTCTGCGATGAAATTCTGACATCTGCTGAGTTTTCCTTTGAATGCCTCTCTTTGCGATATGGATTTTGTTTTTCCGACTCGTCGTGTCCTTTCGAAGGCATGATTGGTATGGATTGGTTTAATTGACTCGCAAGTCAAGGATATTCCAAAATGAGTGATAGAAAGAAAGCGGTTTGGGTAAATCGACGACAGGAAAAGAAAACGAGATATTTTGATCGTCTGATGAGAAGGAATGGTTTTGCAAGATATTTGTGACAAGGGTGGACACGTAGTATCAGTTTCTGGCAGGACGGAGGTCAGCGCACTCGCCTCTGAACTGTCTAGCTTGGGTTTGAATCCCGACCCAAGTATAAACCGTCATCCCGGTGTTTCACAGGCAGGGTGATTCATCAACGTGTGTGCCATCTCTCAGATGGACGTTAAACTGGGCGTCCCGTCTGCCGGCATTAGTTGGTGGATGTTAATGATCTCACAGTGTCCTACACAATGAGTAGGCGAGCTATCGCCGGCACCCTGAATAAATCACAAATTCCTTCTCTAACTTGCAGGGGGGGGGGGGCACTGCATCAGTGATAAAGCCATGCCTCTAGAAAACGAGGATACCTACAGCCATATGCAGCATTCAAAAGAAGAAGAACAAGATAACATCAGACCGAAGAAGCACACACATCGTGACCAAAGGACATAGCTCTGGGGCTTCTCATGACGATTATGGAAGTGATAAGAAGACTCACCATCAGTACAGTGCATGGATAAATGTAACTTACGACTGTTATGGTTAATGCAAAGTCATAATTGGCAAACCTTGGTAGCCAAGGATACCAAAGAGATAAATTATTATGAGGATGACGTAAATGCTATCCGCAGGAATTCGTCCGTTGATTGATGGTCACAGATCCGGGCAAACATCTCCATCTTGGAATCAAGGAAGAACATCATGGTCTTTGGATGAACGTAACTTATGTCATCCGCATCAGTTATAAACAAACCATGCAAACTATATTGGAACGAGATGAACTACAAACGATGTAGTACATATTGACTACAAACTAGCAGAGTACCACCCACCCTCTGGGTGGGTCGAGTTTGTGCATCACTTGCTGAAAAAGAGTATACTTTGTGTTTTGCAAGAAAACTCGAGATGTTTGGGTGGTACGCGCCAAAAAAGTTCCAGATGGTCGAAAGGTCTATGGGTATGTTCCGATCTTAGTGTCTAAGGTGTCAAAAGGGTCTAATCTCTCAAGCATGTAAAAAGGGTCTAAAGAGGTGTAAGTGGTCTAAAGCTCTAAATGGTGAAGAGTCCAAGCTCTCTAACATGTCTGAAGGATGTAAAAGTGACTAAATGGTGTTAAGGTCCAAGGGATCTAAAGATAGTCATGGGACTCAAGTAAGCCTTGTGTTGCCTCAGTGGTTAGGTTGGCGGCTTGGGATCCTAGGGTCCTGAGTTCAAGCCCCGTCGGCCGCTGAATTAATACACCAGGGGGGTTGACTCAGCCTGTCATCCTTCCGAGGTCGACAAAATGAGTACCAGTTCCAGTGTGTGTACTGGTAGAGGGGCACTGCATCAGCGACGCAGTCGCGCTTCAAGAAATGATAGCTACCCCGGCAGCTAAGCTGCCATACGACCACCACCACCATGGGACTCAAGTGGTGTAAAGGTCTAAAGGGTCTGAAGCGTAGAAAAGGTCAAAAGGGTGAAGGGTCTAAAGGTGTCAAAAGTGTTGAAAGGATCTTAAAGGTAAAAGCAGACTTCGGGGTCGAGAGGGGTCTTAAGAGTCTTCAGGGGTCTTCGGGGTGTCAAGGGGTCTAAAGGTATGTAGAGGTCTCAGTGGTCCAAAGGATGGAAATGTCAAACGGCAACTAAAGGGTCTTAAACAATCTACAAAGGTCTAAAGGGTCGAAAGGTTTAAAAGGTACGTTCCAATCGGACGTAATTAATCGGCGCAGTTCAGACGCAAATGACATTCAAAATGTACATAATTAAGAGGAATTGGCAAATACACTGTCATCTCATGTCAGATCAGTTTGTAAATGGTGCACAGCTTGCACAGCTTCATCATTTTGTCTTCAACGTAACACCGGCAATGTAAGTGTTTGTAAACGTCAAGATGCCCTGATTACCTCCACAAAATCACGTGAGAATGCCCCCAACTCGGTGTTGAAGTACTGTGAGTATATACGGTGCTGTATGTATACTGTATATGATACAAGATGAACTACAACACTACATGAACCATAAACAAACAAGAACAGCACTCGGTGGAGCGCAAACCTCCACCAGGATGAACAGTTGACGTTTTGTATCCCATTGATAGGCCAGGATCTGAATCCGAACCTTAATCAAAATCTAATCCGCTTGTTCTCGTCACCTACCCAACTGTTCCACCAAGTTTTGGCTGGATGCAGCCACAACTTTTTGAGATATCGTGCCATGTATCATTTTTGGCCCCATCTCTCGAAGGTGAAGAATCACTCAAAAAATTGTCATAGCCGGATCCAGATTTTCATCAAAATCCAATGAATACGTCCTTGTCACACACTGAACCTGTCCACCAAATTTCGGCCCAATACGTCCATAACTTTTTTGAGATATCTTGCTCACAGACAGACAGACAGACAGACAAACACAAACAGGCAGCGGTGAAAACACAACCTCTGTCCACCTTCGATGACGGGGCTAACTCGTTCTCGGTGAGTAATTGTGGAATCAATTCCATAGTCGTCTTCTTATTTTCTTGTGCATGCCGAACTTGGTTGTTGGTTGCATCATTTCTGGGGGAGGTGTATCTGCTTGCTGATGGCTTTCCCTCCATATATCAAGAAAAGGCTTGAGAATTCGTCCAAAGCAGTGGCGTACATACTGTCCCATCTGTAAGCCGGCACACTTGTTGAGGCAATACCACGCCTGCTGAGTATGACGGTGTATAGTCGGGCTGGGAAGTGAACCCAAACGAGACGGCTCAAATGTGAGATGAGTGTGCAAACCTCTGAGCTCACCTTTCAGCCCCTCCTTCCGTTGTAACGAGTTAGTGTCGCATGAGGTGTTTGCCTATTTCTGTTGATACATTCTCATCGACGAAGTCGTGCAAACAATTAATCCAGACTTCAGATCTGGATCTGCAGTCCACATTCGCAAAACGACCTCAGAATCAAACAAGTCTGGAGACAGCGATGGTTCACGAGCAATGTACACGGTTCGCCTTTTTTATTTTTTGACCTTCGAGGGGACGCCACGGGCAAGCTGGCGGGAATCGGGAAAAACGTAAACGATGAAAGTTGTAGTCCTCGAAGAGCACTACTTGCATACCAACTTTCATTCGAAACAGTTGAAAACCCAAGGAGCTCGATGCCCAATTTATTGATTTTTTTTGACATTTTCTAAGTTCGTGACCTTGTGACCTTGACCTTGGGACGAAAATGAAAAATCGAGCTCCGTGGGGCTATGCGGGTGCCATTGGGCTAACCAAATACCGAAACTCCTGCCAGATTCGACAAACCCCCTCGGAGAAGATGTAACTTGAAACCGGCTACCCCCTAAAAACACGTTTTTTGGGCGTGGCTCTGCCCATAATGGGCGCAGCACGCCCATTCTCCGGAAAACACAACTAGATCATGATATAAACCTCGCACCCTAATTTTATCAAGATCGGATCAAAACCCACGGAGCTATGCTCGGGACAGACAGACAGACAGACAGACACCCATAACGAATATAGTGGTCACTTACTGACTCGTGAACCAATAAATGCCTTTGTACAACTTCTTAACACAACAGCCATACCTGCTGCATGGAGATGGTGACAGGCTCGGCAAACACCGTCCAAGCGACATCAGACGTGCAGGGAGGCACGGTCAGTGAGCCCGAGTAGCGGAAGTAGTCCGAAAGCTTGGCCGGCAGCAGATCCGAAGGGCGGAATGGGGGCAGCAGTTTGTCCACCTCTGCCAACACAGAAATTGAAACAGCTGCTCGAGCATTGAATATTTGCAAACCTCATCCGGCCTTTGGTGTTCACATTGCACCAACGCTTACATTTCCTGCTGTGTTGAAACCAGGAGAGAAATTATCACTTCCGAGGCACAAAAGGTGATTTAAAGAAGAGCCCACGGCGGAGAGTCTCGGATTGCTGTCCAGCGGTCTCAACTTGACGGCGGACTAACCGAGTGGGTAAAAACAATCTGACAAACACAGTTCTATGAGGGTGAATTACTAAGGTGCTCTCCCAAAGATGGCAGCATTGATCCGTTAATAAAGCATCGTGTTTGCCTCACCTGGCTGGGAGACCATCCTCATGCCTTCGACGATAGGATTGTAAGCTCGATTTTTCTGTTTGCTCAGCTAAAGAGGAAAGAGAGAAAAGCCTTTCTTTTAATCAAGGTATTCCAGCATTGGATTCTCTGTCCCCTGGTGTAGATACAATCACAACATTCCCTCAGGTACAACAGCTTTACCTCAAACATAATGGAAAGAGCTGCCAGTTTAGCTCCACCTTTCACGGCAGCCTCAAAGCTGCTGAAGTCTCCACTGTGAGCATAAATCTGCATCTTTAGGAAGAGAATGGACAAAGATTATTATCATTCTCAATGTGGGCTTGAGCCATGCTTGTTTCATTCCCTGCCTGTGAGCAACAAGGTATTAGAAGTCCATGCCAAGCACCCTTTAGGGGGAACATGCCCAATTCTACCTGGCATGTTTGACCAATCACAAAACCAGGTGATTTTGTTGATTTGAAACTGAACTGAAATCCATTTGGGAGAGGCTATATCCATCCATCCATCCATCCATGGGGACCATACTCTGTTCAGAGCGTCGGCGCTGCCTAAACAGTCTCCTTGGCTGTCGGGTACAATCCTGGACGGGTCGCCACTCCGACACAGGATACCAGCAAGCTGGCACTCATTTTGCTGACCTCGGAAGGATGACAGGCAGAATCAACCCCACCTGGTATTAATTCAACAGCCGAAGGGAATTTGATCTCAGGATTCTAGGATCCCAAGCCCACCACCCTAACCATTGAGCCAACACCAGGCATAGAGGCTATATGATTGTAATGCATGTAAACTGGTACGTAAAATTCCCACCTGTATCCATTGCACTCCGAGTGTTCCCATTATGGAGCTCGCAGCATTATTAAGAACTGAACCCTCATGAGAATGGATACAATGAGAATGAACCTGGCCTCCATAACAAAGGGAATTGAAAGAGTAACGTTCGTTCGGTGTAATAATTATATATATTTATTAAAACGGGGGGACCAAGCTAATCATAGCATTGCTACTACTACTACTATGCATCAGGACCAGGCCTGATGTTCACCTGAAGGTGGAGGAGTTTGGAATATCTTCAGGGTGCCGGAGATAACTCGTCTACTTTTCACGAAAGACACAACGGGACCTTTAATGTCCACCAACTAAAGCTGTGCCCAGTTTAACGTCCATCCGAGGGACAGCACACACTGATGCCTCGCCATGCCTGTGAGACACCAGGACGCCAGTTTGTAGCCATGCCGAGATTCAAACCCAGGTGAAACATCCCAGAAGCGAGCGTGCGTACCTCTAAGCTATCCTGCATAGTTATCGACTCATGTTTGAAGGGAAAGAAAAAAAAAAGCATTGAAAATTCTACTTCAAGGAATAGGAAATCCTTCCGGAGGAAGTGCATATCAAACAGTGTTGTTACCTCAAGTGGGAAGCCCCGGTGGTCGATCCAGTGCTCGGAGCCTCCTGTGGCATTACACTCACCCCAGTGAAAGGTCATCCAGGAGGCACGGTACTGTTCATCTAACCCTCCATCGCTGAGGAAATAGTCCCCAGAGAGGTGTACATTTACTGGAGCACAAAAAGCAAACATGGATTAAACATGGCAAATTAAATTGCTATTGGTATTTTCATCAAGTAAATCAACCGATGTAATGAAATTGAATTTGAGACGTATAAGAGAGGTTGATCAGGAATAATGAGACTTCAAAAATCCAATTAATTTTGAAATTGCATTTCTAAGTAACTGGAGGTGATGACTCATGAATTCCACAAGAATAGCAGATTAAAAACACACAAACATGTGTATATGTATATATGTCTGAACATCCATGACACATGGAGTTCCCTAGTCAGTTATATCTGGAGTCTATGTGCCCAGACAGGACTTCACCCATTGTCTAGAGGGGAGCAGGGCAAATGCGTTGTGTGGGCTAGAGTAGGTCTTTTTCCTCTTCCGCTCTACCCCTCCTGTCCTTCCTTTATTCCTGCAATAAAATCCTCTTTTATTCATGGCTCATATATGGTGGTTGCCATTTCATGCACCACACAGCACAATATCTCTCTCTCTCTCTCTCTCTCTCTCTCTCTCTCTCTCTCTCTCTCTCTCTCTCTCTCTCTCTCTCTCTCTCTCTCTCTCTCTCTCTCTCTCTCTCTCTCTCTCCCAAATTGTCACTTAACAGTCTTCATGAATATATCGGGTGCAACCCGCTATTCATAAATTTCCTTTCCTTTGTTGTTAGCCGTCTCATACAGCACCACACACAGCCACATTACAAAGCACTGCACCACTAACAACCTCAAATTCATACGACGCGGGGGAGAACAACGTCCCTGTTTTCAAACCATCTGGGCAGGAAAGACCACTGGGTGGGAAAACCCGTGAAAGTAATAGAAGCTTTGACTATGGGGAGTCGAAGGAGGCATGGCCTTGTGAGCGCACCAATGGGATGGCGATGGACGCCATTTGTCTGTGGTCATGCCTTGTCGTGTCCCAACATGCTGTCATGGGTCAAAGAGCAAGCCACGACCTTTGCCCCCAGTACCTACACCTCCCATGAACTCTGACCCCCCCCCACAAGTCTGCACCCCATTCAAACTGCTTGAAGGGGAACCAAAATGCTCAGACCACCCACGATGCTGATCTATCCCTTGATATCTTCCAAAACAGATATGATGTGTCTTTTTCCGATTTGCAGTGTATAAAGCAAGTCATTTTGCAGTTAAAATCTGAAAAATTCTTCTTCTGCATGATTAGCCGTGACGTCACACCTGGAGGTCGACCGCCAGGTTTGCATTGTCTATGGGTTACATCGTCGTATGATTTACTCAAACGGTGAATAATTTTCGATTTTCCACAAGTATGCCAAGTGGATGCATCCTCGGTGGTTGTAGTAACACAAAGCAAGATGGTTTCATGATACACCAATGGCCGAAAGACCCGAAGTTTGCCAGATATTGGACGAGGTTTGTCCGAAATACCCGAGTGTGGATCAGGGGGACAAAATGTTGGCTTTTGTGCTCAGAACATTTTACAGAGCACTGCTATGAAACAACAGAGATGGCTACATGTTGTGCTTACCCACCATGATTGAGAGAGGATGCCATCCAGGAATAAGCTGAAGAAACAGCCATCGCTCGAAACTGGAAGACCATCTTTACCCAGCTACCAGCACATGTACACGGGTGACCACTCCCCCCTCCACCATCCCACCACAATCCCCAATTAACCCTAACCTCTACAATACCCACCATCACCACACAGCCCCCCTCCCTCCACCACCCCCATCACCCATCCCCCACACCATACCTTCCCCAGAGCACCACTCCCCCCTCCACTGTGGTGGTACATCGACGTGGCATGACACAACATGGACCCAGACACCATGGTGGGATACAAGGCATGACCACAGACAAATGGCGTCCCGGGAAAGTATGAAATGGGATGATCCTGTAACATATAGGTCACCTGGTCAGCCTAGGACCGACAAAGCATTCATCGCACATTTTGTTGGCGGTGTCCGAGTGGTGCCATGTCTGTGTTGTGTCGTGTCCGTGCTGTGCCATGTCCATGCCGTACCATGTTTCTGCTGGAGTAATATAATCAATTTATCAATTAATACAAAATCTCCCCTATAAATCGTCAATTGAACAGAAAAACAAAACCTATCAATCTGTAGTGAACGTGCGACCGGTGTTTTCATCCTCACCAACACCTCCATTGTCGCCATCTTCGTCTGAATCGCTCGCATCAGGCTCAAAACGACACGGCCCCTTAATTCCCCCCGAAAGCAATTTCCATCACTAATTTTGTCTCCAATAGTTTCTTCCAAATCCCACTGATCAGTTTCAACAGACTGAGAACCTTCAGAGTTGCTGATGATGGTGGAATCAGTATCGGAATCCGAGTTCGAAATACCCTGTTTCTCTATGTAAGCCGTCATTTGGATCAAGGTGGGTTCAAGGTGCGACGTCAATGGCGAAAATCGACACTTTGGGGATTTTTGGTTTTTTTCGGTACTTTGTGATTGGCAAAAACATTTCAAAAATTTTTTTCCCTTCAAATTAGACCATGATTAATGATTTTCAGAAAAAAATATATATTGTGTTTGGGTTCCCCTTTAAGAGGTGACATGCCAGACCGTTAGCTGCTGTTGGAATGCGCTGCGGATCCCGAAACAATCTGCCTCCTTTTTTGCTGTTGGAACACGCTGGGGACCCGAGTAAGAAGCTGCCTGTCTATTCGTGCCGAGGAGAAGTTGCTTGCCAGGACCAATCGCACTGGAGTTGCACCAAGACTGAGCCAAGTAGCACTGGGAAGGTGGTGCCGTGACTAGGTGAGCACGAGGCAGATGTGCTAGAGCGGACAAGCCGGAAGGTCCCTTATGTAGGAAGATAGCTCCATACTGACATACATTTTATCTGTCACTTGCTGTCCTATAAAGAACCCCTCTTCGTTTACCGAGACTTATGAAGGGAATCACAATTTTAAAAGAGCTGTCGACGATTTTCCTCGACCCTTCCTCTTGAATTGATGATAATTCTCTGTTTGATAAATTTGTCGTTCATCTTCAGAACACAAATACAACGCTTGTAATTTTAACAACTATCCAGTACGGCCACAAAACACAACCGATCGATAAAACAGCGAACACATTACTGACAGGAAGATAACGATGCACATTCAATTATGAAACCCAAGCCAGTGCTGCCACCTATCGAGAAAGAACATCAGTCCTGGAACTTTATTGTCAGACCTCGTATATCGTGCGTGCGAGATAAGGATTGTCACCTAAAATGGCTCACAAAACTTCTAAAAGAAGCTGAAAATACCAAAAAGTACCTGAGAGTAAGGGGTGTGCCTCTACACAATGATAGAGGAGAACTTTCTCAGCTCACCAACAGGGCTGGGATCTTACAGCTGCCCGTACTGCAAACTCCCGACGATGTGATCGAGAGTCTGCAGTGCAAGGCCCAAAGTGCTGGAATCATTGTGTTCAATCAGGAGACTACTTTGAAGAGGATACATTGTATCAGCTGCGTTGTCCTTTAGTTTTGTAAGAATAAATTTAGTCCCGGAACTTTTTGATCAGCCATCGTAAACTCTGGACAGGCGCATTCTTCCCAAACCGTGGACGATATTTGCCAGTGAGTGGGACTTTGAACCTTGCAGGAGTACCTCCTGCGAACATAGCAGGCTTGGTAATTTATTTAATGGACGTCTGCAATTAGAAAGACGATGCCATCCGTCATCACCAACAAAGTAATGGATCCCAACTCTTCGATAAAGGACATCTTCATGACGTGAAAATACACAAAGCTTGTACCAGCTATATTTATAATGTGGAAGCC
The DNA here is from genome assembly GCA_035128595.1 of Eptatretus atami. Lineage (NCBI taxonomy): Eukaryota > Metazoa > Chordata > Myxini > Myxiniformes > Myxinidae > Eptatretus > Eptatretus atami. Next base: position 172,833,081 of record CM068952.1, on the reverse strand, counting down.
AGATATTCCAGGCAGACTTCCCTGAGGGAGACACCATATCTGGTTTGGGTGCTTCTAAACACTGACGGGAAGGTTATATCTGGGGCTTGTGAATGTACAGGATATGAAAACAACTTTAAAAATGATGATATTTGTGATTAATCATGTTGGGGGCGTGGGGGGAAGGGTAGAGTGGGAGCTGTGAAGGTTGTTATAAATATATTGTTTGTTTGGTTCCGCGGTTACAAAATAAATTATACTAGATTTCTGCATCGAAATCTAATAGAAGCGTCCGTGTGTGTGTATGTGTGCGTGCGTGTGTTTTAGCCACTGTTGCCACTGTCACTTGCTGGTACTAACAGGAAATGGTGAGAACTCGACACCTCTCATCCACTAATATTCCTCATATTTTCCACAACAAAAGCACCCACTCCCAAAGGGAGCGGCCATGGGGGTTATGTTATTATTCTTGTTCATGCGTGTCATTTAAAATACCTCCCCAAAATACCTCTCACTGCATAATTCAAAACCCCTCACTGCACTGGGATACGTGGGGACAGGAATACTGTCCTGTAAAGGGTGGGGACTTGTAATACCCTCTCCTACCTAATGAAATATTTCATGCTAGCATTAGCAGCTGAAGAGTGCCCATGCTAATGGAAGCAGGTCTCTGGAAATGCACACACAGCGCATGCTCGAAAAGGCTCGTCCGCATTCATACATCATTTCAAAAGTCCCGTATTGCTGATTGATCTTGAGCATTCTCACAAACAGCCAACTGCTGTGATTCAAGCAAACATGAAGCATGTTGAACAACGAATTTTCGAGAATTGCCAGATTACTATACATGCAATTGCAGAATAAATATCTGTCGAAGTGTTCGAAGTGTCAAATCAATCATTGTATCTCACTCACTTGAAATTTGATAAGTTGTGGACAAACCCATCTCATGTTCGATCAAAAAGCAACCAATGCATTGATTGCAAGAGAGCTCCGGGAGCACTACCAGAGGGTGGGAGATTACTTAAAGAAGGTTGTCGAATATAATGAGAGCAGAGGCAATGATTTCTTAAGGATCATTGGTATCTCCCGTGATGAGGCTGAGTCTTTGTGTCTGTCACTCTCTCAATGCAAGAAGGTCGGTGGTCTGTCTGTCTTCCACCATCTCCTCTCTGGCATCACCCCCCCCCCAATATTTCCACAGGGTGCTCAAGGTCCGCCGGCAACCACCTTCTGGTGAAACTACCAAAATCGAGAATCATTGCTCACCTTCACTCTTTCATTCCTCTTTTTCCCCACCTTTGGAACAAATTCCCACCCTCTCTTCAAATCCCACTCTTCCCTCCAGGTCTTCAAAACAGCCGTTCAGCACCATCTCTTATCTTTCCCCATCCAAAACCAAGATCTTTTCTAGCCCCATTAATCCCTCAAAACCCACCTCCTTCACAAATTCCCTGCTTTCCTTCCTGAAAGTCCCTGTCATGTAAGGACCTGAAAGTCCCTGTAGTGTCCATCTTGTTTACCCTGTGTACCCACCCCCATCCCCTCTCCCTTCCACAGATCTCCTCATGTCTGTTCCCCACTGTTTTTTTTCCTTCCCTCTCCCACCCTTTGTCTCCTGCTCCCCTTGTTGTGAGTTTCTGTGCGTTTGCTCTCATACGAGCCTCGACAATGTATCCCCAAAAAAAGGTGAAAGTGAGCCGGCATGGAGTGGAGACATTCTTGGCCCCTCATCACCAAAAACAATTCAAGGTTCAGCCACCAGCCAGAAAACTTACGACAAGGATTTGGGACTTGAACGGCGTAATTATTGTGCAATATATTTTGTGGGGAAACTAGAAATGCACCTTCATACAGTGACATTTTATGCAATGAAGTGGGACAAGAAATATGCAAACAACGACCGGATGCATTGTTTCAGGGAGTGACTTCACTGCACGACAATGCTCGCGCCTTCACACGGCCAATGCGAACCCTGAAACTCAAGCAATTGCAGATGGGTTTGGAAGTCCTAAATCATCCCCCATGCAGTCCAGACTTGTCACTGAGTGGTTTTCATCTCGTTGGACCACTCAAAGAATATCGATGGGGGGAGGGGCACCATTCCATTCCATCGGGACCATACTCTGTGCAGAGCATTGGTGCTGCCGAAGCAGTCTCCTTCGCTATTGGACACAATCCTGGACGGTTCGCCACTCCAACACAAGATACCAGCAACCTGGCACTCATTTTGCCGACCTCCAAAGGATGACAGGCAGTCAACCGCACCTGGTGTTAATTCTGAGTGGGATTTGAACTCAGATCCAAGGATCCCAAGCCCACCACCCGAACCATCAAGTCAACACCAGGCATAGGGGGGCACCAAATTTACGAATAATGACAACATCAAACCATGTGTCCTGAAATAGCTGCGTAACCCTCAGAACGATTTTTTTTCTCCAGCAAATGAATCAAGGTGACCACATAAATCGAAGGGACAAGTGTGTACCTGTGGCAAGGGAAAAAAAACCTTGAAAATAGGTGGTTTCATCAACATCAACCGCAAGATCTACATCAGAGCTGTACCTTTCTGAAGACGGATTAAAAAAAACTTGTTGGAGGTGGTCGGCATCGTTTTCACAGAAACATATTATCATTCATTTGTGAAAGGGTGTTCTTTGCTGTAAAGCATATCGTGGGTGACTGGAGAGAACATCTGCGAATCGCTCATTGGGTGTACCCAAGGATGGACCGAATCGAGAAGATTATGATGCAAAACGAACTAAGCACCAGGATGGAGGCGATGGTCACGTTGGCCAAAACTCATGCCTCTTGGCGATGCAGCAAGTGCAAATGGTCAGGATTAATTTCAGAGGATCTGTTCAACTTCTGAAAAATGTGGACAAGCTGCAGTCCTCAATATTCGTCTTGTGACAATAACAGTGTAAATCTAAATGGTCCCATCAATATTACAGTGTGTACTCATTGGTTGAGCTTGTTCTGTATAATATCAAGCAGGGGTGTGTTCCATTACCAATCATTAGTCACTAGGTTTCTCTGGAGTTATCATTATTTGGTAGCCATCTGAACACAAAGAGGGAATGGAGGGTGGGTAATATGGGAGAAAGGGAGGGTAGGGTAGTTGGGCAAAAGCTGACATTGGGTAAGTAGATGTGGAATGGAAGAAGGAGAAGGGTGTTGAAAATTTGATCAATCTTTGCATTTGCGATACGTCCATGACCTTTCCGAGTCTCCCTGTTTGCTCATTGCACCGCAAGTTTTATGACCTGCACTCTCCCTGCTTTAAGGCCTTAGTTACTCAGAAATTGCCATTTCTGAGTGTGCCTTTGCACGTTATGTTGTTATATCTGCTTTCATGGAAAGGTTTGCTTTCAGCCGACAGATTAAATGGAAGCAACTCCACAACACATCCGTGTGACCTGGGGCTTTGTATTCGAGGTATTCCATGACCTGTGACATGACTTGCGCACGACAAAGGAGAGTGGACTTTCTTTTGTCAAATCGAAAAAGAAGCGGAGGTTCAGTGAGTTGTCGGACAAGAGAGATTAAACAAAACCGAGGAGGTCCAAGGAGGAGAAGTGAGCGTCCTACGATACCACATAGACGATTATTAAAGTCAATCTCAATGTAAGGATTCCAATCAGTGCGAGTTCAAAATCGCTGTTCTTGAAATTATCGATGAACATTTTCAGGAATATTTAATGCATTTTATCCGGAGATGTTAAATTAATTTTCAGAAAAAACTACATTCATTGCTCGGATCATGGAAGGGTGGGGTAAGAGAGGTTGAGAGGCAACGTAGTACTGACAACAGTGAGGCCACAGTTTGAGGCAACAAGCAAGGGAACAAATATGAGCATGAAAAGAGGAGAAGAAAGGAGTGGAGGAAACAAAGTATCTGAAACAAAGAGGGTTGGGTTCGGTTGGATTCATGGGGAAAGAAAAGATCGTGGTTGGAGATGTGGGGTGACTTAATACGGTGCTGCACCACCAGCTCGAAATCCTGGATGGAAGAATGAGAGTAAACCGTCTCCGTAATATAAGGCCTTTCCAGAAATTGGAGAAACGAGGAAAAAGAAGAGTTGAGGTTTGGAGTAGGTCTGGATTTGGAGGGTTTAACCAGGAGGAGTTTTACAAGGAAATACAAGGAAGTTAGACACAGGAGGATCACTGCACGTGAACACAATCGCCATTGGAAGAAGTTACTGGAAGGAAGAATGCACGTCCTGGATGATCTGGATAGGGTCGGACGGCTGAGAGAGCAGATGGGACGAGCCCAGAGGAGAGGTGATAAAAGGAGAATGCAGCAGACGAAGAAAGCTGGCGAGGGGTGGGGAAAATCGTGCCATATTTTTGTGCCATAATGAAAGTTCAAGAATTAATTCCATTCGTACAACATCGAATTTTTCATTCCATTGTTCAGTTACTTAAAGCCCAAGGCATATTTACGTAATTTATTATCATTCCTGTCGGAAGCTTGTACAAGTTCATCAACTTGAAGATACGTTATTGTTGCACGTGCTGTGAAGGACATCACTCACATGAGCGTCGATATTAAGTGATAAATTGTTGCAAAAAAATTCAGAGTTCTTCAATGTGCGGTCATGCAAAGGAGAATGAAAAAAGTTAGTCTTGCAGGTGAATGTTGATGTTGATCTGCGTCAGCAGACAGTTGGAGCAATTGGATGAAATGCACAGTACATCGATCGAGGTATTCTTGGAGAAGCTGACGTTTCGGGTGCTAACCCTTCGTCGGAGCAAAAAAAAGAGAGAAGGGATATGGGCGAGGGTTAATATAGGGTGCGGTGAGTCAGAGCGGGGTCAAGGGTTTGTCTTAGCAAGAGAGGGGTTAACAGTCGAAACATCAGCTTCACCTTGCTTCCCGCAGTGGTTAGCGTACCTCAATCAAAGATCCTGTTGAGTTCATCCATTAGTCATCCCAAACCGGTTGAAAATAAACCCGATTCGCATTGAAGCAGAAATACTTTTTTTCTCATTTTGCCTCTTGTTATTGCGGTTGCTTAGCAGGCATGATCTGTGATTTCCAGGAGTCCTGGAGGTCTTCTGATAGGCCAATCGGCCTTCGGGTCACCTCCGACTTTGGTGTACAAATAAAAAGAAAAGAAAAGTTGATTTTTGACAAAGAAGCCGATTATTGTTCGAACAGATTCATAAAATGTACTCTGCGTGCAGAGCGACAATCACAGTCAATCCTGCATGTCCACACTTGCGCTTCCACGCGTACCCCGCCAAGAGCGCTCCACCGCACATGCCAGGGGCACCGCGGAACACGCGAGTCGGGTTGCTCCTCGGAGACACTGCTGCCAACGCACCTGCACCGACTTGCTGCTTCCAGCCATTCACGTGACAAAGAAAAAAAAACACCCCGTGGGAGCATTCCACCAAGCTTACGATATCCGAGGCTCATGGCGACGACAGTAATTTTGAATCAAAGATAGAAGAATCAATGGGAATTTGAGCACTGCTCCAACTCTGGCTCCACCATCACTCACCAAACTTCCTTTACCATACCACTTAGGACACCGAGTCATGCCCCAGCCTGCCGTCTCTTTCACGCGGACAGAAATTCCTCCAATCAAGGACAAGCTGCTTTGAGTGTGAAATCAGAAGAAGAAATGACAAAATGCCATCAAAAGTGATGACACGCGGGTTTAAAGCAGGAAGTAATTTGAATACTCAAGGATTTACGGTACATATAAACTCGATAACCATACCGGGAGTAGTGGCGTGCGCTGTAATCCGGCTACTCGGAGGTTTGGGTTGGAGGATCGCTTGAGGACGGGAGCCACGCTATGAGAGGTGTAGAGCAGCCCGGAATCATTGCGAAACCCAATCCTTATCCCTGTGTCGTAAGAGGCGACCAGGGTTGCGTCAGGAAGGGCATCCGGCGTAAAACCTATGCCAAATCAGTATGCGGATCATAACGGATGATCCGCTGTGGCGACCCCTAACGGGAGCAGCCGAAAGACGAACAACAACAATAACTCGATAACCATGACATATAATCTTGCAGACTTCAGGCATCTCTCACAAAACTAATACAATTCTCAGATTTTAATCCAATTGAGCACATTTCGGATGAACTTTCATGACATATTAATCACCACCCATAATAAAATAATTGCCCTAATATCAGATCTGAATCTATTCGAAGAAAATTAATCACTAAAGAGGTTAATATTCCTCAAGGCATCTTTCAGTGCATTGTGGTGTCTACATCCCGTCAGAGGAAGACAGTGATAAGGACAATATCAGGTAGAGGCCGTAATAACATGATCAGGCAGTGTACTACAGTGAATGAATGGCTCTGATGAAGTAATGTGAAACAGGCTGTATGATTTTGCTCGTAACACAAAGTTGACATGTACAAGTTCTGAACCATTTTAGTAAAGGGTTCAGATATAGAGTAGCTTGTCCTTTTTCTGTTCATCTGATCACCATGTTGCACAAGGACATGACAATAGCGTGCCTTGCGACGAGTACACTTATGGGAACACCAGCTTTCTGTGGTTTAAAGTAGAAATCCTAATAAATTAATAGTATTTTGTTCAACTCCTACAACAAACTTACTGCACATAGACATAGATGAAAGGAATGCTTCTTTGCACTGCTTTTTAGGAAGCACTAGCAGGGGTACCCTTGCGTTCCCCGGTCAATTTTTTTGTTGGGGGGGGGGGTGGGCGGCTAAAACACTTCCCTATGCCCACTAAGGATTGGGGTCGGGGATCATTTAATATTACCTTTCACGTAGCGACAAAGGCTTCGGCATTACAGAGCCATTTAAAAAAATAAAATAAATAAATCCAAAAACAAATTCGAAATTATAATTTTTTGGCCTAAAACACTCCCCGGCACTCACTGATGAGCCTCTGAAAGTTTGACGAAGACCCGTTCAGCCATCTCTGAAAAAAATGGTGGCACACAGACAGACGCACAAGCAGCTCTCTCGTCGTGCAGATTAACCTTCGGTCCGATGGTTCGATTCTCTGTCTTTCAAAAATAATTGTTAGAGCGTCTGCTCAGAGTCCGGGAGGTCGACGGGTCTATTCTGACCCCGACCGAGTCATGTAAAAGTCTTTAAAAATGATAATGCGCTGCTTCTTCGCTTCATGTTCAGCATTTAGAGGATGGAGCATGGAAAAGTCCCGTGGGTTACCACAAATAAAATTTTCTGAAACCGGCAAAACTAAAACATATGGGGCTTTGCATTTCTTCAACCTCTGGGGCTTTGAAGCTGTATTTCTCGTACATAGAGGCATTAGTACGTCTCGGTTGCTATGGAAGCCATCTTGGTTGTGAAGAAAGTCTTCAAAGGAAATGGTCACAAGTGTTCAAATAATAATCATGTATATTGTTTACTCCATGAAAATCCATCAACTTCCTGGTATAACACTCAAATTTGATTGACCTATGCCAGCCATTTTATTTTTCAGAAGTAAGGCTAACCTTCATGCCTGGTGGTGGCTGAACAGTTAAGGCGCTTGGCTTAGGACATTCAGGGTTGTGAGTTCAAACTCAAGTCGCACCGAAACAACACCGGACGGGTTGACTCGGTCTGTCATCCTTTCGAGGTCGGCAAAATGCGTACCAGCTTGCTGGGGGTAAGAGATCGATAACAGTTGACCTGGGGATAGCATTGGCATACCTCCCCACCCAAGTAGTAGAAACCAATGAAAAAGCTGCTTTCCAGTCACCTCCGACTTTGGTCGACGCCTTACCCGACTTCTCCTTCACAAACTTGAAGTGCCACTGTTCAATTGATAAAATATCTGAACTTTCGTATGAATCGATTCCATGGTTCCGGAGAAGGTCTTTGAATATTTGGAAAAAATAATTAATGAATCAAAGATGGCCACCGAGCCTTCCGAATGATACAAGTTAATTGAAGGATGTGCACCAGAGATCTTGTAACTTGGAACAATCCTGTGAAGTTACAAATTTATTGGTGTCTCATCTCCGAAAAATAGGAGAGAAACGAATAATAATCCCAGCAAGAACAATAGGCTTCCAGCTTACAGCTTAGAAGCCTGATAAAGCAACTTGGTGGCATTTCCATTTCTGATTGCATCGTCTAGGAGGGAGTAATAGCCCCCATTTCCCAAGAATTTGCAACCGGCACCCCTCGTCTGAGTGTGTCATCGAGGTTATAGTCTCCACAACTGTCATACCGAGGTTAAGCGTTGAATGGAGCAAGTCGTCGCTGCTCGTATGCAGCACTTGGCTGCGGGTAAGCATTAGTTCTCGCAGGGGCACGGCAGAGCAGTTAGAGCAGGAATTTGGAATTTGGCCAGGGTGGTGGAGATATCTCACCGACTCTTCACGAAGGACATCTTGGGATCTTTAATGTCTACCAACTAATGCTGGTAGACAAGGGAGTGCTCTGTTCTTGCGTATGGCAGCTTGGCTGCCGGGTAGCTTTCATTTCTTGGAAACGTGGCTGTGCCGCTGATGCCGTGCCCCTCTACCAGCACACCGGTACTCATTTTGCCGACCTCAGAAGGATGACAAGCTGAGTCAACCCAACCTGGTGTTAATTCAGCAACCAACGGGGCTCAAACTCAAGACCCTAGGATCCGAAGCTAGCCATCCTAGCCGCGAAGCCACCACCAGCCTGACAATGGAGGAAGTGCCTAATTAACTGTCAGTGTGAAAAAGGTGTTTATTGAGAAGGAGGAAAATACTTTTGACTTCCTCTCGCAGCTAGGTCACAACCAACACTGCAATATCAAAACCAAAAATCACAATCACATGAAATCACAACCGAGACTGTGTTTGCTTGTGGAAATTGCAAGTGTCAGCAAAAAAATGATTTAACAATCCCCTCCTCCACCTACCCAGGAAAGATAACTCCCCCACCCCCCCAAAAAAACAACAACAACAACAACAATAAACAGTCAGGGAGCTAAATCCAGTGGATACTTTCTATAGAAAGCACTGAATGGGTTCTGTTGTACAACACATCCTGCACAGACTCGACAAATCCATTGGTGCAGCAGTCAATACCCCAGGGGGGATTAGCTCAAGTTTTTTTTTTTCCATTGCATTAGCAGAGTTATAATGAGAAGCTCCAAGCGGCCTGTGCTGCCGCCTGATGCAGTTTATATACACCGACAGTAAATCCTGCACAAAATGCTCCCCAAGCGCCGTTAAACAACCGGAATAACTTTGGGAATGGAGTTGGAATTGTTTATTAATATACAGTCAGAGTCAAGCAAGAGGATACTGTAGTCACTGAGCCTCCGTCACGTTCTACTCTTGCAAACATCTGCATCTTCGTCCCATCATCTCCAGAGTTTTCCAAGAACATTTCAATGTCCTGGAGCACTTCGATGAAGCAATGTTCACGTTTGCTCTGTAACTCAGATGGACTCCGAAGAATACCCATGGCGAATAAGGATTGCTCGTGCTCTGCCTGGATTGTGAACTGGCTTTCCATCAATCAGTGGCCCATGATTGCCCTCCGTCGCTGGATCAGAGCTTCCGCAGAGGAAAGCTTCCCAAGGCGTCAATACGTCTGTGCCAATTACCTTTCAACCAAGCAATGTCCTGGAAGTGAAAGTTTGCCGATTGACTCTTCCAAACACACTTCAATTAACTTTTGTGGGCCAATAACTTATTGATTGTCCAATGTTCCATTTCATTCATGGAATGCTCTTGTAAAATGCCCACGGGTTGGGTTTGGGGGGGGGGGAGCTTGGAACGTTTTTAAAAGTGTACCAAGATGGTGGAGAAATATTCTGAAATGCACGGAGGAGCCTCAATGACATCACAGTGACGCGTTCAAATCGTCATCACACGTGAAATCAGCATATCATGAGAGATGGATACAAGTGTAGTTGCTTGTTAACCGAAGAGGATGCCTTGAGGAGTTCAGTGAAAGTTATTTTGAGAGAGGTATGGTACAGAACTTGCAAAAGACAAACATATTGTCAAAGTACAACAATGTTCCATTAACTGCTTAGAGGCAGTGTTAGGGTTCGGGTTAGAGGTGCATTCCAACGATTAACCCCCACGGGCACAACAAGTGGCTGGCAAGGAAACTGTTCTTACCGGTCCTGCCATCGTTATGGATGCGGCTGTCTCTGCTGGCCGTCGTCCAACCCCGAAACCGCAGCGGCCCAAACGTTGGTTGCGAGGTCGCTGCAGCACTCAAAATATTGACTGGAGATTGGCCGGGTCCATCACACTCTGGGAAAATCTTGGGCCAGAGCAGAGGACCGTGGGATCCTTGGGGAGGGGTGGCGATCAGCAAGGAAACTGTTGTTTGGAAATTTTATAAAGCTCACATCAATATTGCTACGCAGCCACCACGTTGTACAACATTCAACACAATTCATTCATCGGTATCCGTCGAAGAGGGTAACTTTTAATGTCATTCCGAAACGTACAACATAATCCTCATGTGATTGCAACGGGTGTTTTATTGGTGTTGATCATGGAGGTTCATGGAAGAACTTTTCATACGAGAGCCTGAGCTCATGGAGGAGCTAAATGACAAAGGACAGCAGGTTTACAGATTACCAAAGGGTATGGGGTGGACATACACAAGGAAGAAAAGAAGAACAACGTGAAAGACTCGGCGGTGTCATGGTTAGAGCGTGTCTGCTCTGAGTCAGGGAGGTTGGAAGTTTGAATCCCAGCCAAAGTCTGACCAAACACTTCAAAAATGGTGCGTTGCTTCCTTGCTTGATGCTCACCATTTTAAAAAAAACGATAAAGCATGGACAAAGAACCATATGTTGGCAACCATATTGCAGGCTTTGATGGGTCTACTGGCCTACTCCTGTGTTGAAGTCCCTTGTAAGGGAACTCGTACTTCTTTTAAAAGGAGGTGTGTATGTGTTAAGGAAGTTTGTGGGGTTTAATACCATGCTGGCGACTGGCGTGTGTAAGTTATTCCATCAGAATAAGGGCCCAATCGGAATGGGGTTAAACATAATGGAACACAGAGACATATATATATATATATATAATCCGATAGGATTTATGGGAGTCGTTTCCAAGATGTGTGTCTTTTCTTGTCTAATAGAATAAGGTTGTGAAGATCTCAAGGGAATGGAGCTCTCAGCTTTTTTTTTTATCAAACAATTTACTACGTGATTCCGCAGCTGCGAAGCATTGCTGGCAAAAATTCCTGGGTGGTACAAATGACTGGATTGCTGCCGGTGGTCGCACTTCCTTTCCAGTTAACGATTGTTTTGTGAAACTTCTGCCTGAATTCAATAAGCATTTCAGTTGAGTTTTGAAGTACCCTGGTCTGTTGCCAAGGAGATTGCCTGGGTAGGGTAAGGTGGGGCAAGATACCCCCATGTGTGTGTACGTGTGTGTGCGTGTGTATATATTGTTGCGGTTATGGAAAAGACCCTCAGGGAGTTAAATCCAACACATAAAAGAACCCTGGAGTTTAGATATTTCCCGAGTAATTGTTTAGTTAGGTTACCCATTCTCTAGTATCAGGGGAAAGGGAGATGTGTTATGATTATAGGTAGAACCTTCCCCGTTGTTCCTTTCCTCATTCGCACCCATCACTTTCCGACACCTATACTCGAACCGCCATTCTCAAACACCCACTCTCAAACCATTATTTTCCAACACTCGGACTCGAACCCCTGTTCTCATGCTTCATTCTCAAGCACAGATTCGCAAACCATGTCGGCGGTAACCAATCCCAGCCGCTGGATCACAGCATTCCTCAGCCAATTGGGTCGGTTGCCAAAAGGGGAGGTGATTGTGGACGCCGTGCTGGCGACAATAAAAACCCAGGACAGATGATTATAAGGGAGTTTGCATGCCAGAGCATCCTGAGGGGAGGAGAGCTGGCTGTGCTGACGTCAGGTGGACCAAGAAGGCACCAAGCGAGACGAGCGTTCCTAGGGAACGGAAAGCACCAGGCTAGGCAAGGCGTGACTAAGCAGAACGTGAGGGTGCCAAGCAGGCCACCCCCCCACCCCAATGCTGCCAAGTGGAATGCGAGGGTGCTAAGCGGGGCACTACCCAACATGCCAAGCGGAATGGGTGTTCCACACCTCCTGGTGACGCAAAAGGCACCACGTGTGGTGCTCACAAAAACTGCCAGATGGAAAGGGTGCTGACCAAGCTGGTAGAACTGACTTCTTACGCATCTTTAGCACAGACACCATATAACCTTGCATCTTTCAGCGCATACACATCAGGGCTTGCCTGTTTCTGAGCGTCAAGGAACAACACGAGACCCCCAACTGTTATTTTCAGAGATAAGCACCACACGATACCACACGACAGCACACCTCCCACCTGGATCTCTCACTCACCTACATTGACACCTCGTTGAGACTCACAGGGGTCAAGCCTGTTCACGTACGGGTGAGGAAAGGGTCGCCAACACACCCCAACTTCTTCTTTCTTTGTGTCCCCTTTGATGTCTAATTTCCCCGGATGAATGTGGCACCCGTCTGTATTTCATTTAAGGCCGGTTGTACGAGTTCTTTTGAGCACTAGGGGTAGGACTGTTCTGATGTGACACTGCATTTCTGTGAATACTTGCATTTTTGTAAATACGTGCCTTTTGTTAACATCAATGCAATATCTGTTATTTCCAAACCTGCTCGGTGTCTAGAGCATGGTTTCCTATCTTGGATAATTAAATCGCCGGTAAGGTAACGTGAGATTCGGCACGGAGACCCTGCCAGATTTAGTCACCTCAGACGGCATCCGTGGTTTCTTCGCAACCCGTCGGGTCGCCGAGTTATCCAGGCTCGTCGCTTCAGGGTCAAAGGTCAGGAAGCGGGTCCGAGAGAGGCACTTGTGACCGAGCAACATACCCGTTACAACATATATGTGGCCGAGAGGTATGCACAGTAGCATCTAGCCAGTGCTACTCAAAGTGGTGGTACGCGACCGGTGCCGGTACGCGAGTCATCGACTGCCGGTCGCGGCGAGTTTCCAGTTTCACATTATCATAATATATAACATGTAATGTATAAAATGAATAGTTATAAAATCTTGAAAAATAATATATTTAAGCCGACAAATTCAAAATACGAGAGAGAGAAGTCTATATATATATATACTTATATAATACAAAATATATATTAAAAAATGTCAACTTTTATATATTCATTATATTTTAATATTTTTCCGGTATAAATTAATATTACTACGGATGTTCAAACAATATTTTCTCGGATCATAAACAAATAATAATATGGCACAAATATGGTACCAGTCCCTGGCCACATGAAAAAAAAAAACCTGCGGTCCACCACATCAGATAGTTTGAGAAGCACTGGTCTAAGCCATCTAGCCTGGGTTTGAATCCTGACCCATTCATGAATGTGTGTGCCGTCCCTCAGATGGACATTAAACAGGCGTCCCATCTGCTGGCATTAGATGGTGGACGCTACATCTCCCACGGTGTCCTTCACAAAGAATAGGCAAGCTATTGCCGGCACCTTGGCCAAACTACAAATTCCTTTCCAAATCAGCTTCAGTTGAACGTCAGACCTGGACAGTCGGTTCGTGAAAGGCTTCGACCAAAACTGTGATCTGTCCGACTCCACAATTTGGGGGCGTTAAAGGAGTAGAAGTAGTAGTAGTAGTAGTCGTAGTAGTAGGAGTAATAGTAGTAGTAGAAGTACAAAAAGTGGCCACACCACAGACATATCCACACAAACTGCAAAATTAAGTTGCGATCTTGTGGTTGAGAAATTCCACAAACTTTGCAGCAGACCACAAAAACATTGACAAGGTCCATTACAAAAAGCTTCAAGGACATTGATTCTGAACTGAATTGTCTGAGAATGCTTTTAGGAGCAAATTGAAAAGCGCCCGGACGAATCTGCCCGCAGGAGAAATGAACCGTTTATCCGAAAATGTCAGCCTAATGGTTAGAAACGAGACGAAGCGATGCATGGCGATGAAAAAGCAATTATGAATCGCAATTATGTACCGGTTTGGGAGAACGTGGGAGCCGGCAACATCGTGAAACCGAGATACAAAATTCACAGTCACGGAGTATTCTAACAAAGCCCTGGAGGAGGTGAATGCATCACTCGACCAAGAGAGAGAGAGAGAGAGCAATCAGCGATTGCAGACCCTCGCCAGGACTTGTTTTGTGTGGTGTGGTGTGTAGACTGTGTATTGACGATGTAGGTTTTGGTTTTATTGCTTCAATTCCCATTGCAATCGTATGTATTTTATAGACAAAGTCACGTTCCTTCTCTTCATAGATGGATGCATGTTCTAATAGTACGTACTTTATAGATGCACTCATGGCCATTCATGGATAACGTGTAATACTAGCGATCACCAGGTGAGGTTTGTGACCCACGTCAGTATGTTATGTAGACAGACAGACAGACAAACAAACAAACAAACAAGCCGGTAGGCGGCCATGGGTCGCCGAGCATCCGATGACCTTTGACCCCTGATCTGAGTTAATCTAGTACTAAGTACTTACGAAATTGCAATCGAATCGGTTAACCCGTATATGAGCAAGGGGGCTTTGAATGGTCATTTTGCCCGAACAATGCACTCATTGACCTTTGACCCCTGACCTAAGCAAAATCGGTCAATATGTCCTGAGGCAAAGTTGTAGTACTCATTGAGTACCATGAACCTGCAAAGTTTCATTCGTATCGATGCACTCACCTGGTCGCTAGGGCGTGAAAGGTACCAATTTTGAAGGTTTTTTCGGTTGTTGCTAGGGAACCAAAGCATCCCTAGCAACCATCACAATTTCCAAAGCACGAGGTCATAAGATGTACCTACCACCCGAGTTTGGTCAAAATCCGCCCACGTTTACTACCAATTATGCTGATGACAAACGAACATCCAAACAAACATCCAAACAAACAGACAGAATTACTGACAATAAGGGTCACCTCTTTTGGCGACCCAACAAGAAAGATGTCGTGTTGTGCTCTTGCGAAATCCAAATAATCACTAGTTGCCGTGGAAACAGCAATTTGGCAATTTCTAAAATTTGACCTATCAAGTGTTCTACATGATTGATTGCTATGCATCACGAAATTGGTTGATACATTCTCTAATTGCGGCCTAATAGGTGTTTACATGTTTCGGATGGCCTTGACCTTGAGATTTGACTCATTTTGACCAAAATTTACACACAGATACTACATTTGTGGACAAATAAGTTGTGTAAGTTTCAATATGACATAATGATAAAAAATATATATATTGAGGTATGGTGATAATAAATTCACAAAAAGTCTAATTTGATTACAATGGGGGCGAAACGGTCAAGGAAACCATTGACGTGTCAAAACGGCTACATCGATCGTTCTGATTCTTGGCGAACCAATTCTGACCCGATATATGCAAATCCTGTTCTAATTTCTTCAAGTTTATAAGATGAAAATTGTAATTTTATGTGATCAAGAACAGCTTGGCCTCAGTGACCCAATAATGCAAACCTTGTTCAAATTTCAAGTCAATCGGATGAAAATAGATGATTCGATGCGACCTTGACCTTTGAACTTTTGGCCTCAAAAACAATATGCTTCTAGGTTTTCATAGGTGAACCAATTCAGTGATACAATATGCAAATTATGTTCAATGTAGCGGAGTACCCACCCTCTGTGTGGGTGGAGATTGCACATTACTTGCTCAACAAAAAAGCATAGTCTGTATTTTGCAAGAACACTAAATAGATGTTTGTGGGGTGTGCGTCTAAAGGGGCCCAACAGGTGTAAAGGTCTAAAGGGTCTATATGGGGCATTTTCCAATATTTGTAAGGGTCTAAGGGGTTTAAAGGGTCTGAAGGGGTCTAAAGGGTCCAGGGGGTCCAAGGGCTCTAAATTCTAAAGGGTGTAAAGGGTCTAAACTCTAAAGGGATCTAAAGGATATGTTCCAATCACAGACCTATCAGCTTACTTTCAATCATCAGCAAGGTCATGGAATCCATCATCGCAGTTGATATGTAATTCTTCCTTTTTTCCAACAATGTCATCTCAGATCATCAATTTGGATTCAGACCTGGTCACTTTACCTTGAACATGCTGCTTCTACTCACCAAACAATGGATGGAGCTCCTCAATGTCAGGCATGAGATCAGGCCCGTCTCTTTGGATATATCTAGTGGTTTTGATGCAGTCCAACATCCTGCCTTGCTCTCCAAACTCCCTGCCTATGGCATCCAAGGCCAACTCCACAAATGGCTTACTGATCTCCTCTACCCTCATAGACAACTTGTGGCACTCAAAGGAATCTGTTCATCTCCTCTCCCTGTCAAGGGTACAGTGCCCAAATGCAGTGTGCTGGGCCCAGTCCAATTCCTGATATTCATGAATAATCTCCGTGACACTCTGGAAATTCGTCTTTATCGATTTGCTGATTACTCCCTCATTACTGCCGTGACATCCCTCATCCTTTAGAAAGGCAGGCTGCAGCCTCTTCTCTCTCTTCAGATCTTGACAAAATCACAAGATGGTCAAACACTTGGAATATGTCTTTCAATCCTGACAAAACTCACTCAATATCTCAATCTTTCTCTTTCTCTTTCTCTCTAAGGACCATTTGACAACACTGCCCCTCCCCCCAAATCTACTTTCTTAACAATTATTTTGAGGAAGTTCAGTCATTCAAACTCCTGAGTCTCACTATCAGCCATGATCTGTCTTGAGGAAACCACATTTCAAAGTTATCCCCCAAAGCCAGTCGTCGACTGGACATCCTCTCACACAAAGTGCTTCCTTGGCACACCTGAACTTTCCATATACAAGGCCTTCATCCGCAGCTTGATGGAATACTGCACCCTGCTTTGGGCTGGTGCCCCTGCTCACACCTTGCTCTGCTTGATTTCATGAAACCAAGACCTTCAAGAATATTGGAATCTCCCACGATGAAGCCGAGTCTATGGGCCTATCACTTTTCCATCTCAGACAGGTCGGTGGTCTCTTGATCTTCAAATACCTCCTTTCTTGTCTTGCAACCTCTGCAGATTTCCATGCTTTGTCATCCCAAGATTCCTGCAGCATACACACGGTCCACCATCAACCCCTTTCTGGTGAAACTCCCAAAATCCAGGATCACTGCTCACCTCCACTCATTTATTATTTTTGTTTCCCACCGGTGGAACCAACTTCCACATTCTCTTTAATCTCATTCTTTCCTCCACATCTTCAAAACAGCTGTCCACCATCATCCTAGATAATCCCCAATCCAAAACCATGATATTTTTAACCTCACTAACCCACCACCCCCCCCCCCAACCCCTCACCCCAAACCCTCCTCCTTCCAAATTCACAATTTTTCCTTCCCGAGAGTTTCCTCCAATCCACCCCATATATCCTCTCCTTCCCCCTATTCCTCCCCACACTCATTGTTTGTCCAAGTCTGCCTCTATTTGTCCTTAAACCCTGCTGGTGATGTCCCCCCCCCCCCCAATGTCCTTTTGTCCTGTTGCCCACAGATCTGTTCAGTGTTCTAGCACTTCCAAAAGCCTGGACTCTGTCTCCAGGAGTCTAAAGGGGTCTAAAGTGTCTAAGGAGGGTGTAATGAATCTAAAGGTCAAAAGGGTCTAAGAGTCGAAAGTACCACAGTTTGTCTGTCCGTTTGTTTGTCTGTCTCCCATTTACGACAGCCGCAGTTCTACCCCTCTAAGCCCCCCATTACCTTGGTGAACTGCTATTGGCATCATTTCATGTCATAGTATTGCGCGCCTTTTATTTCAAAGATTTTTTGGCCTACACGTACTCCGCCTACCACCTCCGCATCTCCATCATCCACGGCCGCGTTCCTCAGTGCTCATCTAGTCACGAAGGAGGATAGATGTGTGTCTGCTTCCCTTTATCTCCCCATGTAGTCCAGATGGTGAGGCAATATGGCAACACTGTCAGGTACTGTTAATTGTCTGTCAATTTTATTCAGTTATTACTGTAATACTCATTGTTGAACGACCCTAATTGCTTGAGATAAGAATGGTAGTGGGAATAGGGAGCAAATAGATAAAATTTTATGCAAGAACATTTTTAAGGGATGGTGTCCACAGAATTTAGCTTTTACTTGTCTAAAATGCCTTTGGTTGGTTTTGCCTGAAACACTCCCCGGCACTCAATGATGAACCTCTGAACGTTCGACAAAGATCCATTTGATAATCTCTGAGAAAAATGGTGACGCGCGTGCACGCACGCACCTCTCTTATTGTATTGATATATATATATATATATATATATATATATATATATATTGTTGTGGGCCGGAGGTCCGGTGGCGAGAACGACCGCTATGTGGGGGAAGTTACGTCGTCTCCCACCAGACTCCCGGAATTGTAGGCCGTCGCTCATGGATAGCTCCGTGAGGCAGCGGGTCACTGAACCGACCATGGATGCCAATACCTCCACCGCGTAGCGTAGGGTCTTTTTGTCTAGAACCAATTTACCTAATTAACCACGCGGTGTCGTCAACCGGGAAACCACGCCCTCGGCACGTCTTGCTCGAACCGGGTCACTCTACCGACTGCGGTAGAGTTCCAACTACCGACTACCAACTCCGGTTCGGGTGCAGTCGAGCGGAACTGCCAAAGCCGTGCCGGCTAGGATGAACAGATTAACGGCAACAAAGACCCAGCTAAAACTCAGATCCGAACTATGCTGGACCAATGAAGGAAAAGACGAAAACGAACTGGGAACATTTCTACAATATTTATTTATAATAAACGAGGAATTTATGTGGCACAGAAACAGGTATATTGGGGTGTTATGCAGGGGAAAGAAAGAAGATGTAGTGCGACAATTTACAGCAACTTACAAAGCAGACACAGAGCAGACTTACGCGGGAATTATACAGGCAAGATTTACAATGATCGAAAACACTTATACAGTTTCTACTTATTAGACTGGCGCCACACACTCAGACACACACTCAGACAAAATAAACCCAGTTGAAGGCAAAGGACTTTTGCAGCCAGGAAGGGAGGCGGGCTGAGGTCGCAGTTCTTTCGAGTACCTGAGTCTCGGGGAAAGGAATGCTCATGGTGCGGCACCTGCCAACAGTCATGCAGTCAGGTCCACAGCTGCCCGTGTGGAGTTTGGGTCCGTGGAGGAGCTCGAGTGAGCAGGGACCAGTAGTCGGGCCGTCGGGGCGAGACGTGAGCAGAGCCAAGCAGCGGGAACCCCTTGTTTTTCAATCAACTCCAGCCTCCAAGCACAGAACGAACGACCTCAAAAGAACTGAACGAACGACCCCAAAGAACTGAACGAACGACCCCCAAGAACTCAAGACTGAGGATGGTGTCGTGGTTATAGACCTCCCTCAGCGGGGCGGGGGCTTGGTCAAAACTGACGTCACTGTCCGCCCTGATTGGACGGGGCTCCCTTTCTGGGCGGGGCCTCGGCCAGGCACCGGCGAGGCTCGCCCACTCCACGCGTGTGGACTCGTCAAGAAAGAGTTGGAGCGTTTGGAGAAGCCGAATAGGAACTGCGACAGTGAAGATTCGTCTCGGAAAAACGAGCCTCCAGAGACAACAGGTGGACCGTGGTACGTTGTTGCCAGCGAACCGAAGGCTGCAAGCGCTCGGGTACTGTGGATCGGAATGGAGGATGGGATATAAAGATTTATTACCCGAACTAAAAAAATATCGCAACGCACCCCTTTGTATGCGTACGGTTCCTAGAACCGTAACAATATATATATATATATATATATATATATATATATATATATATATATATCAAGTCAATGGGATGACAACTGACAATTTGTGGCTACCTTTGACTATTGACATTAAAAACAATAGACGTGTAGAATGAGATTTCCTCTACTAGGTGGTTACGTTTCATGAAGATCGGAGTAAAATTCTGACTTGGTGACTGACATAAAGACAGACAAACAGACAGACAGACAGACAGAATAACAGATGAGAACTAGAATAGCACTCACATACCTCCGCAGGCTGAACAGTTTACATTTTGTATAACACTGATCGGCCAGACCTGGATTTGGACCTGAACCAAAACCGGCTTGTTCTCGTCACCTAACCAACTCATCCACCTAGTTTTGTCATACCCCGTCCACAACTTTTTGAAACATCATGTTATGTATCATCTTTGGCCAAATCTCTCAATGGTGAAGAATCACATGACAATTAAATAATTCTTGAATCCGGATCCGGATTCTGATCTTCACCATAATTGAATCAACTTGTCCTCGTCAACCTGTCCACCAAGTTTTATCTGAATCCATCCATAACTTTGTGAGATATCGCATTATAGATCATTTTTAGCCCTATCTCTCTCAATGGTGAAGAATCACTTTTTAAAATTCCAGTATCCAGATCCTGATTCGGATCTTCACCAAAATCTATTCAATTTGTCTTTGTCACACAACCATCCTGTCCACTAAATTTCGTCCGAATCCGTCAACAACTTTTTGAGATATTCTGCTCACAGACAAACAAACAAACACATAGACAGGAGTGAAAACATAAACTCCGTCCACCTTCAGTGGTGGAGGTAATAACAGACCAGATCAACCAATATACTTGTGAAGCTTTGATTTCACAAGTAACAAACGGACTCAATTACAATACTCTCTCCTCTGGCGAAGGTAATAACAACACAGTCTGCAGTAGCTCGGACATTGCAGGTGTTACAAGTGCTATAAATTAGGAAATAGTGCAACATGTAGAGGACTATTTTGGTCGGTTTTCTACCCAAGGAACTCGAGAGTTTCATTGTCTTGGGCAACACCAGCAGGAAAAAAAAAAACCCCGGCATGAAGTCACACTTATGGTTGCATTGGAGCTATTAATTGAGGGAAGTGTGAGCGCTAATGCGAGGACGTTTTTCTTAAGGTACAAACTACAAAGCGACGCTCCATACCTGCAATCCTGTATCTAGGTCGCTCTCGCCGGTCCGGATTTCGTTCAAAATTGCTCATCCTTATTCATACATCATATCCATGCATGAGATGATCGTCGATGAAGCCAGGATGCTTAGAGAATGATATTTTTTGCTGCGTTCCCAGCGTTACGATGATAATAATTTTTGACATGACATTTCGAGCGTGTCGACGCAAGCTTTGTGTGATGTGGAGACTGAAAGACAAGCGCATTCTCATTTGGACATAGCACAGCACAACATGGGGCCCTTTGTCCTCGTACCCTATACAAGTTGCACTGGAGAGCGTGTTGTTGCGTTCGAACGGGTTCATAAATCCTTCGTAGAAATCATTATTCATTTTAGTGGGCATTTAATAATGTTCGTATACATGGAAAAATAGAGGCAGGTGTCGGCATGCCAAAGCAACTTGTGATTTTGATAATTATTTTTGTGTGGATAAGGATACCTTAAGTTGCCTCTCATTGATCAATATGAACACATTGCTCATCCTCCCCCCCCCCCCCTTGTATGTCCTTTCCCTCCCCATACTCCTCACTCATCCCAAACTTCTTTTCCTCTCCATTCCTTCCACACATACCCTACCTTCTTGTGTCTCTTCTATTCTCCTTTTATCAATCCAGCCTCTCCAACCCCCTCCCTCCTGCCTGGCAGGTGTATCGTTAATAAATCATCATTATCCATTTACCATACTCTTTACAAAGTGTCGGTGCTACCGAGGCAGTCTCTTACCAAGGGTTACACTGGTTGGTTTGTCATTCCCTTCCCAGCAAATCAGTCAAGGCAGGAATTTGTAATTTGTTCAAGCAGGCATCGATAACTTGCCTACTCTTCATGAAAGACACTGAAAAATCGAGCAGACGAGTCCTCGAGTTTAACGTCCATCCTATGGATGACACACACATTGATGAATCACCCTGCCTGCGAGAAACACCAGGGTGACGGTTTATCGATGGGTCGAGATTCGAACCCAGGCAAGATAGCTCAACGATGAGTTTGAGTACTGTACCTCTAAGCTATCCTGTCAGCCCACCGACCCTTATTGAAGACTGTAATGAATAGATGACCTCTTATTGAACCGTCGCATGCAAATTAACCTTGGGGGGGATATCACAGCGCCCAAGATGAATGCTTCATAGCTGAGAATTGATGACAGGTAGGTCAGCACTCCATCACAGGTTCTGCCTGAGCAGACCCACGTCAAGGAATACACCGAGTAGTTTATTGCCGTCCACACAGTGGGTTGAGCATTATGAATCTGCAATCCTCGGAATACAATACGGGAGCTAAACATGCTGAGTCAACCCCAAAATCCACATTGAACCTTCAGTCGGCTACAAAGGTAATTTAAGATTGACCCAGAAAGGGAAATTTACAGAAAGAGACGAGTTATTCTTGAATAAAGCTTTCACGAGAAAATCAAGTTCAATCAGCCAAGTAGCTACAACTCGAGGCATTGCCGGACTTTAACACGACCATTATGACAAGCTGAGATCCATAGCTTCTGTGGTATTCGTGACAACCCAGACGCGTTGTTAATTTGTGTGGAGCAGAGGAGATACAAATGAGGTCAGAGGAAGGTGATGGCCAACTGCATGTTGATGGACCCACAAAATGAAATGTATGCTAATGCATGCGCTGCGAAGAACAACCAGTTCGTGTTGAGAGGCACGAAGGCCCCCACATTAATTCAGGGAACCAAGCCTTTTGTATTTCAGGGGAATTTGCTGGAGGATGGAAATTTTGGTAAATCTATCATTCCCACGTTGCCGCCGGGCTGGGGAATTTTTTGAATATTCAGCAGAATTCGGAGAATTTGCTGCAATGGCCGGGATTTCTTGAGCATGTTTAAA
This sequence comes from Eptatretus atami, assembly GCA_035128595.1. Classification (NCBI taxonomy): domain Eukaryota; kingdom Metazoa; phylum Chordata; class Myxini; order Myxiniformes; family Myxinidae; genus Eptatretus; species Eptatretus atami. The sequence continues at coordinate 172,810,391 of CM068952.1, read as the reverse complement.
ACGAGGTGGAGGGTTGGTTAAGTTTCGTTTTCCACCTGATCCTTGTGTGTATATACTCAGCTTTGGTTTTTGTCAAATTTTCCTCTTTCTACAGTGTGAGTCATAAGTCCCAGGACACGGTTTTAGCTGCTTGTATAAGATTTGTTTACAACATCTATTTATATTGTTCTCTTTTTTTTTTTCAGATAATACAAATAATCCATTAAACCAAGATGGCAGACGCCAGTCCATTTACAGTGAAATAGAGTCTGGTAGCAGTGGTGTGCTACCACGCGGGGAGATACACAAATAAGATGATGAACCAGGTACAAGAATACTTTTGAGGAGCGTTTTGGAAAGTGAGCACCGTCAAAATCAAATCTTCATCTTTGGAGGACAAAAAAAGGCATTTCAGACTGGAAGTGTACTCGACAGCAAGCGCAGCGGACGACCAAAAATTCGTGATTTGGGAATTCCAAACATTCAAACATCCCTTGTCAGATCTCCGAAACCAGAGAGTTGGTGTCAAAGCCACCCAATGCTCGCCTGTTTATACATTTATCGTTTTTAAAAGAACTAATCTATTAATATTTTTTATAAAGCATTGCAGTGAAGTCTGATCCAAATAATTTTAAAGCAATATATGTATTTGTATATTGTAATCAGTAAAAATAGTGTGGGAGATAAAAACATTAGAAAGGAAATAACTTGCACCAAAAACTTTAACATTTTCACGCTCACGCTCACGCCAGGGTATCGCTATGCTTCTCTGTTCTTCGAACAGGCGAGCTAAAAATAATTACGCAAACGTTCTGCAGAGTTGTGCGTTTTCAAACCATGTGACCTATGACATAATATTCATTGTTACATCACACAATGAAAGAAGATCTTCACATGAAACCATCGAAACCAGCTGTCATTTGCGAATTGACAGATGCAGATCATGAACCAGAGTTGGTGTCAAAGCCACCCAATGCTCGCCTGTTTATACATTTATCGTTTTTAAAAGACCTAATAATATTTTTTATAAAGCATTGCAGTGAAGTCTGATCCAAATAATTTTAGACAATATATGTATTTGTATATTTAATCAGTAAAAAATAGTGTGGAGATAAAAACATTAGAAAGGAAAATAACTTGCACCAAAAACTAACATTCACGCTCACGCCGGGGATATCGCTATAGCTCTCTGTTCTTCGAACAGGCGAGCTAAAAACTAGAATGGCACTCTTCAATGTTGCGACGTCACCAGATATGCCTCTGCCCCACATTATTACATCATTATACATTCTTCTTCCAAGTATGATTCAAATCCCTGAACTCATATTCAAAATATTAAATAATTCTGGCCGTCAGACCATGCATCCGATTAGGTTTAAATTTAAAACATATATTCTCCGTGACTACTAGATCATAATTGTGATGACCATAACTACGTTCCAGGTCAGCTAAAAATGGAAACTATAAATCGATGTCATAAACAAATCTGTAAGCAGCTAAAACCATGTGCTGAGACTTATGACTCACTCACTTATGACGTATGACTCATGACTGAGAGAATGGGTTTGATGTTTGATGATGTTTCAATCTTGTAGAACCTCGCTGACTGATTCCTGTCATTTCCTTCAAACCGTTTGTGTGTAGCATGCTTGATCTTGGGCATTTACGAGAACTCGGTCAACATATTTTTCCCATTGGCTGTAATCCCCCAACCCCACCTATGAGAATTGTATGACATTTGGGATGCCAACAATGTACAACTTCATTCGGTGTATGTACGGAATGTACAAATATCACTTGACATTATTTTATGAGCAATAAAATCTCAGTGATTATATTGCAAGGTAAAAACATCAATCACGCTTTCTTTGAAAACATTTTGTAGCAAATTGGCAAATCAATTTTTGTTGAAGAAAACAATGTATTCAAGGGAGTACAGTAAAGTTCTCGTGAGTGAAGTTCAGAATGAGGTCATCAAAGACTGACGGCACATCAAAGTTCACTTACCATCTGTTTTACACTGGTGGCTCCTCATCGTTGAGCAAATCGATAGCATTTGATGGTTGGTCAATTTGTCTGTTAATGCTGATGCTTATACCTGTGGGTTCAAACGATATTTAAAATCTCCTTGTTTCAAAAGGTAACGACACAACAACCCTGGATTAAATCAATGGGAAGCTGACGTTTCGGGTGTTCACCCTTCCTCTCTTTTGCTCTGACGAAGGGTTAACGCCTGAAATGTCAACTTCTCTTTGCTTCTCACGGTGGTTAGCACACCTCGATCAACATTCTCTGCACCAATTTCATCCATTGTTCGTCATGTCCGCTGATGCAGATCAATGCCAGTCTTCACCAGCAAGACCAGTAATTCATGTATTACACAACATTCCCACATGTTTAGCCAAAATCTGGTCATTTATTGGTCATTTGTTTTTACCACGTCGATTTTAAAGGCGATCATATCAATGGTAAATGAGAAATTATTCCTTTTATTGTTTTACAGCAACCTAAGGCTCATGGAGGACTCGATACACCAAATATACTGTGTTGTTATGGTTGTGGGGGTCGAGGGAAGAATTTAATAGGGAATATAGCATTGTGTAGAGTTGCTTTGTCCGTGGACATGTAGGAGGCATCTCAATGTAACTAAGTAGGGAACCTGTGAGCTGAAGTGTAACATGTCACCTACCGGGGGGGGGGGGGGTGGGGGGGGTGCGTGTTAAATAGCTTGGAGTAAGAATAAGTTCCCAATATGTAATTGTCCCCTGTGACTTTTCCCTATGTCTTTATAACCAAAACCATGAGAAACTAGAGGGGGAGCACTCGGGAGAGTGCAAAACCTCCGCCGCCAATACTGCTGTCACTCAAGTGAACTTATATCTTATTCATAAATATGATGTCAACAGTGCTGACAGTTATAGTTCTTTCTCCAACATTTTCTTTTGGGGGGGGGGGTGGAAATCACTTAAAACATGTAAAGATGCAAAAAAAAAAAAATTCTCAAACAATTTCTTTTGGGGGGGGGGGGTTGGAAATCATTTAAATTATGTAGAAATGCAAAAAATAAAAAACATTTTCTCTAAATTTTTGGGGGGTTTGGAAATCACTTAAAACATGTAGAAATGCAAAAAAAAAATTTTTCTCTATTTTTTTTTTTGGGGGGGGTAACATTTTTTTGGGGGGTTGGAAATCACTTAAAACATGTAGAAATGCAAAAAAAAAAATTCTCTTACAACTAATTTTTTTGGGGGGTTGGAAATCACTTAAAACATGTAGAAATGCAAAAAAAAAATGTTCTTTTTTTGGGGGGGGGAAAAAAAAATTTTGGGGGGGGTTGGAAATCACTTAAAACATGTAGAAATGCAAAAAAAAAAAAAATTCCTCTCAACAATTTTTTTGGGGGGGGGGGACCAAGTCCAAAATTTAATGGCATGATCCTTGGACCATACCTAACCCCCCCACCAAGTTTCGTCGAAATCCGTCGAGGAGTTTTTCCGTATACTGTTCACAAACAAACAAACAAACAAACAAAAACAGAAAGGGGTGAAAACAGTAACCTCCATCCATCTTCGAAGATGGCGGAGGTTAACAAGCAAACGTGCCGAGCAGGCAGAAGCCCCGCCTCCAAGGGTGATGGCGGGCGAAGTCACGCCCCCGAGGCTGATGATTGATGGGCGTGACGTCAGAAGCTAGCTGAGCAGGCAGAAGCCCCGCCTTCCCGGATTTTGTGCGAGCAAGCCACGCCCCGGAGGCGGAGGGTGGATAGGGTGATCGAGGAGGAAGGGTTGGTTGTGCATTTTTGGAGAGATGAGAGTTGAGGGTAAGCGCACGCCCGAGGAGGATGGCACGATCCTTGTATTCGTGTTGAGGCGATTTGGCTCGCGTGGTGAAGCAAGACCCTGGCCTTTGGCTCTTGGTTGGGGAGGTGAGGACGATCGGTGCACAAAGCCGTTGTACTGGGACTCTGAGCCTTGGTGTGGAGTGCCGCTCATGGATTGCCTGGCGTGCATTTGTCCCGCTGCGGGAGAGACAATGAGGCGCCGTTTTGTTGCGCGTGTCTGCACGTGCGCATCGAAGCATCTCGATTCCAAGTTCCACAAAGACCAGCTCTAGGCCAAGCTAAGTACAAGAATACTGGAAAGGAAGGGTTTTCTTTTTATTTTGTTTTCCCTTTGTCTGTACGTGAGTCTGTGTGAAGAGGCACCTCGACTTTAGAATTTATTTACTTCATTATTATCATTACCTTTTGAATTATTGTCCTTTGTAAATATTGTTGCGGGCCGGGGGTCGGTGGCGAGAACGACCACTCGGTGGGGAAAGCTTGCGTCGTCTCCCACCAAACTCCCCGGAATTGTAGGCCGTCGCTCGGATAACTCCGCGAGCTGGCAGGTCGTTTAACTGACCGTGGTCGCCAATATTTCAACCGCGTGGCGTAGGGTTATTTTGCTTTGATCCAATGTACCTAAGTAACCACGCGGTATCGGCTACCGGGGATCCACGCCCTCGGAACACCTGGCCGAACCAGATTCACTCTACCTGCAGCGGTAAAATTACACCTACCGACTACCACTCTGCCACCCACCTTTCCGTCTCTGATGCAGTCGAGCGGACCTGCCCAGGACGTCCCGGCTACAATTGTCCGATTACAGGGGATAAAATCCCGCCTAAACTCAGATCCGAACCATGCTGGACCAATTCAAGAAAGGACGGAAATGGACTGGGAACATTTCTAACAAGTTTTACTTACAATAAAAAGACAAAGTCAAAGGCAAGACTTAACGCGAATATGCAAGCAAGGAATATT
>CM068952.1:172777096-172800054 GCA_035128595.1 Eptatretus atami | reverse complement strand
ACAATGTAGCAGTCACATGTTTTTATTTTTTAGGGAGCCACACGGGGTATTTAGAAATAGTGGAGACCGAAAACGTGGGGGTGCCGTACGGTCTTTGATTTGATGTCGCACGGTGACCTTAGGGCGTCCCTGCGGCGGCCATAGAATTTTCAAGGCAGAGCAAGGTAGCCTCAAGGTGCCCGCAAGGCGACCGCAGGTGAGCCCTAAGGCGAACGTGGAAATAGTGCGGCCGCCGTAATTTTTGGGGGTTGGCAAAATTCATTTTTCATTGATAAGAGCCTACGGAAAACGCACGAATAACGCAAGCCACCGTACGCCCTACGTACGGTCGACGTGGAACACATCTACGTCATGGCCATGGCTTGTTGAATTGCTACGGCCAACCTAGAAATGAAAAAAGTTATAACTCCGCGCTTTAATTCCACGGAGACCCCTACGGCCTGTAAAAGATAGCCATACGGCGTAGGGCCACCCTGAGGTCCCCTCAGAAACTCTGCGGTCGCCGCATGTTTCTGCCTGTCAATTCAGGGGGGGTACGGCCGCCGTATCCTAGCCATAGAGCAAATGTGACTCATGCTTAACCGACCGTGAACACCAATAACTCAACCACGTGACTTCGGGTCCTCCGTCTGAATCGGTTACCTAATTATAATCACGTGACCTAATTACCGGGGGACACACCCTCAGTACGCCTTGTCTGAACCGGGTCACCTTACCGGGTCAGATGCAGCCGAGCAACACTGCCAAGTATGTACCGGCTAAAAGAATGGATTGTTGGGAATAAAGTCCCAGCTAGGCTAGGATATGGACCATGATGGATGAATGAAAGAAAAGAAAAACGAGCTGGGAACATTTCTACACAATAATTTATTACAGGCAGGCGAGGAAAAATATGTGGCACAGTGAATGTAGTTTATTGTTGTGTGTAAGCAGAGGTAGAAAGAAATATGTGGTGTGACAACAAAACAAGCAACTTACGAAAGCAGACTTATCCCGATATAATTATTCTGCACTTTTAACTTAAGCGAGGACAGACACCATGGCATGCACACACACACACACACACACACACACACACACACACACACACACACACACACACACACACACACACACACACACACACCTCGATGAAGAGAAGTTAATCTCAAGAAAGGAGAGGAGATGAGGCTAACGGTCTCGTAATACCTTGCACGGTTGACCAACCGTGATACTCAGTACGTTTTGGGGGATGCTTCGCTGAATGATCCCTCCTTGATGGTTGGCGTGTCGTCTTGTGCTTGGCTATGGTGCCGGCAAAGCATCTGCGCTGATCCAGAGAATGGGCGCGACCGTCAGGTGTGAGGGAGGCACTTTAGGTGGAGCCAGCGGTGAGTGGGTGGAGGAGGCGGAGTCGAGAGCGAGTGGGCAGAGTGGCAGCAGCCGGCGGAGTCAGGAGGGTGGGTGGAGCCAGCAGCGACTCGGTGTAGAAGAAGAAGACAGCGTGAAGCATGCGGATGCAGAGACCGATCCAAGGCCAGGCAAGGAAGATGAGGACGACCACGATGACGACTCCTGGACGGCTTCGTGATCTGTCATTTATAGGCCCTGTGGTGCAGGGAGGGGCGCCGCCCTGAAGCGATGTATCGTCACCTGAATCTGGCGCTCCCATTCGGCCCCGGCCACCACACGACCCGGCCGCCATGGCCGGAAGTGGCCTCATTGGTGCATCCGGCGAGACCTTGCCAAACTGTGGTACCGTCTCGCTCCGAACCTCGTGATATGAATCGCCTTGCACCGAACTCCCGGGCCGAGCTCTGGCGACTGGCCGAGGGCCGCACCGGTCCCACATACCCGCCCGGGCACCCCCGGCACGCTGTGGTTGGTGCCGATCAATGCATTTGTCCCGTCCGTACACCATGCGACCCGAGCGATCCAGGCTGTACAGCATGCCTCTACTTAGTGGCAGCTGCATCGAAGCGGAGGTGCGGAAGGATGTCTGCCGTCCGCGGGAGACATTGGTGGCCGCGGTGGCGAGCGAGAATTGACAGTAAGATGCCGTTGTGAACCAACGTGCAGACCCGAACAAAGATGTGCGCCATGCGCGTCCCGTACAATGTGATGGTAAAATGCCATTGTAATCGGCGCGCAGACCCGAATGAAGAGGTGCGCTATTCGTGCCCCGTACTGTACGATGATAAATTATCACGGGGCTGCGCGCGGGTCCGTCATTGTGCATGCAGTTATCTATCACAGCGGTGATCTTCACAGGTGGCTGCCTGCGTGGTGCCGGCACTGATCTATGTCATGGATTGAAGGAAAGGATTGGATATAATTATTAGATGCAGAAATGGGTTGAAAAGAACGTGCCGCGTGTGTCCTGCATGGCATTGGGCTTTTATTGTTTGCTTCTACTATTCCCTTTGATGCCGTATCTTTCAGCAGAGGATTTTTCCATCGTGTGGTTCATGCTTCTTTTATAGGCCTCTGCGAAGACGCATTCTTATAGTGAGGGGGTGATGCTGCGGTTTTCACAGGCGGTCGCCTGGGTGCGGCGCCTGCTTTGAATTATTTCAGGAATAAGAAGAAAAGAGTTGGAATGAAGATAGAGATAAAATCAGACCTAACTATGAGATCCACACAACGCACTTCGTCCCATTTCACCCATTAGACATGAGGGAAAGGTCTAACTGCACGTATATTAATGAAATAACTGTCTGGGGATCACTGTATGATGGATGCCATTGCCTTGGAGGCGAGCGGTTTCCAGAACCGCAACAATATTAATACTAACAGTTGCTCCCATACCCCTCCAAGGTCACCAGGGATGAATGTTTCCAAAGCTAAGAATGTACTAAAACCCCCAGAAGGATCGCTACAAAAGCAACCCTCAACCAAGGCATGAATTTAGAAATTAGCCAGAGCTGCCGCACACAATGGCCTGCTCTTATACAAGCTAGCAGAGATATGTATTGTCTACAGGCAAAGGCCAACAGACAATACAGCTAAATTGAGATCCCTTCATAAGGTTGGCACACTCAATAATGTAAAACACCTGAATGCAAAGCACCAGGGCAGCGGTTTACCGTCGGGTTGGTTGTTAAACCCAGACTTGGCTTAAAGGTAGGTGAGCTACGTCTGAGTCATCCTGCCAGCACCGAAAATCAAGTTTTTGCTCTTTCAATGAGATGTCGCAATCTCATTGAAAGAGACATAAAACTCCTGGTATTTTGTAAATGATGACAACTTAAAGATTTCAAAGAATTATATCTGATCATCCAAAAGGCAGAAGCAAAATGTCAGTGTACAATACAGTAAGACCCGGACAATCATGGGCGGGAGATACATTCATGAAAAATGCCGCGAATGTCGAATCCGTGAATGTCGGGGCATTGTTTAAATGGGGAAAAGGGGGATAGGTTCCTGGTGTTTCGTGATTCATAAAGGAATTTTTTTTTTCAATTTTACGAACACGAATGCACGTGACTCCAGTTTCATGAAAAATGGTTACAAATTTTAAAAAAAACAACAGCAGCAGCAGGTACTGTTTCCAATTTTTATTAAAGATACGATGTAACTTTTGATGTGATGATGATGATGATGATGATGAGTTAGAATTCAGTGAACTCCTCTGAAGAGGATGCAGGTGAGGGTTAGGGTTAGGGTTAGCAGGTCAAGGCAGCGGCATGAGAAGAAAGAATGAGACCAGAGACATGCTGCACATAAGCAACCGTGTAGGGGTTGTGGGTAGATGGAGGAGTAGTGGGTAGTGTGGCCAATGTTTGTGGGGGGTGGTGGTGGGGAATGGTTTTATGCACATGCACAGCTGCTTGATGTGCAGTTAGTGGATGGTGGTTTTAGAACTGTTTAATGTGCGCAGCTTTTGTAAGATGGTTTTTGTGCCTGCAAAAAAAAAAACGTGAATATGCGAAGCGCAGGACCACAAATGTAGAAGTAGGTCACATTTTATGAACCATGAATACGTGGAGTTGGTGAATGTCGAATCAACGAATGTTGGGGTTTCACGGTCGGTATAAAGAGATGATTGTAAAAGGGAACGAAAAATATTCTTGCATTTTTTTGCAATGACTACAGCAAATATTTCCATAAATACTCAAAACAAGTTGAGTATGTTATTATATAAACACGCCGTGTACATCTCGAGCCAATTCACCGCGGGAGTACGATTTCAAAATAATTTTGACACCAGCATGGTTAACGTTCATATCATTGGGGATTTACCACAAATACAACACAACTAGTAATTTATGGACAACATTTCAGACACATAATTATGAACAATAGACTTTTTGGAAAATAGACAAAGGAAACAAACTTTGGGTTGTTTTTCCAAATAAATAGTTGCCAAATTCGAGGAAATATTGTGCAGTTTGTGATCCATTCATGACCGCATGTAAAGTATTGAGGGCTGGCAGGATGACAGAGGTTTTCACACTCGTCTCTGAGCTGTTTAGCTTGGGTGTGAGTGAATCTCAGCTAAACTATAAGCCGTCATCCTGGTGTTTCGCAGGCAAGGCGAGGCATCAACATGTTTGCCGTCCCTTGGATGGACGTAAAATTGAAGGACCGGTCTGCCAGCACTGGTCGTCTATAAACGTTAAAGATCCCACGACGTGGATTGAATAAAACGCATTAATCAATGAACTCCTCAGGTAATATGGCCCCACTCATTCTGCAGAGTTGTTACCAATTCAATAACAGTGTTGTTCGTCTTTCGGCTGCTCCCGTTAGGGGTCGCCACAGCGGATCATCCGTTATGATCCGCATACTGATTTGGCACAGGTTTTACGCCGGATGCCCTTCCTGACGCAACCCTGGTCGCCTCTTACGACACAGGGATAAGGATTGGGTTTCGCCATGATTCCGGGCTTCCCTACACCCTCTCATAGCGCGGCCCAGCGCAGAGCTCCCGTCCTCAAGCGATCCTCCAACCCAAGCCTCCGAGTAGCCGGATTACAGGCGCACGCCACTACGCCCGGTTCAATTCAATAACAGTGTCTGGAGAGATAAATGATCATGCCAAATGTGTTTCCAGATTCATGGAGAGATGTTCAAATAAAATCTCATCCATATTCATGCAACATTATATATATACATACACACACACGCTTCTTAAAGAAACAAAAATGAGTTGCACTTTACAATCTTAATCCATGAAATATCAATATTAGGTGTGACCACCTTTTCATGCAGAACAGCAGATATCCATTTCAAAATGCTTCCCTGCAATTTCTAACGAAATTCCATTGGGAGAAGTTTCATACATTCTGCAATGTTTCCCATAATTCGTTCTATGATAATAATACATATTTTTGGCTTTTTCTTCCTGTCCAAATAATCCAAAATTCTTCGGCTGCCACATTTCTTTTTCAACAATTTGAAATTCCTCTCTGAATGGCAATATAAACCCATACTGCGCCCAGCGTATCAAACTCGATGACACTAAAGATAATAGTTTTACACCAATAAGGCAATTTCCAGATGTGGAATTCAAATTCAAGCATCAATACAGCTAAGCATAATGGGACCAGAGAAGTTAAAGACCTAAAATTGATTGGAAGGCCAAAGAAACTCAGCAAAACAGATGAGTGAGTAACACTTGAAGAAAATTTCCTTAAGAAACAGAAAAAAATAAAAAATAAAGTGTTGAACTTACACAAGTACAGTACTGGCACAGACATCGGTGTTTCAAGTGGACTCATCTACTGTCAGAAGTTCTCTTATCAAAAGTGGTCTCGACAGACAAGTTGCTGTAAAAAAAAGAAAATCCCTTTCTGCATAAAGGTAACAAAGCCAAGAGACTGAAATATGCCCAAGAACATCAGAGCTCGGATGCTAGTCAGTGGGGAAAGGTACTTTGGAGTGACGATTCAAAGTTTGAAATTTTTGGAACAAAGAGAAGGCGTTAAGTCAGAAGGGTTGGTGAGAAGTATAAGGATATGTGCCCACAGTCTACTGTGAATCATGATGGGAGGCTCTGTTTAGGCTGGGGGAGGTATTTCTGTTGCTGGTATGGTGATTCTGTGAGAACTGAAGGAACAATGAATCCTGATAGGAACAAGCATATCATAATCCATAATGGTGTCCCATCAGGAAGGATGGTAATTAGGGACCGCTTTGTTTTCCAGCACGACGACAACCCCAAACACACAGCAAATGTCATCAAAACATATTTATAAAGAATGGCATTGTTCTACAACGGTATTAGAATGGCCCCATCAAATTCCTGACCTTCACATCATAGAAGCTGTCTGGGATTATTTTGACGGAAAGAAAAATGGGGAAAAAACTAAAATCAAACGACGGATGATGGAAAACATTTCAGAATGCATTGAATGACCTCCCAATGGAATTTCTCTACAAATCGCAAGAAAACATTTCCAAATGGATATCCGCTGTTTTGCATGAAAAAGGTGCCTGCCTGCAGGGTGCATCACCTGCAAGAAGGTGGACCGCGCCATGAGTCTCATAAAACAACAAAATACACCTGAATGTGAGCTGAGCTATTTATTATCAAGGTCACCTATATTATCAAGCTATAAAAATATTTATTATCAAGGTCACCGAAAAAGCAGCACAACACGATATATACATTTTTACATATGAAATGAATATTTTTATTGCATACATAAATATTTAGCCCCCTTGCTCTTCTCGGCAAAGAAAACTGCACAAAGCAACCAAGAAAAGCTACCTTACTAGGTAAGCCTTATGCTGTTTCAAACACTAGCTGGGTTCCTCCACAGCTGCAGACACAACATGCATGAGGATCCCAATGGTACATGCCCCCTTAGCCGCCGGACTGGTTTCATTGCTTATTGTTGAGTAATCAGTGACAGCATAGACAGAAACGCGCACCACCGAGACTCACAAACATGCGGCACATGCCATGGCAATAGCAGTCTTCATACATATGTCAAGGCACAATCCGTCTCTCTCTCTCTCCCATAATTGGAGGGACCAACTAATCAACACTTCCGGCTAATCAATGATCCCGAGGTGTGGCTAAGACTTTATATTTGACAACCCCCTGCCCGAAGACAATCTACATTGTCGCTGATCCATCCATCCATTGGGACCATACTCTGTGCAGAGCGTTGGTGCTGCCAAAGCAGACTCCTTGCGCTATTGACACGATCCTGGACAGGTCGCCACTCTGACACAGGATACCAGCATACTGGCACTCATTTTGCCGACCTCAGAAGGATGACAGGCAGAGTCAACCCCACCTGGTATTAATTCAACAACTGAGTGGGATTTGAACTCAGGATCCTTGGATCCCAAGCCCACCACCCTAGCCATTAAGCCAACACCAGGCATGTATGTATGTATGTATAATATATATATATATATATATATATATATTATATATATATATATTAATAAGAAAATTATTTCGGGGGGAATGAGAGGTTAGTTATTTAGTAGTTGTATCCCAATGAGTGTCAGCATAAGAAACATGTAAAATCTAAGTAGCATCGACCAGAATTGCATGTATAGTTAGATTCTCTCTCGTCCTTCATACTCATGTCTGTCTCTTTTCCCATCCATGTTTCATCTTAAATCACCCCCTTTGTACTGTCATACGATTACATCATTAATCACACTCCACAGATGGATGCTCCCCATGTGTTACCATGCAGTGTTTTACAACCATGGCAGGTCCACGTGTGCGACCCCGTACAACTGGTACACCAACAGCGCATGCACAAGACCCTTGCAAGAGTGAGAGCGAGAGGGCTAGCTATACAAGGCTGGACGATCACACCTCACAAATAGAGATATAGCTGGGAAGCCCAAAAATAAAATAATTCTCACATCCAGATCTTCACCAAAATCAAATCAATTTTTCCTTCTCACACATCCAACCTGTCCACCAAGTTTTGTCGGAATCCGTCCACAACTTTTTGAGATATCCTGCACACAAACAGACAGACAAACAAGCAGTCATAGACTGGTACTTACGAAATCGTCAACTTGACCTTGACCTTGTCTAATAAAAGCTGTCTCTAGAGAAGGTAGCGACGCAAACCAGAAGTTTCTACGATGATTCTGTACCAAACCTCTCATAAAACATCCGATTTTTACCAGAATTTCGACAACCGAGTGTTAAGCATACTTAGCCATTACCAAAAGTGAAAACAGAATTGCGATCCGAGTTAAAACGAACTCGTAACGTCGACCGAAGCAAAAATCTCCATTTCCCCACGCAATTATTTAATATTATTTTATCAAAGTCACAAAACCATAATATTCGGCCATCCACACAACAATCTTTACATAATCCAACGGCTTAGCGAGTCAGGCATGCGACGATAACCTTTATTGGGATAAAAAATGACTTTTAAAACACCATCTTTATCGAAAACACCGTCAGCACGCACACACAAACCTTTACGTGACTCAACGACGCGTTTGCTCGAGCGCGCTGCACCACGTGACGAGCCGTGACGCGGCGAGTGAAATATTTTTTATACAATCTTAAAACGTCTCCAAAAACATCCGATTTTTACCAGAATTTCGACAACCGAGTTTTAAGCGTCCTAAGCGATCGCAAAAACCGAAACAAAATTAAAATGGAAGTTAAAACGAACTCGTAACATCGACCGAAGCAAAAATACTCCATTTCTCCACAGGAATTTACGGAATTATGTTTGACCTCACTGTGACCTTGACCTTTGACCGATTTTGACCAAAATCTAATCAGCGCTAGCCATCAACCTCCTGAATCACGTGGTGTAATTTGACCATTGGTAGCTTCTTCCGTTCTCGAGTTATCGTGCCTACAAACAACACACAAACACACTACACACACAAACAGAGGACGGAAGTCATCAATATACTTACGAAATCTTTAGATTTCGTAAGTAATAAACAAACATGCAAACAGACAGAAGTGAAAACAACCTCCTTCCACCTTCGGTGGCAGAGGTAATAAAGCTCTTTTTAACCACTGACTCACCAACATAAATTTTAAATGAACAGACAAACAAACTTGATATGTATAGGTTGCAAAAAGTACACACCAAGACCAGGAATCCAACCCAGGTCCTCTGGTAAACCATACCAGTGCTCCGCCATCTGAGCTACCTGGGTGATCTGCTGGCCGAGCACACAATTCTCCGACATATGGAGATGTCACTCTCGAACTTGGGTTTGATTCCTGGTCTGGGGGCATGTATTTTTCCCACATATACATATGTTTGTTTCCCTGGTCATTTATAATTGTATTTCTATGCCCCCTGTAGGTAAATAATTGTGGTTCTGGAATTGTCCCCCATGGAGGAGGGGGGGAGGGAGTGGGAGACCCTCTCGTGGACAGGCCGTTGCTGCTCCTATGGTTGGCAGTGAGTGTCCCGGAAGCAGCGGCGGAAAGAGAGTGGCATCTCTATATGTGGGAGAATTATGCATTTAACCTGTGGGTCACCCAGATAGCTCAAATGGCAGAGTATGGGTATGGTTTATCCAAGGACCCACGTACATTTCCTGGCCTGGGCACGTTTTTCCCACATATACATATTATGATATAGATTTGTAGTACTCTCTCAGCGTGTGAGAAAGCTGAAATTTTGCATACTTGCACAACTCGAAGCCAATATCCCAGGGAAAAAAAAAAAATCACAAAGCAGTTGGAAAATGTCCATAAATCAACCCTGTGCCCATCAAGCCTGTGAAATGGTTGTCAACCTATGGTTGTTTGTCAGTGCTCCCCTTCTTAAATTCTGAGCATCTAGCAAGGAAGCAACGTGCCATCTTCAAAGTCTTTGTTATGACTCAGTAGGAGGTTCAAACCACCGACCTCCCAGACTTGGAGTGGACACTCTAAGCGTTACACCACCGAGTCTTCAATGTCTTCTTCCAATCCCATTCTTCCTTTTGAAGAAATTTTCAAATGGGGGTGCACTCTCTGCCTCTGGATATATGGTACCAATAAACATATGACAGTCCATCATGTGATTTTTACAATTTTATATTAAGCTGTCGTCTCAATACTCATGTTACTCGCCCTCCTCGTCGCGACTCTCATGTGAAACGAACATGCATTGAAGAAATCATCAGTGAAATAATTATTTTTCCAACCAATTAAGTGAGCCCAATTTTGAAGTCATTATGTCAGACATTGTTTTTAGACTTTGCAGGAAGCAGAAAGTCTGTAAAAGGTTGCTATGATGGTGGGGGTGTGCATGCATCAGCAATATCAAATCACATAAATGGTCATGTGACATTTATTTATGTAACAATTAACCTGGAATTGGTAAAGTTAGGCAGGATGTGATAAAATTAATATTCACATCTTTATCATAGGCTGGAAGTAAAAACAACGCATAGATGAGCCAGTCATTGTTTTGAGTGCTGTATTGTAATGTGCGACTTTGAAAATCATCTCTGAAATTGGAGGAGAATGTCATTTCTCGGCCTCTTAACCTGGGCAACAAGCATGTCCTATCAATCCAAAATGGTTAACTAATTGCCGGTTTCACCTCAATTTGATACGAACAACTCAGGTAATTCAATGCGAATAGCCTTCCCGAAAGCAACCATGTTCATGGTATCTGCCAAGACCGACATCGCTTGGATAGTCGAGTTCGGATAAAAGGCCAACAGTTTTACAGGAACAGATATGGATCAAAGAGATTGTTATGTCTTCTGACAGACCTGCATTTGCCAGAATAACTACGGTAAGTACAGGAGCTCTGGCAGGGCCAAAAACACCTGCAGAGTAGACCGGAGATTTTGGAGTCGAACAACCACTCTGAGCTTGTGTTATCCCAACAATGGATTCAAAGTAACAATAAAGAAACAAATTGGAGAGAAAGCAATGGAATCTCAAATCAACCCCTTCCAAAACCATGATCGAAGCCATGCTGTTGCGAGGGGATATATATATATATATATATAATGTTGATGAGCATCTTTGGAAACTACAGAATGGGACAGGTCAGCTATAACCAGAGGACTTGGACAACTAATTAAGGACCTGCCTGTCAGCAGCAGCTCCGATGAGCAGAGAAACACCGGAAGTTTGCAACATGAGCCGCATATTCCGTTGCAAAAATAATGAATTCAAATTCATTATTCATCGGTTCACCTCACTGTGTGGGGTGTTGGTCACGTGTGCCGGCTCTACCATGAGCCGGGCCTCTTTCTTCCAGCTGTCACAAAGTGAGCCGCAGGTAGGACAAATGTCTGGAAATTTGGACACACTCCTTGACAGGGTGTTTCAGCCCAATGAGACACCTGAACCGACACACTTGGTTCGCTATAAATAGAAACATCCGGACAGAAAAACTGTCACTGCAAAGTGTGCCGATGGCCAGCAACATACATAGGACTCTGCCGACGACTGAAGCTCATAGAAGAACAAATAATGAATTAATACATGCATGGTATGACTAAGGTGTATGCGTTTCAAAAGACCACTGAAAGCTCTTCATCATTTTCATCATCACCTTGAAAATGAAGTTGCAGGTAGTGACTGTTTGGATACATGTACATTAGCTATACAACTCTTCCCCCACCCCATCTGCCCCTCCACCTCATCTCCTCCTCGTCCTCCCCCTCCTCTCTTTCAGGAGTATGTCAAGGCTTGGTAGATGTATCACATATAGTCCCAACTGAAGACCATTCTGTGTCCAAAACGGCAGACCTGATCCTTTGTTCATACGATCAATATGGAGTCTTGGTTGGATGTACCTTCTGTTTTCCCGAGTAAACAAGTAATGGCCCTGCATCTCAAATACTATCAAGGCTGGATATGCAAAAGTGTACACCTGCAACTCAACCAAGTGAAAACTGTTCATCGCAACAGCTCCCTGAGAATGGAAAATGATCCACACTGATTGTATTCCAGTGTCCTCGTGCACTCGTTATTTAGAACGTTTGAGTTCTGAAATCCATTGTGCACAAAAGCCCGGATTACATGCAAGTACTGCCGATACATGCCATGCGGAAAGCCGACACTATAAATGTCTCAAAGTACGACGGCAGTGTCATGGCCGACAGGCCTCAAGGGTGATGAAGATGTAATAAGAACCACACATAGAGACACAACACATAAGGCAGCTGTAGAGTCTCACAGACAGGCTGCTTTTATCTGTGCAGGTCCAGCACATTCTGTAGGCCCACAGAGAGAGAGAGAGAGTGACAATGCAGCCATGCCGCCTGACAGAACTGGACTGTACCACGTAACGATGGACCTCAAAATATCACATCAAAGAGGACGACTGGAAATCTAACTCACATGAAACCAAAATCTAATTTCAGAGACTGAGAATAATTGGTGCATGGAATCAACAGGAGGGTTGATTGAGGTATGCTAACTGCTGTGGGAAGCAAGGAGAAGCTGATGTGTTGGGCGTTAACCCTTCATCAGAGAAAATCCATCGTTCTTTTTATCCGACAATGCAGGCCAACACTAGCCTTCATGATCAAGACTAGTTTTGCATTCTACCGAGAATAATTCGATACGACTACCAGATTTGGTAGCAGACTTCTACCAGCGAATTAATACCAGACTTGGTGTTGGAATTGTTAGAACGTCTTCTCTGAGGCTGGGAGGTTGGCGGCTCGAACTACACCCTGGGAGAGTCATACCAAAGACCTTAAAAATGGTACCTGCTGCTTCCTTGCTTGACACCGACATTTATAAAGGATAGAGCATGGACATACAACCATAGGTTGGCAACCAATGCACAAGCTTGATGGGCCTAATGTTCTGGCCCACTGCATCATGGAGTGCCTTTGAATGGATTATTTGGCAGATATATGGGCTCTATATAAATGCTGTGGACTATTATTACTCGCACAGTACCCGCCCGAGAGGCAATGTTGTTCCAAGCATGCAACACGTTCTTCTAATAAATTCCTTTATTTAGGCGGTGTATAGGCAACGTACCGCTACCTCGATTGCTCCAGAAAATAAAAAAATAACCCAGGTTACATACATGAAGCAAAAACATGTCCCCTGCTTTTGTGTAGAAAATACATTGTGGTTATATAGCTTGGATAATTCCAATTGCACTGGGACAAAGGCTGACACCAGAGGCCTGAAGCCTGAGGCCTATATATAATGTCGCCTTCACAAGGGTCCATGACGCCGATCGGCTCCAACCTTTTGATATTTGATGATCCTTTTTACAGTCGCTTAAGTTGATTTTACACTGAACGGAAAACTTATAGGGAGGGCATGGCAATTGTGAATATGACACTTCCAAAGATGTCTTCGGCTTACCATAGCACCAAAATGGCACAGGTATACATGATTTTTTTTCAGGTTACAATTGTGGGTGGCGTCAGGCCAGCTGTCCAACCAATGGGTATTGAGCGGACATACTCTACTGGTCAAAAGTTTTAGAACACTCCTGATTTTTCCAGTTTTTACTGAAATTTAAGCAGTTCAAGTCCAGTGAATAACCTGAAATGGTACAAAGCTAAGCGGTAAACTTCCAGAGGTTAAAAAAAAAGAAAAAAAAAAGAGTTTAGGTCACCAAAAAATGAAAAATAATGTAAATTTCAGAGTTGTTAAAAAAGGCCCTTTTCAGGGAACAAGTAATAGGTTAGCAACTGCAGCTGTTCTGCAGCAATGGAAGTACAATTAAGCCTTGAAAGTTGATGCAAACAATTCCTGCAGGTGTCTCAACTTTTGTTGATTATTTACAACCCTCTGTCTGTATAAAAGCAGTGTTGGAACAAACTGTGTTGCTACACCTCTGAGCATTATTTGGACAATATTGCACTGCAGGAAGTAGTATATTGCCATCATATGGCGAGAAAAAGACAATTAACAAAGGAAGACAGACAAACCATTATAACCCTTAAAGGTGTAGGCCTTTCCTTTAGAGAAATTGCAAAGTAAGCCAAGGTGTCAGTGAGTACAGTTTCCTACACCATCAAAAGGCACTTGGTAACTGGAGGAAACTCTGACAGGAAGAGGTCTGGCAGACCCAAAGCCACACACAATCAGTAGACAAGTTTCTGAGAGTCAACAGCTTGCGTGATAGGCGGCTCACAGGAAAGCAGCCTCAAGCACAGCTTAACACTGGTTGAAGTAAGGAAGTCTTAGTTTCAACTGTGAAGAGAAGACTTCGAGCTGCAGGTTTGACAGGTCGAGTGCAGTAAGAAAGCCATTGCTAAGATGGCAAAATAAGAAAAAGAGGCTTGCCTGGGCCATGAAGCACCGCCAGTGGACTACTGAAAACTGGAAGGTCTTATGGACCGATGAATCAAAATTTTAAATCTTCGGTTCATCACACAAGGTTTTTGTACGCTGTCGAGTAGGCGAAAGGATGATTCCTCAGTGTGTGACACCAACTGTCAAACATGGAGGAGGAAGCGTGATGATCTGGGGCCCTTTTGCTGGATCCAGTCGGTGACTTGCACAGAGTGACTGACACTCTGAACCAAAAGGGCGACCACAGCATTTTGCAGCGCCATGCAATACCCTCTGGTCTGCACCTAGTTGGTCAGGGGTTTCATGCCTACAGAAGATAACGACCAAAACATACCTCCAGGCTCTGCAGAACTACCTTAGAAGAAAAGAACAAGACGGTAGGCTTCAAATCATGGAATGGCCAGCACAGTCTCCAGCAAACCCCATCGAGCTGGTTTGGGATGAACTGGACAGAAGGGTGAAACCAAAGCAACCTACAAGTGCAACACATTTGTGGGAACTTCTACAACAGTGTTGGGAAGACTTTCGAACAATATTTGATTTCCATTGTGGAAAGAATGCCACGAGTATGTTCGGCTGTTATATCTGCAAAAGGTGGCACTTTAATGAGTCAAAATTTAGATTAAATTTTGTTCAACAAAACGATTCCATGATTTCTTTTTATATCTGCAATTGTTTATTTGTTCTATGCTTTAATTTCAGAGTACATTGAAACATTAAACTGCTTAAATTTCAGAAAAATACTGGAAAAATGGGGGTGTTCTAAAACTTTTGACCGGTTGTGTACAAAGCAAAAAATAAAATCCACCATTAGGCAATAAATGCAACTTAGTGAATTTCCCCAGTAATTTATGTGGATGCAACCACGTCTTGTCCGTGATTGGTTAAGAATCGCACGTGATATCACTCATGGGTTTCGGCCAATTGTGGACGAGACGTGGGTGTCTGGACAGAGAATTTCTAGGATATGGGGGAGGGGCACCTGCCCAGGGGGAGAGCAGTACTCCATTAAGCTGCGGATCAATGCCTTGTCGGTCAATAAATGTTCAAATGTGCAAAGGAAAGACCTTGCACGATGGAGGATGCCCAGACTGGCTTTATACACCAACTCAGAAATGTGGTTTGCCCAAGAAGATCATGGCTGAAAGTGAGCCCAAAAGTTTGAGTAACTGAACTTCTTCAAGAGGATTGTTAAGGAAGTCACTGGGAGGGATCGCCAGACGGTCCTTTTGGGGCAAGAGCGTGAGAGTGAGATTTGTCAGAGTTGAAAGACATATCCCAAGTGTTTGGCCATCTCGTGATTCTCGCAAGGTCTGCAAAGAGGGAAGAGGCTGCTGCCTGTCTATCTGAAAGATGAGGGCTGTTGCGGCAGAGGGTGGGGTCATCAGGAAACAGATAAAGAGGATTTTCCACAGAGAGTCAGAAAGATCGTTGAATATTACATCATTGTGTGTACCGTCCGTTGGATGAGTGTTAAGGAGGAGTACCCATCTGCCAGCACTGGTTGTTGGTGGATGTGAAAGATTAAAAGAGTAGATGAGTTATCACCAGCACCCTGCAACAAATTCCAAAATTCTGCCACCTCCAGTCAAACATCAGGCCTAGATAGCTGGTTCATGAAGGACTTTGGCAAAAAAAACATTCCCTGGCTGAACCCAGAAAAAAGTGGCTGATACCCTTATTCAACGTGTTGATGTACTGAGACCTGGTCTGCACTGCTTTGAACTTTCATGTTTAGGCGCCAAGGGTACAAGAAATGGGTTCATTTTTGGGGGCGGTAGCAATGCCCTGCAATCCTGAGACATCTTCTTCTAATTTTAACTGACAGCTTCAGAAGAGAACATTAGTGCTCTTCATTTACCCTATGTTCAAACCAATGGACGTTGAAAGAGGAACGAAGAAGTCCATCAAGTCCCTTAACTCATGGGTCACGGTGAGGGTCCATGCTCCACTTTCATAAAGCAGGGCGGACTCCACTGTTGCCATGAACATTTGTTCCTTGATACCGCAAGAGAGTGTCGATTTCCATATTCTTGGAAGTTTGTTGTAAGCTCTCCATGCAGCAGCTCTCCTTTGTTTGACATCCTCGGTGGTTGTGCGAACCAAGGAACCAATACCCTTGAAGTCATTGACTGTCGCAAGTTTTATTCCATCGTTTGATATGATTGAGACCTCTCTCGACTGCTTTAATGCCATGACTTTAGTTTTATGAGCATTAATTGTTCGCCCTATCTTACCGGTGCTTGTTTCGACTCTCTTGAGAAGTTCTTGCACTCGCTCCACTTCTTCGGACAATAAGGCTATGTCATCGGCAAAGTCTAGATCAGTAAGAACCTCCAGTTTGACTCTTCTACTTGTTCTTAATTCTAGTTGGAACCCCAATTCCTCCTCCTTGCCTTTGATAGCATTTCTGAGTTCGTAATGAAGTACTATGGCAAACAGGTAAGGGGGTGAAGGTGTCTCCCAACCTGTAGTATTCCGGTTAGAATTAACGAAAAGTGCTTAATGTACATAATCATCATTAATTGAACAGTTGCAAAGTTATTCAAGATTAATATGACCCTCGTCGTCCTTTTGGGATTAACAATCTGACCCTTGTAGGAAATTTTTACACTTCATTAAAACGTAATTGTCACTAGTCAGTGATGACGTCAATGGTGTCAAAATCTAAAAAAAAATAAAGGTGATTAAAGTGCTCAAAAGAGACTTCTGAGAGTCTAACGACTCTCCAGCCCAAGATACGGTTTTTCCTTTTCTTTATGCTAACAGTGGAGACCACATTGCATTGGCAGTAGGGGCGGACATACAAGGTGTGATCAGCAAGTTCGTAGCATGATATTAAAAAAAAGTCAATTAACAGAATTAATTTTGCTTCCTGGTTTGGACAACAATTTGAGTGAAGCCTGGTGTTGGCTGCACAGCTAGGGTGGCTGGTTTAAAATCTTAGAGTCCTGAGTTGGAGCCCTGTTGTCCGCTGAATGAACACCAGGTGGGGTTGACTCAGCCCGTCATCCTTCCGAGGTCAGCGAAATGAGTACCAGTGAACTGGTAATAGGGGCACAGCATCAGCGGCACCTGGCAGCCGCTACCTGGCAGCCAAGCTGCCATACACAAGAAAAATAAGAAGACAACAATTTGATATTAATGATTAATCGATTAATTATATCATAGAAACCAAGGGAAAATTATATTAAATACCAGCAGGGGTACCCAACGTTGTCTGACGCTCTTCTAATCCTGTTGGATTTTTTAAAAATAATAATTTGTGTGGGGTCTAAAACACTTCCTTTCACCCATGAAGCAACATGGTTGGGGATCATTTAATATTACCGTTTACACAGCTACAAAGGCTTAATTTTTTTTTTTTTAATCCACCTTTTTTCAGAGCTTTCAAAAAAATGTTTTGCCAAAAACACTCACAGGTGCTCAATGATGAACCTTTGAAAGTTTGACGGTGTTTGGCAATCTGAGAAAAATGGTGACACACACACACACACACACACACACACACACGTCTTCTTTTTTTTTGTATGCATAGTCAAGGCTTGTGGAAGAGCACTGAATGAATCAGGACACAATAGGACAAAAAGAACAGCAGAAAGGGAGGGAGGGGACACCGATAGCAGAGCTGACAGCCAAGACAGAGGGAGGTGGACAAACAGGGACAGGAGAGGATACATGGGGTGGACAAGAAACTCTCAGGAGAGAAAACTGGAAAGTTGGAGGGAGGAGGGATTTGGGTGGGGTGGGGGTTAACGAGGGTAGAAAAGATCATGGTTTTGGATTGGGGACAATCTGAGATGGTGGAGAACAGTTAGTTGTCTTGGAGACCTGGAGAGAAGGATGAGATTGAAGGGGATGTGGAAGTTGGTTCTATAGGTGGAGAAAAAAAAAAAGAGGAACGAATGAGTGGAGGTGAGCAGTGATCCTGGATTTAGATAGTTTCACCAGAAGGGGGTTGATGGTGGACCGTGTGTGCCCTGCAGAAACCTGGGGGAGGGGGGACAAAGCATAGAAAGAGCAGAGTGTGCAAGACCAGAAAGGAGGCGGCAGAAAACAGAGGGCACCGACCTGTCTGCGATAGGGAAGTGATAGGCATATAGACTCAGCTTCATTGCGGGAGATTACAATGATCTTAAAGGCCTTGGTTTGCATGGCGTCAAACTGAGCAAGATATGAGGCAGGGGAGCCAGCCCAGAGATGAGAGCAGTATTCCACCAATCTGCGGATGAATGGATGAAAGCCTTGTCGATGAATAGAAGTTCAGGTGTGCCAAATTAAAAACGTCATATGAAGGAGCATGCCCAGTCAGCAGCTGGCTTTGGAGGACAATTTTGAAATGTGGTTTGCCCAAGAAAGATCATGGCTGATAGTGAGACCCAGGAGTTTGAATGACTGAACTTCCTCAAGAGGCTTGTTGAGAAAGTAGAAATGATGGGTTGCCAGACAGTCCTTTCAGAGAGAGACAGTGAGAGTGAGATTTGTCAGGATTGAAAGATGTTTTCCAAGTGTTTGAACAACTTGTGAATTTTTTTCAAGGTCTGAAAAGCGGGAAGAGGCTGCTGCCTGCCTATCAGAAGGATGAGGAATGTCACAGCAGAGAGTGGAGTCATCAACAAATAGATAAAGAGGATTTTCCAGAGAGTCAGAGAGATCGTTCATGAAGATCAGGAACAGGACTGGGTGCAGAACACTGCCTTTGGGGACTTCAGCCTCGACAGAACGAGGAGATGAAAAGATTCTGTTGAGTGCCACACATCGACTACGAGAGGTGATGAAGTCAGTAAGCCATGTGTGGAGTCGGCCTTGGATGCCATAGGTAGAGAGTTTGGAGAGCAAGACAGGATGCCGACTGTATCAGAAGCTCAAGATATGTCCAGAGAGATGGCCTTGATCTCATGTTTGATATTGAGAGCCTCCATCCATTGTTGGGTGAGTAGAAGCAGCATGTCCAAGGTAGAGTGACCTGGTCTGAAACAGAATTGATGATCTGAGATGAGGCTGTTGGAGAAAAGGAATGATTTCACATAAACTGCGATGATGGATTCCATGACCTTGCTGATGATTGGAAGTAAGCCGATTGGTGTGTCGTTAAGGGGATCTGTTTTTTGCACCTATTTATGTAATGCGGTGATGTCGGCGGATTTCCAAGCAGATGGAAGATGACCGAACGCAAATGACAGGGTGAAAAGGGCAGAGAGAGGATGAGAATGAGCAGCAGAGCAGGTTTTTTTTTATAGATTAATCAAAACTAAGAGATTGAAAAAGAAACAGAAAAAGGAGAGTTGCGATGCAATGATGATGATGATGATCATCAGGACCCTAGGATCCCACACCCACCACCCTAATCATTAAGCCAACACCAGGCATCAACTGTCATCCTGGTGTTTCGTACACAGGGTGAGGCATCAATGCGTGCGCCGTCTGTTGGATGGACATCAACCCAGAGGATCCATCTGCCAGCACGAGTGGTTGATGGATGTTATAGATCGCATGGAGTATTTCACAGAGAGAAGGTGAGTTACTGACAGCACCCTGAACAAATTACAAATTCCTGTACCGTCAGTCGAATGTCCGGCCTGGCCTACCAGCTCGTGAAAGACGGGCTAAAACCATACAACCAATTCCCGGCTGATGCCGCGAGAGGGTAGGAATAATAGGGCCGTTAAAAATAGTGGTAGTAATTTTGTGGGTGGGATCGGAGGGAGATGGGGGGGCCCGGGGGGGTGGGGGAGTGGGAGGCATAGTATATCTGCATAAAGAAGAACCGATATTGTTTGAATGTGCCATCTCAATATTCCTGACCCTTCTCTCCATCCTCCATTGGCAATTATTTTACGTTAACTGTTCATTGTTTGTGTCTTTTGTCATTTTTCAACCTCCCATCCTCCTCCCCCCTCACCACCCACCAGCCCAACCCTCTGTGTGTAAAGGAGTCTAATTGTGACATTAAATAGAATTGGAGTGAAAGTTTGTCCTGTGTTCATCCTGTGTCTGGGCCCAATGGGAATTATGCTGTTGTTTCAATTGTGTGTGGGGGAGGGGGGGGGGGAAGATAAGTCTCAGAAAAAATCCATGTTTGTATATTATTACTGCCATTATTCATTTTTATTATTATTATGACTATTTATATTGAAATCATTGTATTTAATATGGAGATGTTTTTACTTAATGTGGAGAAGCTTTCATTCCCGCCATTAAGAAAATTTGGAGAAGGTGAGCGCCGGAAGCGTTGCCAAACGCAGTCAGATCGAGCTCGGAAGAGACGTCCCGTCAATCATCAGTAGTGGTCACACCATGCTGAAGAAGCCCAGTAGGCAGAAACACATTTATGGATTGACCACTGCTCCTCCCTGGCCTTGATGCCGATGTAACGTTGAGCCATTAAGGCCCCATCTTTGACAGAGCAGAAATCCGTCCATGGGTGGAGGCAACGCATGACGTGCTGTTCGACCATTGGGCAATATGGAGTGCCTATTTGTAATATATGATCAAACACACACACACAAACACACACACACAGTTAGGGGCTGGGGGGGGGGCAGGGGTGGGAGGCCATCTTCCACTAGTCACTGGAAATATGTCCTCCAAGAGGCCGGTGTCACGGCATCGAAAAGGACAGGCGGCTTGAAGCGAGTGCGGATATTTCAATTTGATATTCAAAGGAAACCAATTAAAATAGGGCAATTTGGTTTTTCATTACATTTGCAATGTGTCAATCTCGAGGTAGAATAAGCATGAAATTCCGATGTACCATACTCTGTAAAAGCTCGTTGGTGCTGGCAAAACAGGTTCTTGGCGAGGGTTATACTGGGTGGTTTGCCATTGCCTTCCCAGCGGTAGTCATGGCAGGAATTTGGAATTTGTTCAGGATGCCAGTGATTGCTCACTTACCCATCACGAAGGACATCTAAAACATCTTTTAACATCCAGCAACTAATGCTCGGAGACATGACATCAGTTTAACATCCACCCGAGGGATGGCACACACGTTGATGAATCACCCTGGTCAGGATCCTGGCTGAGTCAGGATTCGAACCCTCAGGATTCGAACCGAGGCTAGACAGCTTAGAAACAAGTGTGCATACCTCTTGGCCATCTTGCCAGCCCAAGCATTAAATACAGTTCTTCCTAAATATAAATAAACATCGCTTCACAGGATTTGAATAAAACCAAAAGTGTAACTATAATATGGTATTATAACTTGTTTTTGTCATTTTTTTGTGTGATAGTCACTGCTGACAGTCATACTGTTTGTTTTTCAATATTCAAGGCTTACTTAATGATTTTGGCAGCCTATCAACCTGCTCGGCCTGATGCTCCCCAGATATACCGTATCAGAAGATGTTAACTTATTTAGTGTAGAGTCTATTAATTACATGAGAGAGAGACAGTAGTCAAAAGATACTTCTACTAGAGGCATCACTCGAGTACTGATGTCTACTGCAGAGAGAGAGTAGACGAGTTGACTCAGATCAGTAATCTTTCAGATTGCTGAATTAAGATGATCTCTGAATAGAATCGTGACTCTATCTCTCCTATCTCTCTAGATCTCTTAGCATAGATCCTCATCTAGATAGGAGATAGTAGCTTGATCGATCTA
This sequence comes from Eptatretus atami, assembly GCA_035128595.1. Taxonomy (NCBI): domain Eukaryota; kingdom Metazoa; phylum Chordata; class Myxini; order Myxiniformes; family Myxinidae; genus Eptatretus; species Eptatretus atami. Next base: position 172,778,281 of record CM068952.1, on the reverse strand, counting down.
TCTCGCATATCTGAGAGACTAGTGCGGAGATAAGTACGTACCGTAATCTTACTGCTGAATAGAGAGTTACTCTATCATCTGATCTAGTGACCATTCGATCATGACTGTCGAGTAGTGATCGACGAAGAGAGAGACCGTGATGTGAGACCGAGCGGATAGATATAGGATGACGGAGAGAGAGCTATCATCTCTCCCCAACTACAAATCATTTGAATTGTTGGAGGAACTGACATGGCACATTCGATGGAAACAAATGTGCGGAGATACAGTAGGATCAGTGCGGTGCTAAAATGTAGCAAGTTCAGCACCGTGTGAATGTGCAGTACGATAATCACCAAAAGCTGCACTGATACCAGCACCGTACGGATGGCCAGCAGCAATATGGGCAGCACACAAGTATGCAATAACATCAGCGAAGTGCACAGGCGCAGTGCCATGTGTGATCACTGCCCATATGTAGGGTACAGGTACATGATGATGGTAATGATGTACACCCATTATTCTTTGGAATCCTTTGTTCACATAAACAATCACACTGGGTTAATGTAAAACACAAAGGAGGACTGGATCTGAACCGGTGAATTTATACCTCTTTAGACTTTGCCTTTTGACATTTTAACCCAATTATTAGTTAGCCTTCTCCACATTCTCAAAATAAGGGTTTGTTCAAAATTTGATGATGAAATCTCAAGTGGTAAAATCGTTTTTGGCCTGGACAGACACAAACACACACAGAAGCAATTGCAAAACCTCATCTCCCATTACCCTGCGGCGGGAACTAACGAGGTTCATTCATTTAATTTGCAGCCTGCAGCTGCTGGTTGCATCACTGCTGGGAGTGCAGCTGTGCCACTGATGTAGAACTCCCTGTAGGTTAGAGCAGGAATGTGTAATTTGTTGAGGCTGTGGGCAACAGCTCACCTACTCTTCATGAATGATGCCGAGGGATCTTTAACATCCACCAACTAATGCTCGCAGAACTGGACATCCAGTTTAACATCCATCCGATGAACGGTGCCACACATTGATGGATTACCCTGCCTGTGAAACACCGGGATGACAGTTTTATAGCTGGGTCAGGATTCGAACCAGGCTAGACAGCTCAGCGGCAAGTGCACGTACATCGAGGCCCTCCTGCCAGCCCTACTAACAAGGTAATCAACAATCAAAGCAAGTCATCTCCCA
>CM068952.1:172749414-172764949 GCA_035128595.1 Eptatretus atami | reverse complement strand
CTATAATTACATGAGAAGAGAGACATAGAGACATAGGAGACATAGAGACATAGAGACATAGAGACAGAGAGATAAGAGATAGAGAGATAGCAGAGATAGGGAGAGGATAGAGAGATATAGGAGATAGAGAGATAGAGAGGACAGTAGAGAAGAGAGACAGAGAGCAGAGCAGACAGAGAGACAGAGAGACAGAGAGACAGAGAGACAGAATGAGACAGAGAGACAGAGAGGGAAGGAAGAAAAGAGAGAGATCATCTCCCCAACTACAAATCATTTGAATGTTGAGGAACTGACCATGGCACATTCGATGGAAACCAAAATGTGCGGAATTACAGTTAGGATCAGTGCAGTGCTAAATGTAGCAAGTTCAGCACCGGTGGAAAGTTGCAGCAGTAGATACAAACAAAGCTGCACTGATTTACCAGCACCGTACGGATGGCCCAGCAATATGGGCAGCACCACAAGTATGCAATTAACATCAGCGAACGAGCACAGGCGCAGTGCCATGTGTATCCTGCCCATATGTTAGGGCTACAGGTACATTGATTTGATGGTAATGATGTACACCATTTTCTTTGGAATCCTTTGTTCACATTAAACAATCACCACTGGGCTAATGTAAAACACAAAGGAGACTGGATCTGAACCGGTGAATATACCTCTTTAGACTTTGCCTTTTGACATTTTACCCAATTATTAGTTAAGCCTTCTCCACATTCTCAAAATAAGCGGTTGTTCAAAATTTGATTGATGAAATCTCAAGTGGTAAAATCGTTTTTGGCCTGGACAGACACAAACACACACAGAAGCAATTGCAAAACCTCATTCCCCATTACCCTCGGCGGGAACTAACGAGCGTCATCATTTAATTTGCAGCCTGCAGCGTGCTGGTTGCCATCACTGCTGGGAGTGCAGCTGTGCCACTGATGAGACTCCTGTAGGTTTAGAGCAGGAATGTGTAATGTTGTTCGAGAGAGGCTGATGGGCAACAGCTCAACCTTACTCTTCATGAATGATGCCCGAGGGATCTTTAACATCCACCCAACTAATGCTCGCCAGAACTGGACATTCCAGTTTAACAAATCCATCCGATGAGACGGTGCCACACATTGATGGATTACCCTGCCTGTGAAAACACCGGGATGACAGTTTTATAGCTGTGGTCAGGATTCGAACCAGGTTAGACAGCTCAGCGGCAAGTGCACGTACATCGAGGCCCTCCGCCAGCCCTACTAACAAGGTAATCAACAATCAAAGCAAGTCATCTCCCAACATTTCCACGAATTCTCAAAAACCCCCTTTCCTTCCACTCTCGATGCAATTTTATGTCCCAGGAGGCCGAGGGGGTTCATCGACCAACTTGGTTCTTGTCTATGGTATCTCTTGATCATTCAATCATCCCCTTCCCTAAGCCCACAAGCTTGCCACCACTTTGTGTCACAGCAGTACTTTAACTTACATAATTTTAAACCACCTGGCAGAGGAAATGCCCTCCTTCTGAGAGGCTTCCATGTTTGTGTTTGTTGATCATATTTGTTTTTCTTCCTTTGTCGCACTTCAACCATCTCGAGGTCCATGTTACCCTGACCCTCCAGTTATTACTGCCCAGAGAAGCCCCCACATTCTCCACTAAAAATAAAGATTTTTTAGACAATGATTCTTAATTTTAAGCCATAAAAATTCGTTTTCTCCTTTCACCAATGAACAACAGGAACATTGATTAATTATTGACACAAAAAAGCAAAAATTTAGCCCATTCTCCTCCTCCAGTATGCCCCATTAATCCGTCTCCCCCAATACGCCTCTTTCATTATCCTCCCTCCCATATTCTTTAACAAATCGACTCGCAACCTCTTCTGCCTTTCTCCCACACATTTCTTTCCCCATTCTCCTTCCTTCCCCTCCATCCTCTCCCTTTTTCTCAATTTACAATGCCGCCACCCCCTACTCCACCTCCCCATCGCCATGCAATAATTGACGATGCCATTCGAAATATCCGCATCAATTTTCTTAAGTTCCCCATGTGCAGCATCTCAAGTGTATCAGTTATCTTAATCAGAGGCAGTCAGGTTACCTAAACAGGTAAATCTCACAACCTGCAAAAGTAAACATTCCGCAGCCCAGAACGAAGGTGAAGATGGATGCAGAAAAACGGAAAAAAAAATTCCAACATGAGAAGCTTTAACTGAGACCAAGACTCTGCCGACACCTGTTTCGTATTAGACCAACACCGGGAGTGGCTTTATCGCCTTTCTCAGAGGAAAGTGCCCTGAGATCAACTAAACATGTTTTCCCCTTCGTAGCTAAACAGACGCAGCTCGCGGACCTCGCCGGCGGACGTCTCGACTCACTGTTCCGCGTTCAAGGTAAAACTGCAAACGGAAACCATGGACAGAGAGAAATGGTTACAAGTATTGTTTCACTCAAACGGATAGTGCTGGAACTATGAAGCCGCCTGCACGCTCCTTTATCCATGAGGAAATTGACAGCCGTCGAGCACGCTCGCTGAAACGGAAACCGAGCGGCTCCGTGACCGAATCCCACTCTGTGGCGTACAAAAGGTAAACTCAGCATGCTCGGTCTGCATCACGAAAAGAATACGCGAAACCCGCTTTTCCGTTAACCAGTGTAACAGTCTATTTTATTGTCGGATTCTTGATCTCCGTTTCCATGGCAACCGCACAATGGTATATGGCAAGGCGATTTTACTGGACAACCCACCGTTTTTGAAAGATAAAGTCAATCAAAGTGCATACTTATAAGATAGCTAAAAGTGCAACGAGTCATCCCTGCCTGAGAAAACTAATTCACGAGTCAATGGCGTCATAAGAAATGGTTCTCCCTTTAAAATTCATCACAGAAGGCCCGGATGCCCTGGAAAGCCTGCAGCAGTTCCCTCAAACCACACTTCTTCCTGCCATGCCTGCCACATGCAGAGATGAAAACACTTCAGATTCTTGACAAGCAGAATTGTATTTATAAATATGCATAAAGGACACATTGCCGCAGCGGTTAACCACAGCGTGTCGTCACTTCCAATCCTCACAAGGCCTTTTCCGTTGAGGTTGCTTCCACTGCTTCGAGTCGCACAGCCCGTCTGGAATACACGTCACGCTGGCAGCCATATTGGAAGCTTTCTGTCCCATTCCATTGCAAACTGTACATGCTATCAGTGTGACAAAGCGGTAGGCGACATGCGTGGTCGCTACATATATTGCAACTAGTCATACAGTTTTTGACGGATCGGGCTGAAAAAATTTTTGACAAAGAGGTTGATTATAGTGCGCATAAAGCACTGAAGCCGATTTTTGATTTTCGAAAAAAAAATATTAAAAAATATTTTTCGGATTTTTTTCAAAAATTCAAAAGTCCCGTTTGCTAGGCAACGGTTGGCGTCCATAGCAACGGTGCTCAAAAGCATTACAACTAGAAACCTGGTATGAACCTACCAGTCAAGTTTCATCAAAATCGGTTGACTCCTCTTGCCTCCAGAGCTGTCCATTACATACAAACAAACAGACAAACGGAAAACCTGAGAATAGTGGTAGTCTCGCGACCACCATAATCGGGAACAAGGAAATTTGCACATAGATAATTTAACGAGCATACGGTCCGACAGGGATGGTGCACAGGAGCGCACTTTTCCGTTGAGCTGCCTCATCTGGGTTTGATTCTTGATCAAGTATAACTATTATCCTGGTGTTTTAGCAGGCAGAGCGTTCATCGCTAAGCGGGTCGTCCCTCAGACGGACGTTAGAGAAGGCGTCCCATAGCTGGCATTAATTGGTGGATGCTAAAGATCCCGCGGTGGCCTTCGTGAAAAGTAGGCGAGATTATCGCCGCAATCTGAACAATTACAAATTCCTGCCTCTTCAGTCGTTAAAGGCATGCCTCGTCCACCCCCTTCTCCCCTTTCTCACCAAATGTTTCACTCCAGGCCAGTTCAGGTTAATTGCTGTTTCCATTATCATTTCAACCAAGCTAATGCGAACCAAAGATATCCATCAAGTAGCTGCGGCAATTTAACTTAGTAGAGCCTGGTAAAGTGGGGGGGGGGGGACACCATAATGCCATCGTTGTATCTTTATGACTTCATTCACTTCAGCAATTCTCAATATCACTAATTGTGACGTCACTACAATAATAAGACATGCAAGGCCAGAAAAAGGAGAGGAAGAAGAGAAGAAGAGAGGGAAGAAGAAGAGAATAGGAAGAAAGAAGAAGAGGAAGAGGAGAAGAAGAGGAAGAGGGAAAGAAGAAATGAAAATGTCCAAAATTATTAGATAAATTTATTGGAGGTGCACCTTCAAAAATATTTGTAAAAATAAATGTGAATCTAAAAAATATTTGAATTTTGTTTTTAATTCGCATCAACGTGGAACCACTCCTCGAGCGTCTTTGGGCACCACCGTCGAGTTGTCAGCAGAGAAAGGAAAAGTAAATAAAACAAGAGTGAGAATGCTTTGCAATACATTGTCCCCGACCGATGTGATACAATCATACAAATCAAAAAAGGGCACAACTCCGTGAAAATTGAACAAAACGCCCTGAAACTCAAACTTGTTCTGTAACTTATCATAATAAAGCCATGTACCACATTTCAGTTGAAGATGTTAAAGGGTATGGGGGAAAAAGTCTGAAAAATCACAGTGGGACAGTCATACAGAAAGCAAATCTCTAGTCCCCTCCGGTGAACTGGTAGGGAACGAATAAAATGAAAGTTTAGAAATAATATAATAAATTAACACACTTTATAATTGACAGTTTTGAGACAAATAAAAACAGAGATCCCCTCATTGGTGGAGTCGTAACATGTCTGAATAACGTCCGACGTAAATGCCACGACAAACATCGTGAGACAAGGTGCAGAGTTAAAGGCGGAATTGATTTATGTTCCTCTTGTCCCCTTCTACCCTACCCTCCCAAGCCACATTAGGTCACATGCGGCGTTCATCTAGAAACCTCCAGCTGCCCACGTCCCAAGTCAAGGTTGTTCCCCACCTGCATGCATTTTGTCTCCTTATTCTCCCGAATGTAAAATTGGTCTTCCCCTCGTTTGTTGGTCTCGTCCTTCTCACTTCAGCATTTCAAATGCACTAACCCATCACCACTCATATGCTCACCCATGCACCTCCATAATCTTCCTTTTTGTGACATGATCGAGGCTTGTGGAAGAGCAAGAGCGGAATGGAATGAACAACATGGAAAGGGGAAACACCAACAGCAGAGTTAAAGTGATGGTGAGATGAAGGGGGGAGAAGGACACACGCTGAATGAAGCACAGCAAGAAGAGGAAGGGGAAAACAGGGATGAAACAGAAAAGGAACAAAACCAAACCTAGAGAGCTAACAAAGGAAAAGAGTTCAGGAAGAAGGGGGGGGGGAAAATCACAATAACCGGAAAAAGGGACGCTAATACGAATGGGGTCAGTTGGGGTTGAAGAGAGCCTGCCCTTTGTCATTCAGCTCCTCCATGAGTTTACACCTTTGCATAAAGAACTCGAAATGATTACTTTTGAAAATTTTCACAAGGAATGTGTGGTACAACTAAGAATGCAGCCAAGAAGCCATAATCTACCAGACCTGCATTCTCCCTCCTTATCATGAGATGACCGCGGCCCCAAGGAAAAGATTCACTTAGATACCCCCCCCACACAACAATTAGTTTTTGCGATTGACTTTGCACGGTTAAAGCTGTAACCGGCTGTGGAAGCCTCCGCTGAGCAAGCAAGCTTTCTGCAGCCCCACGAGACTCAAACAAAGCAATGGACATGGCCTTTTGCTTTGAGCGAAGGAATAAGGTGGATGTACAATCTGCAATCAGGTGGATACAATATCCCACCTATGTTTCGAATAAATGGATTTGGAATTAATCTTGAGGTCCAAAACTCTGCTAATCGATGAAAGGGGATAGGACAATTAAGTCGGTGTATTACACGAGGAAGTTCAACGCAGGAGGCCATCAGGCCCATTAAGCCTGTTACAATGGTTGCCAACCTTATGGTTGTTCGTCCGAGTTCTATCCTTTTTAGATGCTCAGCGTTAAGCAAGAAGCAGCATTGTACCATTTTTTAAGTTGTTGGTGTGAACTTGGCCAGGTTTGAACCACCGACCTCCGAGACTCAGAGCGGCCCGAACCAGTTCGCCACGAGGACGAAAAATCGAGAAAATACCAAACAAGACAAGCAACTCAAATGAATGGCTATCAATGGGAAAGCCAAACATAGCAGATGTGTGTATCGCCCCACGCCAATGTCATGTGCCTAATGCAAGCACATTCGGGGCCTTCCCCGCCGTGCCATCGGGGAAGACCCACGCTGTGATTTAGAGCATTCTGCACGAGCGGCCCAGCATCTGTTAGTAAAGAATAGTCCCCGTGACACCCAAAAATCACCCTCAACCCGCCGACTATTTTGTCAAACACAGACGACGGAAAACACAACTCATTGCATGACCCCTGACAAGGTGGTCATGAAATAACGGCTCTCGTCAACGTCGTTAAAAATAATCAACGTTTATGTTTGTTCATTGTCACACGCATCCTTGGCTATTTTGCACAATGGTCATCTGATGGGAAATTTATTTTACCGTGAAGATTCCCCCCCCCCCCCCCCCCCACCAAGTGTGCGGCAACGACCTGTTGGACGCGTCGCTTTGCCGGGTGATGGAAATGCTGCTGCTTCACTCCTACCTGTGTACGCCCAGGTCTGTCTCCCGAAGAAGACCGCGATTCGGTTCCTTTCTCTGTTGTTCCTCTCCCTTGGCCAGGTCCATGCGTAACCTGCGACGGAACAAACACATTCAAGCCGGGATAGTGTTGGACCCAAGGCAGAAAATACAACAGTGACGCACGCGCACATACATTTTTGAAAAATGAAGATGTCACTACTGTCCATCGGCACACAAGCGATCCTTCCGAAACTCAGGACTTGATTCACAACGCATGATCAGTCATCGCACAACACTCCCAGTGGCCTAACCACAGAGTGGACGCTTACTCCGACATCTGTCACCTTGTTTGGCAAGTGGGGTGGCATTCTCCATCACTCCTTTGCATCAAGCTCTTTCAGATTTTGTGATTACCATAGTTGTTGTTGAATCTGTAATCGAATCTCCAACACACTGCACATTGGATTCACCGCTCCACTAATACTCGTTTCCGTATTCCGCATGGACCGGCACAGCCGTTCGTTGCAATGCCGCCCCCGTGCATGAACGTCCTGATGAAAGCTTGTTGCCCAACCGTTCTTCTGTGGAATTCCATTAATGCGAGGGGCTGAAGAACTGTACCAATACCACCATAACTCAATCATCACATCACCGGGGTTCGGTGTCACGGAAGACTTATGCTTGCTCTGTTTAACAATCCTCAACACCATTTTCTAGCCTCTTAAAGATGATCATGATGGTGTGCTGGAGATTGAAAATGAAACCTGTCGTCTACCACTTCACTTTCATCCAACATTCCCCCCCCCCCTCACTCCCCACTCCCACAGATGACTCAGCGATGGCTTGGATTGTTGGAATTGTCCTGATGAAGGAGTCTGCTCGATAAGCTAAACTCGATAAATGTCTTCTTATTCAGATATGATGCTCGGAAAATAGAAGCAACAAGACCGTTCCCCGACAACATACAGTGCCTTCAGAAAGTATTCCACACCCCTCAACTTTGGCACATTTTGTTGTTACAGCCTGAATTTAAAATAACTTAAATTAAAAAATGTGTCACCAATCTACACATAATACCCCATAATGACAAATTGGGATTTATTTATTTATTTAGAAATTTACAAAATAAAAAAAAATGAAAACCTGAAACTCTCAAATCAATAAGTGCTCAGCCCTTTGTTATGACACCACAAATTGAGCTCAGGACATTCAATATCCTTTGATCATCCTTGAGATGTCTCTTCAACTGATTGGAGTCCACCTGTGGCCAATTAAATGATTGGACATGATTTCGAAAGAAACACCTTTCTATATAAGGTCCTACAGTGACAGTGTTGTCAGAGCAGAAACTCTACCATGAAGTCCAAGGAACTGTCTGTAGAACTTCTGAGATAGATTGAGTAAGCATCGCTCTGGGGAAAGGGTACAAAAATTTATAGAGTGTTGAAAGTTCCCAAGAGCACAGTGTGAGCTCCATCATGAGGAAATGGAAAGAACATGGAACTACCCAGACTCTTCCTCGAGCTGACTGTCTGACCAAACTGAGCAACCGGGCAAGAAGGATCTTAGTCAGGGAGGTGACCAAGAACAAAATGACCACTCTGACTGAACCACAGAGTTCCTTGGCTGAGATGGGAGAACCTGCCAGAAGGACAACAGTCTCCATCGGACTTCACAAATTCTAAGCTTTATGGAGAGTGGCCAAACGGAAGCCACTCCTGAGAAAAAGTCACATGACAGCACGCCTGGAGTTTGCGAAAAGGTCGTGAAAGACTCTGAGAGCACGAGGCAAAAGATTCTGTGGTCTGATGAGATGAAAATTGAACTCTTTGGCCTTAATGTAAGCACAACGTCTGGCAGAAACCAAGCACAGCTCATCCCATCTCACACCATCCCTTACTGTGACGCACGGTGGTGGCAGCATCACGCTATTTGGGATGCTTTTCAGCGGCAGGGATGGAACTTGTAAGGAGAGAGGGAACAATGAAAGGAGTCAATTACAGGCAAATCCTTGAGGAGAACCTGCTTCTGAGTGCAAAAGATCTTAAATTGCGGCGAGATTTACGTTCCAACAGGACAATGACCCAAAACACAGCCAAAACAGCACTGGAATGGCTTCAGAACAAGAACATGAAAGTCCTTGAGTGGCACAGCCAAAGGCCAGACTTGAATCCAATTGAGAAACTGTGGAAAGACTTAAGATTGCTGTTCACCAAACACTCCCCCATCCAACTTGACAGAAGCTTGAGCAAATCTGCAAGGAAACAATGGGAGAAAATCCCCAAATCCAGATGTGCAAAGCTGGATACAGACATACCCAAGAAGACTCGAAGCTGTAATCGCTACCAAATGTGCTTCTACAAAGTATTGACTCGGGGGTTGAATACTTATTGACACAAGATATTTCAGATTTTCATTTTCAACAAAATTTGTAAAGATTTCTAAAACAACATTGGTTTTATATCGTCGGGGACAAAAAAAACTTTTAAATTTAATCCATTTTAAATTCAGGCTGAAACACAACAAACAACATGTGACAAAGTCGAGGGGTGTAATACTTTCTGAAGGTACTGTTATGTAACGAAGCTCGTCGATACTCATAGTTATAAGCAAATCACATCCCCACATGCCAGCAATTCTCAGGAAAAGGAAAGATGTCCAATTCACAGACCAGGAACCAAGCTGGCACGGTAGGCACTCCTTCTAGCTTTAATTATCCTTTACAACTACAGGTTGGCAGGGTAGCTTAAACAGTAGTGTGTTCTTCTCCTTGAGCTGTCTGGCTCTGGGTTCAATTTCTGGCGAGGAATTTGATCCAAACAGTTGCCGGAGCAACGCCAGTGTGCACCACAGAGTACGCCTTCATTCCAAGGACACGTTAAGCCGGTTTCCTGTCTGTAGTGAACATTTTCATGTCGTTGTTTTTTTTTTCTGAAGCATAACCCCCCCCAAAAAAACATTCGTTTTGGTAGAAACATGTTGGGAGATTGACGTTGTGGTCGTTCGGCGACTGTCGCCACAAACTCAATCATGGTCCTGCGTAAAACGGCCAAACAGTCTGACGTAACTCATTCAACTTGTCCAAAGTAAGACCAATCAGGGGCTTGGTCATGTTCCCCAAGGGCCATAGACCCCAAATGCTCAGAATCCAAGTTCTTAATCCCATGTACAAGACGGTGTTCGTCCATCCATGGGACCATACTCTGTGCGGAGCGTCGCGTGCTGCCTAAGCGGTCTCCTTTGGCTATTGGGCACAATCCTGGGACGGGCGTGTTTGTCTACGGTCTAGTAGTATATTTATTTATTTATTTTTCACAATGATCGATCTGAGAGCTCATGGTGTACTCGCACCTTCATCACAAACCATGGAAGTTAGTTGTACGTGAATTATGAGGACATTGGAGACAGGTATGTTCCCGTGCACCTTGAGCTCGGGGTTTAGATGGGAACACCAGAGGCCAACCGGACTCAATTAATTAAATAAAAGGAATGGGATCCAATGTTCGAGCTCCACCGTTGTTGTTTCGTGAGAAGCCTGTGGCTGCTTAGCCGCATCATTTTCTGGAAGCGTGGCTGTGCCGCTGATGCAGTGCCCCCCCCCCGTTTACCAGTAAGCAGTACTCATTTTGCCGACCTCGAAGGATGACAGGTTGAGTCAACGCTTCACCGTCACGACGGGGGTTGACGACTCAAGACCCCAAGATCTTAAGCGAGCCACGTTAACGTTAAGCCATTTACGAGCCTTGGATCTCTGTCAAGAACAATGCATTCTTACGGACGGCATTGTTCGACCAAAAATGGCATGTAATATATATTAAAAAATTATATAATATATATATATATATACATATATACATATCACACCAAGCGATGCAAACCGTGTGCACCGGGAGGGGCAACGGTGACGCGCGCTCCCAGGCACGTACGCGCTCCTTTTCGCGCACCGTCCGCACGAAGTCGATCGACAACTTGTTTGGACGCAACGAGCGATGGACAACGGGTAGGTGCTGCGCACGTTGAGCTTGGCTCGTCCGGACGTGTCGAACCGCGACCTCGACCGTTCAGTTGGTCTCTGCAGGTGTCCGCCCGTCCGTGGACAATTTGCACCCTTGTTTTCCCTTCCGTCCCCGTTCCCGGCTCTCTGCCGCAGCACGCGGCGAGAGCACGACCTGCGTACCTGCGAGCAGACAGGCTCGAGGAACAGCAAAGAACCGCGCGCGGCATTCTCCGAGGTTCGACGGACGTGGTTCCTTCAGGTCGCGCGCGCCTCGAGATCGTAAATAAAAAGGGGAGAGGAATCGTCGCGAGACGGGCGGTGGAGAGGGCGGGGTGAGGGGGGTGTGTGGCTCCAGCCCCTCGGCTCCAGCCCCCATCCCTTCTCAACACGCTGCCGCTCGCTCCCTTCCTCCGCCTCCCCCTCCCCTGCGCCACACAGCTCCGCCCACTTCCTCGTGGAACGAGCTCTGCCAGGTGATGAAGAGGTTCGAGTACGAGCACCGATCACGCGAATTCCCTCGCACGGCACACCACGTGTACATGACGTCCACACCGTCAAGCAGGTCAGCGATTGCACCGAGTGGATCCACGTGCTGAGTTCGCAACATCGAGAGCACGGATCGCGGTCTGCTTGTGGAAGTCACGGGTCGTCAAAGAGAAGCACGATCACGTCTACAAAGTACGTACGGCATAATCTGTACGAAACTATTACAACGACAACACGACGGACGCGAGCGTTCAAAAAGTTATCGGAACGGATATACTATTAAAACGATCCAAGAAAGCCAAGGTGTTTCAAGTTTCAACCTCCTCGTGTACATTTATATTATGACCACAATCATATAATACACTTTATTCGTAAATAATAAACGATTAATATTGTAAATTATACGAAATTTTTGAAACCCTTAGGTGTGCTTTGCAGTGACACAGGTGAGCTGCGTCATGGCTTCGGCTGTCAGGTTTGGCTAATGGGACGATAGTTAATGAGGTACGAGGTTCACAATGTTTCTAATACGGTTATGGGTTATGAGAATACCTGTTATGATTATGGGACCGGACCGGACTTATGGGGATGCTCATTGGATGTGGCTACGACTTGTGAGTGGGACCGACGATAGTTCCACAGTGAAGCTCAACGCGGTCAAAAAGCAATCTCAAACACTCGGCGCCCCAAATTCGACACAATGGCTTCCCTTTCGAAAACGCCGCGAGATGCTCGAATTGAAACGGAAGTTCAAGTGGGGGGAGGGAGAAGCAACATTTTCCCATTATTTTTAGGTTACACTATACTACTACTACTACTTAACTACTACTTACTAACTACTACATACTACTACTACTACTACTACTACTCTTACTACTAACTAACTACTACTACTGCGTCAATTATTCCCATCTTTTGCGGTTGGCTGGGAAACGTTTTTTTCCCGACTTTCACGAACCGGTCGGCCAAGCCGAACGTTTCAAATGAAACGAGTGTTGTAATTTGTTTCAGGATGCCGGCGATAACTCCCCCTTGCTCTTCTCAAATTAGACGGCGGAGTCTTTAACGACCACCAGCTAATTCTTGGAGATAGGACACCCGCTTAACGTCCTTTCCGAGGTGACGGCCGCACACACACTGATGAATCGCTTTGAATGTGTGAACCCCCCCCCCACGGGTGACCGTTTATAGCCGAGTCTGGATTCGAATTCAGGATAGCCAGCTTAGAGGGGAGTCGTGCGTACACCTCTTAGCGGCTCGGGTCTCCTAGCAACCCGTACAATGGGGAATTGTTTCATGGATTAATTAAAAAAAATTCCCCATTAATTCACAATTGGCTGAACCGGCGTTAGGTGCGACCAATGATCCCGTCCCATCCCAGGGGGGGGGGGGGCATGGTCTCAGTTCAGGTAAATACCGATGGACTTCGTTTATGAATAATTGCAGTCGATTTGCCTGATGAACGATGATTCCGCTTTTGATCAGTTTTTGGAGACCCCACCCCCACCCCGTCGCCCCTCCCTCGATCTTGCCTTGAAGACCGGGTTTTAAAGATCCACGGATTGCTCCAGGCGAACAGAGAGGTAGGTGGGGTGTACTTTTGAGGGGATGTATCGAAGCATCCCATCTCTCGAATGAAAGGAGCGGGTTGCTGAAATCAGCACAAAACAGGACCCCGAACCACCCCCCGCCGCGCCACCCATTGTAAGGGGGACAGACGGCTGCGATGAACGGCCTTCATTGAAATGCCAACGCCGTGTAAAATGTGTAAATAACGGCGACACTTGGGAGTCCCAGGTGTGCGGCCAACGTGCGAGGATACCTCGGTTTGTCCGTTCCGAGGTTCATGGCTTGAGGATAGCACAGACACCACCACGAAGCGACCAAAATCCTCTTCAATCTGAATTTCCGTTTGTGTAACTCCAGATTTAAAAATCATTTCTTTCCATATATTAGCAGGAGGGGCAGGGCAGGACCGCAGGAGGTGTGAACACCATCCAATGAAAGTGCCAACCTGGCCAGGAGGGTCTTTACCCTCCTGCATGTAATTAATGCACTTGCTATGCAGGCAATCTAGTAATGGTCAGCAGGCTGGGAACACTGCACTGCTGTAGCCATGGTCACCAAACTACAGACTACTGTCTGTTAATCCGTAAAGCAACCAAGCTGTGAAAAGATGGGATGTCAGCCTGGGGAACATATGAATCACATCAACATCAACATCAACAAAATCAAATCAACATCATCAACTCATACATCATCAACATCATCAACATATCAACATCATCATCATTGCACCTCAACATCATCCTAACATCATCACATCAACATCAACAAATCAACATCAACATCACAAAATCAAAATCAACATCAACAATCAACATCAACAAAAATCAACATCAACATCAACAAAATCAACATAACATCAACAAAATCACATCAACAACATCAACAAAATCAACATTCAACAATCAAACAAAATCAACATCAACATCAACATCAACATCAACAAAATCAACATCAACATCAACAAAATCAACATCAAACAAAATCAACATCAACAACAAACATCAACAAAATCAACATCACAAAATCAACATCAACAAAATCAACATCAACAAAATCAACATCAACAAAAATCAACATCAACATCACATCAACATCACATCAAACATCAACATCAACATCAACATCAACATTCAACATCAACATAACATCAACATCAACATCAACAAAATCAAAGACGATCGACGACATCGACATCGACATCGACATCGACATCGACATCGACATCGACATCGACATCGACATCATTCAACCTCAACATCATTCAACATCATCAACCTCGACATCATCATCATTATCATCATCCACATCATGAACCATCAATCATCATCATCATCATCATCCATCAACTCAACATCTATCATCAACATCAACATTTCAACATATCAACCTCAACATCATTATCATCAACATCAACATTTGCTGGCGGTGCAATTGTGCCGTTGATGCAGTGCCTCCTGTAGGTTAGTGCAGGATTTTTTTAAATTTGTTCAGGGTGCCGGCGATAGCTTACCTACTCTTTGTAAAGGACACCATGGAATCTTTAGCATCCACCAACTAATGCCAGCAGACAGGACGCCCAGCTGAACGTCCATCCGAGGGACGGCACACACACTGATGAATCACCATGCCTGTGAAACACCGGGGTGACAGTTTATAGCTGGGTCGGGCGGGATTCGAACCCAGGCTAGACAGCTGAGAGCGAGCATGCGTACGTCTTGGCTATCCTGCCGTGATATGGCAATTCACAACTGAAAACATTTTTTGCTCATTGTAATCATATAATATTTTTTGCCTTCCTAACACCAGTATCGAACCACGGTCTCACCATCGAAGCTTGAAGAGCGCGCGCTAATTGGCTTCACCAACCACTCCAACGAAAAGGTTGAAGAAACATTAAAAAAATTTTTTGCATGTATCTATCTATGCTGAATTGATGGGTCATATAATGAACGATTGTACAAAAATGAGAAATCCAGTGTAAAATAAAATTGCACATTTTCAGAGAGCCGGCCACTGTCCGACGTACTCCATGACAAAGCGGGGCCAACGCAGGTGAGTGCCCTCTAAACTTTGTTCAAGTCGATCAATACATATATATATATAGTATTCAGTGACAGTTTGAATATTGTAGAGCACTTGCCAAGTGCTTTAGGCACTCAAGGAAGATGTTGATAAGGAACGGCTGGACAATTAGCGATTGACGATGCAGCATATTAAACACCCCCCACCGCCGGAGACACCCGAAATGTGAAACGATGTCCGAATTAGACAAATGAACACTTCTTTTCAATTCTGGAGCTTAAATTTTGCAAGTCAGCTTAGTTACAGAGATTCTAGAGGCTATGGCATGTGCGGAAATGAAATAACCTCCGGGTGTTTATAAGCATCGCAATGTATCCAGCAATAAGCTATGAGGAACAAGCATTCAATAATATGAGTGGGGAAAGTGGAAAAAAACGTCAAGGCAATGTTGAGCAGGACAAAAAACAAAAGTGGAAAATGAAGACCCCATCAATGGGAAGGAAGCGAGGCAGCCGAGGATCACCTGATGAAGGATATTATTAAATAAGGCCGTGAATTATCTTCAAAAGGGGTGTTTTAATTAACCGAAACACCCAATTTTCACTCTTGAACTTCCTTGGTGTTCCATCAATGTGCATGCAAAGTTTCAGGCTGCTAGGTTTCATGGTTTTGGAGATATGGAGGGGACACACATGCTCACACTCACACACACACACTGACTGACATTTAGTCACTCACATCTTGACACACTCTGACATTTATTGGTATATATGTATATGTATGTATATATATA
>CM068952.1:172718708-172749389 GCA_035128595.1 Eptatretus atami | reverse complement strand
CTATAATTACATGAGAAGAGAGACATAGAGACATAGGAGACATAGAGACATAGAGACATAGAGACAGAGAGATAAGAGATAGAGAGATAGCAGAGATAGGGAGAGGATAGAGAGATATAGGAGATAGAGAGATAGAGAGGACAGTAGAGAAGAGAGACAGAGAGCAGAGCAGACAGAGAGACAGAGAGACAGAGAGACAGAGAGACAGAATGAGACAGAGAGACAGAGAGGGAAGGAAGAAAAGAGAGAAATCATCTCCCCAACTACAAATCATTTGAATTGTTGAGGAACTGACATGGCACATTCGATGGAAACCAAAATGTGCGGAGATTACAGTAGGATCAGTGCAGTGCTTAAAATGTAGCAAGTTCAGCACCGTGGAAATGCGCAGTACGATAAATCACCAAAGCATGCCACTGATTTACCAGCACGTACGGATGGCCACAGCAATTATTGGCAGCACACAAGTATGCAATAACATCAGCGAAGAGCCACAGGCGCAGTGCCATGTGTATTCCTGCCCATATGTAGGGCTACAGGTACATGATTTGATGGTAATGATGTACACCATTTTCTTTGGAATCCTTTGTTCACATTAAACAATCACACTGGCGCTAAGTAAAACACAAAGGAGACTGGATCTGAACGGTGAATTTTAATACCTCTTTAGACTTTGCCTTTTGACATTTTACCCAATTATTAGTTAAGCCTTCTCCACATTCTCAAAATAAGCGGTCTGTTCAAAATTGATATGAAATCTTCAAGTGGTAAAATCGTTTTTGGCCTGGACAGACACAAACACACACAGAAGCAATTGCAAAACCTCATTCCATTACCCTGCGGCGGGAACTAACGAGCGTCATATCATTTTTAATTTGCAGGCCTGAGCTGCTGGTTGCATCACTGCTGGGAGTGCAGCTGTGCCACTGATGAGAACTCCCTGCTAGGTTTAGAGCAGGAATGTGTAATGTTGTTCGAGGCAGAGGCTGTGGGCAAACAGCTCACCTTACTCTTCATTGAATGATGCCCGAGCGGATCTTTAACATCCACCCAACTTAATGCTCGCCAGAACTGGACATTCCAGTTTTAACATCCATCCGTAGACAGGTGCCAACACATTGATGGATTACCCTGCCTGTGAAAAACACCGGGATGACAGTTTTATTTATAGCTGTGGTCAGGATTCGAACCAGGTAGGACAAGCTCAGCGGCAATTGCACGTACATCGAGGCCCTCCGCCAGCCCTACTAACAAGGTAATCAACAATCAAAGCAAGTCATCCCCAACATTTCCACCGATATTCTCAAACCCCCTTTCCTATCCACTCTCGATGCCAATTGTCCCAGGAGGCCGAGGGGGTTCATCGACCAAACTTGGTTCTTGTCTATTGGTATCTCTTGATCATTCAATCATCCCCTTCCCTAAGCCCCACAAGCTTGCCACCACTTTGTGTCACAGCAGTACTTTAATTAACATAATTTTAAACCCACCTGGCCAGAGAGAAATAGCCCTCCTTCTGATGAGGCTTTTCCATGTTTGTGTTTGTTGATCATATTTGTTTTTCTTCCTTTGTCGCACTTCAACCATCTCGAGTCCATGTTACCCTGCCTGAACCCTCCAGTTATTACTGCCAGAGAAGCCCCCACATTCTCCACTAAAAATAAAGATTTTTTAGACAATGATTCTTAATTTTAAGCCAAAAAATTCGTTTCTCCTTTCACAATGAACAACAGGAACAGGATTATTATTGACACAAAAAAGCAAAAATTTTAGCCCCATTCTCCTCCCTCCAGTTATAGCCCCATTAATCCGTCTCCCCCAATACGCCTCTTTCATTATCCTCCCCCCATATTTCTTAACAAATCGACTCGCACCTCTTCTTGCCTTTTCTCCCACACATTTCTCTTCCCCATTCTCCTTCCTTCCCCTCCATCCCTCTCCCTTTTTCTCAAATTTACAATGCCGCACCCCCTACTCCACCTCCCCATCGCCATGCAATAAATTGACCATGCCATTCGAAATATCCGCATCAATTTTCTTAAGTTCCCCATGTGCAGCATCTCAAGTGTATCAGTTATCTTAATCAGGCAGTCAGGTTACCTAAACAGCGTTAAAAATCTCACACCTGCAAAAGTAGTAAACATTCCGCAGCCTCAGAACGAAGGTGAAGATGGATGCAGAAAAACGGAAAAAAAAATTTCCAACATTGAGAAGCTTTAACTAGGACCAAGGACTCTGCCGACACCTGTTTCGTAATTAGACCAACACCGGGAGCTTGGCTTATCGCCTCTACAGAGGAAAGTGCCTGAGATCAACTAAACATGTTTTCCCCTTCGTAGCTAAACAGACGCAGCTCGCGCTGACCTCGCCGGCGGACGTCTCGACTCACTGTTCCGCGTTCAAGGTAAAACTGCAAACGGAAACCATGGACAGAGAGAAATTGGTTACAGTATTGTTTCACTTCAAACGGATAAGTGCTGGAACTATGAAGCGCCTGCACGCTCCTTTATCCATGAGGAAATTGACAAGCCGTCGAGGGCCACGCTCGCTGAAACGGAAACCGAGCGGCTCCGTGACCGAATCCCACTCTGTGGCGTACAAAAGGTAAAACTCAGCAATGCTCGGGTCTGCATCACGAAAAGAATACTTGCGAACCCGCTTTTCCACGTTAACCAGTGTACACAGTCTATTTATTGTCGGATCTTGATCTCCGTTTCCATGGCAACCGCACAATGCCGTATATGGCAAGGCGATTTTACTGGAACAACCCCACCGTTTTTGAAAGATAAAAAGTTCAATCAAAGTGGCATACTTATCAAGATAGCTAAAAGTGCAACGAGTCATCCCTGCCTGAGAAAACTTTAATTTCACGAGTCATGCCCTGCGTCATTAAGAAAATGGTTCTCCCTTTAAAATTCATCACAGAAGGCCCGGACTGCCCTGCGAAAAGCCTGCAGCAGTTTCCCTCAAACCACACTTCTTCCTGCCATGCCTGCCACATGCAGAGATGAAAAACACTTCAGATTCTTTGACAAGCAGAATTGTATTTATAAAATATGCATAAAGGACACATTGCCGCAGCGTTAACCACAGTCGGTCGTCAACTTTCCAATCCTCCCACAAGGCCTTTTCCGTTTGAGGTTGCTTCCACTGCTTCGAGCGCACAGCCCGTCTGGAATACACGTCACGCTGGCAAGCCATATTGGGAAGCTTTCTGTCCCATTTCCATTTGCAAAAAACTTACATGCTATCAGTATGCTGACAAAGCCGGTAGCGACATGGTGCGTTCGCTACCATATATTGCAACTAGTCATACAGTTTTTTGACGGATCGGGCTGAAAAAATTTTTGACAAAGAGGTTGATTATAGTGCCGCAATAAAAGCACTGAAGCCGATTTTGATTTTCGCAAAAAAAAAATATTAAACAAATATTTTCGGATTTTTTTCAAAAATTCAAAAGTCCCGTTTGCTAGGCAACGGTGCGTCCATAGCAACGGTTTGCTCAAAAGCATTACAACTAGAAACCTGGTATGAAACCTACCAGTCAAGTTTTCATCAAAATCGGTTGACTCCTCTTGCCTCCAGAGCTGTCCATTACATACAACAAAAGACAAACGGAAAAAACCTGAGAATAGTGGTAGTCTCGCGACCACCCAATAATCGGGAAACAAGGAAATTTGCACATAGATACATTTAACGAGCATACGGTCCGACAGGATGGTGCACAGAGCGCAAAAAACTTTTTTTCCGGGTTTTGGGAAAAAAAAGGGGGGGCTGCCTCATCTGGTTTGATTCTTGATCCAAGTATAACATCTATTCCTATTGTTTTAGCAGGCGAGCGTGTCATCGCTAAGCGGGTCGTCCCTCACACGGACGTTAGAGAAGGCGTTCCCATAGCTTGGCATTAATTGGTGGATGCTAAAGATCCCGACGGTAGCGCCTTCGTGAAAAGTAATTGGCGAGATTATCGCCGGCAACTGAACAATACAAATTCCTGCCCTCTTCCAGTCGTTAAAGGCATGCCCGTCCACCCCCTTCTCCCCTTTCTCACCAAATGTTTCACTCCAGGCCAGTTCAAGGTTAATTGCTGTTTCCATTATCATTTTCAACCAAGCTTAATGCGAACCAAAGATATCCATCAAGTAGCTGCGGCAATTTAACTTAGTTTAGAGCCTGGGTTAAAGTGGGGGGGGGGGGCACACCCTATTAATGCCATCGTTGATCTTTATGACTCATTCACTTCAGCAATTTCTCAATATCACTAATTGTGACGTTCACTACAATAATAAGACATGCAAGCCAGAAAAAGAGAGGAAGAAGAGAAGAAGAAGAGGGATAGAGAGGAAATAGGAAGAAAGAAAGAAGAGGAAGAGGAGAAGAGAGGAAGAGCGGAAGAAGAAATGAAAAATGTCCAAAATTATTAGATAAATTTATTGGGAGGTGCACCTTCAAAAATATTTGTAAAAATAAATGTGAATCTAAAAAAATATTTGAATTTTGTTTTTAATTCGCATTCAACGTGGAACCACTCCGTGAGCGTCTTTGCGGCACCACCGTCGAGTTGTCTAGCAGAGAAAGGAAAAAGTAAATAAAACAAGAGTGAGAATGCTTTGCAATACATTGTCCCCGACCGAGCTGCATACAATCATTTACAAATCAAAAAAGGGCACAAACTCCGTGAAAATTGACAATAACGCCCTGAAACTCAAACTTGTTCTGTAACTTTATCATAATTTAAAGCCAGCTACCACATTTCAGTTGAAGATGTTAAAGGTTCGTATTGGGGCGAAAAAGTCTGAAAAATCACAGTGGGACGGTCATACTGAAAGCAAATCTCTAGTCCCCTCGTGTGAAACTTAGGGAACGAATAAAATGCAAAGTTAGAAATAATAATAATAAATTAACACACTTTATAATTGACCAGTTTTGAGACAAATAAAAAACAGAGATCCCCCTCATTGAGCTGGAGTTCGTAACAGTTGTCTGAATAACGCTCCGACGTAAATTGCACGACAAACATCGTGAGACAAATTTGCAGAGTTTTACAAGGTCGGAATTGATTTATGTTCCTCTGTGTCCCCTTCTACCGCTACCTTCCCAAGCCACATTAGGTCACATGCCGGCGTTCATCTAGAACCTCCAGCTGCCCCACCGTCCCAAGTCAAGGTTGTTCCCCACCTGCATTTGCATTTGTCTCCTTATTCTCCCGAATGTAAATATTGGTCTTCCCTCGTTTGTTGGGTCTCGTCCTTCTCCACTTCAGCATTTCAAATGCACAACCCATCACCACCTTTCATATGCTCACCCATGCCACCCTCCATAATCTTCCTTTTTGTGCTACATGATCCGAGGCTTGTGGAAAGAGCAAGAGTCGGAATGGAATGAACAACATGGAAAAGGGGGAAACACCAAACAGCAGAGTTAAGTGATGGTGAGATGAAGGGGAAGGAGAAGGACACACGCTGAAGAAGCACAGCAAGAAGAGGAAGGGGAAAACAGGGATGAAACAGAAAAGGAACAAAACCAACCTAGAGAGCTAACAAAGGAAAAGAGTTCAGGAAGAAGGGGGCGGGGGGAAAATCACAATAACCTGGAAAAAGGGACCGCTAATTACGAATGGGGTCAAGTTGGGTTGAAGAGAGCCTGCCCTTTGTCATTCCAGCTCCTCCATGATGTTTAACACTTTGCAATAAAGAACTCCGAAATGATTACTTTTGAAAATTTTCCACAAGGAATGTGTGGTACAACTAAGAATGCAGCCAAGAAGCCATAATCATACCCAGACCTTGCATTCTCCCTCCTTATCATGAAGATGACCGCGGCCCCCAAAAAGGAAAAGATCTTCAACTTAGATACCCCCAACAAAATTAGTTTTTGCGATTGACTTTGCAGGTTAAAGCTGTAACCGGCTGGGAAGCCCTCCGCCTGAGCAAGCAAGCTTTCTGCAGCCCCACGAGACTTCAAACAAAAGCAATGGACATGGCCTTTTGCTTTGAGCGAAGGATAAGGTGGCATGTAACATCTGCAATCAGGTGGATGACAATATCCCACCTATGTTTTCGAATAAATGGATTTGCGAATTAATCTTGAGGTCCAAAAACTCTGCTAATCGATGAAAGGGGATAGGACAATTAAGTCGGTGTATTACACGAGGAAAGTTCAACGCAGGAGGCCATCAGGCCCATTAAGGCCTGTTACAATGGTGCCAACTTATGGTTGTTCGTCCCGAGTCTCTATCCTTTTTAGAAATGTTCAGCGTTAAGCAAGGGAAGCAGCATGTTACCATTTTTTTTAAGTTGTTGGTTGTGAAACTTGGCCAGGGTTTGGAACCACGACCTCCGAGACTCATGAGCGGCCCGAACCAGTTCGCCACGAGGACGAAAAATCGAGAGAAAATAATACAAACAAGACAAGCAACTCAATGAATGGCTATCAATGGGAAAGCCAAAACATAGCAGCCATGTGTGTATCGCCCACGCCAATGTCATGTGCCCTAATGCAAGCACATTCGGGGCCCTTCCCCGCTCTGCCATCGGGGAAGACCCACGCTTGTGATTTAGAGCATTTCTGCACGAGCGGCCCAGCATCTGTTAGTAAAGAATAGTCCCGTGACACCCAAAAACTCACCCTCACCCGCGACATTTTGTCAAACACAGACGACGCGAAAACACAAAACTCATTTGCATGACCCCTGACAAGGTGCGTCATGGAAATAACGCTCTCGCGTCAACGTCGTTAATAAATAATTCAAACGTTTATGTTTGTTCATTGTCACAACGCATCCTTGCGCTATTTTGCACAAATGGTCATCTGAATGGGAAATTTATTTTACCGTGAAGATTCCCCCCCCCCCCCCCCCCCACCAAGTGTGCCTGCAACGACCTGTTGGACGCTGTCTGCTTTGCCGGGTGATGAAATGCTGCTGCCTTCACTCCTACCTGTGTACGCCCAGGTCTGTCTCCGAAGAAGACCGCGATTCGGTCCTTTCTCTGTTGTTTCCTCTCCCTTGGCCAGGTCCATGCGCTAACTGCGACGGAACAAACACATTCAAGGCCGGGATAGTGTTGGACCCAAGGCCAGAAAATTACAACAGTG
Organism: Eptatretus atami; assembly: GCA_035128595.1. Lineage (NCBI taxonomy): Eukaryota > Metazoa > Chordata > Myxini > Myxiniformes > Myxinidae > Eptatretus > Eptatretus atami. The sequence continues at coordinate 172,742,294 of CM068952.1, read as the reverse complement.
ACGCACGCGCACATACATTTTTGGAAAAATGAAGATTCACTACTGTCCATCGCACACAAGCATCCTTCCGAAACTCAGGACTTGATCACAACGCTATAGATCAGGTCAATCGCACAACACTCCCAGTGCCTAACCACAGAGGGACGCTTACTCCGCACATCTGTCACCTTGTTTTGGCAAAGTGGGGTGCGCATTCTCCATTCACTCCTTTGCATCAAGCTCTTTCAGATTTTGTGATTACCATAGTTGTTGTTGAATCTGTAATCGAATCTTCAACACACTGCCACATTGGATTCACCGACCGTCCACTAATACTCGTTTCCGTATTCGCATGGGGACCGCACAGCCGTTCCGCTTGCAATGCCGCCCCCGTGCATGAACGTCCGATGAAGTCCTTGTGCCAAACCGTTCTTCTGGTGGAATTCCATTAATCGAGGCGGCTTGAAGAACTGTACCAATGACCTCCATAAACTCAATCATACACATCACCGGGGTTCGGCTGTCACGGAAGGACTTTTATATGCTTAGCTCTGTTTAACAATCCTCAACACCATGTTCTAGCCTCTTAAAGATGACATGATGGTGTGGCTGGAGATTTGAAAATGAAACCTGTCGTCTACCACTTCACTTCATCACCAAACATTCCCACCCCCCCCTCACTCCCCACTCCCACAGATTGACTCAGCGGGCTTTGGATTGGTTGGAATTGCTCCTTTGATGAAGGAGTCTGCTCCGATAGCTAAACTCGATAAATGCTCTTCTTATTTCAGATATTGATGCTTGGAAAAGAAGCAACAAGATCCGTTCCCCGACAACATACAGTGCCTTCAGAAAAGTATTCCACACCCCTCAACTTTGGCACTTTGTTGTTACAGCCTGAATTTAATAAAATAACTTAAATTAAAAAAATGTGTCACCAATCTACACATAATACCCCCATTAATGACAAATTGCGGATTTATTTATTTAAATTTAGAAATTTACAAATATAAAAAAAAATGAAAACCTGAAACTCCTCAAACAATAATGTGCTCAGCCCTTTGCTTATGACACCACAAAATTTGAGCTCAGGACATTCAATATCCTTTGATCATCCTTGAGATGTCTCTTCAACTGATTGGAGTCCACCTGTGGCCAATTAAATGATTGGGGGGGACATGATTTCGAAAGAAACACCTTTCGTATATAAGCGTCCTACAGTGACAGTGCTTGTCAGAGCAGAAACTCTACCATGAAGTCCAAGGAACTAGTCTGTAGAACTCTAGATAGATTGGAGTAAGGCATCGCTCTGGGGAAAGCGGTAACCAAAACCATTTATAGAGTGTGAAAAGTTCCCAAGAGCACAGTGAGCTCCATCATGAGGAAATGCGAAAGGAACATGGAAAACTACCCAGACTCTTTCCTCGAGCTGACTGTCTGACCAAACTGAGCAACCGGGCAAGAAGCGATCTTAGTCAGGGAGGTGACCAGCAACAAAATGACCAACTCTAGACGGAACCACAGAGTTCCTTGGCTGATGATGGGAGAACCTGCCAAGAGGCCAACAGTCTCCATCGGACTTCACCAAATCTAAGCCTTTATGAGAGAGTGGCCAAACGGAAGCCACTCCTGAGAAAAAGTCACATGGACAGCACGCCTGGAGTGCGAAAAGGTCGTGAAAGGACTCTGAGAGCACGAGGCAAAAGATTCTGTGGTCTGATTGAGATGAAATTGAAAACTCTTTGGCCTTAATTGTAAGCACAACGTCTGGCAGAAAACCAAGGCACAGCTCATCCACATTCTCACACCATCCCTACTGTGACGCACGGCTGGTGGCAGCATCAACCTATTTGGGATGCTTTTCAGCGGCAGCGGATTGGATACTTGTAAGCGAGAGAGGGAACAATGAAAGGAGTCAATTTACAGGCAAATTCCTTGAGGAGAACCTGCTTCTGAAGTGCCAAAAAGATCTTAAAATTGCGGCGAAGATTTACGTTCCAACAGGACAATGACCCAACAACACAGCCAAAACAGCAACTTGGAATGGCTTCAGAACAGAACGATGAAAAGTCCTTGGAGTGGCACAGCCAAAGAGGCCAGACTTGATCCAATGAGAAACTGTGGAAAGACTTAAGATATGCTGTTCACCCAAACACTCCCCCCCCAATCCAACTTGACAGAAGCTGCAGCAACATCTGCAAGGAAACAATGGGAGAAAATCCCAAATCCAGATGTGCCCAAAGCTGGATACAGACATACCCAAGAAGACTCGGAAGCTGTAATCGCTACCAAATCGTGTTCACCAAAGTATTGACTCGGCGGGCTTGAATACTTATTGACACAAGATATTTCAGATTTTTCATTTTCAACCAAAATTGTAAAGATTTCTAAAAAACATGTTTTCATATCGTCGGGGACAAAAAAAACTTTTTTAAATTTAATCCATTTTAAATTCAGGCTTGAAACACAACAAACAACATGTGACAAAGTCAGGGGTGTAATACTTTCTGAAGTACTTTATGTAACGAAGCTCGTCGATACTCATAGTTTATAAACAAATACATCCCCACATGCCAGCAATTCTCAGCGAAAAGGAAAGATGTCCAATTCACAGCCAGGAACCAAAGCTGGCACGGTAGGCACTCCATTCCTAGCTTTAATTATCCTTTACAACTACCAGGGTTGGCAGGGTAGCTTAAACAGTAGTGTGTTCTTCTCCTTGAGCTGTCTGGCTCTGGGTTTCAATTTCTGCGAGGAATTGGATCCAAAACAGTTGCCGAGCAACGGCCAGTGACTGCACCACAGAAGCTACGCCTTCATTCCAAGGACACGTTAAGCCGGTTCTCCTGTCTGCTAGTGAACATTTTCATGTCCAGTTGTTGTTTTTTTTCTGAAGCATAACCCCCCCCAAAAAAAACATACGTTTTGGTAGAAACATGTTGGGAGATGACGTTGTGGTCGTTCGCGACTGTCGCCCCACAAACTCAATCATCGGTCCTGCGTAAAACGGCCAAACAGTCTAGCACGTAACTCATTCAAACTTGTCCAAAAGTAGACCAATTCAGGGGCTTGGTCATGTTCCCCAAGGGCCCATAGACCCCAAATATGTCAGAATTCCAAGTTCTTAATCCCATGTACAAGACGGTGTTCGTCCATCCATGGGGACCATACTCTGTGCGGAGCGTCGCGTGCTGCCTAAGCGGGTCTCCTTTGGCTATTGGGCACATCCGGGACTGGGTCCCTGTTTGTCTACGGTCTAGTAGTATTTATTTATTTATTTATTTATTTCACAATGATCGATCTGAGGCTCATCGGTGTACTCCACCTTCATACACAAACCATGCGAAGTTAGTTGTACGTGGAATTATGAGGACATTGGAGGACCAGGTATGTTCCCGTTGGTTGCACCTTGAGCTCGGGCGGTTTAGAGGGAACACCTAGAGGAAAGCCAACCGGACTCAATTAATTAAATAAAAGGACATGGGAATCCAATGTTCGAGCTTCCACCGTTGTTGTTTCGTGAGAAGCCTGTGGCTGCTTAGCCCGCCATCATTTTCTGGCAAGCGTGGCTTGTGCCGCTGATGCAGGATTGCCCCCCCCCCCCCCCCCCCCGTTTACCAAGTAAGCAGTACTCATTTTGCCGACACTCGAAGCGATGACAGGTTGAGGTCAACGCCTTCACCGTCACGACGGGGTCCGTTGCACGACTCAAGACCCCAAGATCTTAAGCGAGGCCACGCTTAACCGTTAAGCCATTTACGAAAGCCTTGTGATCTCTGTCAAGAAACAATGCATTCTTACGGACGGCATTTGTTCGACCAAAAATGGCGAAATTAAAAAATTAAACATATATATATATATATACATATATACATATCCACACCCAAAAGCGATGCAAACCGTGTGCACCGGGAGGGCAACGGTGACGCGCGCTCCCAGGGCACGTACGCGCTTCCTTTTCGGCGCACCGTCCGCACGAAGTCGATCGCAACTTGTTTGCGGACGCAACGAGTCGATGGACAACGGGTAGGTTTTGCTGCGCACGTTGAGCTTGGCTCGTCCGCGACGTGTCGAACCGCGACCTCGACGTTCAGTTGGTCTCTGCAGCGTGTCCGCCCGTCCTGTGGACCAATTTGCCCACCTTGTTCTTCCCTTTCCGCCCGTTCCCGGCTCTCTGCCGCAGCACCGCGGCGAGATGCACGACCTGACGTTACCTGCGAGCAGACAGGCTCCGAGAACAGCAAAGAACCGCCGCGGCATTCTCCGAGGTCGACGGGACGTGGTTCCTTCACAGCGTCGCGCGCGCCTCGAGATCGTAAATTAAAGGGGAGAGGAATCCGTCGCGAACGGGCGGTGGAGAGCGGCGGGGGTGAGGGGGGTGTGTGGCTCCAGCCCCTCGGCTCCAGCCCCCATCCCCTCTCAACACGCTGCCGCACTCGCTCCCTTCCTCCCTCCCTCCCCTGGCCACACAGCTCCGCCCACTTCCTTCGTGGAACGAGCTCTGCCAGGTGATAGAAGAGGTTCGAAAGTACGAGCACCGATCACGCGAATTTCCCTCGCCACGGCACACCACGCTGTACATGGACGTCCACACCGTCAAAGCAGTGTCAGCGATTGCACCGAGTGGATCCACTCTGAGTTCCAACATCGAGAGCACGCGATCGCGAGTTTCTGCTTGTGGAAAGTCACGGTGTCGTCAAAGAGAAGGCACATCACGTCTACAAAGTACGTACGGCATAATCTGTACGAAAACTATTACAACGACAACACGAGGAACGCGAAGCGTTCAAAAAGTTATCCGGAACGGATATACTATTAAAACGATCCAAGAAAAGCCAAAGGCTGTTTCAAGTTTTCAACTCCTCGTGTACATGTTATATTATGACCCAATCATATAATACACTTATTCGTAAATAATAAAACGATTAAATATTGTAAATTATACCGAAATTTTTGGAAAACCCTTAGGTGTGCTTTGCAGTGACACAGGTGCAGCTGCCGTCATGGCTTCGCGCTGCAGGTTTGGCTAATGGGACGATAGTTAATGAGGTACGAGCGTTCACAATGTTCTAATACGGTTATGGGTTATGAGAATACCTGGTTATGATTATGGGACCGGACCCGGACTGTATGCGGGATGCTCATTGATGTGGCATTACGAACTTGTGAGATGGGACCGGACGAATAGTTCCACAGTGAAGCCTCAACGCGGTCAAAAAGCTAATCTCAAACACTCGGCGCCCCAAATTCGACACAATGGCTTCCCTTTCAAAAACGCCCGCGAAGATGCATCGAATTGAAAACGGAAAGTGTCAAGTGGGGGTGAGGGAGAAGCAACATTTTCCCATTATTTTTAGGTCAAACTACTACTACTACTTACTACTACTTTAACTACTACATACGTTACTACTTACTACTACTTTACTACTACTACTATACTACTGCGTCAATATTCCCATCTTTTGCGGTTGGCTGGGAAACGTTTTGTTTCCCGACTTTCACGAACCGCGGCCAGCCGAACGTTCAAATGAACCGAGTGTTGTAATTTGTTTCAGGATGCCGCGATAACTCCCCTTGCTCTTCTCAAATTTGAACGGCGGTAGTCTTTAACGACCACCAGCTAATTCGTGTGGGATAGACACCCGCTTAAACGTCCTTTCGATGGTGACAGCCGCACTAACACACTGAGAATCGGCTTGAATGTCGTGAACCCCCCCCCCACAGGTGAAACCGTTTATAGCGAGTTCTAGATTTCGAATTCAGGATAGCCAGCTTAGAGTGGACCGTCGTGCGTACACCTCTTAGGGGCTCGGGTCTCCTAGCAACCCTACAAATGGGGAATTGTTTCATGATTAAAATTAAAAAAATTTCCCCAATTAATTCACCAATTGGCTGAACCGGCGTTAGGTGCGACCCAATCGATTCCCGCCCATCCCAGGGGGTGGGGGGCATAGTCTCAGTTCAGGTATAATACCGATGGATCTTCGTTTTATGAATAATTGCAGTCGATTGCCTGATGAACTAGATGTTCCGCTTTTGATCAGTTTTTGCGAGACCCTCACCCCCACCCCGTCGCCCCCTCGATCTTGCCTTGAAGACCGCTGCGTTTTAAATGATCCACGGATTGCTCCAGGCGAACAGAGGAGGTAGGTGGGGTTGACTTTTGAGGGGGATGTATCGAAACATCCCATCTCTCGAATGAAAGGAGCGGTTGCTGAATCAGCACAAAAACAAGGACCGAACCACCCCCCCGCCGCGCCACCCATTGTAAGGGGACCAGGAGCGCTGCGATAACGCCTCATTGAAATGCCAACGCGTGTAAAATTGTAAATAACGGCGGACACTTGGGATCAGGTGTGCGGCCAACCGTGCCAGGATACCTCGGTTTGTCCGTTCCGAGGTTCATGGCTGAGGATAGCACAGACACCACCACGACACGACCAAAATCCTCTTCAATCTAGAATTTCCTTTGTGTAACTCCAGATTTAAAAATCATTCTTTCCAATATATTAGCAGGAGGGGCAGGGCAGGCCGCAGGAGGTTGTGAAACCATCCAATGAAAGTGCCATACCTGGCCAGGAGGGTCTTTACCTCCTGCATGTAATAATGCACTTGGCTATCAGGCAATCTATAATGGTCAGCAGGCTGGGAACACTTGCACTGCTGTAGCCATGGTCACAAACTACAGACTACTGTCTTGTTAATCCGTAAAGCAACAGAGCGTGAAAAGATGGATGTCATGCCTTGGGGAATCATATGAATCACATCAACATCAACATCAACAAAATCAACATCAACATCACAACTCATCAACATCATCAACATCATCAACATCATCAACATCATCATATATCAACCTCAAACATCATCCTCCAACATCATCAACATCAACATCAACCAAAATCAACATCAACATCACAAAATCAACATCAACATCAACCAAATCAACATCAACAAAAATCAACATCAACATCAACAAAATAACATCAACATCAACAAAATCACCATCACAACATCAACAAAATCAACATTCAACATCAAACAAAATCAACATCACATCAACTTCAAACATCAACAAAATCAAAACATCAACATCAAACAAACAACATCAAACAAAATCAACATCAACAAAATCAAACATCAACAAAATAACATCAACAAAATCAACATCAACCAAAATAACATCAACAAATCAACATCAACAAAAATCCAACATCAACATCCACAATCAACATCACATCAAACATCAACATCAACATCAACATCAACATTCAACATCAACATCAACATCAACATCAACATCACAAAATCAACAGACGACGCTCGACATCGACATCGACATCACATCGACATCGACATCGGACATACATCACCTCAACTCAACATCATTCAAATCATCAACCTCGACATCATATCCATTATCATCATCCACAATCATGACCTAACATCATCATCATCATCACCATCAAACTCAAAATCATCATCATCATCAACATTTCAACATCAACCTCAACATCATATCATCAACATTCAACATTTGCTGCGGTATTGCAATTGTGCCGTATGCAGTGCCTTCCTGTAGGTTATGTGCAGGATTTTTAAATTTGTTCAGGTGCCGGCATAGCTTACCTTACTCTTTGTTAAAGGACACCATTGGAATCTTTAGCATCACCAAATAAGCCAGTCAGACAGGACGCCCAGCTGAACTGTCCATCCTGAGGGACCGCACACACACAATGATGGATCACCTCATGCCTGATGAAACAGGGGTTGACAGTTATAAGCTGGGTCTGGCGGATTCGAACCCAGCAGACAGCTTGAGAGTCGTAGCCATGCGTAACTCTTGGCTATCCTCCCGGTGATATGGCAATTCACAACTGTAAAACATTTTTTGCTCATTGTAATCATATATATTTTTTGCTTCCTAACAACCAGAGTTGATCGAACCACGGTCTCACACTCGAAGCTGAGATAGCGCGCGCTAATTTGGCTTCTACCAACCACTCCAACCTAAAAGGTTGAAGAAACATTAAAAAAATTTTGCATTATATCTCTATCTGAACTTGAGGGTCTATATAATAGAACGATTGTACAAAAATGAGAAATCCAGTTGTAAAATTAAATGCACATTTTCAGAGACCGGCCACTGTCCGACGTACTCCATACAAAGCGGGCCAACGCGGTGACGTGCCCTCTTAAACTTTGTTCAAGTGCATCAATACATATATATATAAGATTCAGTGACAGTTGAATATTGTTAGAAGCACTTCCAGGTGCTTTACACTCAAGGAGATGTTGATAAGGAACGCTGACATATTAGGGCCGATTACGATGCCAGCATATTAAAACACCCCCCACCGCGGCAGAACCCGAAAATGTAAACGATGTCCGAATTAGACAAATTTAACACTTCTTTTCAATTCTGGAGCTTAAATTTTGCAAGTCAGCTTAGTTACAGAGATTTTTAGAGGCTATGGCATGTGCGGAAATGAAATAACCTCCGGGTGTTTAATAAGCATCGCCAATGTATCCAGCAATAAGCTATGAGGAACAAGCATTCAATAATATGAGTGGGGAAAGTGGAAAAAACGTCCAAGGCAATGTTGAGCAGGACAAAAACAAAAGTGGAAAATGAAGACCCCATCAATGGGAAGGAAGCGAGGCAGCCGAGGATCACCTGATGAAGGATATTAAAATAAGGCCGTGAATTATCTTCAAAAGGGGTGTTTTAATTAACCGAAACACCCAATTTTCACTCTTGAACTTCCTTGGTGTTCCATCAATGTGCATGCAAAGTTTCAGGCTGCTAGGTTTCATGGTTTTTGGAGATATGGACGGGACACACATGCCTCACACTCACACACACACACTGACTGACATATTGTCACTCACATCTTGACACACTCTAACATTTTATGGTAATATATGTATATGTATGTATATATATATAATTAATGTACAGTATATGTATATATGTATATAATATATATATATATATATTATATATATATGTACAGTCTCTCTCTCTATCGAGTGCAGCCTTGTCGCTGCTGGTGATCATCTGGTTGCCGGACTGCGCTATGCGCTGGATTGTAGTGTCCCCCTGACAGTACACCTATGCTCATTTTGGCCGACTCGAGAAGGATGACAGGACTGAGTCAACCTCCTGGTGTATTAATTCAGCGCAACGCGGATTGAACTCAGGACCCTAGATCCCAAGCCCCACCCTAACCCACTAAGCCACACCAGCTTATCATTGTACAGACTGTATTCAGATATATATTATGTATAGATATTTAAATATTTATATATATATAGTAGTATATTATGTAATATTATTATATATATATATATATATATATTATAATGTACAGTATATGTATGTAGATATGTATATATATATGTACAGTACAGATGGTTGTTCTTTATCTAACAGCAATCTTCAAGTCATGCCACAGATTTTCGATTGGATTGCGGTCGGGGCTCTGACTGGGCCGCTCAAGGACATTTATCTTTGTTTCTTAGCCACTCCAGCATAGCTTTGGCTGTGTGCTTCGGGTCGTAGTCATGCTGAAAGGTGAACTTCCGTCCCAATTTCAGCCTTCTTGCAGAGAGCAGCAGGTTTTCCTCCCGGTTTTTTCTGTATTTCACTCCATCCATTTTCCCTTCTCTCCTGACAAGTGCCCCAGTCCCTACTGATGAGAAACATCCCCATAACATGATGCTGCCACCACCATGCTTCACAATAGGGATGGTGTTCTTTGGGTGATGTGCTGCGCTGGGTTTGCGCCAAACGTAACATTTTGCATATCGGCCAAAACTTTTGATCTTGGTTTCGTCAGACCACAAAACTTTTTGCTGCACAGCTTCAAAATCTCCGAAGTAGTTTTTTTTACATACCTCAAACGGGACTCAAAGTGAGCTTTTTAAAGTGATGGCTTCTTTCTTGCCCCCCTACCATACAGGCCAGACTTGTGGAGTGCTTGGGATATTGTTGTCACATGCACACAGTGACCAGTCTTTGCCATAAAGGCCTGTAGCTCTTTCAAACTTGCCATTGGCATCTTGGTGGCGTCTCTGATCAGTCTCCTCCTCACTTGATCATCCTGTTTGCAGGGACGGCCTTACCTAGGCAGGGTGTTGGTAGTACAATATGTCTTCCACTTCTTAATGATTGTCTTGACTGTGTTCCAAGGGATATTCAAAGCCTTTGAAATATTTTTATTCCCATCCCCTGATCTGTGCCTTACCACAACTTTATCCTGGAGGTCTTTTGAAAGCTTGTTTCGTGCTCATGGTTGAGTCTTTGGTGTGAAATGCACTACCCAGCAGAGGAAACCTCCAGGAACAGCTGATTTTAGACTGAAATAATCAGTCCCAACAATTTAACACAGGTGGAGGCCAATTAACTTGGTGTTTGATTTTGAAGGTGCTTGGTTACACCTGAGCTAATTTACAATTCTTATTATCGGGGGGGGGGGGGGGGTGGAACTTATCCAACCAAGATATTTTAGTTTTGTATTTTTAACTAATTTTCTGAATTTTGTTGATTTTTTGCACATGAAGCTGTGGGTTACGATGTGTAAATAAAGGTGGAAAAAGTCTGATTTAATGCAATATAATTCCAGGCAATAAAACAACAAAAGGAGAAAAATTTGAAAAGGAGGTGTAGACGTCTTGAGGAACCGTGTGGTGTGTGTGTGTGTGTGTATGTGTGTGTATGTGTTGTGTGTGTGTGTGTGTGCGTGCGTGCGTGCATATGTATGTATATACAGTGTACTTCGATATATATTTATGTATGTTAATATAATATTTTTTTAATATATATCAAAATATATCCATCCATCTATTTATCTCTATATACCAACACACATATATTGTGTGTATATATATATATATTATATATATATATATATATATATAATATATATTGTTACGGCTGTGGAAATTCGCAAACACCATTCAGGTCCCGTTGGTGAGATTTTTTTAAGTACATGTATAGTAGCCCAAACCCGTTGTTTAGAGGGAATTAATGTGATTCATTCGGGCTGCGACACTTTGAGTTAGTCGTTTTTCTGTTCTTTCATTATTTTCGAACCAACCACACTTCAACCTCAACCACGCCACCACTCCAACAACGCCAGCACCGCCATCTCACAACAACCACCACCATCTTCGCCACTACCCACACCAACGAACGCCATCCTCCGCGGTCCACGTACGACGGTTTCCGCGTTGGAAACCGTCGAACGCGAGAAGGGAAAGAAGAAATCACCACAGCGAGGGCGTGCGGTTTTCCTTGCTTGTTTCCCTGGCCCGGCGCCAGGACGGATTTTCCTCGCCCCCCGCATGGCGCGGGGAGGGGGGAACGAGAGGAACGCCCCCCTCTCGAAGCGCCTCGAAGGAGGGTGGAGCCAAGAACGGGCGGGGCGCCGGGGATATAAGAGTCGGAGGCGCAGGAGGCAGTCAATCTCTGTTCGGTGAGCTTCGGCTCGGTGCTCGTTCTTTTTGGTTCTCTCTTGGTTCGGCATTCGCTCTCTCTTGGTGGTTCTCTCTTGTGGTTCTCTCTTGTGGTTTCTCTCTTGGTGGTTCTCTCTTGGTTCGGCTCTTACGCAGTCGGTGCTCGGTCCGTGGCGTCGAGGGGCCAGCACGGGCAGGCACGAGGCACGCCGGAGAGACCTCGCCGACCACGCTCGAGCACGGAGTCACGGCCAGACGGGACCTCGTCAGAGGACGGTCGCCAAGGACTCGAGGGCAGGGAAGTCGCGACTTCCATTTTCTTTTGGGGTTTTTGTTGAACGTGTGTGTGTGCGCCATGTCGTAAAGTAAAATTGTATAAGTGTTGCCGAGTGTTTCGCGTTAGCCGGTAGTATCTCTGCGTCATTGTTTCTTTTGTTGCCTTTCTTTAACTGCTATATGTGCATTCTGTGATATATGTGTGCTCTATGTGAGGCGTGAATAAATGTGCTTTCTTGTTGAATTGTTCCCCGTTTCGCTGCGTCCTTTCCTTTGTGGGTCTCCATCTTGCTTTACGTAAAGGGTTTGAGTGGGCGCGGGTCGCCCAATAATTAATCAGGAACCGTCGAGGCCGACGATAACACCGCTCGGTTATCCCGATAGCACGGAACGGATCGCTTAAGCGGCCCCGGTCGAAGTCGACCTGCGGCGAGGTGCGATCGCCTGGTTTACCATCCGCGTGGTACTTAGGTAGTCGAGTTTGGCGAACAACCCTATCCCACGCGGGTGGCCGATTGGCACGATCGTGGTGAGGCCGAAAGGCCCACCCGTGACTAGATCCCGGCGTTAGTCCGGGAGGGTCACGACGGAATTGTCCGTCCGTGGGCGAGGCGGTCGCGATTCGAGTCACGTGGCGATCGCACGCCGGCGGGCGCGAATTCGCAACAATATATATATATATATATATATATATATATATATTATATATATATATATATATATATATATATATATAACATATTATTGTGGTTCTGCAAAACCGCATGCCTGTAATGCTAGGTTCCCACTGTCGTGCGATCCATTACGAACATCACGATTGGCCATTCGTAGCTGATCATGGAATTTCTCTGAAAGCTGTTCCCACTATCACGATGCGCGGCACGATTGAAATCATGGTCTCACAGAGCGTGGTGTTGTCTTGTCTAAGATCGATCCCGATCACCACGATTTGGAAGCACGATAGATGCGATCTGTCGCGCTTTGTTACGATGAAATACGATCTATACATGATCCCGATTGACAATTGATCGTGTTGATCGTAGAAAAATTTTGAACCGTTCAAAATTTTTCGACGATTAACACGATTGCCACGACTGACCTCAAGATCTGATAAGATCTGATAGGATCTCCACGATTAGTCCACGATTTCAATCGTGCCGCACATCGTGATAGTGGGAACCTAGCATAAGGCAATGGCACCCAACATACAGTGATCCCCAGGCAGTTATTTCATTAGTCTTCATGCAGTCAGACCTTCCCCTCATGTCTAATGGGTTAATGGGACGAAGTGCATTGCGTGGGTATAATAGCTCGGTCTAATAATTATATCTCTATCTTATTTTCAATCCTGATTTCCATCCAACCCTTTCCTTTTATACATGATACAAATCAAGCAAGCAAGCACACATACATGATAACAGACACCCGTGCAGCCCTGTGAGAGACTCACCACCAACACTGTACAGGAAGCGCATGGCGCACCCTTTCATTCAAGTCTGCACACTGATTTGCAACGACATCTCGCCTTGCTCAACCTTTGCTCACTGGGAGCTCGCTGCCTCGACCACCGGCATCTCCCGCACATGGGAAGGATCATCCCATGCCTCCACGCACCTCCACATCGATTGAATTTGCCACCAAACAGGGTCGTGCTGCGTGGCCCAGGCCACTCAGACCGCGTGGTGTGGGGACAGGCCAAGCACGTTAACAGCACCAGCCACATCTCGCCGGGGGTGCCCCGAATGGGCATCAGGGACTGACACGACCCTCGTCCAGTCGCCAGAACATGGCCCAGGAGTTCGGTGCAAGGCCGTGTCGCACCGGATGTGTGAATGAGACCGCTTCCGGCCCCAGGAGCCTGACAGGGCGAGGGTGGAGCACGATTCGGGTGACGACGCGTTGCTTCGGGTCGTCACCCCACTCTTCGCCTGGGGCTTATAAAAGTCGGATCGCAAAACCGTCCATCCTCTCCCTCTGCTCCTCTCCGCCTGCCTACCTCACCCACTTCTCCCCCTGTTTTCCTCGCCCTCTCCTTCACCTCTCTGCTCCGCCCTCTCTTCACCGCTCCACATTGTCTGCCTGTCGCTGCATCTACACTTGGAGTTGTTGTGTGACGGGCGTTCTTCTGCGACCAGTGTGGAGCACACATTTCCATGAGCCCCAGCAAAGTGATTAAGCAGGAGATAACGCACCGACTCTTAAGGTGTGATCGCTCAAGCTGAGCGTCCCCCAAAGTGTACTGGGTTGCGTGGTCGGCTGACCACGCCAGGTATTGCGAGGCCATTAGTCCTCATCTGCTCTCCTTCCTTCTGGCTCTCTCATATTCATCGGGTTTGTGTGTGTGTGTGTGTGTATGTGTGTGTGTGTGTGTGTATGTGATGGCGCCTGTCGTAGCATAACTTAAGACTAGAAGATATAACGGGATAAGTCTGCCCTGTGTCTGTTTTTGTAAATTGCTTGCCTTTTGTCACACCCCACAAATTCCTTGTTATCCCTGCTGTACATAACAATAAAAACCCATTTCTGTGCTGCATACCTTTCCTCGCTTGAGTGCAAATAAATCCTTTGTGTAGAAATGTTCCCAGCTCGTTTTCGTCTTTTCCTTCATTGGTCTAGCATGGTCCGTATCCCAGCTTAGCCAGGACGTTATCCCCCAATGATCCTTTTTTTAGCCGGTACATCCTTGGCAGTTACGCTCGGCTGCATCTGATCCGGTCAGGTGATCCGGTTTGAACAAGGTGTACGGAGGGCGTGTGCCCCCGGTAATTAGATCACGTGACCATTAGGTAACTGGTATCCAGTAGATGGAGGACCCTAAGTCACGTGGTTGAGTTATTGGCGTTCATGGTCCCAGTGACCCGCCGTGTAACGGATTATCCGTGTGCGACGACCTGCGATTCCGGAGACTCTGGAGGTTACCCGAAGTAGCTTCCCCCCCCCCCCCCACCCAACCCCTCGTGGTCTTCTCGCCACGACCCCTGGTCCGCAACAATATATATCTATATATATATATAACATATAAATATAATATATATTATATCTATATCTATGTCATATACATTATACATATATATATATATATTATATATATATATTATATATATATATATATATATGTATAACCTGTTTATACTTCACGGACCATTGTTTGTGTGTGTGTTTGTTGCGCTACTCTTCCTAAAGTTCTGTGACGATCACATCCAGACTTGCTACATCGGATCAGCATGACCCCAGTTCGTGCATAGGGGTGTTTTTATCTTTATCAATGGTCTTTTGGGGGTTGGGGATAGGGGACGCAAATTCTCTTTGTAAATGTGTATGGTGTAGCATCGCTTCAGGTGGGAGAGGGTATTGCAAGTCCCCACCCTTTACAGTAAAATATTCCTGTCCCCACGTTTTCCACTTCAGTGAGGTGTTTTGACTGATGCAGCGAGAGTTATTGTGGAGAGGTATTTTGAATTACACATTTGAATCAGGATAATAACATCATCCCCCTGGCAGCTCCCTTCGGGAGTGGGGTGCTTCTTGGGTATATATAATGTTATGAAAATACCTTTGCCCTCTGGTGTGTGTGTGTGTGTGTAAATTTGTGGTGTTACTGAAGAGAGTATCACTTTGTGGAAATATCACCACTATAAATTGCCCACCGAAGTTGGGCTGAGATGGCATGGGTGGGGGTGCCAATGCATATAATAGTTTTGGTGTGTCATTGGAGTGGACTGTTGTGAGTATCTTGTTTTGAGAACATTTTGAACAGCCTTTAATTCGAACTCTTGTCACTAGTTAACAGCAAAATTTATAATTATTTTACTGTAGAAATGATATCCTCATCACGAACAAATATAGTACTCAAAACAATTATCGTCGTAATAACAAAAATATGAACATTTAACAGCCAGGAGGATTATGGTTGAAGGTAACAATGAATGAATGGATGAACTCCAACAGCTCATGCTGTCCGACAGTAATTTCGCTTTGAAACATGAACGAAAGATTACTGATAATGCGAGTCGAACTTCAAAAGAAACAGGCGGAGGCAAATGAGACCCAAAGCAAAGGCTAACTCAAAGCAGATCAAATCAAAGCCTTAAAGCTGTGCCGACCCCGTGCATATGTAAGCCATAGTGCACTTCGAAAATCCCACCCCATGGAGATGGATCGAATGAGACAGCCCACGACATGCTCCATAGAACTTCCCACGGATTACATCATTTCAAAAATAAATGTTTCCTGAAGTTGCATCGTGCAGCCCCCGGAAATCCGCAAAAAGTTCCATCCATGAAAGAGCCACTAGGTTCTAAAACTGATTTCAAGAAAACTGGATAAGTAAAATAGGTGCATTGTTGATGTCGAGGATCCATGCCTGATCCTTAGTAACAACTAGCTAAGGTACCCGGCATTGCCAGGCATCTAAAAAATGGTCTTTGTGATCTAAAGGGTCTTCGGGGTCTTCAGGGTCTTAAAGGGTCTTTGGGGTTTTCAGGATCTTTAAAGGCTGAGATGGTGGATGAAAATACCCTGAGGACAATCTCCGGGTCAGACTTGGACTGTGTGCCAAATTTGGTGTTTGTAGGTCCAGCGGTCTTTGCAAAACACACGAACATACAGACAAATAGACAGACAGACAACAAACTTTATTTCTTCGATTGATCTATAATTATACCAAGTCATTGCTGCGACAGACAACAGGTGGCCAAACAACGACTGTAATGACACAATTCCTGAGAATGAGACTGTCAGCAAGTATGTACGTAGTAGTTGTACAATGCTACACCAGGTGGGCAATGCTTTATGCTGTCCAAGACCAGCAATTGGTCACCATTGTTTGAGCTCTTTAAGACGACATTTTGTTTCTTTTACAGACTTTGGCTTCTCCAAGAACCTTCACTCATACCAGGAGAAAACCGATGAGTCAGTTATTTCCCCAAAGTGATAGGAAATGTCGCTTGGCTGACGGGTATACTAAGGGGAGGGGGGAGTGAGAGGGGTGGGGGAGAAAAAGAGGAGGGAGGGGAGCGAGGGTGGAGTGAGGCAGGAGAGGATAGCAAGGAGGGGTGGGGAGCAAGGAAGGATGGAGGAATGAGGGGTGGAGAGCGAGGAGGGGTGGGGTGCAGGAAGGGAAGGCAGCATGAGAGGAGGGGAAGGGAAGGCAGCATGAGAGGAGTGGAAGGGAAGGCAGCGTGAGGGGAGGGTCCATCCGGACATAACAACCATCCGGACACATCCAGAGATAACCACCATACAGACATAACCACTGTCCAGACACGTCCAGAAATAACCACCGTATGGACATAACCACTGTCCAGACACGTCCAAAAATAACCACCGTCCGGGCATGTATATTGATAACCACCATCCGGATACATGCAGAGATAACCACCATCTAGACATAACCACCGGCCACATACGTCCGGAGACAGAGAGACAGAGAGGAGAGAGAGAGAGAGTGAGGTGTAGGAGGAGGGTGCTGCACTGAATTTGGAGGGTGTAGAGCGAGGATGGGAAAGAGATAAAGAGGGGTGGGGGAGGGGAGTTATCAGAGAGAATATGTTATGCTTTATGAACAACGCGCACACACACTGATATTTATTATTATAGATGCATACATCCAGGTGTCGAGGCTCTTCGAGAAATAGAACAACAGGGGTCAAAGAGTTAATACACAAAAAGTGTAGAAAAGGGAAACAGGAGGACAAGAATGAAAGCATATACCACAGCACAAGAAGAGAAGTCCAAGCTGAATTGGGAACAGCGTCTAAGTGAGTGTAATCAGGCTCACAGGTAAGAATGGGAGAGACGATGAGTTGTCACATGACCACAGACTTGAAGTCCTGGAGGGAAAAGAATGAGCCAACAGATTCACAAAGCCAACTTTATATGCAAGAGATGATGGAGACGAATGAATGCAGGTGAGTGATGAGCTTATACTTGGTGGGGGCAACAAGATAACAGTTTCTGGTAAGATCACCTGTGACTTAGAGTGTCAGGTGTTGAGTAGATGAGTGAGAAGCGAAGCAAAATAGACCTGGAAAAAGGCTACAAGGTAACAAACTTACCTGCAATTACCAACGGTAGACTATTAACCTCCTGTGCTGAGATACCAATGACACAGACAGCCTTAGAATCCATGGCATCGGGAAAAGGAGGGCATAGGACGTGTCGTGGAAGATAGGGATTTGGAACCCTGGCCTTTTCTGCAAAAAAAAAAATTGTTCTGCAAAGACCCTTTATGGTCCGCCTTTATTGTAAATGTCGATCAAGAGCAAAGGAACAGGTAAGCTGCGTGCACCAGAACAAGTTTTCTTACCTGTTTTCAGATTTTTGTGAATGGTGAGATATTTTGTCAGTTTGTACTTCAAGCTTGTGAGCTCCGACATGTATGAGGCCAGAAACACAGTGATAGCATGTATTATGGAGAAACTACAGGTTGCTATCAGCGGGGTTCGATTTTGAGAAGGAAAAAGAAAGCTTCCAAACTGTTGGACTCGGGACAGCAGGATCCTGAGTCGGATATCTTGAAGCGTCGAGGCATATACAGTACTGATAAAGAAGAGAGAGAGAGGAGAATATTGATAAATCTATCATTGGCATTATGTCCTGATGAAGGCCATGCATACCAGTTAATGGAAGAGATGGTGGACTGCAAGCCAGCCTATTCTGCCTAATTAAACTTCCAGATGCAGCGGCACCTTGTTGGTTTCCCATAGACTGCTAGAGAGACAGATGCTATCAATAGGACATGGTAAGAGGAGTCAACTGAGGCTGAGGAAGAGCATGATCAAGCCTAGTGGAGAGTGGAAGCCATGAAGGGAAATATAAGTTATCAATGCAACAAACAGTGTAAATAAAAGGCAGTTCACCTGCGACTCCCAACAACAGTTGACCTGTAACTGAAGCATCACCTTGATGACCATTTAAAGGCCTAAAGTTTGACTGACGCACAAGACATTGCTTGACTTTATGATAGGATCGACGAATGTCTGAAGGAATTTTATTGCAAGTGGCATCTTGTTCATCATGGGCTGGCAGAATGGCCTCGTGGAATGCACACTTGCTTCTTGGCTGGGTTCGAATCTGGGCCCAGCTATAAACTATCATATCAGTGTTTCACAGGCTGGGTGAATTTATTAATGTGTATGCCATTTAAACTGGGTGGATGCTAAAGATCCAACAGTGTCCTTTGTGCAGAGTCGGTGAGCTGTCACTGGCACCCTCACCGAATTATAAGTTCCTGCCCTAACTACTTAGTTGAACATCAGGCCTGGCCAGCTGGTTCGTGAAAGACTTGGGGGCAAAAAGCTTCCCCCTGAGAAATATTTGTGGATGAGAGGTGTTAAGTTCCTACCATTTCCTGTTAGTACAAGCAAGTATTGGCAGTGGATATAACACACACACACACACACACGGAGGGATGCTTCTCCTTTTACCAATAGATGCAAAAATGTAGTAGTATTTATCTTGTGGCCCCGGAACCAAACAAACAATATATATTTATAATATCGCTCATGGCCCATACAACTCCCACTCCCACCCCCTTCCACTCTGCTGGCGATAACCAACCCTGCAAGAATGTGGGAATAATTGTGGTCGTTAAAGAAAGAAGAATAAGAGGTATCTTCATCATGCTGAAACAACATCATTCATCATGCCTTCAGGAGCAGCCGAGGTGGGGGAGGTGGGGCAAATGTATTTTGTACCATGACTAATAATCCCCCCCCCCCCTGTCTGCCAGGGGTCAGTAAACCACTTGCAGTGTGGCGCGTGTACAGGTGAAAATTGTATGGTTGGGGGGTGGGGGTTGTGCCCATGATGGTACACGAACACGTATACAATTTATTTTATTATGTTCTAACAGGAACACAAACAACACGGATAAATGCTGTTTATTTATTATGTCGTAAAAGTTGCCGTGAGTCGCTGTACATATTTTCACTTGTTCCATATAGTGTTGTAATATATATATATATATATATATATATACACTCAATATTGCCACCCATTGGCATCACCTGCAAAAAACTACAACGGGTTCGACTAATAATAATCTCCAGTTTTTTGTGTTCAACCTAAAGAATATCTTGTTGGATTAATTATAATTTGTCCGACTCAAAAGAAAAAGAAAAACTTGTCAGTCTGAATGGTCTCCTTTGTGGGGAAGTAATTTAATGTCTTGTAGTGTATCCCAAAAATAATTAATAGGACAACCAAGTCTAAGTTTACAAAGCCGGGAAGTAAATCGAACGGTATAGAAGACTGTGACCAGTTGTGATACCCGAAGGGGGATGGGTCAGGAAGTTGCATATCAATGTTTAATAATGTGATATGGAAGAAATAGACAAATACCAACATCAAAATGGGGAATTTTATTTAATATATTTGTTTAATAAATGAGACATTTCTGAACTAGCTATCAATATTACCAAGATTGTTCATCTGCCTATTGATAAGGATATCCATTTCACTGATTTCAGTGCATTTCTATTTTCCGGACGAATAACCAGGGAAATTTTATGACGTTGTCCCACCATTGAACATTTATATGGTTAGCACTGCTGTCACACATCCATGGCATCACACAATGCATTCCATTTACCAGCTACCCATATCAGTGGTGTTGTATCCAAGTTTCTGCTGGCAGGAAATGGATTTTTCTTGCAATTTTATGTGCAATTGTGGGTACACCTAAAAGGCTACCTTGTTAGATTATTTTCTCAGCTAGCCACTTCCTGGGAGGGATAAACACAAGAGCTCCCACTATTGTGATGTCACTGATGTTGTCGAGTGAATGACGTTCACCACTGAATCTCTTCCTCATATGCAAATAGCAAGTGACATGAACAGTGGATGATGCTTTTTATTTGCGAACATAAGAGGATATAGATTCTGCAATTTCTGGGGTTTGTATTATTATTCTTTCATGGCTATAAATATCTTTGTGCCAATATTCAATCCATTTAACGTCATTTACAGCAGAGATTAAAAAAACAGCATCTGGCTCACCTTTGTTACTTTGGCACAGCATCGTGTTTAATATGGGCCAGCTCAATAAAACCCACAATGTCTAATTAGCACCATGCAGGATGGATAGCAAGTATTGCCATTATTCATCTGCAATTCTGAATCCCTGTCTTTCTGAAATTCAAACGGATGTCTATGAGCTTTGTCAAAGTAAATGATGCCAAGACCGACATGCTTGTTCTTGGCCCCTCATTCATCCTGAACTAGAACGGCACTCGGTCGAGCACATACCTCCGCCAGGATGAACAGTTTAAGTTTTGTATCCCACTGATAGGCTGGATCTGGATTCGGACCTGAACTAAAATTTAGTCAGCTTCTTCTTAGTACCGAACCAAATCATCCACCAAGTTTTGTACGAATCCATCCACAACCTCTTGAGATATGATGCTATCTATATAATCGTTTTAACCCCATCACTCAATTTGTGAAGAATCACATAAAAAAATTTCGGATCCGAATTCGGATCTTCAGCAGAATTGAATCAGTTCTTCCTTGTTACATACCCAACATGCCCACCAAGTTTCAGCCAAATCCGTCCACAACTTTTTGAGACATTTTGTTGACAAACAAACAAACAATAGTGGGGCAACTTAGCATAACAATTGTGCATTTTGTGAGGAAAGCACCAAATTTGGCACACTAGTAGCCTATCATATTATGAACAGATTTGGATATTGGGCCATCTCAAAATTTTTGATGGCAGTGGAAAATGGCTGCCACAGCCATCAGCGGCTGAATTTGAGATGGCCCAATATCCCAATCTGTTCATAATATGATAGGCTACTAGTGTGCCAAATTTGGTGCTTTCCTCACAAAATGCACAATTGTTATGCTATATTTAGCTAAGTTGCCCCACTACAAATGAGAAATCACTCAGAGAGTGACACTTGGCAAAACAGCACAAAGTAGAATGACACTTGGTAGAGCGCATACCTCGGCCAGGTGGAACAGTTCACGTTTTGTGTCCCACTGATGGGCTGGACCCGAACCAAAATCCAATCCGCTTGTCCTTGTCACCTATCCAACTCATCCACCTTGTTTTGTCACAACTCGTCAACAACTTTTTGAGATATAGTGATATATTTAGTTTTTGGCCCTATCTCTCCATTTTAGAAATTAGGTCTATGTTGACCTTTTGACCTTAAAAATAATTGGTGCTTGAATTCCTTGACCTGATATGCAAATCCTGTTCAATTATCAAGTCACTTGCATGAAAATTGAGGATTTTAGAAATTGCACCTAAGTTGTTGACCTTCGGCATATGCTGACCTCAATAATAGTTGGTGATTGAATTCAGTGACCTCATATGCAAATGTTGTTCAAATTTCAAGTCAATCGGATGAAAAATGACGATTTTAGAAATATGACCTCAAGATGACCTTTGACCTTTGACCTCAAAATGCATAGGCTTCTCAGTTGAGACTATCTCTACAGCTTGGCCAAGTTTCGTGAAGATCGGTTATAAATTGTGACCTGAAGGCGATAGACAAACAAACAGACAGAATAACAAAATAGATTGACCAATATACTTGAAAAATGTTCGATTTTGCGAGTAACAAACAAACAAACAAACAAACCGGACTGATCAACAAACTTGTCAAAAAAATGTTTTTTTTGCAAAGTAACAAACAAACAGACAAACAAACAAACAAACAAACAGACAAACAAACAGACAAACAAACAAACAGACAGGGGTGAAAACATAACCTTCATCCACCTTGAGTGGCAGATATAAAAATGCCTCAACCCCAGAAAGTATAAATTTGGAGATCATCACGTGACACTTTCAAATGTACGTGTCACTGTGGACCCATCCTCCTCCTCCTCATTCTTCTTCTTCTTCTTCTTCTTGGACCCATACTCTTGAACAGAGCATTGGAACTAGCCAAAGCAGTTTTTCCTTGGCTATTTGGCACAATCTTGAACAGGTCACCACTCCAACCATTTCTTGGAGTACAGTTGTGCCACTGACAATGTGCCCCTCTGTGAGTACACTGGTACTCATTTGGCCAACCTCAGGAGAGACAGGCTGAGTCACCCCCACCTGCTGTTAATTCAGCAGCAAACGGGGCTCAGACTCAGGACCATAGGATCCCAAGCCAGCCACCTTAACCACGAAGCTAACACCAGGCTTTCCCATCTTCCAGTATTCCACACATTAACAAAATGTGTAAATCGATTTTCTTCCATCTTCACAATATTTAGCCAAATCAACTAAAGTGTAAATTAGAGGATTGCTGAAACTCTGGTTCTTGCTCTCACAATGTCATGCTTGATTATTACATTTCAATTGTTCACACACTCACCTGCTTCTCCTCTCAAGCCCCTACTCTTAAATTTGATCAAGTCACTTCAATTCTGTAAACACTCCACTAACTCCCAATACGGCAGCATATAGATTTAAAAATATTGCTGATAACCTCTAAAGCCAAAACATAAAGTGGTTCTCGACTATATCTCTGATGTAATCTCACCTTACACCGCTGCGAGAAAGTTGTGACCTGGCAATGAGAATCTCCTGGTAGTACACCGCACGAGGATGAAGACCTTTCGGATTTAGCACTCTTCATATCTGCCCATCAACTGTGGAACTGTCTGTCTTCGAACAGTTGCTTTGTCTCATCTGCCTTCAAAAAGTTGCTTTGTCTCATCTGTCTTCAAAAAGTTGCTTTTTCTCATGTCTTCAAAAAGTTTCTTTGTCTCATCTGTCTTCAAAAAGTTTTTTTGTCTCATCTGTCTTCAAAAAGTTTATTTGTCTCATCTGTCTTCAAAAAGTTTCTTTGTCTCATCTGCCTTCAAAAAGTTGCTTTGTCTCATCTGTCTTCAAAAAGTTTCTTTGTCTCATCTGTCTTC
>CM068952.1:172693636-172704509 GCA_035128595.1 Eptatretus atami | reverse complement strand
GACTGGGAATCCTCCATCGTGCAAAGTCCTTGCTCGGCCCACCTGAGCTCCTGACCACTTACAAAGCTTTCGTCCACAGCATGATGGAGTACTGCTCTTCCCTCTGGGCTGGTGCTCCTGCCTCCCACCTTTCTCGGCTTCACGCTGTGGAAACCAAGACATTTCAGATCATTGGTATCTCCCGCGATGAGGCTGAGTCTTTGGGCCTCTCACTCTCTCACCGCAGGTTGGTCGTGTCTTTCTGTCTTCTACCGTCTCCTCTCCAGCCTCGCCCCCCTGCTCTCTCTGTGATTTGTCCCCACCACATTTCTACAGGGCGCTCAAGGTCTGCCAACAACCCCCTTCTGGTAAAACTACCAAAATCACGAACCACTGCTCACCTTCACTCTTTCATTCCTCTTTTTCCCGCCTTTGGAATAAACTCCCTCACTCTATTCAATCCCATTCTTCCCTCCAGGCCTTCAAAACAGCTGTTCACCAACACCTCTTATCATCCCCCATCCAAATCCTCGATCTTTTCACCCCGATAATCCACCAAGCCCACCTCCTTCAAATTCCCTGCTTTCCTTCCTGAAAGTCCCTGGAATGTCCATCTTGTTTCCCCATGTTCCCACCCCATCCCTCTCCCTTCTCAGATCTCCTAATGTCTCTGTTCCCCACTGTTTTGTCCTTCCCACTTCCACCTCTCTTGTCTCATGCCCCCTTGCTGTGCGGCGTTGTGTGTTCATTCTCATACGAGCCTCGACAAGGTATACAAAAAAATAAAAAAAATAAAAAAAAAAATAAACAAAGCAGCTGATCAAGTGCCCTTGCGTGCCTGGTTGCAGGAATCAGTCAAGGTTTGCCAGAAAACTCTCCACCGTGTCAAGTGGGAAAGACACAATATCCAGGAACAGTTTGGTACGAGAGGGTAGGGTCGGTGTAGTGAGTGAGGAGTTGGGTGCACAAGATTTGGAAGCAAACAGGAATTTGACCTTCTCACAAGCAGAATCAGTTGCATTACCATTTGAAGTGAGGGAAAGGATGGATGTGGAGGATACAACAGAGACAGCCTTGACAAGGCACCACCAGGTTTTAAAGGCGGGAGACAAGTTTGAAAGTTAAATCTTGAGATTGGACAGGTTCTCCTGAGAGTTAGACACACACTTGTCGCAGGCTCTGTGGAATGATCTGAAGTTGTTCTTCGGTCGGATTTGCCTTCCAGGAAGAGAAGTCTCGTTGATTGAAGGCAACCGCCTCACCACAGGATTCTGTTTACCAGGGGCGAGAACATATGTATGATAACTGCAGACGAGATGGTATAAATATGTCCATAAGGGAAAGCAAGCTTGTGTGGAATTATTTGCAGGCAGTAATAATATGAGGAAATGTGTAACTGAAGGTCATGTCGTGACATGAGAGGGCAGCTTGCAGTCCCTGCCAGTCAGCTTGAGTGAACTGCCAGACATTATGACACTGAGGTAGCTCTCTGACGATAGCCAGAGATGTTGACTCTCACAAGCACATGACCAGATGAACCCATTGGGGCAGAAGAGGAACAGGGGACTCCATCCATCCATTGGGACCATACTCTGCACAGAGCATCAGTGCTACCTAAGCAGTCTCCTGGGCTATTGGGCACAATCCTGGACAGGTCATCACTCCGATGCAGGATACTCGAATGGCTCAATCATCCCAGCAAGCTGGTACTCATTTTCCCGACCTTAGAAGGATGACAGGCTGAGTCAACCCCACCTGGTATTAATATAATGGCTGAGCAGGATTTGAACTCAGAACCATAGGATCCCAAGCCCCCCACCCTAACCATTAAGCCAACACCAGGCATATAGGTGACTCTTGGATCACATATGTAGGAAACCTCATCATTACCAAATCCAGAAGGGAGGAGGACGTGCCATTTGGAGAAATCGGGGTGGGAATGTTCACTGATTGGGTTTGGGTGAGCCCCATATTTGCATTTCACACTTGATTTTGTGCCGCACTGCTTACAGGCAAGCTCTAGACATCAAAAACATCATTTGGAGTAATTATTGAAGAGGATTATTGAGTAACTGGTATCTCTATAAGTTGACAAGCTGCAGGTTCCAACTCGATCACGTTTCCCAAAGTTTCCGGAGACCTTAAGCGGACCCCACGTCTTAATGGCTTCGCCCTCGCAGCATCTGGGTGAGTATGTACCCATCCCCTTGATTTCTGGACCCCCTTTTCAAAAAAGCCTGGTTCACACTGCTAGGCTATCCCACAACCCCTTCAAGTGGTTTCATGAATATCCTGATGGTGGTTTTCATTATCATTTTCAGACCTTTTCTTGTTTCTTTTTTTGCATTTATGAAAGTAAAATAATATTGGTTCGCTACGTGCGTATCATGCCGTGAGCTGAATAAATCGAGGCGATAGACTCGGCCTCCTTATTTCATAACTCTTGACATGATGTGTAACTTGTACCTGGAACAAACTGCCCGTAGGAAGAATGGTACAATATGTCTCTGAATGGACAGACATTCTAGCAATTCAGTTTAATCAGTGAGATATCGACTGTGATGAAACGTTTCAACTGCAAACCCTGAGATGTACAATACATGGGACCAGCATCGTATTAGCCAGGTTGGTCCTTGGAGTAACTGTTCAGGCTACCGGCAGGGTATGCAGCTAACATTTCCTCAGTCAATACACAGAGTTTCTTCAGTGGAAATCTTGAGTCACGGCCTTCCGTCATTTCCACAAAAAGGGAGGTGAGATGGAACAACCAACTTGAGGTCCCCACTGATTATGCACCACTTCGTTGCTGGCATTACACTAGACCAAATTATGCCATCGGATTACACTGTTCCGAAAATGTAACCCATGACAAGGACACAACTTTGAGGTCAGCACCAAGGAATTATCTCTTGCATTACTTTTCTTCTTGTCAAACTTTTGCTTGCCTATGAGGTTTTCTGTCAGTAGAGCAAGTTGTCGACCGCTTTGGCACTAGATTGATGGCCACAATGTCTTGTCACCCCCTTGTAAAAATTGGGACATTGCCTTTTATCATATTAGCTTACAACACTGGAGGGTCCTACAAGTTATCCTCCAAACATGTGCAGTACTCTTTTACTTTATTACACATTTTACAGCAAATGACGCAAGCCTTAAGTGTCTAGTTGATCCATTCGTGCGGATGAAATGATGATCCATCATTATCATTACAGAGAATAATTTTGCGCCGCATGTTCTGTGGGACATTTTCCGGAGCATCTCTAGAGTGATGCGATTAAAAGGAAGTCTCGCTGAACGAACATTGGGCAATATGGGTGCAATTTTAGGTCGACCTTCATGTGCTTTAGCTTTGTCGAACGCGGTATTCCAAGCTCCGAACATCGTTTACGGGTCGACTTTTGTTGGTGACTTGGAAACAGATTATTGGACCAATTCGCACTGCTGACCTCTGGTTGAAGGTCTTCGGGTTCTTGGCATGTATTGTATGTTGCCTGTTGTAGAGGTTGTGCTCGACGCTGAAGTGTCTTTTTATAGGGAGCTTCTTGGCGGAATCTTTGCTGGAAGTCGACACGCACCTCTTCTTTGGTTTTCTCTATTCGCGGACGTTCATGAACCGAGACAGTGACAACATCCCTTGCTTCCTCTGCCACCGAAGGTGGAATGAGGTTATGTTTTCACTTATTTTGGGTCGCCGAAATAGGTGACCCTTATTGTCAGTAATTCTGTTTGTTTGGATGTTTTTTTTTGTTTTTTTTTTGTATACCTTGTCGAGGCTCGTGTGAGAGCTAACACACAACGCACAGTAAGGGGGCATGAGACAAAAGGGGCGGGAGTGGGAGGGACAAAACAGTGGGAACAGACACATTAGGAGATCTGTGGAAGGGAGAGGGATGGGACGGGGAACATGGGGAAGAGAAGATGGACATTACAGGGACTTTCAGGAAGGAAAGCAGGGGAATTGAAGGAAGTGGGCTTGGGTGGATTATCGGGGGTAGAAAAGATCGAGGATTTGGATGGGGGATGATAAGAGTGGTGGTGAACAGCTGTTTTGAAAGCCTGGAGGGAAGAATGGGAAAGAATAGAGTGAGGGAGTTTATTCCAAAGGCGGGAAAAAGAGGAATGAAAGAGTGAAGGTGAGGAGTGATTCGTGATTTTGGTAGTTTACCAGAAGGGGGTTGTTGGCGGACCTTGAGCGCCCTGTGGAAATGTGGTGGGGACAAATCGCAGAGAGAGCAGGGGGGGGCAAGGCTGGAGAGGAGACGGTAGAAGACAGAAAGACACCGACCAACCTGCGGTGATTGAGTGAGAGGCCAAAGACTCAGCTTCATTGCGGGAGATGCCGATGATCCTAAATGCCCTGGTTTCGACAGCGTGAAGCCGAGAAAGGTGGAGGCAGGAGCACCAGCCCAGAGGGAGAGCAGTACTCCATGGCTACGGAAAAAGCTTTGTAAGTGGTCAGGAGCTCAAGAGGGCCGAGGAAGGACTTTGCACGACGGAGGATTCCCAGTCGGCGACTGGCTTTGGAGGCGAGGTTGGAAATGTGACTTTCCCAGGAAAGGTCATGGCAGATAGTGAGACCCAGAAGCTTGAAGAAAAGACTTCTTCCAGAGGATTGTTGAGAAAGTGGATGGGGGGTTTTCTAAACGGTCCTTTCGAAGAGACATAGTGAGAGTGTGAGATTTGTCCGGATTGAAAGACATGTTTCACGTGTTGGACCAGTTTGTGATTTTATCCAGATCTGCAGTGAGCGAAGAAGCTGCTGCTTGCGGTCTGAGGGATGACAGATGGTACGGCAGAGGGTGGAGTCATCAGCAAAGAGATATAGAGGATTTTCCAGAGAGTCAGAAGAGATCATTGATGAAAACCAGAAAAAGAACAGGCCCAGAACGCTACCTTGAGGAACTCCAGCCTGGACAGGAAGAGGGGATGAAAGAACTCCATTTAGGGCCACACGTTGACTGTGACAGGAGAGGAAGTCTGCGAGCCATGAGTGGAGATGGCCTTGGATACCATGGGAAGAGAGTTTGGTGAGTAGGGCAGGGTGCCAGACTGTGTCAAAAGCACATGATATGTCCAGGGATACGGCTCGGATTTCCTGTCTGCCATTGAGGACCTCCATCCATTGATGGGAGAGCAAAAGCAGCATATCCAGGGTAGAGTTACCTGGTCTGAAATCAAATTGATGCTCGGAAATCAAGCCATTGGAGAAGAAGAAGGATTTCATGTCTGAAGCGATGATGGATTCCATAACCTTGCTGATGATTGGGAGAAGGCTGATTGGTCTGTAGTTGCAGGGATCTGTTTTTGCACCTTTTTATGCAGGGCAGTGATGTTTGCAGATTTCCAAGCAGATGGCAGATGACCTTGAGCAAATGAGAGAGCAAATTGTTCGTTTGTCATCAGCACAATTGGTAGTAAACGTGGGCGGATTTTGACCAAACTCGGTGGTAGGTACATCTTATGACCTAGTGCTTTGGAAATTGTGATGGTTGCTCGGGACGCTTTGGTTCCTAGCAACAACCGAAAAACCTTCAAAATCGGTACCGTTCACGCGAAATCAATTCCGAAAGCCATTATCCACGTAGGCCGTAGGGTTATGAAATTTGGTACGAATGATCTACAGGTGATGCTCTATCAAATATATTCCGGTTTTTGTGATGTATGGATACTTTACCCGCAGCGCCCCCTACAATTAGGGTATGCGCGAAAATTGGCGAAAATTGAAGGCCCCTAGCGACCAGGTGAGTGCATCGATACGAATGAAACTTTGCAGGTTCATGGTATCGATGAGTACGACAACTTTGCCTCAGGACATATTGACTGATTTCGCTTAGGTCAGGGGTCAAAGGTCAATTAGTGCAAAAATCGATAATATGCGAGAGCTGGAGGTGCCTTCACGCCAAATGCTACTCCTCCTAGGGTTATGGTCGGATGGTCATGAAAATTCACACTAATCGTCTGGAATACATTGTGCACAAACGATCGAGCCGGATTTTTGATTTAGATCTTTGTTCACCCACAGCACCCCCTCGAACTTTGGGGATTTCCGATTTCAAACCGCATTTTCGGTACTTTTCATTCAAATGGATACCGAGTAGTTATCAGTAGATGGAACTGGATGGGATTTGATATGCATAATGTTAAGGTGATTCCCTATCCGCTATATGACATCCATTTTGCTTATATCTTATAGTTTCCATGCTCGGCGACCCATCGCCGCCTACCGGCTTGTTTGTTTGTGGCTGATATCTCAAAAAGTTGTGGACGGATTCTGATTAAATTTGGTGGACAGGTTGGGTGTGTGACAAGGATGAACTGATTAGATTTTGGTGAAGATCCAGATCCAGATCTGACTACAAGACTTTTTAAAGTGGTTCTTCACCATTGAGAGATAGGGCTACAAATGATATATCGCACGATATCTCAAAAAGTTGTGAACGGATTCGGATGAAACTTGGTGGACACGTTGGGTGTATGACGAGGAAGAATTGATTTTATTTTGGTGAAGATCTGAGTCCGGATCTGGATACAAGAATTATTAAATTCTTAAGTGATTCTTCACCATTGAGAGATCGGGCCAAAAACGATAGACAGCATGATATTTCAAAAATGTATTGGACCCGATATGTTCTCGTGGACCAGGCATTGCGTGGCAGAGGTACAGGCTCTACCGAGTGCCCTTCTCATTCAAAGGTATAATTTCTTGCTTTCAAAACAAGGCATGGTATAATTTTCAAAGGTATGGTTATGTTCACTCAATCTGAAAAATGGGGCAAAGGAAACGAATTAGCACTCTGTACACTCTTTACACAATTTTTACATTGGGTGACAAGACATTGTGGCCAGACTGTACATCGACATTGCTGCCCTCCTGCAGGAAAATCCAGAAATTCTGTCGCTCTCACTTCAGGCCTACATCTCGGCCTTTTTGTTTGTTAGCCTCGCCCTGCATCATCATCATCTGAGATTTCAGGCTGCCTCTATGGGTGGGAAGCATTGTGTAACATGTTGCCGTGCAACCGAAAGTGCTTCAGGACCCTCACAGCATGCTAACGAAAGCCCTGGTCGTTTATGAAGCGGTTCTTACAGGCTGAAGACATTTCTTGATGTCTTTTTTTAAAGTGGGAAGCAGCAAAAACATCACGTCTGGTGAACAACAATAGGACACAGCTCAAGAACATAAGACACGAGTGACCATTCCGTATGTGGTGGGCCTATCTGAGAAAGTGAGAAGATCCTTCTCCAAGTTTGGCATTGTAACATCATATAAGCCCTGCAGAATTCTTTGCAGCCAGTTCGTTCATGTTAAGGACAAGATCTGGAGGGATAGGAAACGGGACTTGGTGTATGGCATCAGATGTGGAGACCCATCATGCACTGAGACCTACATCGGAGAAACTCGGCAAACCCTTTAAGGCTCGTATGAACCAACATCGTCATCCAGCTTATGAAGAGGCTTTGATATTCCCTGGGTATGTCAAAAAATAAGATGTGAAAGATTTTAAAAGTAAAAGCATATCTGCAAGAGAAACATTTTGTCTAAGTCTCTAAGTAATTGGATAATGCTGCTGGAGAGAGGCTACAGAGACTTCTGGGAAGACGCAAGACAGGAGCAGATGTGAGAATCATGCAGCAACTGCTGCATACCGTTTCGTGTTATGAATTTGAACCTGACTTTAAAATCTGGATTTTTTTTTTTTTTTTAACTTTTGGTTGGCATTTAGATTTGAATCTGTGTTCATGATTGTTTTGTAAACTTCTGTCGAACTTTGATACAAATTCTCTCTTTGTATGCTGACATTGCATCGGTGCTGCCGAAGCAATTTCACGGAAAGGATTATGCTGGACAGCTTGCCATTGCATTCCCAGCAATGATCAGTTTAAGAATGGGGAATTTGTTCAGAGATCCTGCGATATGTCACATACTCTTCATAGAAAGACACCGTGGGATCTTTAAGGTCAACAAACAGAAACTATTGCTGGCAGATGGGTCCCCAGGGCTTAACCTCCGCACGAGGGGCGGTGCACCCCTTGATGCAACGCCTTGCCTGCAAAGCACAAATCCGTTTTATTGTCGGGTTTGAGAATATAACCCAGACCTGACAGCTCAGTGGCAGGCAAGTGCATGACCTCTGCACCATGCCGTCAAACTTTAAGATGGGTTTCTGGAGCATACAATTGGTATGGTGGTAGTCCGGTGGTGTGGACAATGGACTGGCGTCCCAAAGGTTCTGGGTTCAATTCAGACAATAAAGGCAACAGTAAACCTAGATAGCCACAGGCGAATTACTATGTCTCTATCAAAATGCCAGCAATAACACAGTTGGATTATTAATAACCTTTGGGAAGAGAGCAAATTGCTGCCTTGCTTGTTCTGGCAGACACATATGACTCCAGTCTGCACATTCTGCATGCCCTCCAGGCAATTTGGAATCACCTATAAAATGGAGCACTGCCTAAACCCCACATAATAATTGAATAGACAATAATAATTAATCACATTTTGTTTTATCAATACTATATTTGAGATATTGCATTGTTGAAGTGAAGTATATTTTTCTTTCCATATTGTATAAGGCATGTGACATCATTGCAATCATCTATTGTGTCAAAGGGTGCCAGAGCTTTGTGGGTTCCCAAGCAACTTGCTGCTGAGCAAGAAGGCATTTGTGTGCCATTTGCTTTGAAACGTTTGAAACACGACCGTCTGGACGATATCTTCCAGCATTATTAGCCCCCCCGTTGGACTTAGTCCGAAACGTGGGCTTATGCATTTGGTGTCGATTTTCGTGTTTGTGTGTGTATGCGTGTGTATGTCTGCAACCATATCTCGGATATTGTATGGACCAATTTTATCTGTACTTGGCACAAAGACAACACTTGATGATATACATAAGTACGTCATTTTTTTTTTTGACATCAGATCCAAGATGGCCAACTGGTGGCCATTTTAGTTGTTACTTGTTACTTTTTAGTTGTTACTTGTTAGTCAAGGATGAGATGGGGTGTTCTACCACTACTATCTATAGAAATTAAGCATCCTGATATGATTGAGAAATATACAAATCTCATGAGTCAAATGAATTCAAAGCATCCACATTTATAGGAAGAGTCCATAGCAACTGCATGCTTGAAACCATGTGGATAGCTTATTGATCGTTTTCCTTTTCTATTGTCCAACCAGGAATGCGTCCTTATATTGCAAACGTTTATGGTGAGCCCCAATCTTGCATGCAACGGTTGTGGCCAAATGTTCGTGTGGTTGGTGTAACCCCAATCTTGCATCTAACGAGTTCCACATGGACAAGCAAGCGATTCACATACATCAGTGAATATATCAGAGGATAAATACATCTTATGAAAGGGAGCAACGGAACTCGTATGAAAGGAGAAGATCAATCTCCAGGGAAGCATACTCCACTCAAAGGCTTCCTTAATGAGGTTGTCCTGGATAAATGTCTCCATAATTACTACAGCAGTGATGTTGGAAAACAATAAAGCACACAGTTGTTGCATCGGATCTCCCAGCCAGCACATCATGTGCTTCACTGGAGATAAAACCGTGAGACTGTTGGTTGATTCACAATTTTTGACACGTACTCCCATTCAAGTCGTTACATCCTGGGAAGCATCCGCACTGGTGAAGGGATATTACTTTGCGGTGACATGATCGCAGATAAAAATTGAGAAAACATTTGATATGAAAAGCAGTTGATATGTCAACTTTCCGTTCAGTAGTGTTTACACACAATGAACTTTGGCACAAGAGGAGGCATCATGTCTGTGCTGCACCAACCCGAGTATCCATCACCCATCCATACACAAGCTACCTCCAAGTCCTCCCAATATTCTCATACCCCTCTGGTCTCGAAAGCCTCTTGGAAGTTTTTAGAAAATGGCACATAACTTTAGTTTTGGGTTAAGAGATGACTATATATACCGTAGAGACGAATAACCCCAGTTATAAAGTCAGAATCCATAATGAACGTCCTTGTAATGGATTCTAAATAATTTGCACACTTTTCTTTTTTTGAGTGGTATTATGAAAAGGACTGCGTGGAAAATCGGGAGAGATTTTTCACTTTAAGCTGAAGTGAATGGCACACAAACTGGCTTCTCGCCACTTCAAGATCACAGCGGCCACAGATCAGGCTGAGGTCCTTAATGGGAGCAGGAGACAAACCACGATGTACTTCCAGAGCTCGGATCGCTGTGCATTCATGTGGAGCCTTAGATCCTGTAAAAAGGAAAAAAAAAAGCTTTTTCATTGTGACAACATCTGATTAATGACCCAGCTATTAGCATGGCACCATGGCAAATCGAAGCCTTTGTGACAACGTACAACTGTGGAAAGACACTGCACGTCTGCACGCCCAGCCAGTATGCGAGAGTGCCAAATGAAGTACAAATACAGTTTTGCTCCAGCCACCTCCATGGGATTTTTGAGTAAAATCGATGGATATTCAGTGTCTATTAAGTTGCAGATTGGATAGTTTCATATGAACTCTTTCACCCTGGTCCTGCCTCATGGAAAAGCGGTTGATCGATGATGTCAAAAGTCTTGGTGGCACAGCCCTCGAGTTGTACAGTTTGTGATTTTTTCCTGGTGTATCGGCTTCGATGTCCGTCGGCACGCAAAATCCCCGGAAGGTACCGATCTTTAATATCAGTCAGTGAGTCAGTTGTTAGAAAGTGCTTTATATATTAGATGAGAGATTTCAATCAGCTGTTGCAAACCACAAAGAGCAACCATCACGTGGAAGGTTCAAATCACTGCAATCTGACACAAATTGTCCACATCTTTATTCGCCCTAACCATCAAGACAAAATGTTTGATGCAAGATTAATGGTGAGACTAGCACTAGCAGAGAGAGAGAGAGAGAGAGAGAGAGAG
>CM068952.1:172661297-172679232 GCA_035128595.1 Eptatretus atami | reverse complement strand
TATATTGTTGTGAATTTGGCTCCGATGAGTGAATAAAATGCTTATTATAATGAAGTTATTCCCATATTGAGTGTCTTGAATAAGAGTGAAATAATGAAATGTCATTATAGATTATGTCACCAATTCGTATGGCAAGAAATGTGAAACCCACCCCAGTGTGTGTCCAACATGAGATCACATCAAGTTTGACCTTTATTGAATGTTCTTCCCTCTGGCTGTCAGGGGCACGACCAATAGCACGACCTCAGACCGGTCGGGCACGACCTCGGACCAATAGCAAAGGTGAGGGGAAGGGCATGAATCATCATCTATGACGTCAATATGGAAAGTTATAAAGGCATGGGTGACCAGAAAGCACCAAGAAGAACTTTGAGCACTCGATGGAAAAGGTTGCACTCTGCCGAACTGCGTGAGGAACTAAGCCCCGCTTTGGCCTGCCGGCGACACGCCACTCCCAACGGGGTGTGTCCCTCCTCCTTACAGCCTTCAGAGGTCGATCCCAGGACCGGACATTGTTGCCATCAGTCCTGCCAAACAACATTATTGGGTTTGACTTAGCGAACCCTGAGCTGTCTTATTCACAAACCGCCAGTCTGTAGTCATGTGTGTCTGAGGTCTTAAGGCTTAGTTAATTAAGGACATGTTACTGTGGATCATTTCTTCCATGCAGCATTAGCATTTGGTAGTGGGCAATATTGGGGTATTAGTTTTTACTACAACAAGCACTCGCTCCCTACGGGAGCCGCCAGGGGAGTCATGTTATTATCTTTATGATTATTATTAATATTGTTGCGGAAATGGCCCTTAGTCGGCTACTAAATATAGGATTAGCTCAGATCCCCCATCAAATGCATGTTTAGCTAGGCTGTTCGGTAAAATGGACGTTACATGTGTGTCGGGAGGTGTAAGAGGCTGTTTATTGTTTGTGCGATGGTGGTGGATCGAGAGGTCCCTCTTCTTCCTTCCCTCTCGGACGATAGGCCCGCCCAGTCGGCTGAGGGGAGTGGCCTGGAGAGGGAGGTGGAGCTGGGGGAGGAGTTTGTGGCTTCGTAAAGACGAGCGGTCGAAAGAAGTAGTTCAGTTTTGGGATAAGTACAAAAACTGCAGTCGGTTTTGAGGCCACGAGCGCCGAAAGTAAAAAGGAAAGCGAGTGGTGTGATCGGCATGGAGAGGACCTGGCTGCTGTGTGAGTCTGGAGTCGGCTTCGAGCGGAGGTCATCGACAGGTTCAACCTGCGTCTAACGACGGAGCCTCTGACTGTCCCTACTCACCTCACGGCTCGACGACGTCTTGGAATCCCATGGACCCAGCCTGCCGGAGGCCGGCACCTCGATTTGGCCTTGTCTGGTGAACAGGCCAGGCCTGGACTTGTATGCTGGACCTTGAGAGAAAGCAGCTGAAACCCATCGTCAATCTGACGGTCTGGTGCAGTCGACCTCGCGGGGCTTGAACGCGCCGAGGCTGCGTGTGCGGGCGCTGCAGGGAGCAAGAGTACGATGCCTCCATTTCGCCACGCGGCGTGTTCGAGCTGGGGGCTCGAATCTGTGGACATCCGCTTGTTACGAGCGACATTCGAGCCCACTATTGTGTGGTTGAAATAACACCAGGTGGGTTGACTCAACCTGTCGTCCTTCCGAGGTCAGCAAAAATGAGTACCAGATTATTGGTAACGGGGGTACTGCATCAGTGGCACAGCTGCACCCATAGAAAATGATACAACCAGCAGCCACAGCCTGCATATGAAACAACAGCCATTAAGAGATAGGGCCAAAAACAATATAGAGCATGATATCTCAAAAGGTTGTGGAAAGATTCAGACGAAACTTTGTTGAGAGGTTGGGTGTGTGACAAGGAAGAATTGATTCAATTTTGGTGAAGATCCGAATCTGGATGCAGATCCGATAATTGTTTAAGTGATTCTTCACCATTGTGTGAATCTGGCTGCGTTCTGCGTTCAGTGAGAAGCCGTCTGGCCATTTCCCGAGATGAAACGTCCCGGCGCTGAGGCATGCCGTTTTAACAGACCCTCAGACGTGACAATATGTATATGTATGTGGATATTTGTTTGGTCTCTAAGGATATCCCAAAAACTCAAGAGCTAAGTGGGCTGTTGCTGCATAAACGATGAGGTCCTTGGGTTTGAGTGCTGGGTTGAGTCAGAATTTTTCCACACTAGCCCCACACAAGAATTTATTCCTGTTTATTATTAAATTTAAACTCCCATGCTCTTCCAGCCAAAGAAAGCTGCGTAAATCAACCGAGAAAAGATAGAAAGGGTAAGCCCTTTTTGTTGTTTCAAACCCTACCCGAGTTCATCCACAGCTGTACACATTCACAAGTAACACATACATGAGAATACTTATACCACACGTCGGATGGATTTCATCAGATATTGGTGAGTCATCAGTGACAGCCTGGACCAAAACACACACCAACGAGGCTCCCAAGCGTGTACCACGTGCAATGTCAATAGCAGTTAACATATAAACAAGCAGGGTATGTGGCGATGGGTCGCCAGCATGGAAACTATAAGATATAGAGCAAAATGGATGTCATATAGCGGATAGGGAATCACCTTAAGATTATGCATATCAAATCTCATCGAGTTCCATCTACTGATAACTACTCGGTATCCATTTGAATGAAAAGTACCGAAAATGCGGTTTGAAATCGGAAATCCCCAAATTCGAGGGGGTGCTGTGGGTGAACAAAGATGTAAATCGAAAATCCGGCTCGATCGTTTGTGCACAATGTATTCCAGACGATTAGTGTGAATTTTCATGACCATCCGACCATAACCCTAGGAGGAGTAGCATTTGGCGCGAAGGCACCTCCAGCTCTCGCATATTATAGATTTTGCACTAATTGACCTTTGACCCCTGACCTAAGCGAAATCGGTCAATATGTCCTGAGGCAAAGTTGTAGTACTCTTTGAGTACCATGAACCTGCAAAGTTTCATTCGTATCGATGCACTCACCTGGTCGCTCAGGGGCCTTCAATTTTCGCCAATTTTCGCGCATACCCTAATTGTAGGGGGCGCTGCGGGTAAAATATTCCATATATCACAAAAACCGGAATCTATTTGATAGAGCATCACCTGTAGATCATGTGCCAAATTTCATAACCCTACGTGGGATAATGGCTTTCGGAATTTATTTCGCGTGAACGGTACGATTTTGAAGGTTTTTCGGTTGTTGCTAGGGAAAAAGCGTCCCTAGTAACCATCACAATTTCCAAAGCACTAGGTCATAAGATGTACCTACCACCTGAGTTTGGTCAAAATCCGCTCATGTTCTACCAATTATGCTGATGACAAACGAACAAACATCCAACAAACAGACCAGAATTACTGACAATAAGGGTCACCTATTTCGGCGACCCAATAACAAGACCTATTCACATCTCTCACCCATAATTGGAGGGAATAACCAATCAGCTCTCACCTAATCAATTACCCCAGGTGACAAGGATTTCCAGAAATTAACCCCATTCTCTTCCAACCAAAGAAAGGTGCATGAAGCAACCAAGAAAAGCTACACAAAGGGCTTACCTTGCTACACAAAAGCTACACAAGACCAGAAAGGAAGTGGTAGAATACAGAGAGGTCACCGACCTGTCTGCAATGCAGGAGTAACAGTTCCAGAGATTCAGCTTCATCGCGAGAGATTCCACTGATTTTGAGGGCCTAAATACCCCGATGAAATACCCCACAGCAACAAGACGTGAAAACTCTGAGACAGGGGCGTCGTCCCAAAGAGAACACCAACAGGACTCCATTGTGCTGCAGGACAAGGTCATTGAAAAGTTGTTTGAAGTTCGGACTTGCCAAGCAAAAACTTTGCACGACAGAGGATGTGAACTCGACAACTGGCTTTGGAGGCCAATTTCGATATGTGCATTGTCCAATAAAGATTGTGGATGATGGTGAGGCCCAAAGGCCAAAGGTTTGAGGAACGAGGGACTGAATTTCTTCAAGGGGTTTGTTAAGGAGCTATGGATGAGCAAAGGTTGGCAGGATGGCCTCGAGGTATGCACACTCACCTCTGAGCTGTCTCGTCTGGGTTTGAATCCCGACCCAGCTATAAACTGTCATCCCGGTGTTTCACAGGCACAGCGATTCATCATTGTGTGTGCCGTTCATCAGATGGACGCTAAACTGTGCGTCGCCTTGTCTTCCGGAATTAGTTGGTGGATGTTGAAGATCCCACGGTGTCTGTGAAAAGTAGGCGAGCAATCGCCGGCAGCCTGAACAAATGACATATTCCTCCCCCAACAAAGGCTGGGAAGGCAATGGCAAACCACCCAGTTTAATCTTTGCCAAGAAAATGCTTCTGCAGCACCTAGATGCTCAGC
The DNA here is from genome assembly GCA_035128595.1 of Eptatretus atami. Lineage (NCBI taxonomy): Eukaryota > Metazoa > Chordata > Myxini > Myxiniformes > Myxinidae > Eptatretus > Eptatretus atami. The sequence goes on along the minus strand of CM068952.1, from coordinate 172,674,878 downwards.
AACAGAGTATGGTACATCAGAATTGGAATGGACTGGCAATGACCTTCATCAAGAACTTCACCATTGTCACGCACACACACACAATCATGTCATTACTGCTAAAAAAAAATTTTGGTCATAATAACATTAAATCCTGTTTTAATGAATGAAATATTTCAGAAAGACTGTATTTTATGGATATAATAGGATAATTACCATGGAGCTTGTGGATTGTCAGGAAAATACCCAACCCTGCTCATTAATGATCACTTTCAGGGGACGGGGGCAATCTGCCTGCCCTTCCTTGTCTGGTGTTTATGTGCAGTTGCCAGTCCACACATTGGTGTGAACTCCGAACGTCCTCAGGCCAAATCGGGATGGCCATTAAAATACTACCTATCCCACTACCAAACACGCAATGGCACTAAATACATATCATCCACCCTGTGCTTCGGAAGTGCTGCGGAAGCCGTCTTGATAGATGCCGCGCAGTCGATCGGATGGCTTACCACTGCGTTCCCAGGATAACAATAATAGGGAGGTATATTTGACTGGCATTCGATTGCCAACAATAATATACTGTGGGAATTTTAATGCCAACGAACAATGCTTTTTCTTCTTCCGCCTTCAGTTTGAAGCGACTCGATGGCATGTCTTTTGCTCTCCTCCAAAAGCTGTTATTCCGATAAGATTGGTTGCGTCTGCCTGTTATTACAGTTGGCTGGAACATTGTTAAGCATTAGTGTCCATTGATTCCTCTTTAAGTCCCATACATCTTCCAATGTTCAGTGTCGTGCTGCATGTTCAGGTTAAAAAGAGTTGGTCGCGCACGGTCGTTCTGCACTGCACGTCCATTTTCATTCTCATCCTCCTTGCCCTCTCTAAGCTTGGTGTTGGCTTAGCAGTTCGGGTGGCTGGCTTGGGATCTTAGAGTCCTGAGTTAGAGCCCCTGTTGGCTGTAGAAGTAACACCAGGTGGGGTTGACTCAGCCTGTCATCCTTCTGAGGTTGGTGAAATGAGTACCAATGTACTGGTAATCGGGGCACAGCTGTGCCCTCAGCCAATGATGCTACCTTCAGCCTTGTGCTGCATATGAAGGGTGGCTCCCCATGCTCTCTATTTTTTATTTTCTCCTTCCCCATCTCACTTTCTAACAAACTCCTCCTGACAATACCTTCTCCTATCCTCCCTTCATCCCTTCGCTTCTCGCATTGTCGTAACTTCCCACTCCCAATCCCACCACCTTCTCTTATGACCTTTGCGTCTTCAACTCTCTCAAACACTTTTCTTTGCCTCTCTGTTGACCTTTCCCATCATCCCCACTGGCCAAGTACTGTACAACTCGTCTTGACAGGAGCAGATTGGGACAGCTTGTCCCAGCTCCATTACAGGCAGTCACTGTCCATCTTGCCCCCCCCTGGGAACACCTGCAATTTTTCATCTGTTGAGAAATCCATTGTGTCCCTCATCACCAACATTATCTTGTACTTATTTATGATCTGCACTCAGAATGGTCTGAGGTTTTCCCCCGTGGTGTCAGTCATCCACTTTAGACCATTATTGACACACTGGACACACAAAATACCTATTGGGGATTGCCACATGGCACTACCAGAGATAATGGCACACAGTTGATTTTCAATTTATTTTTCAGTGAGAATGGGATTAAACATATTTGTGCAGCTACATATTCTTCCCAAGCTCATGGTGAAGGGGGTATGGTGGTAGGGTGGTAAAAAGGTTCAATCAAACACTTAAACATTGGTATTCAAACGCACCTCACTCATTGCTGTTCATTCCAGATGGCCCTCCGACAGACTCTTCAGAACTTACAGGGAAACCAAGCATGCCGCCACAGGGGCTCTTCAGCACTGTCAATAATGGGACATAAGCTGCAGCTGCCATTGAACTGGCTTCAAGCCCCAAAGCCATGCCGTTCACTTTCTGTGGCTCACACTTTATCCACCAAGATCAACAACGAAACTGAGGTTTGAAAAATTCACAGAACAAGGCTTCTTGGAATATAGGTCCTGTACTCGATCCGAGTCAAGCAGCCAAATTGAGGAGGTGAAATGAGCTCTTTTTGGTCCTCTCCACTCTGTATCAGCCTCACTCCTGTAAAGAAAAAAGAAGTGTGATCTAAAGTTTTGTCACAGATGTCACGCGGTGCCGTAAGTGGCTCCACTGTCTTGAGAGTTGTTGCGACGCGTGCCGTTCTGTGATGTGCGAGTTGGGAAGTTGGATTGAAGAAAGACTGTAATCGCTAATTTCAGCACAAAGTGAGTGATCTGCATGGGCGGCGAGAGTAGTCAAAACAAATATGGAATAAAATACCTCAAATGGAAATTGATCCGCCGTGAATAAAAGAGAAGCTGACGTTTCGGGCCTCGCCCTTTGTCGGACCAAAAGAGGAATCCATCTTGGGACCATACCCTGTGCAGAGCGTTGGTGCTGCTTAAACGGTCTCCTGGGCTACGGGCACAATCTTGGATGATCACCACTCCGAACAGGATACCAGCAAGCTGGCACTCATTTTTGCCGACCTCAGAAGATGACAGGAGAATCAACCCCACCTGGTATTTTTTTTTTTTTTTTTTTTTTTTTTTTTTTTTTTTTTTTTAATTCAACAGCGAGCAGGATTTGAACTCAGGAGCCTCGGATCGAAAGCCCACCACCCGATCCATTAAGCCAAGACCAAGGCATAAAAGAGGAGATGGCATGCACGTTCTCGAGAATCAACATTCAAGACACACGTCTCCCTTGTTACTTGGATTAAACGAGTCACTCCTTGAATGTTGAGAAGCAGTTCTCGTGGCCTTGTTCAAATACGACAGCGAGGGTTGCCTTTTGATTCAAGACTGCAGTTTTGTCATTTGATGGCAAAAGGAGGAGATCCGAGACACAGATATAAACTAACCTGTGAACTTTTTGAGGAACTATTGGAGTGACTTGCTATTGTATTCAGAGTCTGCATACAGGTTTAAAACCACTGTGAGCGTGCAAGCCATCACAACACCTCAGCTGCTGATACATACTATGATTTTTATCTTGCCAAAACGAAGTTTTTGCAAGATATGTTAGTCAGCTTGTATGTTTTTTTTTATCTTGCCAAAACGAAGTTTTTGCAAGATATGTTAGTCAGTCTGTATGTTTTTTATTTTTTTTTTTTTTTTTTTTTTGTTTGTTTGTTTGTTTGTTTGTCTGTAATCACGAAAAAAAATTCTGCAGACCACAGTTTTCATTGGAAATTTTTGTAACACTTCATATCAAGGCCTATGGAGGTCCTTTCAGGCCATAAAATTTTGAAGGTCAAGGTCAAAGGTCAAGGTCACTTTTTCGCAAATCAGGGTAATCGACAAAACCTTATTTTTTGAGTAATTTTGATCGGATCGTCTTCAAACTTCATGGGAATATAGTTCATGGTCTGGCGCTCAGCTGATTAATTTTTGGTGGCGATTGGCCTTGCCTTCATGTGTTTTTTTTTGTTGGTTGTTTTTTTTTTTTTTTCTGTAATCACGTATAAATCATCTGCAGAGCACAGTTTTCATTGGAAATTTTTGTAACTTCGCATATCAGAGGCCTATAGAGGTCCTTTCAGCGCATAAATTTGAAGGTCAAGGTCAAAGGTCAAGGTCACTTTGTCGCAAATCAGGGGAGTCGACGAAACCTTATTTTTTGAGTAATTTTGATCGGATCGTCTTCAAACTTCATGGGAATATAGTTCATGTGTTGGCATTCAGCTGATTAATTTTTGGTGGCGATTGGCCTTGACCTTCATGGTTAACGCTCAGGTCAAACATATTTGACCCCAAGGTCAAATTTTCAAGTTTTAGGAACCATATCGTGTAGTACCTCAAATTGAAACTCGTGAGTGCTTTCTAGATATACAAGCTTGAGACATTATGACGTGATTTGGTGACGTTATGAGGCAAACGCATATTTTTCATGGTTACTCTGTAGAACGATTCTCATCGGAATCTCTCGTAGGCAGATATTCCTCAAGGAGTCGCTCCTGGTGGATAGCGCTCTGTTCACCTCCGTGTGACCTTAAAGAAGTCACACGTGGTCACCTTTTGGCAAGATACGGATCACCTACGGGTGACATTTGGTTTAGTTTTTTATTTGTTTGTTTGTTTGTTTGTCTGTAATCAGTATAAAAAATTCTGCAGAGCACAGTTATATTGGAAATTTTTGTAACTTCGCATATCAGAGGCCTATAGAGGTCCCTTTCAGCGCACAAAATTTTGAAGGTCAAGGTCAAAGGTCAAGGTCACTGTCGCAAATCAGGGGAGTCGACGAAACCCTTATTTTTGAGTAATTTTGATCGGATCGTCTTCAAACTTCATGGGAATAGTTCATGTCTGGCGCTCAGCTGATTAATTTTTGGTGGCGATTGGCCTTGACCTTCATATGTTTTTTTTTTTTTTTGTCTGTAATCACGTATAATTCACTCTGCAGAGCACAGTTATCATTGGAAATTTTTGTAACTTCGCATATCAGAGGCCTATAGAGGTCCTTTCAGCGCATAAATTTTGAAGGTCAAGGTCAAAGGTCAAGGTCACTTTGTCGCAAATCAGGGGAGTCGACGAACCCTTATTTTTTGAGTAATTTAATCGAATCGTCTCCAAACTTTATGGGAATGTAGTAATGGTCTGGCGCTCAGTGATTAGTTTTTGGTGCGATTGGCCTTGACCTTCATGGTTAGCGCCTGAGGTCAACATATTTGACCCCAAGGTCAAATTTTCAAGTTTTAGGAACCATATCGTGTAGTACCTCAAATTGAACACTCGATGAGTGCTTTCTCGATATGTCAAGCTTGAGACATTTATGACGTCATTTGGTGACGTTATGAGGCAAACACATATTTTTCATGGTTACTCTGTAGAGTGTAGAACGATTCTCATCGGAATCTCTCGTAGGCAGATATTCCTCAAGGAGTCGCTCCTGGTGGATAGCAGCTCTGTTCACCTCAGTGTGACCTTAAATAAGTCACACGTGGTCACCTTTTGGCAAGATACGGGTCAACCTGCGGGTGACATTGGTTTATTATTATTTTTTACAGAAGAGGTGACGAGAGCTGAAATATGGTGAGACTGGAGAGAGAGGGAGAGAGAATCTGAAAGTTTCCTTCAACTTCCCTGGACATACATAAAACTCCAAAGGCACTCAGTGGAGTGCGTACGTCTGCCAGGATGAAAAGTTGATGTTTTGTATCCCACTCATATCCTGGATTGAGATCTTCACCAAAATTGAATCGATTCCTCCGTGGCACACACCCAACCTGTCCACCTAGTTTTGTTCAAATCCATCCATAACCTTTTGAAATATCCTGCTCACAAACAAACAAACAAACAAACAGACAGGGGTGAAAACAAAACCTCTGTTTCCCTTCGGTGGTGCCGTGGTGGAGGAAATAAAGCCTCACTCTCTGCATGTGCTCCATTCATTAACTACCTTAGCCATGGAGGTTATGCTTTCACCCCTGTCTGTCTGTCTGTCTGTCTGTTTGTTTGTCTGTTTGTGAGCAGGATATGTCACAAAGTTGTGGACAGATTCAGACGAAATTTGGTGGACAACTTGTGCATGTGACAAGGACGAAATGATTCGATTTTGGTGAAGATCCAAATCCGAATCCTGATCCGGTCTATCAGTGGGATACAAAACGTAAACTAATCAACCCGGCGGAGGTATGCGATCCACCGAGTGGCCTTCTAGTTTATCATTGTGGATTTAGACTGCCATCTACTGATGAGAAAAAACATATGGCTATGGCATGTTGATAAATGGCTTTAATGATGCATATCCTGTGTGGGCACAACATGAGAGCCAACGCCTGTTTTTTAAAAGCAGGTTGTGATGAGTAGACGATGTACGTTAGTGTCAACAACGATGGAGCAACTCTGCACAAGGACACAAAAAGGCAATGAAAGAATCAACGGTGAATGAAATTTTGAACGTCAAGCCTGAGCATCAAGTGGTCATTAAGCCTGGTTTTGGCTTTATGGTTCAGGTGGCTGGCTTTAGATCTTAGGGACTTGAGTTTGAGCCCCTGTTGTGTCATTGAATTAGCACCAGGTGGGTTGACTCAGCCTGTCATCCTTCGGAGGTCGGCAAAATGAGTACTAGCTTACTGGTAACGGGGGCAACTGCCTCAGCGGCACAGGCATCAGCGGCACAGCCGTGCTCCCAGAAAATGATGCAACCAGCAGCCACATGCTGTATACAAATAAATAAATAAAAGTGGTCAAATGGAAATACCAATTTTTCTGAATCTCCCAAACAGGGGTTGTTCATACCACGTATGCGCACGATGGAAACTTTTCAACATGTCAAAAGCTGCTCGGATTATCTCTCTTCTGGGTAGCAAATCTGGAGCAGCAACTTCACCCACATGGCAATGACTTCAGCAAGCATTTGGGGGAATTTCCAATGGTCCAGGATCATTTCCAGTGATTACGTTTAACAAAGATTAATTTATAAATACAACTGGAGGCCCATATTCTTTACAAGCCCACGAGACGTTTCAGGAGTGAAGAAACGTTTCTATCAGTCTCGAAGCAATCCTCGAAAGGTTAACCAAAAGCTGCACCGATCATTTTCTGGGAGTGCGGCTGTGCCGCTGATGCAGTGCCCCCGTTACCGGTAAGCTTGTACTCATTTTGCCAACCTCAGAAGGATGCCAGGACGAGTCAACCCACCTGGTGGTATTTCAAACCGCACAATAGGGGGGGCTCAAACTCAATACCCTAAGATCTTCAGCCAGCTACCCTGACCGTTAAGTCAACACCAGGCTTCGTATTGCCACCAGGCAACACCAGAACATCAAAGGATGTTCCCGAGCTATTCATTTTCGGCTCAGCGAGTATTATACTTATAACTCATGGCAACGAAACAGCCATAACATGACAACAGGGAAGGCAAACCGACTATATGTGGATCATTAGAACTTCTTACCCACTTGAGGTTAACGGGCAGCGTCCATGTCTTCAGCAGTCTGTGTCCAACGTAATGTAAAGAAAATAGGAGAGAATGGGGAAAAGGAAAGTCTTCCATTGAAATAAATAAATTAGGAGTGACAAGTCTGAAGACGACGATGGTTCACGAGCGGTATGTGACGATGTAGATTGTTTCAGAAGTCAAGGATGAGACAATGTGATAATTTTTGACCAAGTTATAAAAATGATCAACATGATGTGGTACGAGTGACGGGTTATTAGCTGCAAAATGTCGAAAACCTGGTTTCGTTCAACAACTTTCAAAATTTGACCTTTGCATAACCTTTAAAGGTCACAAAACAATGTTGTGGACATTAAAATAAGGAAACAGGATACGTGCTATAGCTTATTGGAGTTAGTTCGTCGAAGAAGGTCGAAAACCCAGTTCGATTCCCACAACTTTGAAAATTTGACCTTTGTGGCCTTTAAAGGTCAAAGGTCAAGGATTATGACCTTTGGTACAAAACTTCCTCTGGAACATTCCAGGAACAATACAACGCCATATAGGCTATATGGCATTTCGCACTCCTCGGATTATTATCCATACTTTGATGAAATCAGTGTAAAAACAAATTAAAGGGGGCTCCACGGGCAAGGTGTTCGAGATAGAGCAAAATGGTTTCAAGACTTTAGGTGGGGAATGACCTCAAGATTATACATAAAAAATATTGTCATCCGAGCTCTCAAAGTTTGGGCGGTCGTATGATTTTTATGTCAAAATTTGCAATTTTCTAAGTTTTTGACCTTGTGACCTTGACCTTGGGACGAAAATGAAAAATCGGACAACGACAAGTTTTAGATAATTCATTTTGCTATTCAAATACTGAAGAACCCATTCCATTCAGTCAATTCCCTAGGAGAAGATAGATTTTTAATCCGACTACCCCCTAAAAATGGCTAATTTTTGGGCGTGGCTCCGCCCACAATGGGCGTACCACGCCCTCATCCAGGAAAACACAACTAGACATCGATATCGAACACATATCCAAGTTTCATCAAGATCGGATCAAAGTCCACGGAGTTATGCTCTGGACAGACAGACAGACACACAGACACACAGACATAACGAATATAGTGGTCACTCTGGCTGGTGCTCGTGAACCAATACTTGATAAGACAGAGAGAAAAGTAGGTAGAGGAGGGACACAAGGGTTTAAGCTCATGAATGTAGGTGTGGTTAAGAAGTGAGCTTGGAGTAGTGTTTTCGCCCACAAACGAACAGAAAAATCTGACCAGGAGATGGTTGCAGCATGTTCGTTGCCAGCCGACTGTGCTGCCCGGTCCCAGGTTGCAGATGTGGACCGAATGCCGGAAAGGTGATGAGGTTGAGGGGGAACTCGATGGGTGAAGTTTCGGTCACTTCTTCTCCAGCACGATGCATCAAAACGCTGGGAGCCAGGCAACGACACCCACAGACACAGTGTGAGCACGTTTCTTGTCGGTACAGACAAAAGATCTCAACAAGAAGGCACTCTGGATGGCAGCTTCACCTGAATGTCATCATAATCCATATTGGGTACATTCTTCAATGAATGTCATCATTTTAATTATTTCGAATGTGCCTGCTGGCTGGAAGCACGGCTGGGCCACCAATTCAGTGCCACTGTTTCCAGTGAAGCCGGTACTCATTTTGCCAACCTCGGAAGGATGACAGGCCGAGTCAACCGACCTGATGTTATTTAACGGTAAAAAAACAGGGGCTCAAACTCAAGATCCTAAGATCATAAGCCAGCCACCTTAACCGTTAAGCCAAACACCTGGCTTGTTACCTCCGCCACCGAAGGTGAAGGTGGTTATGTTTCCACCCCTCTCTGTCTGTGTGTTCGTTACTTGCAAAATCGAAGATTTTTCAAATATATTGGTCAGTCGATTTTGTTATTCTGTCTGTCTATCTGTCTGTCTGTCTGTCTGTCTGTCTGTCTGTCAATCCCCTACAGGTCACAATTTTAAACAGATCTTCATGAAACTCACCACATGGTCGAGTTTGTCATAAGGCCTAAGTCACATTTGCTCTACGGCGAGGATACGGCGGCCGTACGCCCTCTGAATCGACAGAAACGTAGCGGGGCGCGCAGGGATCGCCACTACGCGTTGGCTTATATTTTACAGGCTAGGGGCGCGTGGAATTATAAGCGGAGTTTACTTTTTTTCATTTCTACGTTGGCGAAGCAATTCGACATGCCGTATGTGTGACGTTAGTTGTTCCACGTCGACCGTACGCAGGGTACGGTGGGCTTGCGTTATTCGTGGGGCTGCCGTAGTCTCTTATCAATGAAATGAATTTTGCCCTAAAAACCGAACACATTTTAAAAACCGAACGACGTGGCGTTCATGTGTGTTCACTGTCTCCCCACCTGTTCGAGCCGCATCTTCGCGCTTTGTTCATCCAGTTCCGCGTGGAAGTCTCGTGAAAGATTTCGTGTGTCGATCGCTACTTTACTCAGTGTTTTCACTTGATTTGTGCTGTTTTTTTTATTATTATTTTACTCATCTTGTGTTTTAATTATAACAAAAAGCAAATCCGATCCGTGTGTGACGGACGTCGGCAGGATTTAATTTCACAGAAAACGGTTGTAATTTGGAATACTGATTACCTCAGCCCATGCGTTTGATGAAAGTGATTGTGGTTTTGGGGCATCATGGTTTGATGAGCTGCCCTGGGGGAGCGCTCTCGCGAGTGCACGAGCGATCGAACCCAGGCCGGAGCTCGAGCCTGTGTGGACCTTTGGATTGTGATTGTACCAGTTTTATACAATACACGCCACGAAGGTCATTTACTCATCTTATTTACCTTAAACATGGGAATTTCGTTGAAGTGTTTGAAAGTGGGTTTTCTTGGGTCCAGGAAAGATTATTCACTCCATTATTTCTTATTGGGAATATTTTGGGAATCGAACTTTTTTGCAATCCGAACAGCCTCCTGGAACGATTCAATTCGATTCTGGGGCCACGTACTGAGTATTCCGAACTGTTATATTTTTATTTCAGTAAAAAAGAACTGGTATAATATCACCGTTACGTCCGTCTGGCGCACGTTCGCCTTAGGGCCCCCTGCGGCGCTTGCGGACATTGAGGCTACTTGCGTCTGCCTTGAAAATTCTAATGGCAGCAGGGACGCCTACAAGTCACCGTCGACATCAATCAAAGACCGTACGGCACCACGTTTTCGGTCTCCACAATTTCTAAATACCCCATGCGGCTCCCAAAAATAAAAAACATGTGACTGCTACTTGTGTGACCAGTGGAAATACTGCGGCCGCCGTATAATTGCTAGTGGCCGTAGATTTTGGAGAACCCACGGCCGCCGTGGGAAATGTGACTTAGGCCTTAGGCCTAAGCAAGCATCCTATTGTTTTTGAGGTCAAAAGGTCAACAAATTTGTCAAATTTCTAAAATCCTCAATTTTCATCCGATTGACTAGAAATTTGAAAAGGATTTTCATATCAAGGTTACTGAATTCAACCACCAATTATTTTTGAGGTCAACCTCAGCCAAAAGGTCAATATTGGCCAAAGGTCAACAACTAAGCTGGAATTTCTAAAATCCTCAATTTTCATCCCATTGACTTGAAATTTGAAGAGCAATTGCATATTTGGTCATTGAATTCAACAACCAATTATTTCTGATGTTAAATTTGTTTGATGGATTTTACAAGTGTCGTGCTCTGCACGACGTCTTCTTCTTGTTATTCCGTCTGTGTGCAGGATTTCTCAAAAAGTTGTGGACAGATCCGGATGAAATTTGGTGGGCAGGTTCGGTATGTGATTAGGACAAAGTAGTTAGATTTTGGTGAAGATCCGAATCCGGATCCGACTACGAGAATTTTTAAACTGATTCTTCACCATTGAGAGATCGGACCAAAAACGATATATAGCACGATATCACAAAAAGTTGTGGACGGATTCGGATGAAATTTGGTGGGTAGGTTCGGTGTGTGATTAGGACAAACTAATTAGATTTTGGTGAAGATTCGAATCCGGATCAAACTACGAGAATTTTTAAAGTGATTCTTCACCATTGACAGATCGGGCTAAACTGATATTTAGCACGATATCGCAAAAAGTTCTGGACGGAATGAGACGAAATTTGGCGGATAGGTTGGGTGCGTGACAAGGACGAATTGATTCGATTTTGGTGGAAATTCAGATGTGGATCCAGATATGAGAATTTTTTCAGCGATTCTTAATCATTGGGTGATAAGGCCAAAATGATGGAGAGCATGGTATCTCAAAAAGTGATTGACCAATTCAGACGAAATTTGGCGGATAGATTGGGTGTGTGTGACAAGGAAGAATTGATTCGATTTTTGTGGAAATTCAGATGTGGATCCAGATACGAGAATTTTAAAGCAATTCTTCAACATTGAATGATAAGGCCAAAAAACTATATTACAGCAAGATCTCAAAGTTATGGACGGATTTAGACGAAATTTGGCAGATAGGTTGGTCGTGTGACAAGGACGAATTGATTCGATTTGGTGGAATTCAGATGTGGATCCAGATACGAGAATTTTTCAGCGATTCTTACATTGGGGATAAGGCCAAAATGATGTAAGCACTTATCTCAAAAAGTTATATGAAATTCCGCCGAAATTTGGCGGATAGATTGGGTGTTTGACAAGGAAATTGAATTCGTTTTGTAGAGATCAGATGTGGATCCAGATACGAGAATTTTTTCAGCAATTCTTCATCATTGGGGTGATAAGGCCAAAATGATGTATAGCACGCTATCTCAAAAAGTTATTGACCAATTCAGACGAAATTTGGTGGATAGGTTGGGTGTGTGACAAGGAAGAATTGATTCGATTTTGGTAAAAAATCTCTATCTGGATCCGAGAATTTTAAAGCAATTCTTCAACATTGAATGATAAGGCCAAAAAAACGATATATACAGCACGGTATCTCAAAAAGTTATGGACGGATTCAGACGAAATTTGGTGGATGACTTGGTTAGGTTACAAGAACAAGTCGATTAGATTTTGGTTAAGGTCCTAATCCAGATCCGGCCTGTCAGTGGGATCGAAAACGTAAACTGTTCAACCTGGCGGAGGTATGTGCTCTACCGAATGCCGTTGCAGATGAATATATTTTTGCATTGACCATCGAGGATGTACAATCATAAATCACATGTAGGTCAAAGCTTTCGTGGACGTCGGTGTACTTTTCCGTGAATCACAAGGACACGAGCAGACAACGTACGGATACACGTGGCATATGGGATTTGAACCTGGATTCCAAACATCATGAGCCATCAATTCAGATGGGGTCCGACCCATGTTGGCTAATTACATGTTGACGGTGACAAGGCTCCCACCCAAGCAGGCTGTCCACCATACCTTGGGCCGACTGGACATCAATACTCACGGAAAAGAAATTATTTGCCCAACAGGACGGTGCAGACGTTTAGTGTGGGTTCGATTCCCGACCAGACCAGACGAGACGATGAACTGCTGGATTGGTGTTCCACAGGAAGGGTGTAAAATCACAGTGTGCTGTCCCTCGTTCGTTAAAGATCCCACCGTTTATTTATTGAAGGGTCGGCAAGCCATCACCGGCACATTGAACAAATTACAAATTTGTGCCCAAATCGGCTGTCGAAGCTGTTAGGGTTAGGGTGATCCTAGGTGGTTTGCCATTGGCATTGCCTTCCCGGCGTTGTTCGTACGTGCTGTAGGGTTAGGGTGATCCTAGGTGTTTTGCCATTGCCTTCCCGCGTTGTTCGTACGTGCTGTTAGGGTTAGGGTGATCCAAGGTGGTTTGCCATTGCATTGCCTCCGGCGTTGTTCGTACGTGCTGTTAGTTGGGTTCCTAGGTGGTTTGCCATTGGCATTGCCTTCCCGGCGTTGTTCGTACGTGCTGTTAGGGTTAGGGTGATCCTAGGTGGTTTGCCAATTGCCTTCCCGGCGTTGTTCGTACGTGCTGTTAGGGTTAGGGTGATCCTAGGTGGTTTGCCATTGCCTTCCCGGCGTTGTTCGTACGTGCTGTTAGGGTTAGGGTGATCCTAGGTGGTTTGCCATTGCTTCCCGGCGTTGTTCGTACGTGCTGTTAGGTAGGGTGATCCATAGGTGGTTTGCCATCTGCTTCCCGGCGTTGTTCGTACGTGCTGTTGGTAGGGTGATCTAGGTGGTTTGCCATTGCCTTCCCGGCGTTGTTCGTACGTGCTGTTAGGTTAGGGTGATCCAGGTGGTTTGCCATTGCATTGCTTCCCGGCGTTGTTCGTACGTGCTGTTAGGGTTAGGGTGATCTAGGTGGTTTGCCATTGGCCTTCCGGCGTTGTCGTAGTGCTGTTAGGGTTAGGGTGATCCTAGGTGGGTTTGCCATTGCCTTCCCGGCGTTGTTCGTCCGTGCTCGATCTTTTCAAGTGTTTCGTTGGACATTTGTTGAAGTCTTTGTTGGGACTCGACCGGGCTTTGATCCACCGACCTTCTCGATGGTTCGCCGTGTCCCGACCTCAGTGGACACTGAATAATCCGTTTGGACTCGGTGTTTGTGCAGACAGGGACTTGAAGACCCAAAGATTAAACGTTCCCATGTACCGACGACTCAGATCAAATGTATTTTGGAATTGTTTGTTCAAAATGTATGACGGAGCAGCCTGAACCCATTGG
>CM068952.1:172632359-172652220 GCA_035128595.1 Eptatretus atami | reverse complement strand
CACTCTGGGGTACCAGCGACACCACAGCAATTATGCCGCCTTTCTCATCGCACTCAGTGGGGCATTTCCTGAGGAGTTTCCTCCTCCCAATGGATGCCAACCTATGGGGGGTTGTCTATGCTCTTAACCTTTTGAAATGCTGAACGTCAAGTAAGGAAGCAGCACGTGCAATTTTTAAAGTCTTTGGTATGACTCGGCGGGTGTTTAAACCGTCGACCTCCCAGACTCGGAGCGGACGCTCCAGCCATTACACCACTAAGTCTGGTGTAACGAATTGGCTACCGATGAGTAATAAACCGACCAAAACCAGATGCCACACCAATTATATTCAACAAATGTAAATGTTACATCAAAGCTTGAGAATTATGAGGGAAATATCTGAGAGGGGTATCTTTCCTTTTAATTTTCCTACAATGCAAGTGTAGTATTTGCCTTGAATGATCACACGCACTCCGGTTGGTTCGCATTATATTGTAACAGCCGCCGATCTTTCCAGTTACCTGGTCCGAATCCGGAGGGTCGTATCAAAGCGACCACGACAGTCGACCGCTTCAAGACCTCCCTGCTGGATCTCCATCTGACAACCGTGTTACCGTACAGATTGGAAATCCTAAAGCAGCACAGTGCTGTGCCGTTATGCATCACGTGACTGATCTAATCTCAAGCCGAGCAACCTAAATCATGTGACGCGATCTTTAAGCGGTGTAGAGACCGGGACCAATCGTCACCTTCATGTGTCATGAGACACCACCAAATGAAGCCATCACCACAACCAGAATTTACCTGACACCAAGTCAGTTTTATTATAACAAATGGCAAATTGCAATGGGAGAGGAAATAGAAGGAAGCAATGCAGAAAAATGGTATGTATTAATTAAACCCCTTGACCCTCCATCTGATCATATGCACGCACAATATAACGACAAACGGGTTTCTTTAATTACTTCTATTAAGGCCTCATGCACACATGACAGACACACACGACAGAGAGGGAATGCTGACAAGACTGAAAGAGTTGACGGGCGAACCCGATAGAGTTGGTGACGGCCCACACCAGGTCCGGTTGCTCTGGCTTGGAATGGGTCCACCGTGTTTCACAGCTTGGTTTGGAAGGAGAGGGTGTGGCTCGGGCTGGGGGATGTGTGACTCGGGCACAGCAGCACGGTCAAAGTCCATGGCTCTGTCTGAGCTGATTCCACACATCCTCTTGTATGCTCCCCGCCAAGTCCTCTCCCTTCCCCCTGTTTCCACCTGTGCACCTGCCTTTATTACCCTTCCACCCCCCCCCCACCCAGGTATGTTGCCGTGTCATGTCTTGCCCCTCCCGGCTCACTCACCATTGGCCTGGTGGGTGGAGCGACCCTGAGCTGACCCTCACCTCAATGGATTTGGTGTTGTGGGCCGATATATATATAATATATTATATATATATAATATATATATATATTTTTTTTTTTTTTTTCCTGCCTATACTTGCACTTGTGGCCTGGCGAGGGCCAAGACACTTTTAAGACAGATTCCAAAGGGAAAAACATTAAATAAAAGATGAAAAGGGATGATAATTTTTCAACACGTGCATGAGGAGGGTTGATGGTGTCTAACTATACATAAAAGCAATACATATGTAATATCACATTCAATTACTTCCATGTTTATGCTGGACAGTCATTAAAGAAATAACTACGCTGCTTAAAGCATCTTTAACCCCTAAAAGTCATTTGCAGAACATGGTGTCGTTTGCAAATTTAAATTTAAAAGCTGCATATTGTACCGTTGAAGGAAACTTGCAGCAAAAATATATAGCCGTTCACTCTTTCGGTACTTATAAATATGGGAAAGTCCAAACAAATCATGCTGCACAGTATGTGCTGGAGCGTATTTTAATCAACTTTACAGTCAGTGTGGTGCCTCCCACGCTGTTCTGGACTTGGACATCTTTCTTATTATTTATTTTTACAGGTTCTAAGGCTCACGGAGGAGCTATTACATGTAGAAAACACCGAACTTAACTTCATATGCACAGCCGGTGATCTTGGGGGAAGTGATGTAACTTCCCAGAGCAGACGAGGTGCCACCGATGCCATCTTGTGACTTCATTCTTCTCTCCGTATTCACCATGGCGTAGTCGATCCGTGCTCCCTCTAAATGCCGAGCATTGAGCGAGGAAGCGGCACCATTTTAAGTCTTCAGTATGACTCTGCCGTGGTAATAATTGAATTGCTGACCGCCTACATTCAAAGCAGGCACTCTAACCACAATGTCCTATGTATTTCAAAGTGGTACCGATTTAGCAATTGTAACTGCAATGGTCTGACTTGGTTTATCAAGGGGATCATGGCGAGTTCGGCCCATTGAGACCGTAGAGCACCTCCACTTTGCAACAGTTTACTTCTTACTCCTCATCTGAAGATTCGGATCCAGAAGAATTTTCAGAATCGTTACTTGCTGATCCTTCAAGAAAAATGTCCCCCAGGAGTTCACATCGATACGTTCATATGTCATGTTCGAAATTCTCCATTTTTTAATTCCACCATGACTTCTACCTTTTGTGCTCGGAGCTGAAGCCGCAGCCTTGTCACATTGCTACCGTCGCCATGTAACCGATGCGCTTCATCTCATTAACTCTCAGGCCGAGGCAAGAAATCGATTATTTGTCCTTCCACCCCTCCCTCCCCCTCCTGTCCGACCTTTAGGATACCCCCTTTGTGACATGATATAACAGACCAAAGTCTTTAGTATGGCTTTGTCTGGGTCAGAACTGAACTGCTGACCTCGTTTACATTTCTGCAAAAAAACAAAAACAAACCTCAATTGTTCATAAATCCTATATGGCGAGCCACTTCCTGATGAGATCATTTCATCTCCTACTTTAAAATGTTGCTCTTCCTTTCTGTGAAAGAGCTTGTAATTTACCTCATGAAACCCTTTGGAAGAGCTCTATCTGTGCTTGTGTGTTGATGTATTATTAGTCCCCTACTGGTTTCACCTGAAGGGACTAGGTTTGCTGTCCATCTGTCCATCCATCCGTCCGTTCCACCTGTGGTTTTTCAGACTTTTATTTATTCCCCCCCCCCCAAATACTCTTTAACATACTCACTGAAACTTGGAACATGGCTTTATCATTATGAGTTACAGAACAAGTTCGAGTTTCCGGGCGTTTCGTCAATTTTTTCAGTTATGCCTTTTTTAAACTTAGAAAATATCACATATTATACACGGGTCGGTGTTCAGCTGCCCTGACTCCACCCCATTAAAATCATGCGCTGCCATTGCATGAAGCAGCACAGATCGGCAGGCCTCATGCCTTCGGCATGGGTGTTCGTCCAATTGGAATGATACCAGGTATATAACCACGATGTATTATATATGCGCAAAAGCCGTACACATGTCTTTGCTTCATGTATGTACGTTGGGTTATTTTTAATATGAAATGGACAAAACCTAGAAACTAGCGAAACGCTGTGGGTTCGAGACTGGGTTTCTTCTTCATTTTGGTTCCGGTATCGGCTCAAGCATGCGTTAAAGCAAAGTAAGTTTTTATATCCAGTTTGTTATCTTAGTTGTCTTTATTTGTTTCTAGCCTTCAAAAGATATCAGGAAAATGAAAATTACTTTTTTATTTATTTATTTATTTATTTTGCCGAATATACCCAAACACCCATAATTGGGTTTCTTCTTCTTCATTGAGACCTGTAGGGGACATGTATTGCAAAGCAATTCTCGCTCTTGTTTGGTTTGCTTGTTGCAGCCTCTCCTCCGATTTTTTCCCCTCTTGCCCTCTCTAGGACAGCACAGGCATCGTGACGTGTCTGGACGAGGCTCGGCATGGTTTTGAGACCGGGGACTTTGTCGCGTTCTCTGAGGTGCAGGGCATGACCCAAGTGAATGGCTGCAAGCCACGAGAAATAAAGGTTCTCGGTATGTGCTACTAGTTGTTTTGTTTTATTTTATTTTATTATTTGCAAACTGCTTGTTTGAGCTATAGCAGAGGTGATTAACTCTCATACAATTTTTTATTATGAACTACCGAGCAAGTGCTACCCGGGAGAAAGGGGGGTGGGGGGGACCCGTCGCTGCCCGGCTGGGTGACCTTGACCTTTTCTCGGCGGTGGTTTGGGCCATGTTGAACATTTTGCTTGCTGGCCGGCTGCAGCACTACCTGATCATATCCCAATATTCACCTCATAGTGCTAAGGGACTTCAAGGCCAACGTGTTGTAGCTTAAAACCTTGCCCAGATTCTAAAGTGCCTTCACACAAAATTTGGGCCTCTATGTGCTACGGTTCGGTAGTGAAGTAATGACCCACAAATAAACGCACAAAATAATTTACAAGATAAATAAAAGGGTTCAATAGGACAGATGTTTCGCTCATTAGTCGGTCTCTGACTTTCCCTTTCATTAATATATTATATTATCCCTGTGTATGACGTCACCTCCTAATGTGTTTGTTTATTGTCATGCGACAAGACCAAGTGCTTGCTTGCTGAAGGAGCGATATTTGAATTAAATATTGTGAATACAAACTAATACTGTTCATCTATTTTGTTAATATTTAATTGGCACTGTGCCGATTTTCCAAGCTTTTTGTTCACTACCTCATTGTTACTAAATTGGTTCTGAAGTTAAGGATCGATTTGAATAAAGCATTTTTCATTTAAAGCATTAAATGAAAGCATTTTTCTCGAGATAATGCATGGTGATGTCATCGGTGGCCTAGGTTCCAAACCATAGGCTGTAAATATGTTATTTTGTTTGTTTGTTGGATGGAGACTTGTGTTACAACGTTTACCCCTCTTCACATCAACTACACCGATGCTGCAACCGAGTGGCACTCCGTTGTAAACCCCACCTTGAAAACAGTGTATCAGTCATAAAATGTCCCCATCAAATTGTCTGGGACCCATTTGCACCGACAGGATCGTTTCCGCATTTGTCACTAGGTAACCAGTCATGCCTAGCCTGCCGGATATCTCTTCATGAACAGGCAGAAAATACCTCTTGCGCACGTCCTGCAATGCATTGTGGTATTACAGCATGGCAATATGGCGGTTAACAACATGTACAAAAAGATGTCTGTTTCTCAAGTTTTGACAATGTGATTATTTCTGAACAGGGTGCAGTTTCAGAATAGTGTTTTTTTGGCGTTTTGAAGAACTGCAGAGATCATTTAGCGTGAGACCGCATGTTTCGGGCGAGGGTGTCACGATGAGTTGATGCCTGCAAGTTTTCCATGCTGGTGTTACGCGTGCAGATAGCTGAAGAATGAACTCTGACCTTTATCACTCTGCATTAAATCGAGGAGCTGGTGCTGCTGCGTTGTTGAAGCAGACCAGATAGTGGCTTAAACTACGACACCGTAACTTAATCGATCGTAAACTACACCGCAGCAAGTCTCATGAAAAGCCACTCGGTATCAGCACCAGTGCCGATAGACATTTCCATTGATGTGGATTGGGTATTTGAGAGCACTTAGTATTTACGGGTTAGTTTTGTTTCCTCTGGCAGTAGGAATAGTGCTGTTTTGTATTCCTTCCTTGTTTGTTGAATGAGATGTGAGTGGGTCTTTCTTTATCATTTATATATTGACTGCTTTTGACATTTACATGTGGTACATGCTTGGGAACCTCATTGGTATGCATTGCTGTCTGCACTGTCGCTGATGATTTGCCAATAAGTGATGAAACTGGTCCGGCAGCTGAAGAGGTGTATAGCATTGGTATTCTCATGCGTGTACTATTTATGAATGTCTTAATAGCTGTGGAGAAACTCTGGGAAGGGTTTGATACAGCAAAGGGCTTACCTTGCGTCGGCCTTCTTGGTTGCTTTATGCAGCTTCTTAAGGCCGAGGTCACATTTGCCACGGCGGCCGTGGGGTCTCCAAAATCTACGGCCACTAGCAAATTATACGGCGGCCGCAGTATTTCCACGGTCACACAATGTAGCAGTCACATATGTTTTTATTTTTGGGTAGCCGCACGGCGTATTTATAAATTGTGGAGACCGAAAACGTGGGGGTGCCGTACGGTCTTTGATTTGATGTCGCACGGTGACCTTAGGGCGTTCCTGCGGCGGCCATAGAATTTTCAAGGCAGACGCAAGGTGCCCGCAAGGCGACTGCAGGGGGACCGCAGGGGGCCCTAAGGCGAACGTGCGGCCAGACGGATGGTAACGAGTGGGTTTTATTATTTTTTTAACCAGTTCTTTTGTTTCGGCTTGTCGAATTGCTACGGCGAACGTAGAAATGAAAAAGTTATAACTCGCGCTATAATTCCACGGCGACCCTACGGCCTGTAAAATATAGCCATACGGCATAGGGCCACCCTGAGGCCACCTCAGAAACTCTGCGGCCGCCGCACGTTTTGTCCAATTCAGAGGGCGTACGGCCGCCGTATCCTCGCCGTAGAGCAAATGTGACTTAGGCCTTAGTTAGAAGAGTATGGCAGGAGTCTTTATTTATATAATCCTAGCCACCTGGGTTTAATTGATTAGGTGAATAGTGAATGTTATTCTCCATTCACAGGTGAGATCTGATGGGTGTTTCTTTATTTTTATTTTTTATATATCACACATTCACACCCACACACACCCACATGAGATCTGCATTAAATGCCCAGATTGTTTTGTAATTTGATGCTCATTAATATGAAAATGTAGTTTGTTTTCTTATCCTCTCTCCCCCCCCCCAAAAAATTGCGGATTATTTCACTATCCTCAATGTCTCTAAAGTTGAAATTTTTTTTCTCTCTTAGTGTAATGGATGTGTGAATTTCATAAGCAGTGCTCCTACAGGCCTACAACCTTCAGTATTGGGGACACGACGGGATTCTCGGATTACGTCCGTGGAGGCATTGTTACTCAAGTCAAGATGCCGAAGAAAATTTCCTTTGTAAGTTTCTCTTCAGTTCAGGGGTGGGGGGGGGGGGATGTTGTTACTCCATTATGTGTGTGCATCTCCTTCTTGCCTTCGAATGATGTGAAATATTCTGGGACCCCCTCTTCCTCTTTTGTATGCAGCACAAAAGGCAGCAGGGTCGCATCATTGGCTGAGGGCGCAGTTGTGCCACTGATGCAATGCCCACTGCTGCGGAGGGCAGGAATTTGCAATTTGTTCGTTGTGTCGGCGATGGCTTGCCTCCTCTTCTCGAAGGAAGCCATGGGCCTTTAATGTCATCCAACTAATGCTGGCAGACAGCACATTCAGTTCAACGTCCATCCGAGGGACGGCACACACATCGATGAATCACCCTGTCTGTGAAACACTGGGATGACAGTTTATAGCTGGGTTGGGATTCAAACCCAGGCTAGACAGATTTGAGGCGAGTGTGCATACCTCGAGGCTATACTGCCTGCCTTCTCCTGGGACGGTAAGGTGGTTTAATTAATGCCCTCTGCTAGCTTAAGGATTTGTCATTTGTGCGATTGATTCTCCATGGATCAAGATCACATAGAAAACTTGTTTTGCTGCAGCAACGACGGGCATCCTTGCCTTGTTTGAATGTTCTTGTTCATTGTGGAGATTATATAGCCGCTTGTGTTATAATAGTCACGTGTACATCTTGATTCCACAATGTATTGAAAATGAGGCTGGGCCAATGGCCTGGTATCACATACTCACTCACTCACTCACTCACTCACACACGTTTTGCAGCAAATAATGATAAATAGGCCAACATATAATGTAAGAACAGATGTTATGCCATTTGATGTCATTTGTCGTGTTTGTTCATCCTTGACAATGGTAGGCTCTCGTTCAAATACCATACTATTTGAATGGAGCCATTTTCAAAATTATATTTGAGTTGTCACTTCCTCTGTGGCGAGTACATGTCGATTAAAACGTGCACCCAATTGTGACGTAATCACGTCACTTGACGGTTGTTATCATAACTCGTGACAACGATGGACAGCGTATTAACACAAAAAAAAGTTTTATTCCAAAGAAAAAAGGTAGTTACTAGCCGGGAGGCGACGATGGTTCACGGGCATTATTGAACAATGCCACGATAGGTACAATTGAGTTTGAGGAAGCCCTACCGTAAAAACCTATCTCTTCCGTCAAAATTGACCAAATCAAATCGGATTTTTTATATGTTGTACTTATGGACATTACGCACAGCTTCTAGGAAATGAAATTGCGAGAAAAAAAAGTTCAAGTGGGCGTGGCTCCACCCACAAGGGGCATGGGACGCCCCTCATACAAAAAGACACAACTAGACCATGATATCTAGCTTGTGTCCAAGTTTCATCAAGATCGCATCAAACGTCACGGAGCTATACTCTGGAGAGAGTCACAAACAGACACAAAGACACAACGAAAATGGTGGTCACTGCTGGCGCCCGTGAACCAATACCTGCACAATGATGCCAATGGACTCTGAGATGGAGATCATACTGTTATGGAAGATTATGATGGATAGGGAATTCCACGAGATATGCCTGTACCAGATCTACCTTGTATCTTTCCACCCTCTCACCACATCACATCGTTGTACACTGCAACTCGATGTAATCTGTTCAAAACAGAAGGTGAGTGGTTTTATTTCAGAAGGCTCAAGAGTTGCGTCCATATGATAGATGGCCGGTAGATTTATTGTATGATGACCTGCAATGTTTCTATTTTGGTTCGCGGGCGCCAGCAGTGACCACTATTTTTGTTGTGTCTGTGTGTCTGTCTGTTGGATAGTTGATCTAGTCTACCCTTATTATCAGTATTTCCGTCGATATGTTTGTCTGTCTGTCTGTATGTATGTCTGTTCGGTCCAGTGCTCCGTTAATACAATGGCGATTTCGATGAAACGTGGTTGGTAGGTTCATACCATGACCTAGTTCTGTGCAAATGAGAACCATTGCTATGGACCCATCTGTTTCCTAGCAACGGACCTTTGAAATTTTCAAAATAATCTCAAATTTTATTTTTTTCGAAAATCAAAAATCGGGCCACGAGCGACTGGGCAGTACATTCAGCCATATTGTCAAACATTTCTAGCCGGATCCTATGAAAACTGTCGGAGAAGATAGACTTTGAATGAACCCTGGTCGAAAACAATAAAAAAACGAAGTTCGTTATATCTCAGAGACTGAGTCATCTTATACATGAAACTGGTGTGGTAGGTTCATGGTATGTCCTAGTTATGTGTGAGAAAGAACCGTTGCTATGGACGCTTTTATTGGCTTGTAACGGCTGAAAAACGACTAAATTCGACTTGATCGACTACCCATGTCCGCCTACCGGCTTGTCTGTCTGTTTGTGACTCTCTCCAGAGCATAGGCTCTGTGACATTTGATGCGATCATGATGAAACTTGGACACAAGCTAGATATCATGGTCTAGTTGTGTCTTTTTGTATGAGGGCGTCCCACGCCCCTTGTGGGCGGAGCCACGCCCACTTGAACTTTTTATTTATTTCTTATTTTATTTGTATTTTTTTCCTTTTTTTTTTTTCTCACAATTTCATTTCCTAGAAGCTGTACGTAATGTCCATAAGTACAACATGTAAAAAATCCGATTTGATTTGGCCAATTTTGACGGAAGAGATAGGTTTTTACGGTAGGGCTTCCTCAAAAGCTTCCACTAACTCTATTGTACCTATCGTGGCATTGTTCAATAATGCCCGCGAACCATTGTCACCTCCCGGCTAGTATTTATTAATTTTTAGGAAGGTTGCATGTGACAAACCATCCATAAGCGAACGAATGTTTAATGGCATTTCAACCTTGAGTGCCAACCAAGCCTGGAGTAGTCTTTCTCGATGAAGTAGCATTTTGAACATTTGGTTGCTGTCAAAATGTATAAAAATGACCCTCATCTCGGGGCAAGCCTTACCCTTATCATCATAACCATCAAATCTGTCCTCCTTGCTACAATTAAGCCTTCCTCTACAGCAGAGGGAAAGGATTATTGCTGTTGTCAGGTTTATTTCTACATGAAACTTTTATTTTATTTTATTTTAATGGTACCACAGTTGGTTTTTTTGGGGGGGGGGGGTTTGGTTTTTTTTTTTTAGACCCCTAAACTTTAGCGAGTACTAAACCACCCTTTATAAAAGTTTGTTTATTTATTTGTTTTTTCTGTTTGTTTTTTTTGTTTGTTTTTCTTCCTCCAGTCCCAACACTTGCAATTTCCAAAACTGTATTGATTTCCAAGCTGTATCTCAGAGCCGGCTGGGACTTTCGGAATGAATTTTGCATTATTAATGTGGATAAAAACAATGCGGGGTTGACATTTTTTGATCTTCACCTAATTTTAAGGTCATGACCCAATTATTGACATTTAAACATTAATCACTAAAATTTGTCTGATCAGACCACAATTGCCCTTTCTGGATAGCTTTGAGCAAGTCGCATTTAAATTTAATTTACATCCTACTTCTCTGGGTTAAAGGTTAAGGTTTTACACTCCGGGGAACACTAAACCACCATTTTTGGTTTTCTACCAATGTCCGAGCTGTATCTCGGCTCCAGCTGGGACTTTTGGAATGAAATTTTCCATAAATAATGGGAATAGAAAGTACGTGGAGTTGACAGTTTTTTTCACCTGATCTAACTTTTAGGTCATGACCCAATTAGTCATTTTAAACATTTTTCACCATAACTTGACTAAGGTTTGTCCGATTGGTACGAAATTGCATAATCTAGATAGTCTTAAAAAAAGAAAATTGTGGTCAAGGTCTGTTCAAAACAGTCGGTGAGTGGTTGCATGTGGTAGTCTGAAAAAAAAAAAACATATGCATCTTTTTTTTTTAATTATTATTATTATTATATATATATTTTTTGCCATTGTGGAATCTCAAAGACCGCTTGGCTTTCCAAGTTCTCGCATCATAATGGTGGACCTGCACTGATGTGCACCTGATATTTGTTTTGTTTCCTTGACCTACTTTTCTCGGATTGTGACCTAATTAACAAAAGACACATTTTTGATCATAACTTGAATAATTTTCATGATGTTGAGTTTTATGGATAGATTGTAGATGGGGATGCACTTTATCGCTAAATGTTGAAAGTCAGTCATGTGGTCGTCCAAACAAAATATGGCCATCATTGGATGGCGGGCAAAGGGTAAGTCGCGGGCGATCGCCAAAGGTAAGTCTCCCCTGATCGGGGGAAGCTGGCTCTCCCTTGGCGATCACTTTGTGATCATGGCTAGCTAGTTTTGTTTGGGCTTAAAGGTCCCACCATGTTTCTGTTTGAAAAAGGAAAATCGTGGGCCGATACCATGTTCTGGTGATGAAGAATACGGTACTGTACATAAAAATACACATCCCTCCACAAATAATGATTTTCTGCTGCATTCAAGAAGTGAAACGTTTGTCGACATTTTGTTTTTTTGAACACCGGTCCATAATTGTCATCTAAATCTTAATGTAATAAGTGTACACTGGGTACTCGAGTGACACTGAATAACAAACCACTTGCATTACAATGTTGGCCAGGCAGAATGGCCTAGAGGTACGCATACTCGCCTTTAAGCTGTCTAGCCTGGGTTTGAATCCCGACGAAGCTATAAACTTCCATCCCAGTGTTTCATAGGCAGGACAAAGCAGTGATGTGTGTGCTGTCCCTCGGATGGATGTTAAACTGGGCATCCTGTGTATACTTATTATTTGGTGGATGTTAAAGATCCCATGGTGTCCTTCTTGAAGAGTATGTGAGTTATATGGACAGCACCCAGGCCAAATTACAAATTCCTACTGCATCAGCGGTACAGGCACCAGTAAATGATGCTACCTGCAGCCATGTACTGCGTACAAAAGGAGGAGAAAAGCAACGTATTGTTATGTATTGTCGCAGGTCTGGCGGTTAGGTTAATCCCTTGACCCAATTGTGGTGGACGGGCGGTTTACACCGACCAGGCCGAATCGCCGAGCAGTTTTCCTTGGAGGCGAACACATGATCCTCAGATTACAAGGGTAATAATTCAAAATGTAATAATACATGAAGTACATTGTCTAAAGTCGAGGCGCGTCTACACACGGACTTTAATACAGACAAAGGGAAAACGAAACAAAAGAAAATCCTCCCTTTATTCTGGCACTTATCTTTGTTTGGAGATGGTCTTTATTGAACTTTGGGATTGAGGCACCTCGTCTTGCGTGGGAAGACGTGCCCAAAATGGCACCGAGCCGCTCTCTGGGTGGGAAACATACGTGAGGTAATTCGTGAGGTGGTATTCAATACCAGGGCTTACCAACCGTCATGTGGCTTCCTCGTCGATCGCGCTTACCGACGTCGCTACTCTCTGCAGAATGGCGCCGCTCCCTTCAGTGATATACACGAGGCTTCGAGGTCTGTTTCACACGACCCAACCAAGAAGTCAATGGCCAGCGTCTTGCTCACCCACGCGAGCCAATTCGCCTCGGCACGAATACGAGAATTGTGCCGTCATTTCATTGTGTCGTGAGGAGAGCAAAAATGAGATCTTCCGTCCCAGCCACATTCCTTTCACAACTACTGTCTACTCTTCGAACTTCACCCTTCTTCCACCTCCGAGTGTGGCTTGTTCGCATGAAACACTAGGAAGGCGGGGCTTCTGCCTGCTCAGCACATTTGGCTTGCTTGCTTGTTATAAAAACGTCGTTCTTTCTTGGCTGGGTTGTAAATACAAAAATGTAGGGGAAAGTCACAGGGGGCAATTACATACTGGGGAGAAATTGTCCTTAATCCATACCTAATTAACACTGCACCACCCCCCGTGTGGTGACAAGTAACACTAAAGCTCACAGTTTCCCTACTTGATTTACATCGAAATGTCTTCTACATGTCCACGGACCAAGCAACTCTATATAATCCTAACTTTCTGATGAAATTCCTCCATCTACCCCCACAGCCATAACAGTATATTATGTAATGTGTGCACAACCGTTTTTAATTATCTTGTGTAGACTACAGCCATGTAGAATATGCTTTGAAATTAGGCAAATCTGGGCCTGTAGATCGTTTTGGCCCTGTTTATTTCCATGCTCTAATCCACTTCACTGCATGTGTTACCTTGAAGGCCAGACAGGTAAATGAAGTCCAATACCTTGTTTTTAGTATGTATATAGTGCTGTGAAGTGTTATCGTATTTGGAATATTTATTGTACTTTATGTGTAAAGTGTGCTTGGAATTTGACCCTTATGGCCTTATTTGCTAGTTCCTTGTATGATGTGCTGTCGGGTTTTGTGGCACGCAAACAGAAGTTTCACCCCCACTACTGAACTCAAAGTAAATAAACAAACAAGCCATTCTAAATGGGCCTTTCACTACATCAACTAGTCCCCGGGACAAATATTAGTTTGAATGTTCGAGAGTTTGCTGTATTCGCTTTTGTTGTTCTTCAATATGGGACTTTCAAAACAACGAAGTCCACCACAGAATGCTCGGCGCGCATGTGCAGAAACCCTGAGAAACCGGTTTAAGCCTGTATCTCACTGGGCTGCGACAGCTCGCGACTAGTTGGAGACACAAAATTGCGATAGAAAAGTGTGACCTCCCTGTGGATAATTTCACTTGGAATCACACTGAATTTATTTTTGTGTATGTCTCACGAATATCTCACATTTGCGTATGTCTCACGTCATTGAGAACAAATTGCGATATAATTACGAAACTCTCAGGGGTCCCAGGACAGATTATCATTTTTTTCTCCAATCAGTCACAATTTAGTTTCATAGGTCGCCAATCCCTCACAAAGTTGCTCACATTTGTCGCACCTTCTGACTCACAGAAACTAATATTGAGAAGGGTTGAGACCGTTCGAGACAACCGCGACGACTCTGCGACTATTTTGAGAGAAAATTTGTCGCACAATTTTTTGAACATGTTCAAAATTCAAGCGACACCAGAGCGACGTCCTGCGACTCACGCGAGGAAATTGAGAACCATCGCGACGTTTCCCAGACATTTTGGAGAATCCCGTTCGCATTTTGTCGCGAGCTGTCGCAGCCCAGTGAGATACAGGCTTTACGGGGCACGTAAAGTGTGTGGCAGATGAGGATTACCTAATATGTCTAGAGCTTCTCAACAAAGCAGAAAATACTTGGAAAATATACCTGAGATCGGGTTGCATACCAGAGATCACCTCATTAATGGGTTGGAGGGAGACACCGTATCTGGTTAGGGTGCTTCCGAGCACCAATGGGAAGGTCATAGATGGGGCTTGTGAATGCACACGGTCAGGTGGAAATCAACTTTTAAAATGATTATATTTACTTCGAATGGGGGAGGGAGGGGGGCTGTGGGAGTTGTGAGTGTTGTTTTAAAGATACTTTTTGTTTTGGAGCCACAGGAGAGATTATATTAGATCTTTTTCATCTGTTGCGAAAACAAGTGTGCGGCTTGTGTGTCTGTTTACGTCTGCCGCTGCTAACTTGTACTGTATTAACAGGAAATGGAAGGAACTCGACACCTCACATCCAGAGATATTTCTCGTATTTCCTGTATTTTTGTGAGACCAATTTGTATCCAGAAATACAACGAATATGCCTAAGGCTAAGCGCATGTAAGTGGTTAGGCCTAGGTCACATTTGCCACGGCGGCCGTGGGGTCTCCAAAATCTACCGGCCACTAGCAATTATACGGCGGCCGCAGTATTTCCACGGTCACACAATGTAGCAGTCACATATGTTTTTATTTTTGGGGTAGCCGCACGGCGTATTTATAAATTGTGGAGACCGAAAACGTGGGGGTGCCGTACGGTCTTTGATTTGATGTCGCACGGTGACCTTAGGGCGTTCCTGCGGCGGCCATAGAATTTTCAAGGCAGACGCAAGGTGCCCGCAAGGCGACCGCAGGGGGGCCCTAAGGCGAACGTGCGGCCAGACGGACGGTAACGAGTGGGTTGTTTTTTGTTTTTTTTACCAGTTCTTTTGTTTCGGCTTGTCGAATTGCTATGGCGAATGTAGAAATGAAAAAAGTGATAACTCCGCGCTATAATTCCACGGCGACCCTACGGCCTGTAAAATATAGCCATACGGCGTAGGGCACCCTGAGCCACCTCAGAAACTCTGTGGCCGCCGCACGTTTCTGTCAATTCAGAGGGCGTACGGCCGCCCGTATCCTCGCCGTAGAGCAAATGTGACTTAGGCCTTACCACCCCTATTTTAGGGCATACCCTGACTTGAGTGGCATTTTTGACAGTCACAAAGACTACTACTGGTCATGAAATTTGGTTCATTGCACAGACAGTGTTCCATAGGACCTTAAAATATATAGGTTCATGGGTCTATGATGTATATTACTGAATCTACAGGATTTTTATTGAATATACATGCCCAGTATGGCCTTTTTTCTTGTTTCACCTTAAAATATGACATATATTAGACCATGCAAAAATACAACATATAAAACTTTCTATATAAAATTTCTCGTCTAATCAAAAGGTTGTCACCCACCGTCTGAGAAAATCAGCATTTGTGTCAGACATGTGCAATTCACATGATTTGCACATTCTGCATGATTTCTTATTCTTTTCGTTGTTTTATTGCGCCTCTAGTTAGAACCTGGGACTAATGAGAACTCCTAAACAAAATAGACTAGTTTATCAATAACTCATATTTACGTGTCTTAAATTATTCAACTTATTACCAAAATCAATGTAAAAAAAATTGAGATGATCGGGTGGATACTTAATTTACAGCGGCTTGACCGAACTTTCCAACCAAATGTCCGACTGCACGTCACGTTTTTTAAAAAAAAATGAGATCCTGCTTACTTCTCTGTGCATCAGATTATTTTCACGAAATTTTTTTTACAAATGGGGCACAGTGATATAGATATAATAGTATAAAAAAATATTGAAAACATGCATGGCTTTGGTTTAGAGTAATTTTGCATTTTTGTCCGACTGCACGTCACACTTTTTTGAATTTGATAAAAAATTTATTTTCTTTAAAAATTTTTAATTTTCCAGGTATTTAAAATATATTTTATTAATTAAGAAGGCAGTTAAAACAGTTTTGGTGAATTTAGAGAGCTTTTTGTTACTCCCAGAATTGATTGAATTTAAAATTTACGTCCAAGAATTTGTTCGATAAATCTTCTCTCTTTTAGTGCTTTTCAGCATCTGACAGTCACTGAATAGAGCAGTAATAAAAAAAAATAGGCATGTATTATTTCTTAATAATCCCAGAAATTGGTATTTTGATTATTAGATTAGTTGCTAGAATAAGTTACATTCTATGACCTTCATTTATTTTGCCAAAAAAGAAAAATTACGTAATTTCATTGAAAACTCGCAAAACCATCAGAATAGGTACCCCTTCTTCAAAGTATCATATTTCGGTATATATATGTAATTAAGCTATACGGTTTTTTGTTCTGAACTCAGTTAGACTTACACTTTCAGGAAAATGTAGTGAGAAGGCAATGGAACAAACTTCATTTTTTGACATTTTTGAAACAGAGTGGTAACCACTTACATGCGCTTAGCCCTAATCGTTTTGAAATTACCAATCTTTCTTTTAAATGAGCTGAACGTCAAGTTTAAAAGACTATTTGAATGACAGATTTCACGTCAACAACGGCAGGTTAAAAGTGCTCACGATATCAGAACGGAGCGACTGAAAAAACACACCATGCACGAAAAGCCTCGTTGGCATTCATACGTCATTTCAAAAGTCCTGTACTTTGTGGCATCTTGAGGGTGTTTTAAGGATGCCATTTCAGTCGCCTTCTTTCAAACTTAGCTCTGCTCTAAACTTGGCAGGAAGTTTCCATTTGTACCCAGAATTCCCCATTACAAACAGCTGCCGGGAGTCCACAAGTGAGCGTTATCGGTCACAGCTGCCATCTTGGGTGAGAGATTTTTGACTTGGTTTCTCAAAAGGTTTGTTTCTGATTTTTTTTATTTTATAATAGCCTGTCTTCTGTAGCTGTTTGTCTGCCTTTATTACCTCCGCCACCGAAGGTGGACAGATGTTATGTTTTCACCTCTGTCTGTCTATTTGTGTGTCTGTGAGCAGGATATCTCACAAAGTTATGGACAGGTTCGGATAAAACTTGGTGGACTGGTTGGGTGTGTGACAAGGACATAATTATTAGATTTTGGTGAAGATCCGGATCCAGATACTAGAACTTTTAATGTGATTCTTCACCAGTGAGAGGGCTAGAATGATATGTAGGACGATGTTTCAAAATGTTGTGGACGAGTTTTGACAAAACTTGGTGGATGAGTTGGGTAGGTGACAATAATAAGCCGATTTAGATTTTTGGTTCAGGTCCAAATCCAGATCCTGCCCATCAGTGGGTGTACAAAACGTGAATAGTTCAGGTATGTGCTCTATCGAGTGCAGTTCTAATTTTATTTTGTTATTCTTTACTGTTTGACAGGTGAAATTAGTGCAATTGGTAACTACATTTTTATTGATGGGTTTTGGTGTGACATCCCTGTCATGATCATGGCATTGATGTTTCGTTGTACTGCAACAGAAATCTTTTCGGGATTCGTTGAATGAACCATCCTTCCTCGTAACGGACTTCGCTAAGATGGAGCAACCTGGGCATTTGCATATCGCCTTCCAAGCCCTGCACGAGTACGTTGCCAAATATTCGCGGCTTCCACGACCTCGGAGTGAGGTATGACCATACTTTCTGTAATGAATTGTCACTGTTTTTGTGTGTGTGTGTGTGTGTGTGTGTGTTGTCTGATATATATATATATATATATATATATATATATATATATTATATATATATATTACACATAGAACCACGCTTCCCCATTGTCTCGAGTTGCTCACCTGCAATTTGTTTTTTCATTTATTTATATTTTCATTCTGGATGTTTTTCGATTCTGTGATTTCACCCCCCCCCGCCCCCCCGGTGTACGGCTTCGATGTCCAGGGCACGCTAAATTTCAGCTTTCTACGTCACCCAAAAGGTACCGATATTAAATATCGGTCAGTGAGTCAGTCAGTGGTTAGAAACAGCTTTTTTAATATACACACACAAATCTAGCCTCATGAAAGAGCATGATGACAGAGAGTAAAATGCAGTGACAGTGGGCAATAGTTGGACAAAAACGGCCAGGAAATGAACAGAGGGGGAGGAAACAGTCACCTGTAAGTTCGATGTTTCGAGGTGGGGTGGAAGGGTTAACTGGCGAGAAAAGAGTGTGTTGTGGGGGGGTGACATGAAATGGTGGTGCAGCCAATTTGAAGCCCTGGAGAAAATGGGATTGAACCATCTCAGGCAGTTCCACAGACGGGAGAAGTGAGGAACAAAAGAGTGGAGGTGGGCGGCAGGCCTGGATATTGTAAGATACTGGATTTGCTGGGAAGGTTTGAGGGCAGAGGGAGCTAGACCGAAGGAGTGCTTGGCGGTAAAACAGAGTCCACAAACCTGTCTATGATGCAAGAGCAACAGATCTTGTACTTCGTTCGGTCGATTATGACTTTTCTCAAACATAGGAGATTTTTTAAGACCCAATTTCTTTCCTTCACTTCTCCTTCCACATTGCAATTGATATTCATTTCAGGGAGATTGGCTATCCAATGCTGTCTGCCACACCTCCCCCCAACCCCCACCCCCTCCAGAAATACTGAACTAACTGCTCCTCGAGAGAAAAAAAAAATTGGTAAAAGTTGCCTCAACATAGTCCAAACGGTGCCATTTAGGATTCTGAGCACTTTTATGGCCATTTGTGCTACCTTTTCTGGGAATTTCTTTTATTTGGTGGGGTGGTGTGGGAGAAGGGGTGGTCAACTTTATTTTGTGTACAGTCCAAAAATAAAGGAATAGGAACAACAGTCAAATGACCTAAAAATCCAATTAAGTGAGGGTGCGATGAGCACAGCAGCTGGATGTCACAAATGACGCTCCAAGCTGCGAATGTTTTCCCAAGAGGGAAGAGGCAAATAAAACCTTGGAATTCCTCTAGATCTTTTGCAGTCGAGTCTGAAGCAACATAATAGACTGACAAGAATGTCTCAAAATGTAAGATTAAGGCAAAAACGATCGAGATGGACGTCCTGTCGCTACACCATATATTTACATAGAGAATTTGCATCGACCTCCCCCCTACCCTTTGGAACCCCCCAGTGGGGGGAGTGGGAGGGAAATCAAGAAGCTACAACCTATGTATCATGAAACCCTCAGTCCCCTGGCTAGCTTGGTTGAGATTGGATAACTAATGACCAAAGACTCCAAATTGCCTATTTTGGTATGATGATTACACTACCAGTCAAAAGTTTTAGAACACCCCCATTTTTCCAGTTTTTACTGAAATTTAAGCAGTTTTATGTTTCAATGTACTCTGAAATAAAGTATAGAACAATAAACCATTGCAGATAAAAGAAATCATGGAATCGTTTTGTTGAACAAAATTTAATCTAAATTTTTGACTCATCAAAGTAGCCACCTTTTGCAGATATAACAGCCGAACATACACGTGGCATTCTTTCCACAATGGAAATCAAATATTGTTCGGAAAGTTCTTCCCAACACTGTTGCAGAAGTTCCACAAATGTGTTGCACTTGCAGGTTGCTTTGCTTTCACCCTTCTGTCCAGTTCATCCCAAACCAGCTCGATGGGGTTTAAGTCTGGAGACTGTGCTGGCCATTCTATAATTTGAAGCCTACCGTCTTGTTCTTTTCTTCTAAGGTAGCTCTGACAGAGCCTGGAGGTATGCTTTGGGTCATTATCTTGCTGTAGGATGAACCCCTGACCAACTAGGCGTAGACCAGAGGGTATTGCATGGCGATGAGCTGGGCTCTTTTGCTGGATCGAGAGTCGGCGACTTGCACAGAGTGACTGGCACTCTGAACCAAAAGGCCACCACAGCATTTTGCAGCGCCATGCAATACCCTCTGGTCTACGCCTAGTTGGTCAGGGTTCATCCTACAGCAAGATAATGACCCAAAGCATACCTCCAGGCTCTGATC
>CM068952.1:172601891-172628704 GCA_035128595.1 Eptatretus atami | reverse complement strand
AAAAAAAAGGAAACTCTTGGGTAAATGAAGGATCCCAAGTATATTGAAGGCATTGGCTTCCACACAGGTGTGGCCCATGTGTTAAGCAAATAACATCCCAGCATTCTTATGGCCATGTATAAAATACTGAATAGGCTTGGTTGCCCATAATTCTGGCTGCAAAAGGAGACCTCAGTGACTTTGAAAGAGGGGTGATTGGTGGGGTGCGTTTGGCAGGGTGCTTCAGTGACAGACAGCTCACCTTGCTGATGTTTCACAAGCAATGGTGTCTGAGGTGATGTCGGCATAGAACTCCGAGGGAAAGACATCATCAGCAAAGAGCAACAGTGGTTGGAAGCGCATACTCCAGGATTGTGATAGCCGTACATTAATTTGAAGTGCAAGGAAAAGCAGGCGAGTAACTGCAGATCAATTAACTGGAAATTTCAACCTGGGGTGCGAGCAGCCAGTTTCATCAAAAACAGTCCGCTGAGAACTCCACAGAGCGGGATACCAGTCGGGTTGCAGTGCACAAACCACTCGTCACACCTGGCAATGCACGTTTACGATTCCAGTGGTGCAAAGAGCACAACCAATGGATTACTGAGCAGTGAAGAAATGTGATATGGTCAGATGAATCATCCTTCACCATGTTCTCGACAAACGGACAAGTTCACGTTTGTCGCCAACCGAAAGAACTCTACAACCCTGAGTGCTTGGTTCCAACAGTGAAGGGTTCTGGTGGTTCTGTAATGTCATGGGTGCATTTTCCTGGCATGGTTTGGGTGCAGTCATTCCCTTAGAAGGCAAGGTCAATGCCAATCGCTTCCTCATGGTACTGAGTGATCATCTTCACCCCATGTTGCAGCATTTCTTTCCTGCCGAGAGGTGTGTCTTCCAGGATGACAATGCCCCCATCCACAGAGTACTTGTGGTCACCCAATCATTTGAGGAGCATGACAATGATGTTTTCCATATGTCGTGGCCTTCTCAGTCACCAAATCGAGCATTTATGAGATATTCTGGAAAGACGCTTGAGATGGCGTTTTCCACCTCCATCAAACAGGTGTGAGTTCATTGACTTTCTCGTGGAAGAATGGTGCCAAATTCCAGACGCTGGTGGACTCCATGCCACGGTGCATACAGGCTGTACTGGTCGCACGTGGTGGTCCAACGCCATATTAAGTGACTTTACATTGGCGTTTCCATTTTTGTGTCCGCTGCCTGTATTTTAGAGAGATCCTATGTCTCAGCATTAACTATAATCTCTTTGCTGCCACTGCTTTGGGATTCTATGCAGGGCAAAGTCTTCCTCTTGCCTTCCTCAGTTTATAACCATACATATGCCAGGCCTTAATCTGCAGTGTCTTGGAGTCTGGTTTTTCCCTCCTCTCAACTTGTGTTTCTTCTTCTCACCTTTCTCCCTTGAGGTTGAACAGCTGTGGAGTCCAAGGCTTCATGCATGACTGGCACCTGGAGTCTCAAAGCCTGTTTCTTTTTTGCGCACTACTGGCAGATTAATGGCTTCACAGTCTTTTACCGGATCTTTTGGTGCTGTTTCTCTTGCCTTTTTAGCTCGCCTGTTCGAAGAACAGAGAGCTATAGCGATACCCCCGGCGTGAGCGTCAGCGTTAGCGTGAGCGTGAAAATGTTAAAGTTTTTGGTGCAAGTTATTTCCTTTCTAATGTTTTTATCTACCACACTATTTTTTACTGATTACAATATACAAATACATATATTGCTTTAAAATTATTTCGATCAGACTTCACTGCAATGCTTTATAAAAAATATTATTAGACTAGTCTTTTAAAAACGATAAATGTATAAACAGGCGAGCATTGGGTGGCTTTGACACCAACTCTCTGGTTACCTCTCTGCTCAACCTCTGTCCCTGCAGGTCACACGTGTTCATGCAGGAACCCTGACCATAAGTAACACGATTTCCATTCATTCATTTCCTCCTTGTCTCACATGTGAAACCATATTCCAAAGTCTAATTATAATTAATAATTATCATCTAATTATAATCAAAGAACAATTATTCTTTCGTTTTTCTCGCCAAGACTACTGCCAACGTAATGTTCTCTCTGCTCTGTTCATTACCTGCTTGAGACTCAGTCCACTCGTTCACCAGCAACTTATCTTCTTGTGCCATGGTTCATACACTGTTCTTGTAGCCCAGCTTTGCTTTGCTTATCGTGTTGCTTCTACTTATCAGTTACTTAAATCTGGAACGACGAGTTGGGTTTTTACCCATCCCTTTGCAGTTGAAAAGTTATCTTTTTTTACACAATTTGTGGTGCTGTGCCTAGGCTTGCACTGGGAAATTTATGCCCATCATGCAGTGGCTTTATTTTGATGCCCTCGAGTGCCTGCCAGAGGATCAGAGCTTGCTCACCGAGGAGAACTGCCAACCGGTGCGAACCTTGCTAACACTCATCACTGCACTGGGCGATCACTGCGGGTTCTTTGCTTTTGCGGTTTTTGAATGACAAAGTTAAAAAGAGTGTGTATTAGCTTGAAGAATTGTTATATTTATTTAATAATGCACATTTTAAATTTAAAAAAAAAAACTTTTTTTTTTTTGCAGCAAAACTGTCGTTATGATGGGCAGATTGCGGTGTTTGGAAAGTCGTTCCAGCACACACTGGAGTCGCAAAACGTATTTCTGGTGAGTTTGTCACATTTGACACCATGTTCGCCAACTCGCATTTTATATTCGACCTTTTGGAAACTGCGGTCAACTTAAAATTGCCTGGCCAATAAATTACGAGAACATTCCGCTGATTATTGAATGGTATGACGCGCACACCACTGGGGGAGAAAAATGTGTGACACTGGCTGTACAACTTCCTTCGAGTTTTGCCGTTGCAGAACAAATTCCTTTGTTGGTTAAAAAAAGGTAAGACTTCCTCGTACAAACGTTTGCTGCTCGTTGGCATTTCGTCAAAGTAGAACTCGACCTTCGCAAATCCATTGTTACCCCGTGCATGCGAAGCGAAAAGTGGGGTTAAGCAATTGTTTCACTACGATTGGTTCACTGTGTCGGTCCTGTCTGTCTACAGACGTTGGTTTATGATCGAGGAACAACTTGATTTCAATTGAACGTTACATTTTGAACACAAATCCAGATCTTGAATCGGGAAAATGAGTGTGTGATTTAGCAGTACTTTGGCTCTGAACGTGTCCTGATCATGCCATTTGCACAGAGGAGGGAGATATATATATATTTTTTATACTCTGTCTAGCAATCAAACAAAATTGAAAATAATTTCAAACAGGAAACTTGCTGTTTGTAAGGACATCCTAAAGACATAAACAACAGGCACGAATAACTAATGTAACGTGTTAAACAAGGTGGTGTATAAGATGCTGGGTAAAACGGTGGTAAGCTTCCGAAACTTCTTTTTTTTTTCCTTCGACTTTTAAAATCCTTATTTTATTTCAATTGAATTATATATTAGAACACTGCAGAACACAAATCGCCTTTTTCAAACTTTCAAAACCCTTCCGTTTAGCAGCACTTGGACAAACCATTACGGCCTTTTATATCATCTCGACAAATCAAATTTGCTATTTGCAGACCCCGCCCATGTCCTTGTTTCTCAAGACTGCATGCGGTAAGGTGCTCTATGAACTCTCTCGTTTGTTTGTTTATTTTGGTGGGTTGCTTGTTATATTTATTCCTGACAACATGACAAAAATCATACGACTAATTGGTGTCCATTGATGAACTTGATTTGTGTTCCGAAGGCCAGAATTGGGCGATCATTGAACCGGTGAAGGTTTTTTTGTGAAGAGAGTCATATCACACCCTTGAGACCACTTGGTTTATGACAAATTCATTTGTTTTATCTTTGAGGATCTTTCAAAACGTTGCAATGATTCCGACAATGAGAGGATGTGATGTGATGCCACTGTGACCCCAGGTTGGGGCAGGTGCCATTGGCTGTGAATTGTTGAAGAACTATGCCATGATGGGCATTGGCTGTGGAAACGGGGGCATGGTAACCGTCACAGATATGGACTCCATCGAGAAATCCAACCTCAATCGGCAGTTTCTCTTCCGCAGCTGGGATGTGCAGGTATACGGCGGCCATCGCACCAATGGGAAACGACTGTTCTTTCATCTTAACTTGCCTCGTCGTTCTTTGAAAGGTATAGATGCTGTTACTAGCTTTGATGTTTCGTTTTTCTGTTTTAGAAAATGAAATCTGAAATTGCCGCTGTGGCTGTGCTTCGCATGAACCCAAGGATGCACATCACGCCGCACCAGAATCGCGTGGGCCCCGATACAGAGCGCATCTACAACGATTCCTTCTTCCAAGGCTTGGACTGCGTCAACAATGCCCTTGATAATGTGGATGCCCGTGAGTTTTCTGCTCGCTGGTCCTTTGAGTGTATCTCTGTGTTTTTGTTTGTTTGTTTGTTTTTTTAATGCCTCTGCAGTCGAAGGCCGCAGACATTATATTTCCGGGCTCTCCATCGCCCGTTATGGTTTAGTTGTTTTTTTTGTTTCCACTAACTTGTGAACCACTGAAGGGATTTCAACCTACTTTAGCATAACTACGGACTGTAATACAAAGATCAACTGATTGGATTTTATGTTCAAAAGGTCCTCTGTCGTTAGTTACGTGCCCTCTATTTGAATATTTTTGTTCCTGCAATAACTTGTGAACCACGGAAGAGATTTCAATTAAACTTGGTACAAGCATGGAATGGATAACGAAGATAAACATATTCCATTTTGGGTTCCAAAGGTCAAAGGGCATGTACCCTTTAATTGAAAATAATTTTGCTACCCAAATAACTTGTAAACCACTGAATGGATTTCAACTAAATTTGGTGTAAATAGGAACCGCAATACAAAGACTAACTGATTCAATTTTGGGTTCAAGCAACCAAGGGGAACACCAACGGACCATCCAAGGTAAAACAACACAGAGGGATTAAAAGGACCACTAGATCATTGTGTAAACACTTGGTCTTTGGCGAGGCTAATTAGGGTTGGGCTGGCTGGCCTGGGTTTTGTCAACACAGGTATAAACTGTCTCCTGATGTTTCACATGCAAAGTGATGCATCAATGTGTGCGTCATCCATCGGCGTGATGTTGAGCCTGAGGACCCATTTGCGCACTTTGTGGACGTTGTAGATCCCACGCTCCTTCGTGAAGAGGAGGCGAGCAATCGCCAGCACCCTGAACAAATTTTAGATTACTGCATTAACCTATGCATTATCCACTTAGTCAGCGGCACAGCCTTGCTCTCAGCTTTGATGTGAATGAACAACCATGATGATGAATATTCATGATTGTGGATCAATATATATATATATATATATATATATATATATATATTTTATTTTTTTTCTTAACTGTCCTTTAAAATTTTGATATCTTTGATTTTTTACTTTGGCCAGGACAAATATCTTGACACTTTTTACTTCAGATCCATTCCTGTTTACGTACTTTCTTGCAAGAGTTTAAAATTCGGAAGAGTTCACCGGGTGCCTGTTTGCATTCCACTTCTTCTCCTGGAAATGTCTCGCCATGTGCAGGTATGTACATGGACCGCCGCTGCGTATACTACCGCAAGCCACTGCTGGATAGCGGCACACTGGGCACCAAGGGTAATGTGCAGGTGGTGCTGCCTTTCTTGACCGAGTCCTACAGTTCAAGCCAGGATCCTCCCGAGAAGTCCATCCCCATCTGCACCCTCAAAAATTTTCCCAATGCTATTGAGCATACCTTGCAAGTAAGTGTGTGTTCTTGCGTCGGCACTGTGCATGTTTGAAAACGTTTGTTTTGTCCTTTCCAGTTTTTGCACTGTGCCTTGTCCATGGTTGTGCTGCATGCTTTTGCGTGAGCGGAAGTCCATGTTTGCTTGGGGAAAATATAGTTTTACTTGCATGTGGAATGAGATTTATTTTTCATTGTCTTGCTATTCACTCGATTGAATTTCTCTCTTCGCAGTGGGCAAGAGACGAGTTTGAAGGACTGTTCAAACAACCGGCAGACAACGTCAACCAGTACTTGCAGTAAGTGAAGGAAAACGATTGTGTTTTGCACACATGGGATATTGAAAGTGTTATTTATTAATTGGTTCACGGGCGCCAGCCAGTGACCACTATATTCGTTATGTCTGTGTGTCTGTCTGTCCAGAGCATAACTCCGTGGACTTTGATCCGATCTTGATGAAACTTGGTTATGTGTTCGATATCAATGTCTAGTTGTGTTTTCCTGGATGAGGGTCTGGCCACGCCCATTGTGGGCGGAGCCACGCCCAAAAAATAGAAAATTTTTAGGGGGTAGTCGGATTAAAAATCTATCTTCTCTTAGGAAATTGACTGAATGGAATGGGTTCTTCGGTATTTGAATAGCAAAATGAATTATCTAAAACTTGTCGTCCGATTTTTCATTTTCGTCCCAAGGTCAAAAACTTCGAAAATTGCAAATTTTGACATAAAAATCATACGACCGCCCAAACTTTGAGAGCTAGGATGACAATATTTTTGATGCATAATCTTGAGGTCATTCCCCACCTAAAGTCTTGAAACCATTTTGCTCTATCTCGAACACCTTGCCCGTGGCGCCCCCTTCAAGTTTGTTTTTACGCTGATTTCATCAAAGTATGGATAATTAATCCGAGGAGTGTGAAATGCCATATAGCCTATATGACGTTATATTGTTCCTGTAATGTTCCAGAGGAAGTTTTGCACCAAAGGTCATAATCCTTGACCTTTGACCTTTAAAGGCCACAAAGGTCAAATTTTCAAAGTTGTGGGAATCGAACCGGGTTTTCGACCTTCTTCGACGAACTAACTCCAATAAGCTATAGCACGTATCCTGTTTCCTTATTTTAATGTCCACAACATTGTTTTGTGACCTTTAAAGGTTATGCAAAGGTCAAATCTTGAAAGTTGTTGAACGAAACCGGGATTTCGACGTTCTGCAGCTGTTGATTGAAGGCCACTATAATTAATTATAACTTGGTCAAAAAGTATTACATTGTCTCATCCTTGACTTCTGAAACAATCTACATCGTCAAATACCGCTCGTGAACCATTGTCGTCTTCAGACTTGTTTTTT
Source organism: Eptatretus atami (assembly GCA_035128595.1). NCBI lineage: Eukaryota > Metazoa > Chordata > Myxini > Myxiniformes > Myxinidae > Eptatretus > Eptatretus atami. The sequence goes on along the minus strand of CM068952.1, from coordinate 172,621,637 downwards.
AAAAAATTGTTTATCTAGGGTGGAATGATTAATATAAATGGCTGGTTTGATTCTTTATTTTTGTGAGATGCAGGCTTGTTATGAACAGTTTGTTTGCCATGCAGGGATTCGAAGTTCATGGAGCGGACAATGAAGCTGCCTGGAAGCCAACCTTTGGAAACTGTGGACGCATTATATCGTGCACTTGTCTCGGAGCGCCCGGCACATTTTGCAGACTGTGTGAGCTGGGCACGGCGCCACTGGCAAACTCAGTACAATGACAATATCCGACAGCTCCTTCACAACTTTCCACCAGAACAGGTGCTACTGCGGTCACTCATCTAATATATAAAGCTCTTTCCAACCATTAACCGTCACTCATTCACTTATATAAATGTTTAGTACTTTTTCAGTGTGCTGGAAAGTTGAAATATTGCACGCTGATGCAACTCAAATCCAAGGTTGCAGGACAAATCACAAAACTGTCCTCAACGAAAATATCCGTGAACAAGTCGGTCAGTGCAGCTTCACTCCCACTCGTAGAAGGTCACCTGATCAAAGACGGTGGCACGTCACGTGATCTTGCACAGGCACGATTGCTCCCCCAAGGGAGCAGGTGTTTCTCTGTTTTGTAATGGTATGATTCGACAAGTGCCTGTGGGTTTTTGTCATTGACAGATGGTGTGCAGTGGTAGGAAGCAGTAAGCATTTATAAACAGGCATGCCTTCTTCATTACATCGTCTATTCAAAGCATTCTAAATGACTTGTGCTGTACTTGTGCGTTTTTCATCAGGTCAGACACTTGACCCAGACCAGACATAAAATCACTCTCTATCTCAAGCAGCCCATTCATTACACAAACATTACAAATATAAATTAAATCAATGTATCAAAAAGGGAAGATGCTAGCTTAACATGTTAACTCAAATTGGCTCTGTTAATGACCTGCGACGTGGGAACAGCTACAAGAATATGGTAATCACTGTGTTCCACTTTGGTTTATAAGCTCCACCTCCTCATGTTTGTCTTCGACTTAGAATCATAAAACTCCGTCTCTTGGCATTGCCGATCAACCGATTTTAATTTAAACAATAGTTTTCGTGGATAACCTTTGACCTATTTTACTTGATTTATTCAGTTGCTTCCAGAATGCAAGCCCACAATCTGCTTAATCAAATACGTAAAGCTCTTTCACGGTGTATTTATTATGTCTGCAGGTAGGATACACCCCAGTATCTGCTTGCAGTGTGTATCTAAATTCCTTGAAGCTAACTGAATTGTCGGTTCCTGGAATAAGAGAATTGAGCTGCACACCCAAAAGATTCATTCAATTGTGTTATTGCGACTTGATCTCTCTTATGTTTGCTTATTCATTTTTTTTTCCCATGATGTGATTTAATAAATTTATTTTGTCTTATTTATTGTTGCATTTTTCTTCCAATCTGTACTCTTCATCACCCACAGCTAACCAGTTCTGGAGCTCCGTTCTGGTCTGGTCCGAAACGCTGCCCTCGCCCGCTGACATTTGACGTTAACAACGTGAGTTGACAGTGCGAGAGCGACTCATGTCATTGTACAAGAGCCTATTACCATTGTTTTGGTTGTTTTGCCATTGCTCTGCCATTGTTTTGGTGATAATCCCTTCCCGTGTGCTGCCCTCCCTAGCACATGCACATGGACTACATTGTATCTGCAGCTCACCTACTGGCGCAGTCGTATGAGCTTCCGGGCAACACAGATCGGGCTGCTTTGCGGGACGTCCTCGACCAGGTGCGCGTGCCCGTTTTCACACCTCGGTCTGGTGTTCGGATTCACGTCTCGGATCAAGAGCTTCAAAGCAACCAGATCACTCTGGGTAAGGTTTGAAGATGCATTGTTTAAGGCTTTAAGGCTCTGTTTAATATAAAAACAAGTGATATTTGTTTTAGACTGCCACTACTGTATTTTATTTTTATTTTTATTTTTCCAGATGATGCCAAATTAGAGGAACTGAAAAATTCTCTTCCACCACGTGATTCTATAAATAATTTCAAGATGGATCCCATCGAGTTTGAGAAGGTAAGAATCAGGTGTTTTTGTTTCGGAGTCCCGTTGATGAATCGAGGCTTGAACTTGCTTAAATTATCACTTTCACGCACGGTTCGAGTTCATTTCTTTGGAGACGAGTGTTCCGTGTGCACACAGGACGACGAGATAAATTTCCACATGGATTTCATCGTGGCAGCTTCCAACCTGCGTGCAGAGAACTACAGCATCGCGCCGGCGGATAGGCACAAGGTGAACTGATTGCATGCCGCGCGCAAATAACATGCCATTATAAAGGGACGTTGTTGCAGGGCCCACATGTCGTTTGATCGGGAAGTCTAGGTTCGAGATGGTTTTGTAACTTGTCGCGGCGTCAGCTGATTGCCGCGATTGATAAATTCATTTGAGAGCCTCTTTTCTTGTTCATCAGCCATAATTGTCCCTTGTTTACTGAGCCTTGCAACAATTGCTTCGTCACGCTTAAATTATATGTGTCATTCCCGACACGTTGACATTGACCGGCATTTAAACGCAAGCTTTATTACCCCATGCACGCAAATCGAAAAGCGGAGTTAAACTTGTGTCTCTGTCTGTCTGTCTGTCTCTGTCTGCAAATGTCAGTTTATAATCGAGGAACAACTTGATTTCAATTGAATATTACATTTTTAACACTAATCGGAAACCAAGCCTGTCGTTTTGCCGTACGTTGGCTCTGAATTTGTTCCGATCGTGCATGCACAGGGAGGAGTAAGATAATCCTTTTACTCTGCCTGCCTGCCTGGCAGTCAAACAAATTGAAAATCATTCCAAACAGGAAACTTACTGTTTTTAAGGACATCATAAAGGACACAAACAACAGGCACGAAGGACTAATGTAACATGTTGGATAGGATGGTGCAATAGATACTTCTGGAATTAATTTTTTTCTACCATCTTTAAAATCTTTATTTTATTTCAACTGAATTATTTACGTGAACACTGTAGAAGACAAATCATCTTCTTTCTGCTTCCAAAAGCCTCAAGTTTAGCAGTACTTGGACATGTTAAATAAGGTGTTGTATAAGACACCATCAATGGTGGTAAACTTCTGGAATTTTTTTTTTATACGACCTTTAAAATCATTATTGAATTATATACTTGAACTATTAAGTAAGGTGTTCTATGAACTCTCTAGTTTGTTTCGCAATCCATGTTTGGTTGTTAATTCTCCAATAATTTGGTTCAAATATTACAAACAAGTCTGGAGATGCCGATGGACATCAAAAGATGTAGACGTAGACGCTAGACATGCGGAAGATAAATTTCCCAGAAAACTCGTGTTCTGTATCTGTTGTCCACATCTTGCTCTCCCCCATGACGATGACGACGTCTGCCATTTGGGTGCAACGTGAAAATCGATCTAATTGAACACTAAGTTCTAGATAACTGTGTAGCTGGACGGCATGATGGTGTTGGGGTCATTTGTAATGGAAGAATGGTTTGCCGATCCACTGAACTATTGCCTGACTTGACCAAAAAGGTTACATCACAATGCGACTGTTGAGATATGGCAACATCGCATGTTGGTCAGTTTCCACCTACGAGAAAACAGTGAGTGCACCATTCAAAAGGAAACTTAAAAGGTAACCCAAAAAGTTGACCGTTGAGCAGGACAGTAGACCTCCGTCCAACATTGGTCTTCACAACGCAGATTCGTTTACACACACGGGAACAAATGCAAAGCTTATTTCTGGAACGCGCATAAAACTTCATCATACACGGGTTAGAATGTGGCACCGTGACCATATCATGCGCTGAGGCGACGTCTCCCGCCATCTTCTACCACACAGTGTTTTCAGTCTGAATAGCACCGCGATCGAGTGAGCTTGTGCCTAGGAGATTTCTTTAAGTCAACGTTATTTAGCCACATGCTCTACCCTTAAATGCAGTATGGCACCGAAACGTCACGCCTCTCCAAATGGTAGTGCAGTGAAGAAATCCCACAAGGTTATGACACGAGCAGAGAAAATTGTGATTTTGACCCAGTTGCGTGGCGAGATGAGAGTAGCATCACTCGGCTATGAGTATCATGTGAATGAGTCCACCATATGCACCATTTGTTCAAGCCTGACCGACTTCCTGGAGTTTATAATAGAGAAAGGCTATGCCCCTGGACAGGTGTTCAACTCTGACGAAATAGGACTTTTATACAAGAAAATTGGTGACTGGACATATATCTCCAAGGAGCAGAAGGTAGCACGCGAGGTTCAAGTCTTTCAAGGATCATCTCGAACTACTTTTTTGTGGAAATGCATCCGGCGACTTTTAAATGCAAACTTATCGTGCCGCAACACGCCTACCAGCGACGATGATCCCACAGCCTCAAACAATTAACCCCCCTCCACAAAACAAACTTAACCCCCACCCTCCAAATTTATATACAGCACATGTATAGCTATTCCCTCTGAGGTTTTTATGATCAAAAGAAAGCGTATAAAATATTTCTCTCTGTCTGTTCGGTTCTGCGGCCGCGTTCCCCTATCCTATTTATCCCGTATGATCTTAAGCTTGCACAACACTGTTTTGCTGAACATGCGGTTTTCCAGGAACCTAACCCCCACGTTGGACGAGGGTCGTGACTGTATTGCCTTGCCAGGGGAAGTTTTGTGTAACACTATTTATTACCTTATCCACAGAGCAAGCTCATCGCTGGGAAGATAATTCCAGCAATCGCCACAACTACTGCTGCCATAGTTGGCCTCGTATGCCTCGAGCTGTACAAAGTGATTCACGGCGTCAAAAATCTCGATTCCTACAAGAATGGCTTCCTTAACCTGGCACTGCCTTTCTACGCCTTTTCTTCGCCCATTGCGGCTCCCAGACATCAGGTGCTTATCCTCCCCTGTACCGAAGTCTTGTTTTTCTCTCCAATGGAAAAAAACAACTTCCCTTTTTATTTTTTGAGGAATACCCGTCTTGGCCTTGGTTCTTCGTTCTTTTCTCATGTTCATTCTTGTCCTGTAGCATCCTTAGCTTTTGTTGCATCCACCACTCATTTAACCATCTGTTACTCTTCCACCACTGTATTCTGGCACTGTACTTTTTTTTGATGAATGCTTTGATACCGTCCATTGTTATTGCTGCCTGACACACGCATCAACGTTATGCCTTTGTTTCATCTGTATTAAAATATATATATAAATATATTTCCTCTTAGTACTATGAGGAGGAATGGACTTTGTGGGACCGCTTTGAGGTGGATGGAATCAAAGCAGATGGTGAGGAAATGACTCTACAAGAATTCCTGGATTACTTTCAGGTAAGGCTTGGAACTGATGTTTTATCCTTTTGCTCCTTAGTCATGGCTTCGACTTCATGTTTAGGTCTTGATACGCATCATGAAGCACCTGCAGTGAGTGCTTCCATGGGTGCTTTTGTGCAACCCAGTTATTTAGACGGTCATTCCAAAATTAGTTTTGGTGAGTCTTTTATTTTTTTTTTTTGGTTGGGGGTGGGGGGGGTGTTGGCCAGGCTCCCAACCAGGCGTCATCTCGGCGTGAAGGTTTATACTTTGGGTGCAGTCAGTTTGTGTGTCCATCCAGAGCCGATACTCAAAAATGACTGGACGCATTTCTTTCCTATTCGGCGCAATAGCATCTGGGCATATGAGGCACATCAAATGATTTTTGGGATCTGAGCCATAAGTGATGGGATGCATGGTTTGATTTCCGAATTTTGGCATTAAATAATAATAATAATAATAATTACAGTAGAGAATCGTACATTATTGTACATGCTTTGGGAGCCATTATTTATTTAAATACACTTTACCATCTCGACGACTGACACACCACCTTGATTTATTTATCTGCATACTTTTTTTACCATTCCACCTTCTACATACCATCTTGAATTATTTATTTATATACTCTTTACTATTCTCCTGTTTACATTCCACCTTTAACTATTTATTGATTTACTTTATCATCCATCTCCGTGACCAACACACAACTTGGATTTATTTATTTCGTGAGTGTGTTATATTATATACGTCCTATAAAAGTGAATTTGTACATTTGTTTGTTTTATATATGCTTCAAAAACTAAAAACTGCTCGACCAAATTTTGCATGTTGTCCAAGCTTTTTTTTAATGGAAACCAAGTGTGGTTAAATGGAAACCAAGTGTGGTTTTGGGGTAAAAATACTGAATCTAAAATATAAAGCTCTTTCTAACCACTGACTGACTGCCGACTGATATTAAAGATCGGTGCCGTCCGGGTGATGTAGAAAGCTGAAATTTTGCGTGCCGATGGACATCGAAGCCGATACACTGAACCGTGGGAAAGCATCCCAAAATGAAAATATATATAAATGAAAAAAAAAATGCAGGTGAGCGACTTGAGACAATGGGGAAGCACGGTTTTTTTTTTATTTTTATTGCTTGCAATGTGTAAGCATACCCCGCTCATACATACATAATTACATATACATATACATACACATGTACTAGAAAAAGTAACCGTCACTTTTCTGACTGACTTGATGAAAGCAACATGTTGGACTTCACAAACATTCTGCTCGATTCACTCTATAATTTGCCTGAGGTCATCTTCGATATGCATGGAAGTTGGCTTACATCACCTTCATCAACCATCCCTGCTGCTTGTATATGGCGTGAGCAAAAATCTGCTTCACTACAAAGGCCATTGTTGGATTCCTTGGTTTGAACCTCCACTTAAAATGAGTGAAATGAAACATTTTGAAAATTTCAAATTATCATTACGTTGTTCGAACTTTCCTTGTACAAGAAGATGATTTGTAATACCGGATACCACGGGGTTGAGCTATACCATACACATTTACATGGAGAGATTTTGGGTCTTCCCACCCTGAACCCCCTCCCCAAGATATGCTACCCTGGCAAACCATACTTTGGGTATCTTTGGGCAACAAGCAAAAATTGGTTTTATTTGGTCAATATTTGTTTGTTTTGTAGTTTTTGAAGCATATACAAACAGACAAACACAAATTGAGATATACATTAATAATAATACTAATCTGGATGTCCCATTTTAAGGCGTCTTCGATGATGACTTGCATGCTTGTTTTGTTTTTCAAATCTGATGGGACAAAATGATGACAAATGATTTGGTGCATTTGCTTTGCAGAACAAACATAAACTTGAAATCACAATGCTCTCTCATGGAGTCTCCATGCTGTACTCTTTCTTCATGTCGCCTGCCAAACTTGCAGAGAAAATGGATCAGAAGTATGTTTTGCACCCACCAGACCAGCATATGAGCCATTGGTTTACCTCCTCCACCTTTCCTTTGGAAAATTCCATGTTGCTGAAATGCCATTCTTCGATGTCGAAAAGGCAGACCAGTTTGGATGCTTTTGTGAAAAGGGAGAGGAAATGGCAGATAGGATTGCAATGTAATGGGAATGTGTAGAAGCAATGGTGATTCATATCAGGCTGACAGGTTAGCCCAGAGGTACACACACACACTCTCCTTTAAGCTGTCTAACCTGGGTTTCAATGTCTTTAACTGTAAACTGCCATTCTGGTGTTTCTCAGGCAGGGTGAGTCATCAATGTGTGTGCCATCCCCCGGATGGACGTTAAACTGGGTGTCCCATCTGCCGGCATTAATTGCTTGATGTTGAAGATCCTATGGTGTCTTTAGGGAAAGAGTAAGCGAGCATCCCGCATCCCGAACAAATCTCCAGCATCTCTCCAGACAGAGTCTCCAGCATCCCGAACAAATTCCAAATTCATGCCAAAATCACCTTCAATCGAATGTTAGGCTGGACCAGTTGTAACTTGCAAACAGACTTGCGCTAAAAGCTTCTCCCACAGCGGACCCCACAATCATCATCATCATCGTTTTATGGCCGTTTCCATGCTTGCACGTAGAAGCCGTGGTTCACCTAATGGCTGCTTTCCAGGCTGCACGATCACTTGCTAGCCCTCTTGTTAGGCCTTTAACTCTATGATCGTCTCTCAGCAACACAGCCCATGTTTTCCTCGAATTACCTCAAGCTCTCCTTCCATTCACATTCATATTTATACACCTCTTCACACAACTACCCACCCCCATCCTTTCCACATGTCTGAACCATCTCAACCTTCCCCTACGCATCACCTCACTAATGCTTTCTATACCTAAACTATCTCTTAATTCCACATTTGACTTCCTATCCTTCAGTGTCACATCACACATCCACTTCACCATTCTCATTTCATTTCGTTCACATCTCCGTTCATCTTCCTTTTTGATCACCCATGTTTCACTGACGTACAACGTCGCGCTTCTAACGCAAACTGCATGCAGTTTTCCCTTTAATCGGAGAGAGGTCCCTCTTGATGTCAATCGGGCTGACAACTCCCTAAACTTCCTCCAGCCACTTCTAATTCTTGCAATCACTGCTGCTTCTGCACCACCACCTCCACCAATCATATCACCAAGGTAACAGAATTTATCGACATATTCCAGAGATATATATCCCCATAAACTAACCTTTCCACTCTAAATGGAGTCACTTGTTTACCTGCGCAAATAGCACATTTGAAGTCAGGAACCACCTGCAGTCTACCCCTGATGCCACCACACCTCTTGTGCACCCAGCAGTTGCAGGATTTACACAATATTGAATTGCTACCTCCACCTTTTCTCCAGACAGCACAGGGCCACCTCCCTCTTTTTTTCCACATTTCCTTCTCCCACACCACTAATCAGTACTTTCGTTTTCCCTGTATTCACTTTTTAGTCCTCTGGCCTCCATACCCCTCCTTCCATACTGTATATTTACCCATTACCTCTTCCACACTGTCAGCTATCAGCACCAGGTCATCAGCATACAAGAGTTCCCAAGGTGAGCCTCCTCTAAATTCTTGTGATAATTGGATGTGATACAGCCTCAAGAACCATAATGAACAAGATTGGGCTCAAGACTGACCCCTGATGAACACCCACTTACACTTCAAAATCCTCACTCTGCACTCCATTTACCCTCACAGAGGTTTTTGGGCCATCATACATTGCCTTGACTACCCTAACTAACCAATCCTCCACACATAACTTTGGACCATTGGACCATTGCACCACTTCCTGAGGCACCCTATCGAACGCCTTCTCCAAATCCACAAACATAAAGTGCAGTTGTTCATTCTTCCCTAGATATTTTTCCTGTAATTGCCAAACTATAAAAATTGCCTCCATCGTGCCCCTTCCTGGCATGAAACCAAATTGCATTTAATGTATATTAACACTCTGTCTTATCAATTTATCCATGACTCTCTCTACCACTTTCATTCCATGGTCCAGCAACTTCAGACCCCAATAGTTGCTCCGAACTAAGACGTCACCCTTCCCTTTATAAATATTCACCATTACACTCTTAAACCAATAATCTGGGACAGATGTCTCCCTCATAATTGCATTTATGAATTTAGTGATTAAATTCACTCCAATATCACCAGATGCCTTCAGCATCTCTACAACAATACCAGTGCTGCTCACCACGTTACCATTCTTCATTTCATCAATGGCTTTCTTCACCTATTCATTCATTATATCAGGTGCTGGGCCCTGCACCGGCTCTACTGCCTCTAGAATATCCCTGTTCAAAGGGAACTCCTGATTTATCAGGTGCTCATAGTAACTCCTCCAAGCATTTCTAATCTCCCCATGGTCAACCAGTACATTTCCCATATCATCCCTCACACATTGTTCTCCTATGAGATCCTTATTTTGACCGATCATTTGCTTTGCTATCTGAAACATTTTCCCTTTAACATCTGCATTATTTATCACATCTGAAAGTGAATCCTGTCCTAATTCTTTGGCCTTGTAAACTTCCCTTCTTGCCCGAAGTTTAGCCACTAAGTATTCCTCTTTATCCCCTCCCTTTTTCCAAATTCTAGAGTCTTCTTTTTTTCTTGAATCGCCCTATCCACCTCATTATTCCACACCAAGTGCCCTTCTCGTTACATATGCAAAAGTCAATTTCTAATCCCCCTCTTCTTTTCTCTCCTGCCTCCAAAACCACACACTAAGCAATTTCATCATTCAACTAGAAGGGCGCTCGGTCAAGCACATACCTCCGCCAGGCTGATTGGTTTACATTTTGTATCCCACTGATGAGCCGGATTTGGATTCGGACCTGAACTAAAATTTAATCGGCTTGTCACCTAACCAACTCATCCACCAAGTTTCGTCCGAATCCATCCACGGCTTTTTGAGATATCCTGCTACATGTCGTTTATGGCCCGATCTCTCAATGGTGAAAAAGCACTAAAAAAATTCTCGGATCCAGGTCCGGATTCGGATCTTCACCAAAATCTAACCATTTCATCCTTGTCATGTACCCAAGCTCTTCACAAAATTTCGTCCGAATCCGTCCACAACGTTGAGATATTTTGTTCACAAACAAACAGACAGACAGGTGAAAACAGAACCTCCATGACTCCACCTTCGGTGGCAGTAATAATTGGATTGTCCTGAAGTGGTCATTGAACAGCAGCACGAAGATGAATCATTGAGTCTTTTGTAAGTGGGTCATTCAAGGTCAAGTCGAGGGTCAAACGTTCCTCCCTTTGCAATACTAGTTTTCAAGTTTTAGAACTTGCATCCTTGGACAGGTGGTGTTTGTTCCTCCCATCCCCTTTAGGTACATTGGGCAGCGAACAGGTGGTGTAATGAACTTTAAAAGACCTTTTTTTGTGTGGACGTGATTTAAGCTCATGGATGAGCTAGAGCAGAATGGAAGGGAACAATATGAAAAAGGGGAAACACTAGCAGCAGTGTAAGGGGGTGAAAGACACATGGGGGTGAGCTGAATGAAACACAGAAATAAGGGGAAAGTGGGATGAAACTGAAAAGGAACAAAAGAAAAGAGTGGGCGGGGGGGGGAGGAAATTGCAAAAACCAAGAAAATGGTGTGTTTCTTGGGAATCGGGTAATTTGGGGTAGAATAATTCACGAGTGTGGATGGGTGATGACCTGAGATAATGGGGAACAGCTGTCTTGAAGACATGGAGGGAAGAATGGGACTGAACAGACTGGGGGAAGTAAGGTTGGTTCCACAGGTAAGAGAAAAGAGGAATAAATGACGTGAGCCTGGATTTTGCGAGTTTAACAAGAAGAGGATTACTGGCAGACAGACCATCATGTACACCCTGCTGAAACCTCAGAGAGCAGAGTCAAGAGAGGGCAGAGAGGGTGCAAGACCAAAAAGGATAGAGTAGAATTCAGTCTTAACCCTTGCAGCTACAGCAGCTGAAAGATTGCTGCTGTCTGAAATACAGTGAAGCTTTTGGAAAGGAAACCATGTGACATGTTTTTGACAAGTTGGGATCCCAATGTGTTGTTTAAAAAGTTGAAATTTTACAAGTGTGCCCAGGTTCAATTTTGAATACCCCTTCCCCCCTCCCCCCACACTTCATGTAGTAGAGAAACTCCATTTCTGCATTCATCTCATTTGAGCAATAATAAGTTGTGCCTCGCTCATGCCAAGGTTATCATCACTATGAAGTCATGCAATTGTTCTGTGTGCTTATTTACAAATACAACTTAACGTATGATCACATCCTATAAATGCCTCCATTTTTCTCTCATTGTAAAACTTCTCATTCCAGGATGTCAGATATCGTCACGAAGGTGTCGAAGAAGAAGATCGGGAAGCATGTGAGGTCCCTGGTGTTTGAACTCTGTTGCAATGACACGAGCAAAGAGGACGTGGAAGTGCCCTATGTGAAGTACAACTTTCGTTGAGTTACGTGCGTGTCCCTCCGTGCTCCCCACCGCCCGTCCTCCGGCACCGCGTCTTGTTCACTCTTCCCTAATCCGCCAAGTTGGCTCTGTTGGGATTTGGTTTGTCCTATTGGAGGAGATGGGTCCTTCCTTCAGGAGGGTGCAACCCTCATCGTTCTTCCCTACCCTCTGCTCGCTCGTTGTTTTGATATGGCTGATGTGTTAAACCCGTTTCATTTGCCAATGTGGAGCATTCCGCCTGTCCTTCGTTGCCGCATACTCTAATTTAAATGGAATTTATTCTGCAGACATGCCCACTCGGCCACCCGATGAGCATCCAATGGTGTAAGGGGTCCTGTAGACATTGCTACTGAACGCGTATTGGCACTGTCCTGTGTGTGGATATGACTCGGAGCTGCAGGAAGCTTGTTGGCCTGGAAAAGGCCTTGCTTTTTCCTTATCTTGCTGTGGTTGAACCTTGAACAGAAGGACTGTTTGTGTGCACCAAATTTCAAAAACTTCTGTTTTTTAAGGACTGTAAAAGTCGTGACTCAAATAAAGTGGCATTTAAAAATTGTCCACTTTTTGCTTTACTTTCTTCACATTCTAGAGAAGGCCATCTCTATGTTATGTCTACCATTTGGTGGTGGGGGGGGAGAATGGGGTAAGGGAGGAGTTCTGACATATTCTACACATTAATATTGTGGTAAGATTGATTATCTCCAACACTCTTGCGTTCATTTTGATCAGATAGTGCTCAAGCTTGCACATGATGACATGAGAAATGTTATCTTTAAAAAGCATAAAAATTGCACCAAAATGATGTTGAGAATGAATGAGCATGACCACAGACTCTGTAGTCACCTTGCCATCTATCGAAATGATACATGAGGAATAACCCAAAAACCAGTAACAATGGCCTGGAGAGGAAGAGAATGGGGAAGGATCACCGTGCATACAACATTGTGGATGTGCAGGGGTGACGAGGTCATGATAGCAGATTTGAAGGACTGAAGTGATGAGGATGAGAAAATAGGACATAAAGACTATTCCAAATTTGGGAGAATATGGGGACAAAACGGCTAAGTAAAGGAATCTCAAGAAGCTTTGAGCCTCATGATCCATCGGTTTTGATTGGAAGGCTAAAAAGGCTTCCGAGATAGGATCCAACTTGCTCCTAAGGTATGCAAAGAGATCGTGGGCCTCACAGACGTGATCCCACCTGTTTCTGGGGTCCGCAAATAGGTCAAATGCCCCCAGGCAGGCTCCATGGATGGGATCCCTCCTGTTCTCGGGGGGGGGGGGGCAAAAAATAGGTGGGGGGGGCAGGCAAGTGTCCATACCACACCTGTCGGTGTCCAGAGGTGAGTTCCTGCGGACAGGGTCTCATCTTACTGCATGGCATTCCACCTCACCTTTCCAAACAGGTGTAACAAAGTTGTCCACTTTGCTCCGTTTGAACTCTTATCCACTGCAAAGGACTTCATCCGCAGCTTGATGGAGAACTGCTCTCCCTTCTGGGCTGGTTCCCCTGTCTCACATCTTGCTCATGCACATGATAATCTAAGCACATGCAAATTTTCAAGTTCATCAAACAATCCAGGGCTGAGATATGAGAGGGACTAAGTGCCCCCCGCCCCCCTCACCAGGGTGAGCTCAAAATCTCCCGATTTAGGTCAGGTGATCACGGTAAAAACCGTTCAAACACTTGTGCAAGAAAAAATATGCTCAGAATATGGCCTCTTCGAGCGCCTATATCCCCAGAGCCTCCAGGGGCCGAGGTGGGTCACAGACTCCCTGCTTTCCTCATCGAACTACAGACATCGACCTCAATTATCTCAGCTATCGATTTGAAAACTTGATAAACCCTATTCCTGTGTCAAAGTGGAAAATAATTTGCCAAAGTTTTCACAAGTTCTTCAAGAAGCTCGTGCCTTGATGTCTCAGATGGCAAGGTATGACAATTGAATAATGAGGGGAATGTAAAAAGTACCTCGCTTGCACTTGATCTTTATTGGATACTAGCAGGAGTACCCGGTGTTATCCAGCAACGATGGGTCCATCCTCCCATCTCACCCAACTCCTTCATCTCCCTCCTCTGAACCCTCCATCCGGATTCCCACCCCACTCCGCTTTCTCCAGAATCCCACCCTACCCCCTTCACCTCCCTCCTCCCACTCCACATTCAGAGCAGACGCTCTAATCATCACGCCACTGAATCTAACCTAATATACTGGGTGTTCACGTTGATACGAAACAACTTTGAGACCTTATACCGAAGTCACCGGTGGTATTATGTTTTCGGGTTGTCTATCCGTACATACGTACGTATGTGCTAATTTTCTCGGTTTTCTCTGCAACCGCTTATCCGATTGACACTAAATTTTCACCATATGTGCGATCACTCATGTAGAATGTTTTGATGATAATTATGACTTCATAGGTCACGTGGTGTGGCAGCAATGTTGGAAAAAAAGGAAAAGCTTTGGACTTCTGTATCTCTGAAACTGCACCATGGGAAAAAATTGAAACTTGGCACACGTGAAGTACTCTCCATGGGAAACGAGTGATTTTTTTTTTTGATGTCATAGGTGGCTTTGTTATGACATCATAATTGCGTACAACGAACTCTTTATCCAATCGGTATGAAAATTTTTGACGGTCATCTTGGGCCAAATTGAAATTGGGGGAAAAACGTTGATGACATCATTGGTTACGTGGTTCGGGAGCCATATTGTTTTTAACATAAAACCGACAAAAATCATCTCAAACGGCTGAACAGATTGAAGTAAAATTTTGCAGGAATGATTGCCTATCCACGAGGAACAAAAAGTTCTCCAACTATGATGTCATAAGTCACATAGTTTTGCAGCCATATAGGATTTACTCAAACTTTTAAAAATCACCTCCCGAACGGCTTGACAGATCGAGGGGAAACTTCACCCACATGCTCACCAATCCTTGGGGATACCAGGATGTTTACGAATAATTAATAGGTGACATGATCTGGCAGCCATATTGCTTTCAATGAAAGTCTTTGAAAAATTTATTGAACCTCTTCAATCGACATGAAACGTTCCAATTCGGATCTAGTAGTCATGAGGAATATGTGTTTTAAATTTCAACCTGATCGGATGAATGGTCTGGCAGCCAGAATTATTTATTTAATATTTTGAATCTGGGTTCAGGGATGATGTCATGGGTGACTTTGTTACGATGTCATTGCATATGTCGAACGCTTTATCCGATCATTTTGAAAAGTTTTGAGAGTCATCGAGGACTAAATTGTATGAGGGGAGGGGAGGGAATTGATGATGTCATCAGTCGTGATTCGGCAACCATATTTCTTTTTAACATAAAAACTTCAGCCATTTTGGAGAAGATTTTTGAACAGATCGAGGCGAAACTTTACAGGTATGATCGCCTATCCATGAGGAACAAAAAGTTCTCCACCTATGATGTCATGAGTCACATGATTTGGCAGGTATGATTTTATTTTTTTTAAGAATAAACTTTAAAATCTTCTTCAGAATGGCTTGACAGATCGAGGGGAAACTTCACCCACACATTCCCCAAGCCTTGGGGATACCAGGGTGTTCATGAATAATTAATAGGTCACATGATCTGGCAGCCATATTGGTTTAAACGAAAATCTTTTTAAAGAAATCTATCTCTTGAACCGCTTCATCAATCGATGTGAAACGTTGCAGTTATGATGTCGATGTCATGGGGAATATATGTCTTAAATTTCAACCTGATCGGATGCATGGTCTGGCAGCCAGAATTATTTAATCTTTTGAATCTGCGTTCAATGATTTAAATTAAATTTGGTACAAGTATGTATAATGATGTAATAATGTGGATGGAGGCATATCTGGCGACGTCGACGAGTGCCCTTCTAGTTTTGTATAAATTTTATATGTGAAGTGCAAAGTACTGCACAAAGGTGCAGGACATTGTTCAACTGAAAGAGCGCATCACAGCGGCAGTGGCCTCTGTAACCCCTGGGATGTTAGAAATTGTGTGGAGGGAAAATGAGTACCGTTGTGACTTGGTCCGTGCTACAAATGGTGCACATGTTGAATGTTTACTCTCATGTACCCTCATGATATGTTCCCATATTACCAAATGAAACTCAAGCATACTGACTGAGCTGTGTGAATATTCCTCTTTGCATTATTCAATAAAATTTAGAAGGCTTCAAAATTGTTTCATTTCAAGGTGGACACCCTGTATAGACATTCCAACAAAACGGTTGAAGAACACTTTGTTTTGCCTTGAATATCATTTTGTAATTTTATTTGAAAAAACGACAACCGCTGGGATGTCAATTACATCGAAGCTTGTCGAGCCCTCGCCGCGTGACTTAAGCACTCCAACAAAATGGTTCATAAGGAACGGCTGGTTTGGCAAGTGACAGCAAGCTGATTGGTAATGGGAACGCACCCGCAAAACCCAAAACCGCTAAATTCTTTAAAATTTCAGATTTCACTCCAGATTTCCACAGTTATTTAGTCCATGGGATCCGATTCTCAAATCCGAAATCATATTTCGATTTTATAATTGAATTAGTCCATCAGAGTAGAGCGTGGAAAGTCTCACCGTATGCATAAAATCGTTCCAAGCTCCTAATTTGAAAACTATAGCACTTAAAAAAGCAATGTATTGACAGCGATTCGGAAGAATGTAGATGAGACATTCGTTGATACGAGCGATGAAAGTAAAAAAAAACTTTGATCACTTTATCATTAAGAATCTGTTGCGGCCTGTTCCAAGTCGAAGCATTGTTGAGCAGGCCAAAAAATATGGCGGATTAAGAACCCTGCGAGGGACAGCGAGCTGACCAAGGATGAAGCCTTGATAAAGGATATAATTATATAAGGCCGTAAATTATCTTCAAAAGGGGTGTTTTAATTAACCCAAATACCCAATTTTCACTCGTGCGCTCCCTTGGAGTTCACTTCGTAGGCATGCAAAGTTTTAGGCCGTTAGGTTTCATGGTCATCACAGTTCTTTACCTCTTCCCACAAACTGAGCGAGATGAATGGCAGTTGTACTCATCCTCCAGTTTTAACATGACAGAGGTTCATTAAGTTTTTTTTTACAATTAATAGAAAGACTAATATAGTCTGTAATTGTCAGGTATCTACCAAGCAATAGAAGACAGGAGCAAGCAACGTCAGCTCAAATCACCATCCAAGTTATTTATTCACGTTGTACCCACATTTATTCATCATGAACCCGTTTGTAAACGAAAGATGTCAACAAACAATGCACAAAAGCTTAACCCTTTGAACCCTAAACTCCTTGGATTTTTGGCTCCCCCACCCTGTACTCCCTGGAGAAAAATCCGGCCGCTCGGGTATATGGAGGTTTGAATTGCGGCCGGTAAAACGGCTGCTCGGGTTGAAAGGGTTAAAGAAAACTCAAGAATACTTAAAACCCCAAATCCATTCTCAGGGTGCAAAATGCAGACAGAATGGTCAAGCAACTTTTTATCGTGATGTACCATACTCTTTACATAGCGTCAGTGCTGCCAAAGTAGTTTCTTGACGAGGGTTATATTGGGTGGTTTGCCATTGCCTTCCCAGGGTTGTTTGTCCATGATGTATCCTTTTAAATGCTGAGTGTCAAGCAAGGAAGCAGCACTTACTATCTTTTTTAAATCTTTTTTAATTAATTACAAAGTATTTGGTATGATTCAGTCGAGGTTTGAACCACTTACCTTTCAGACTCAGGACGGACGCTCCAACCATTATCCCACCGAGTCTGCTCAAGTAACGTGTCCTCCTTTCCCAAGAAATTAACCTTGAAGCTGGAAGGTGAGGCTCAAAGCGACAGGTATAAGAAAGAGAGAGAGAGGGAAAAAAAATGTATGTCACTGACAATGGAGTCGATCAATGAAGATGGGGAGTGAAACGCTCTCAGACTTGGGGATTCCTGCACCAAACTGGGGCAGAGTCTGTAATTACCACTCGGAGAATCGTAACTCATCGTCAACAAGTGTAGCTGGTCTTAAGAGGACAATGCAAGTGCACACAGCTCGCTGTCAAAGGTG
Source organism: Eptatretus atami (assembly GCA_035128595.1). Lineage (NCBI taxonomy): Eukaryota > Metazoa > Chordata > Myxini > Myxiniformes > Myxinidae > Eptatretus > Eptatretus atami. Next base: position 172,603,840 of record CM068952.1, on the reverse strand, counting down.
GCTGGTCAAGAGGAGGCATTGGGGTGCGACCCCACCAGTTAAAAATAAATAAAAAAAGTCACCTAAATTCATTGGTAAGTAGAACGGCACTCGGTGGAGCGCATAATTCCAGCACACAATGTCTGATCCAGGAGAACATATCAGGCCCAATAACTTTTTGAGATATCATGCTAGATATATAGTTTTTGGCCCCATCTCTCAATGGTGAAGAATCACTTAAAAATGGGACCACTCGACCTGTGGCTTATCTTGGCTCTGGCTGAATGCTGTAACCCTAATTTGGTAGCATTCTCACTGCTCGGTCTGGAGAAGAAGATTTTTGAAGGAATTTGCACGACCGCCATTTTGACACTTCCGGTCACCTGATCGGCATGACCTCCACAATTTAACATCACAACCCTGTCCAAATGTTGTAACCCTAATTTGGTAGCATTCTGACTGCTGGGTCTGGAGAAGAAGATTTTTGAAGGAATTTACGTGATTTTTCATGGTCATACGACCTTGAACTTCAAATGACCATCGTATGACCTTGAACTTCAAAATTTCGGGATGGAGTGTGGATTAAGGAAATGTGTCCCCATCTGCAGTCTATCCAAAAAAAACCTCAACATCATGAAAATCAGAGGAAAATTATTCAAGTTATGATCAAAAAGGTGTTTTTTGGTTAATTCGGTCACACTCCGAGTTAGCAAATTCCTTCTCGCTGCTCACCTTCACTCTTTCATTCCTCTTTTCTCCCGCCTTTGGAACAAACTCCCACACTCTCTTCAATCGTACTCTTCCCTCCAGGTCTTCAAAACAGCTGTTCACCACCATCTCTTATCTTAACCCAAACCCCCATCCAAAACCATGATCTTTTGTACCACCGCTAATCCACCCCAAACCCACCTTCTTCAAATTCCTTGATTTCCCTCCTGAAAGTCCCTGTCGTGGAAGGACCCGAAAGTCCCTGTAATGTCCATCTTGTCCACCCCGGGTGTTCTCCACCCCATCCCTTCCACAGATCTCATGTCTCTGTTCCACACTGTTTTGTCCTCTCTCTCCCACCCCTATTGTCTCCTGCTCCCCTTGTTGTGTGTTCTGTGTGTTAGCTCTCATACGAGCCTCGACATTACATACATACAAAAAAAAAAGCTCACGGATCAAATACCAGGTGCACAACTTCAGTGCAGGTACGCTATGATGTTGCAAGAACATCTTGGAAGGCCAAATGGTCTTTGAGATTCCGCATTGGCAAGATTGAGTAATGACAAAAAAAACCCATCTTTTTTTCAGACATTTGACCTTGACCTTTAACCCGGAGGGGTATGATGTAAATTAAGCATAAATGTGACTTGCTCTCGGCTGGAGAGGGTAATTTAGTCCTGATTGCACAAGCTTCGGTTGAATTTTGGTGGAAAATATCTCGGTCATGACCTTAAAATTAGGTTAAGGTGAAAAAAAGGTTAGTTATGTCAACCCCGCATACTTTTTATTCCTGTTATTGAGGCAAAATTTAATTCTCTAAATCTCATCCGGTTTCGAGACACAGCTCGGACATTGGCAGAAAAAAAAAAGAGGAGAAAATCCAAAAAGGTGGTTTGGCACTCCTCGGGGTGTAAGAGCTTGACCTTTAACCCGGAGGGGTATGAGGTAAATGAAGCTCAAGACTATCTCGAGAGGATAGTCTTGTTCGTTATTATTATTATTGCCAAATGAAACTACGATTATTGTCGTAAATATTATTAGTATCAAATAATATATGCTTTGCTGCAGCGTTATCTTTTTTTTTGGTATTAATTTTGGGATCAGAATGCCAGGCGGTGGAAGGACCGATTTAGCTGCTCAATACACCTCAACAAGGCGTGCGTTTAAAACGTGGGAATTCTTCCCGCTTCTTTGTAGCTGATTAGCCTAATCAACTCGGAAGAGCATGACGATCATTTTTGGTGATCAGCGTGCCGATTTTA
>CM068952.1:172566922-172589119 GCA_035128595.1 Eptatretus atami | reverse complement strand
TCCTTCAAACAATCCTAGTCAGTTTAGAGTTTCGAAAAGGGATGTGAGCCGTCTTATCTGTGTTTGGGACGGCAAGGAACTGATTAACTTGGGCTAGTTGAAAGGCTTTGGTTTATGTTGATCGCTCATTGAAGCGCGTTTTGTTTTCTGAACGACCCATCCTTTCGTGCCAGCGAGATCTATTAAACGTAAACTTGATATTATTTCTTCTCCTTTCACAAATTCCATCCTTGCGTTGTTGGCTGTGGCCACGGCTGCTGGCCGAAGGAAAGATTGTGAAAATTCGTTATGAGACCTGCTGGACCGCTTCCTCAAAAGTTGTTATTACCAACACGGCCTTCCTGGTGCTGCCCTCAAAGAAAATGCGAGAAGATCTTTCTTTGGTATTCACGCACATTTCTTTGACTCACACAAAAACTAAGAGGAAGAGGAGAACACATTATTTGTTTGAATTTTATCAAAGGTGAGAGTTTTGCGATATCTCCATGATTGTTAGTCCTCGAGGACACATCATTGTGTTTAAAATAAACAGCTATGTGCAAATCAAGCATAGTGTTCAATCACTGAACAATATGTGCTGCAGTACAATTAATATGTAAAGCTTGGTTTGTCCATCTCACCCGTATTCCCGCATTTGTCATCTCGGAGAATGATATTCATGCTGTTTTCTCTTCCAAAGATGGTTCTCGTTAGTTCCCATTGTAGATTTCGAGTAATAGGTGGCCAAGCTGTACGCAATGCCGTTTTTCTCATTCACAGATGAAAAATCTCGTCAATGGCTCTTGGGAATAATCCCCAACTTAAACTTTGGAAACCATTCTGTTGGAGGAACCATTAGCTTTGGTATCAACAAAAAGCATCAATTCATTGTTATTAATTACTCATGCTGCAGGAGCTGTGAAAAAAAAATATGGAAAGTGGAGTCATCAATTCCAAAACATGATGAATTGTCCATTGTTCCAATGTACAAAAATAACAGGACAAAATTTTTAACTTTACATTATGTACTTATAGTAAATTTCGATACTACTGAATTCTGACTTACTTAATGTTCTGTGTGTGATGACTGAAGAAAGCAAACAGAAAAAGTGACGCTTGCTTACTGTTGGTCTGCTTCGCTAAACCCATTAAATTATCAAAAGTTATTGTATAAGAAAAATATGATAAACAAAATTTTTTTTAGTGGCAATTTATTTATTTTTGAAAAGTTTTTCAGTGCCAATTCACCCCACCTATTTAAATTCTACCTCCTCCTAATCCCTCACCTGTTATTCCCTTCTAATTACCCCTCCCATCTTGCCCCTCATCCTACCTCTCTTTGGCACCTCTTCACTGTCTTCTACTTCAGCATCAGCTCCTCCATTGTCCAAAGTGTGTGTGTTCCAACATCTGCTGGGCTCCATTTTAACCTAACAGCATATTCTCTAGATCTCTCTCTGTACACTTTCATCACCACAAAACATGCTCCTTCCTTCCTCTCAGCACAACTCCCCATCTTCCCAACCCCCACAAATGTTGTACCTCCCCTGCCCACTCCCTTCTTCACCATACCTCCTCCAAGTCTCATTCTTCCCCTCCTTCACCTCTCCCATTCGCCCTCCTGCACCTTGGTGGTGCCTGGCCTCTCAATGCCTTCCCCCCCCCCTCCAAGCTTCCCTTCTCACCTTTCTCAAAAACTCCCCCCCTCACCCTTCTCCCTCCAATATCCCCCCCCTCACTTCCCTTCCAAAGTCCCCCCCTCCTCACATCCACAAAGGTGCCTCCTTCCCCTGCCCTCTTTCCTCCATCCATCACTTCCACCTCCTCCAATGTTCAACTGGCCCTCCCGCCTGCTACCTATATCCCATCACCACTGAGCCTTTTTCTCCTCCTTCAATCTGGCCATCACCCGCAGCTCTTCGTCGCATCCCCACACTCTTTTCAACAACTCTCCCTTACCTGCCCCCCTCCCTCGTCCTACCCTACCCCTCCGCTCCCCTGCAATCCCAAATTCCCCTCCCTTTCCCTCTTCTTTAACAGAGTGGACCTCAAAAACATCCGGGGAACTTCGCCTCAAGACCCTGAACAGATCTTTCCATGCACGGTTGCCATTGACAAACCAGACTAATCTGCTTAAATACGAAAACGTGCCTCCTTCAGGACGTTCTATGGCTCCCGAAGTATCCTCCCTGGTTATTCCTCCTCCGTCGTATGAGCAGACCTGAGCCTGCCCTGGTGGGAGAGTTGCTCTCTTCATCAAAGACTCTATTTCCTCACTCGTCCATGTCACTGCCCTCACTCCTCCACACCCCCAGGTTACCTCTGGCTATGGCTTCCCCTCCACTCCACCCCATGTTTTATGTGTGCTGTACGTTCACACAATCAGTGATGAAACTCCATTTAACACCTTCGCTCGATCTTTGACTCTAAAACATGGACCAGCTTCTATCCTCTCATCTCCATCTCTCTCTTCCTCATGCGGTGACTTCCACTGTCATCATGGCCAGTTTGGCTTGGGTGTTGGTACCTCTCTCATCCTGCCATGGCACTTCAGCCATAAGACCTTCTGCGATTCATTGGACTGTACTCAACGATCAATTTCCGCGACGGGATCTCAACCAATGGTTATTCCATCTCTTCTGGATGCTGACTTTGGCCAATTCCCTGAAAAAAAATCTGCTGTTCTTCTTCTGCTCCAATGCGGTTCATCTGACCGCACGTGCTCGTTCAAAGGTAAAACATCTCTCTGGCTGTTATTAGAGAACGACAGCTGCAACACCGTCAGTCCGGCATTCACTCAGGCCAACTGGCAGGGACTTCAAGCAGCCATCAAACTTCTCGAACTGGTCTCCACTCGCTACTTTCAACTCATCCTGGAATTCTTTCATAGAAACAAGCTCTATCTACATGCCACAGATTTTCCCATCTTTGTCCTTCAGTTGTGCTCCCTTCCTCCCCGCCCTTGTTCACTGAAGCTATGTGGCGAGACAGTTGTGTCCTGAAACAACTTGCCTTCGCCCATGGAAGGCAAAATCCAACTGAGGGTAATCTCAGTTTCCTTCCATAAAGCTCCGAACAAATGTGTGTCTACCCTTAAGAGAGCCAGAGAACAACATCTTTCTAATCTGAAGATCTGAATCTCAAACCTCTTCTCCTTCCTTCCAAATCCTGGGTTGGTGTCTATTAAAGTCTGTTTCTGGTGTATGTTCCCCCTTCATCCCTCCCTTTCCTCAAAATGCCGCACAGCTTGAAACCGCCGCACCGCTGAAAAGGCTGAATACCTAAACTCCGTGTTTGCTTCTAAATCTTGTGTTCCCAAACCCATCACATTACTGTACCCAACCTTACCCATCGCAGCCAACTGTTCCTGGACCTTCCACCCCATCTCTCTTCCCTCCACAGATATCCTCATGTGTCTGTTCCACACTGGTTTGTTCCTTCCTCCTCCCACCATTCTTGTCTCCCTGCTCCCCTTTTGACATTCTGTGTGTTAGCTCTCATACGTAGCTCGACATTGTATCAATTTTTTTTTTTTAAAGCGAAACTAGAGTCGCAAGTGAAAATGAACTCCACAAAACGGCGACGTAGAAGCAAAGAGTCCTGCGAGGCGACACTGGAAAAGTATGGATATATGCTGGAGGCCTCGGTGGGAAGACACGTCACGAGATATTAAGTCTCCATGGGAGAAAAGAGAATGCATTAGGGCTAACACAAACAGCATAGAAGAGTAAATACTCGCACAGTAGAATTAGCATTATCGAAGGCTAATTCTCTGCATAGCATGTTCCCGTATGTAGAGATCGCAAATTTCTTCCGTGGTTCACCGTGTGTGATTATGACTTGCAGTTTTAGTTTCTAATGAAGTGTTCGATTAGCTATTTTTGGATTCCTGTTTTGATTTCACCATATAATGGCATGATACTTCAAAATCGGAAAAATTATTCACCAATTTCCCTCAATTTTTTGCAGATGAACTAATCACATATTGCTCCGCAGTCGTCTCATTTACTCTGGATTGCAACAATGAGTTTATATCCCTGGAGTGGACAGGGGTTTCTTGCTCCTCGGTTACGGCTGCTATTTGATGTGAATAGATTGCTGACCTGCTGTGGAAAGTCGCCTCTCCCCTCTCAAATCTGGTCTCTCGAGCTCTTTGCGCATGCTTACTCTTTCGATGTGCTTCCTATCTCTGCTCAGTGCTATGAGTATTGCGATCAACACCATCTGTGCGTTTGTCTGTTTGTCGGCAGAATAACTCGACAATAGGAGCAGCTACAATCACTAAATTTGGCACAAAGCTTAATGTTGTACTCCACAGACGCGATCATCGTAATACTCATGTGCCGGCCTATGGCCCACAACATGAGTAAATAAATACAACCCTGTACTTCTATTTCATTAAACTGTATAGTTTTTCCTTGTGAGTTCAAAGATTTAACTGGTCTGAAAACTTGTAATCTTGTGGACGATAACATATTTTTTGACGCCAACAATTTTCTCTTAGGATTTCCATCCTATATCCCTGTTCTTTCATTGCACGGCCGCAAGCCACCGGCAGCCCCTTGTGGCCGAAAGTGTGGCCCCTGACGTGCGGCCGATAATCCACAAATGTGAAAACACCCATAATAATTCCACCATAAGTGTTATTCAAATTGACCGGATGGTTTCAAATGAGTGTTCCAACATGAAGCTATAAAAGTAATATAACTACATCAGGACATGGTTGCAGGATTACAAACAATTACACTTGCAGCCTAGTTAACCACAACGAAGAAGAGTATGTGGAGGTGGGGCCGAATAGCAGCCATTATGGAGTCCTGCAGGTGGTGTAGCGGCTCTCACACTGATGTCTTATCGGCAAAAGTGGCCCTCCTCGAAAACACTGGTGAAGATCACTTCTCTACATCAACATATTTTTCTCAAAAAACAAAAAAAGAAAAAAAGCTCTTTCATTGAATTAGATCAATTAATCATAAAATTCACTTCATCAATCATAAAATTTTTATCGTTATCACCATTTCTGTAAAATGTTTCCATCAGTTTATACGTTGTTACAAGTTCATTAAAGAGTCAGCGTTTATACAACATGTTACAACATGCATTGAATCACCATGTGGGGTGGGGGGGGGGGGAGAGTGGAAAGGGATTTGTTGGACGTTGGGGTTGGAAGAAAAGAGGAATCCACCTCTTTCTTGGTGAAAGTAACAATATTCAACTTCCTTCGGTTAAAACCAGGAGGAAAAAAAACAAGTCTTGTTGGAGATGAATGAAGGAAGGATCATATTATCGATGGGAAGTGAGCACACAATACCCACCCACTCACTTTTTAGTCACCGTTCCCATGGTGTATGTCTTCCCGAGCCGGTCTGTCCATTAGGTGAACACTGTGGTGTTGCAGCCTTCAATGAATCGTGGGAACAACGGTGCACGCAGGTATCGAAAACATACCCTTTTGTGTCCAAGTTGGGACCAAAAGCATGATCGAAATTGATGACTTCTTCCGGGTGTGTTGACTTTCACCTGATGCTGACCGTCAACAATCTGCACGCAGATTTCCCGTCCTCGAGGAATCTCCCACGACACAGCGGACGGATCCGTAACTGCCACTCTCATGGATACTTTCTCCATCCTAGAGGAAGATACAGCAAAAAAAATAAATAAATCATACTTTAAGTCAATGTGCTAACAAGTCATCCCACTATATTAAACTAGAGGGGGAGCACTCGGTAGAGTGCAAAACCTCCGCCGCCGATACAGCTGGGTCCACTTCAAGTGAACCTTATATCTTATCATTAAATATGACGTCAACAGTGCTGGACAGTTATAGTTCTTTTCTTCCAACATTTTTTTTTTTGGGGGGGGGGGGGGGGTGGAAATCACTTAAAACATGTAGAAATGCAAAAAAAAGAAATCGAAATTTTGTTGAAAAAAAAGTTGCAAAAATTTTTTTTTCTCTAACAATTTTTTTTTTGGGTGGGGGGGGTTTGGAAATCACTTAAAACATGTAGAAATGCAAAAAAAAAAAAATTTTCTCTATTTTTTTTTTTGGGGGGGGGGGTAAACAATTTTTTGGGGGGGGTTCGGAAATCACTTAAAAACATGTAGAAATGCAAAAAAAAAAAAATTCTCTATTTTTTTTGGGGGGGGGTAACAATTTTTTTTTGGGGGGGGGTTGGAAATCACTAAACATGTAGAAATGCAAAATATATATATATTTCTCTAACAATTTTTTTTTGGGGGGGGGGGGGGGGACCAAGTCCAAAATTTAATGGCATGATCCTTGGACCATACCTAACCCCCCCACCAAGTTTCGTCGAAATCCGTCAAGGAGTTTTTCCGTTATACTGTTCACAAAAAAAAACAAACAAACCAAACAGAAAGGGGTGAAAACAGTAACCTCCGATCTTCGATGGCGGAGGTTAATAAGCGCTCTGCATATACGTACATCTGGAAACATTGAAATAAATAAATAAATAAAGGACTGGCTCGATCTCCACCAAATTTTGCACACCAGAGCAGGTAATGGGCACAAATACCCCCCCCCCCCATGAGTGGTGGGGAGAACAACTTGCCAAACAATGTGATTCCTCAGTGGTTTGAGCCCCAACCAGGAAGAAAAAAAAGTCCCATATCTCGAGTGCATCCTGTTTTGAAGAAATGAACTTGAGATATGTGCAACAGGTGAACTGGGTGAAGCCTTATTGCGTTCCCCTCATTGGGTGGGTTTGATTCCGACGGCTACTCAGTAAAAAGTTCCACACCATGTGATGGAGTAGGTAGCTATCCAAGCAGAAACAGGTTGACTTGCCTCGAACCGGTGATTTTCTACCGTCACGGAAAATGAATGGAATTCATGAAAATGGTGACTGGAAAAAAACAAAGTGAATCTGCCGTGGGATGTAGTGACAGTGACACATGAGTGGCGATCGTGACAGCAGGTGATACAGTACATTCTAGACAGTCAAGTCATGATCAAGTCGAATTATAAATATAATATAATCACTGTATTGTCTGATTTCTGCCTGTCATCCTTCCGAGGTCGGCAAAGTGAGTGCCAGCTTGCTGGTATCCTGTGTCGGAGCGGTGACCATCCAGGATTGTGTCCAATAGCTAAGGAGACTGCTTAGGCAGCACCAACGCTCTGCACAGAGTATGGTCCCCAATGGATGGATTGTCTGATTACCATCGCCACCGCAAGTGAAGGAGGATGTGTTTTCACCCCTGTGTTTGTTACTTACGAAATCTAAAGATTTCGTAAGTATATTGATGACTTCCGTCCTCTGTTTGTGTGTTTGTTTGTAGGCACGGTAACTCGAGAACGGAAGAAGCTACCAATGTCAAATTACACCACGTGATTCAGGAGGGTGATGGCTAGCGCTGATTAGATTTTGGTCAAAATCGGTCAAAGGTCAAGGTCACAGTGAGGTCAAACATTCGATTTTTGATGTGTTTGGTACAGAATCATTGTAGAAACTTCTGGTTTGCGTCGCTACCTTCTCTAGAGACAGCTTTTATTAGACAAGGTCAGAGGTCAAAGTTGACATTTCGTAAGTAATAGTCTATGACTGCCTTGTTATCTTGCCAAAACGAAGTTTTTGCAAGATATGTTAGTCAGTCTGTATGTTTTTTATTTTTTATTTTTTATTTTTTTTTGTCTGTAATCACGAAAAAAAAATTCTGCAGAGCACAGTTTTCATTGGAAATTTTTGTAACTTCGCATATCAGAGGCCTATAGAGGTCCCTTTCAGCGCATAAAATTTTGAAGGTCAAGGTCAAAGGTCAAGGTCACTGTCGCAAATCAGGGTAATCGACAAAAACCCTTATTTTGAGAATTTGATCGGATCGTCTTTCAAACTTCATGGGAATATAGTTCATGGTCTGGCGCTCAGCTGATTAATTTTTGGTGGCGATTGGCCTTGACCTTCATGTGTTTTCTTTTGTTGTTGTTTTTTTTTTTTTTTGTCTGTAATCACGTATAAATCACTCTGCAGAGCACAGTTTTCATTGGAAATTTTTGTAACTTCGCATATCAGAGGCCTATAGAAGGTCCCTTTCAGCGCATAAAATTTTGTAAGGTCAAGGTCAAAGGTCAAGGTCACTTTGTCTCAAATCAGGGGAGTCCGACGAAACCCTTATTTTTTGAGTAATTTTGATGGGATCGTCTTCAAAACTTCATGGGAATATAGTTTCATGCGTCTGGCGCTCAGCTGATTAATTTTTGGTGGCGATTGGCCTTGACCTTCATGGTTAGCGCCTAAGGTCAAACATATTTGACCACAAGGTCAAATTTTCAAGTTTTAGGAACCATATCCGTGTAGTACCTCAAATTGAACACCTCGATGAGTGCTTTCTAGATATATCAAGCTTGAGACATTATGACGGCATTTGGTGACGTTATGAGGCAAACGCATATTTTTCATGGTTACTCTGTAGAACGTTTCTCATCGGAATCCTTCGTAGGCAGATATTCCTCAAGGAGTCGCTTCTGGCTGGGGATAGCAGCTCTGTTCACCTCAGTGTGACCTTAAAGAAGTCACACGTGGTCACCTTTGGCAAGATACGGGTCACCCAAGGGTGACATTGGTTTATTACTTACGAAATCTAAAGATTTCGTAAAGTATATTGATGACTACCGTTTCTGTTTGTTTGTATGTTTGTTTTGTTTGTTTGTTTGTAGGCACGATAACTCGAGAACGGAAGAAGCTACCAATGTCAAATTACATCACGTGATTCAGGAGGGTGATGCTAGTGCTGATTAGATTTGGTCAAATCGGTCAAAGGTCAAGGTCACAGTGAGGTCAAAATATTCGATTTTTTGAAGGTTTGGTACAGAATCATCGTAGAAACTTCTGGTTTGCGTCGCTACCTTCTCTAGAGAACAGCTTTTATTAGACAAGGTCAGAGGTCAAGTTGACGATTTCGTATAGTACCAGTCATGCTGCTTGTTTGTTTGTTTGTGTGCAGGATATCTCAAAAAGTTGTGGACGGATCCAGATGAAATTTTGTGGGACAGGTTGGGTTTGTGACGAGGAAGAACCGATTAGATTTTGGTGAAGATCCATATCTGGATCAGGCTACTAGAATTTTAAAAAGTGATTCTTCACCATTGAGAGATAAGGCCTTCAAAACCGATATATAGCACGATTATCTCAAAAGTTGTGGACGGATTTGGATGAAACTCGGTGGACACATTGGGTGTTGTGGCCATGACGATTTCGAATTCGATTTTGATGAGATCTGAATCCGATGATTTCGTAAGTAACAAACACAGGGGTGAAAACACATCCTCCTTCACTTGCGGTGGCGATGGTAATCAGACAATCCATCCATTGGGGACCATACTCTGTGCAGAGCGTTGGTGCTGCCTAAGCAGTCTCCTTAGCTATTGGACACAATCCTGGATGGGTCACCGCTCCGACACAGGATACCAGCAAGCTGGCACTCACTTTGCCGACCTCGGAAGGATGACAGGCAGAAATCAGACAATACAGTGATTATATTATATTTATAATTCGACTTGATCATGACTTGACTGTCTAGAATGTACTGTATCACCTGCTGTCACGATCGCCACATCATGTGTCACTGTCACTACATCCCACGGCAGATTCACTTTGTTTTTTCCAGTCACCATTTTCATGAATTCCATTCATTTTCCGTGACGGTAGAAAATCACCGGTTCGAGGCAAGTCAACCTGTTTCTGCTTGGATAGCTACCTACTCCATCACATGGTGTGGAACTTTTTACTGAGTAGCCGTCGGAATCAAACCCACCCCAATGAGGGGAACGCAATAAGGCTTCACCCAGTTCACCTGTTGCACATATCTCAAGTTCATTTCTTCAAAACAGGATGCACTCGAGATTTCGACTTTTTTTTCTTCCTGGTTGGGCTCAAAACCACTGAGGGAATCACATTGTTTGGCAAGTTGTTTCTCCCCACACTCATGGGGGGGGGGGTATTTGTGCCCATTACCTGACTCTGGGTGTGCAAAATTTGGTGGAGATCGAGCCAGTCCTTTATTTATTTATTTATTTCAATGATTTCCAGATGTACGTATATGCAGAGCCTTATTAACCTCCGCCATCGAAGATCGGAGGTTACTGTTTTCACCCCTTTCTGTTGTTTTGTTTGTTTGTTTGTTTGTGAACAGTATAACGGAAAAACTCCTTGACGGATTTCGACGAAACTTGGTGGGGGGGTTAGGTATGGTCCAAGGATCATGCCATTAAATTTTGGACTTGGTCCCCCCCCCCCCCCAAAAAAAATTGTTAGAGAAATATATATATATTTTTGCATTTCTACATGTTTTAAGTGATTTCCAACCCCCCCCCCCAAAAAAAAATTGTTACCCCCCCCAAAAAAAAATAGAGAATTTTTTTTTTTTTTGCATTTCTACATGTTTTAAGTGATTTCCAACCCCCCCCCAAAAAATTGTTACCCCCCCCCAAAAAAAATAGAGAAAATTTTTTTTTTTGCATTTCTACATGTTTTAAGTGATTTCAAACCCCCCCCCCCAAAAAAAAATTGTTAGAGAAAAAAAAATTTTTGCAACTTTTTTTTCAACAAAATTTCGATTTCTTTTTTTTGCATTTCTACATGTTTTAAGTGATTTCCAACCCCCCCCCCCCAAAAAAAAAATGTTGGAGAAAAAGAACTATAACTGTCCAGCACTGTTGACGTCATATTTAATGAATAAGATATAAGGTTCACTTGAGTGACCCAGCTGTATCGGCGGCGGAGGTTTTGCACTCTACCGAGTGCTCCCCCTCTAGTTTAATATAGTGGGATGACTTGTTAGCACATTGACTTAAAGTATGATTTATTTATTTTTTTGCTGTATCTCCTCTAGGATGGAAGAAGTATCCATGAGAGTGGCAGTACGGATCCGTCCGCTGTGTCGTGGGGAGATCCTCGAGGACGAGGAAATCTGCGTGCAGATTGTTGACGGTCAGCATCAGGTGAAAGTCAACACACCGGAAGAAGTCATCAATTTCGATCATGCTTTTGGTCCCAACTTGACACAAAAGGATGTTTTCGATACCTGCGTGCACCCGTTGGTTCCACGATTCATTGAAGGCTGCAACACCACAGTGTTCACCTATGGACAGACCGGCTCTGGGAAGACATACACCATGGGAACGGTGACTAAAAGTGAGTGGGTGGTATTGTGTGCTCACTTCCCATCGATAATATGATCCTTCCTTCATTCATCTCCACAAGACTTGTTTTTTTTCCTCCTGGTTTTAACAGAAGGAAGTTGATATTGTTACTTTCACCAGAAAGAGGTGGATACCTCTTTCTTCCAACCCCAACCTCCACAAATCCCTTTCCACTCCCCCCTCCCCCCACCCCATGTGATTCAATTCATGTGTACATGTTGTATAAACGCTGAACTCTTTATGAACTTGTACAACGTATACCTGATGAAACATTTTACAGAAATGGTGATAACGATAAAATTTTATGATTGATGAAGTGAAGTTTTATGATTAATTGATCTAATTCAATGAAAGAGCTTTTTTTCTTTTTTGTTTTTTGAGAAAAATATGTTGATGTAGAGAAGTGATCTTCACCAGTGTTTTCGAGGAGGGCCACTTTTGCCGATAAGACATCAGTGTGAGAGCCGCTACACCACCTGCAGGACTCCATAATGGCTGCTATTCGGCCCCACCTCCACATACTCTTCTTCGTTGTGGTTAACTAGGCTGCAAGTGTAATTGTTTGAATCCTGCAACCATGTCCTGATGTAGTTATATTACTTTTATGCTTCATGTTGGAACACTCATTTGAAACCATCCGGTCAATTTGATAACACTTATGGTGGATTATTATGGGGTGTTTTCACATTTGTGGATTATCGGCCGCACGTCAGGGGCCACACTTTCGGCCACCAGGGGCTGCCGGTGGCTTGCGGGCCGTGCAATGAAGAACAGGGATATAGATGGAAATCCTAAGAGAAAAATTGTGCGTCAAAAAATATGTTATCGTCACAAGATTACAAGTTTCAGACCAGTTCAATCTTTGAACTCACAAGGAAAACTATACAGTTTAATGAAATCGAGTACAGGGTTGTATTTATTTACTCATGTTGTGGCCATAGGCCGGCACATGAGTATTACGATGATCGCGTCTGTGAGTACAACATTAAGCTTTGTGCCAAATTTAGTGATTGTAGCTGCTCCTATTGTCGAGTTATTCTGCCGACAAACAGACAAACGCACAGATGTGTTGATCGCAATACTCATGCACTGAGCAGAGATAGGAAGCACATCGAAAGAGTAAGCATGCGCAAAGAGCTCGAGAGACCAGATTTGAGAGGGAGAGGCGACTTTCACACAGGTCAGCAATCTATTCACATCAAATAGCAGCCGTAACCGAGGAGCAGAAACCCCCTGTCACTCCCCAGGGATATAAACTCATTGTTGCAATCCAGAGTAAATGAGACGACTGCGGAGCAATATGTGATAGTTCATGCAAAAAATTGAGGGAAATTGGTGAATAATTTTTCGATTTTGAAGTATCATGCCATTATTGGTGAAATCAAACAGGAATACCCAAAATAGCTAATGCGAACACTTCATTAGAAACTAAAACTGCAAGTCATAATCACACGGTGAACACGGAAGAAATTTGCGATCTCTACATACCGGGAACATGCATGCAGAGAATTAGCTTCGATAATGCTAATTCTACTGTGGAGTATTTACTCTTCTATGCTGTTTGTGTTAGCCCTATGCATTCATCTTTTCTCCCATGGAGACTTAATATCTCGTGACGTGTCTTCCCACCGAGGCCTCCAGCATATATCCAATATTTTCCAGTGTCGCCTCGCAGACTCTTTTGCTTCTACGTCGCCGTTTTGTGGAGTTCATTTTCAACTTGCGACTTAGTTTCGCTTTAAAAAAAAAAAAATTGATACAATGTCGAGGCTCGTATGAGAGCTAACACACAGAATGTACAACAAGGGGAGCAGGAGACAAGAATGGTGGGAGAGGGAAGGACAAAACAGTGTGGAACAGACACATGAGGATATCTGTGGAAGGAAGAGAGATGGGGTGGAAGTCCAGGAACAGTTGGCTGCGACTGGGTAAGGTGGGTACAGAATGTGATGGGTTTGGGACACAAGATTTAGAAGCAAACACGGAGTTTAGGTATTCAGCCTTTTCACGTGCGGCGTCAGCTGTGCGGCCATTTGAGGAAAGGGAGGGGATGAAGGGGGAACATACACCAGAAACAGACTTAAATAGACACCACCAGGATTTGGAGGAAGGAGAGAGGTTTGAGAATTCAGACTTCAGATTAGAAAGATGTTGTTCTCTGGCTCTCTTAAGGGTAGACACACATTTGTTCCGAGCTTTATGGAAGGAACTGAGATTACCCTCAGTTGGATTTGCCTTCCATGAGGCGAAGGCAAGTTGTTTCAGGACAACTGTCTCGCCACAAGCTTCAGTGAACCAAGGGCGGGAGGAAGGGGAGCACAACTGAAGACAAGATGGGATAAATCTGTGCATGAGAGAGAGCTTGTTTCTATGAAAGAATTCCCAGGATGAGTTGAAAGTAGCGAGTGGAGACCAGTCGAGAAGTTTGATGGCTGCTTGAAGTCCCTGCCAGTTGGCCTGAGTGAAATGCCGGACTTGACGGTGTTGAGCTGGTTCTCTAATAACAGCCAGAGAGATGTTTACTTTGACGAGCACGTGGTCAGATGAACCGATTGGAGCAGAAGAAGAACAGCAGATTTTTTTTCAGGGAAATTGGCCAAAGTCAGATCCAGAAGAGATGGAATACCATTGGTTGAGATCCCGGTCCGGAAATTGATCGATTGAGTCAGTCCCAATGAATCGCAGAAGTCTTATGCTGAAGTGCCATGGCAGGTGAGAGAGGTACCAACACCCAGCCAACTGGCATGATGACAGTTGAAGTCACCACGCATGAGGAAGAGAGAGATGGGATGAGAGGATAGAAGCTGGTCCATGTTTTCAGAGAGCAAGGTGTAAATGGAGTCATCACTGATTGGTGAACGGTACAGCACACATATAAACATGGGGTGGGAGTGGAGGGGAAGCCATAGCCAGAGGTAATCCTGGGGGTGTGGAGGAGTGAGGGCAGTGCATGGAGAGTGAGGAATAGAGTCTTTGATGAAGAGAGCAACTCCTCCACCAGGACGAGGCTCAGGTCTGTCATACCGGAGGAGGAATAACCAGGGAGAGATACTTGGGAGTCATAGACGTCTTGAAGGAGGCACGTTTCTATTTAAGCAGATTATGTCTGGTTTGTCAATGGCAACCTGCATGGAAAGATCTGTCAGGTTTGAGCGAAGGCCCCGGATGTTTGAGGTCCACTCTGTTAAAGAAGAGGGAAGGGAGGGGAATTTGGGTGCAGGGGAGCGGAGGGGTAGGGTAGGACGAGGGAGGAGGGGGCAGGTAAGGAGAGTTGTTGAAAGAGTGTGGGGGATTGCAGAAGAGCTCGGTGGATGGCAGATGAGGAGGAGAAAAGCTCAGTGGTGATGGGATAAGGTACAGCGGGAGGGCAGGTTGAACATTGGAGGAGGTGGAGTGATGGGATGGAGGAAGAGGGGCAGGGAAGGAGGACCTTTGTGGATGTGAGGAGGGGGGGGACTTTGAGAAGGGGGAGTGAGGGGGGGATATTGGAGGGAGAAGGGTGAGGGGGGGAGTTTTTGAGAAGGTGAGAGGGAAGCTTGGAGGGGGGGGAGGTGATGAGAGCAGGCACCACCAAGGTGCAGGAGGGCGATGGGAGAGGTGGAAGGAGGGGAAGAATGAGACTTGGAGGAGGTATGGTGAAGAAGGGAGTGGGCAGGGGGAGGTACAACATTTGTGGGGTTGGGAAGATGGGGAGTTGTGCTGAGAGGAAGGAAGGAGCATGTTTGTGGTGATGAAAAGTGTACAGAGAGAGATCTAGAGATATCTGTTAGGTTAAAATGGAGCCCACAGATGTTGGAACACCACACACTTTGGGACAATGGAGGAGCTGATGCTGAAGTAGAAGACAGTGAAGAGGTGCCAAAAGCAGAGGTAGGATGAGGGGCAAGATGGGAGGGGTAATTAGAAGGGATAACAGGTGAGGGATTAGGAGGAGGTAGATTTAAATAGGTGGGGTGAATTGGCACTGAAAAACTTTTCAAAAATAAATAAATTGCCACTAAAAAAAATTTGTTATCATATTTTTCTATACAAGTAACTTTTGATAATTTAATGGGTTTAGCGAGCAGACCAACCAGTCAGCAAGCGTCACTTTTCCTGTTTGCTTTCTTCAGTCATCACACACAGAACATAAGTAAGTCAGAATTCAGTAGTATCCCAAATTTACTATAAGTACATTATGTAAAGTTAAAATTTTGTCCTGTTATTTTGGTACAATTGGAACAATGGACAATTCATTGTTTTGGAATTGATGACTCCACTTTCATATTTTTTTTCACAGCTCTGCACATGAGTAATTAATAACAATGATGATGCTTTTTTGTTGATACCAAAAGCTAATGGTTCTCCAACAGATGTTTCCAAAGTTAAGTTGGGGATTATTCCAAGAGCCATTGACGAGATTTTCAATCTGCTGAATGAGAAAAACGGCATTGCGTACAGCTTGGCCACCTATTACATCGAAATCTACAATGAGGAACTACGAGACCTCTTGGAGAAGAAAAACAGCATGAATATCATTCTCCGAGATGACAAATGCGGGAATACGGGTGAGATGGACAAACCAAGCTTTACATATTAATTGTAACTGCAGCACATATTGTCAGTGATTGAACACTATGCTTGATTTGCACATAGCTGTTATTTTAACACAATGATGTGTCCTCGAGGACTAACAATCATGGAGATATCGGCAAAACTCTACCTTTGATAAAATTCAACAAATATGTGTTCTCCATCTTCCTCTAGTTTTGTGTGGAGTCAAAGAATGTGCCGTGAATACCAAGAAAGATCTTCTCCATTTTCTTGAAGAAGGCAGCACCAGGAGGCGTGTTGGTAATACACTTTTGAGGAAGCGGTCCAGCAGGTCTCATACGATTTTCACAATCTTCCTTCGCCAGCAGCGTGGCCACAGCCAACAAACCAAGGATGGAATTGTGAAAGGAGAAGAAATAATATCAAAGTTTACGTTTATAGATCTCGCTGGGCACGAAAGGATGGGTCGTTCAGAAAACAAAACGCGCTTCAACGAGTCGATCAACATAAACAAAAGCCTTTCCACACTTGCCCAAGTTATCAGTTCCCTTGCCGTCCCAAACACAGATAAGACCCACATCCCTTTTCGAAACTCTAAACTGACTAGGATTTTGAAGGACTCTCTCGAGGGAAATGCCAGAACTGTGATGATCGTATGCATCAACCCCGCCTCTACGTTGGATACATTAACGTCATTGAAGTACGCAAATCAAGCGAGGGACATCAAGCCGAAGACAATGGTGAATCACGTGAATGAACAGTTCAAACAGGAGCTACGAGACCGGAAAAAGGCTGTTAAACAACATCTGCAGGAAAGGAAGCACGTCAGTACTTCTCCACAGAGAAGCTTACCTGATAAGGTTTGTTTTGGTATGATGTGACTGATAGCAACGTGTACATTGATCTGATGCCGAGGCGCTTTGTTACCTCCGCTACCTAAGGTGGATGGAGGTTATGTTTTCACCCCTGTCTGTCTGTGAGCAGGATATGTCCAAAGTTATGGATGGATTCAGACGAAATTTGGTGGACAAGTTGGGTGGCTGACAAGAACGAATCGATTAAATTTTGGTGAAGATCCAGATCCGGATACTAGAATTTTGAAAATGATTCTTCACCGCGAGAGATGGGTCCAAAAAACTATATATAGCATGATATCCCAAAAATCTATGGACGAATTTTGACGAAACTTGATGGACATGTTGGGTGTTTACAACGACAAATTGATTCGATTTTGGTGAAGATCCGAATCCGGATACTAGAATTTTAAATTTGATTCTTCACCATTGAGAATCTAAAACGATAAAACGGGCTAAAACGATACATCAGTCGGTGGGATACAAAATGTAAACTGTTCAGCCCGGCGGAGGTATGCGCTCTACCGAGTGCTGTTCTCGTTTGTGATGTGTTGTGCTGTGTGTCTTTAAGTGCAGTGATTCGATTTTGACCATGTTTTTACATTTGACCTCATTTTCTGTGTAAATTGAGAATTGCTTGTGTGAAATGCGAGAATGGGTGTGCTCTTGTCTGGTGGCTTTTGCAGAATAATTGTCCAGATTTTGAGCAGCTTGTGGCCAACTTCATGCCAAAGTACAAACGGTTTGAGACGTGCACACGTGAGGCATTTGACATATTTCGTGAGCTGAGAAAGGGCAACCTGAAACCAGAGGAAATGAAACACGTCAATGCTTGGATCAGGATGGGCAGGAGAGCCATATTTAACTATAGCAAAGATAGCTTTGATGAAGGATTGCAGCAGCGGCAGCAGCAGCGGCGGCAGCAGCAACAACAGCAGCAGCAACAGCAACAGCAACAGCAACAACAGCAGCAGCAACAGCAACAGCAGCAGCAACAGCAACAGCAGCAGCAACAGCAACAGCAACAGCAACAGCAGCAGCAACAGCAACAGCAACAGCAACAGCAGCAGCAGCAACAGCAGCATGAGGTAATGTACACAATTTTTCCAATGGACCTTTACCTTTGTGATTGAGAAATGTTGTGTGAAGTGATCATTTAAAAACTTGACATTCTCACTGAAATGTCAAATTGTTAATGCCAAGTGTTGTCCAGGGAAATCATTTTAATAAATAGCAAATAGTGTGACAGAGTTACCACATACAGTATATCCTTTATGCCACTAAAAACCATTCATAACCGTCTATCTATAATTCCAGCAATCTGTCTGTTTGTCTGTTTGTCTGCGACCGCCATTTCTCGACGACCACCGGTCCGATCTCATTGAAACTTGCCAGGAATATTGCCGGGCCCCGAGATGTGCCTTTTTCGAGGTTTGATATTAATCGGATGAGCGGTTCCAAGTTATGGCTATTTTATCTGTCGACCAATATTGCGAGAGAGGGGGACGGGAGAGGGGGGATGAAAGTGGGGGGGAGAGGAGGGGGGAGAGGGAAGGGAAGACTAGGGAGAGAGAGGGGGAGAGAGAGGGGGGCGAGAGGGGGGATGAGAGTGAGGGGGGCGAGAGAGGGGAGGAGAATTATATAGATTATCTATCTATAATTATAGATAGGCGAGAGAGAGGGGGGGAGAGAAGGGGGGGCGTCACATTCAGAGAGGGGGAGAGAGGAGGTGCGAGAGGGGGTCACATTCAAGAGAGGGGAGAGAGGAGGTGCGAGAGGGGGGTTGGAGAGGGGAGGAGAGTTATATGATTTAATCTATCTATAATTTAGATGCGTAGAGAGAGGGGGGAGATAGGGGGGGGGGTCACAATTCAGAGAGGGGGAGGAGGAGGTGCAAGAGAGGGGCGCGTCACAATTCAAGGAGGGGGAGAGAGGAGGTGCGAGAGAGGGGGCGAGAGAGGGGAGGAGAGTTGCAAACTTTTTTTTTAAACTATTTTAAACTAAACATTCGAACATGGAATACCTAATGACCTGTCTTTCAGGTTCCCTACAAATCCTACCTGTCGCTCAACGTGGCGTAGGAGTGCGCATGGTCAATGGCAGCGAATGTAATGGAAGCTGCACATGCTGGCACGCCCCTAGGGCCGCCCTACAGGCCGGCCCGCACTAGTATTAAAATCTTAAAACATTTATCTCATCGTCTCGAATCTAGACCTCATCTTCGTCATCTTCCAGGTGTGTGTGGTGTGTGTGTGTGTGTGTGTGTGTGTGTATGTACATCTACATATATATATATTCATAACACACACACACACAGGAAGACCTCAACTCTCTCTATGTAAATGTGTATCGTATAGCATCACCTGGTGGTAGCTGGTTGTCCAAATAATCTTCTTATACAGGAAAAGAAAGTTTAAACAACTTATCGATGTGCATTACAGTGATGTTGAAATCTGAGTGAGAATAATTGGAAATTTTCAAAGTGTTTCACTTTACTCATTTTAAGCGGAGATTGAAACCAAATGATCCAACACGGAGCTTCGCAGCAAAGAGGAAGTGATTTTTGCTCACGCCATATACAGTGGGGAGAACAAGTATTTGATACACTGCCGATTTTGCAGGTTTTCCCACTTACAAACACGTAGAGGTCTGTAATTTTTATCATAGGTACACTTCAACTGGAAAGACGGAATCTAAAACAAAAAATCCTGAAAATCACATTGTATGATTTTTAAATAATTAATTTGAATTTTATTGTATGAATAAGTATTGATCAACCTACCAACCAGTAAGAATTCCAGCTCTCACAGACCTGTTAGTTTTGTCTTTAAGAAGCCCTCCCATTCTCCACTCATTACCTGTATTAATGCACTGTTTGAACTCGTTATCTGCATAAAAGAACAGCTGTCCACTCAATCAATCAGACTCCAACCTCTCACAATGGGCAAGACCAGAGAGCTGTCTAAGGACAACAGGGACAAAATGTAGACTTGCACAAGGCTGGGATGGGCTACAGGACAATAGGCAAGCAGCTTGGTGAGAAGGCAAACAACTGTTGGCGCAATTATTAGAAATGGAAGAAGTTCAAGATAACAGTCAATCTCCCTCGGTCTGGGCTCCATGCAAGATCTACCTCGTGAAGCCTCATGATCATGATAAAGGTGAGGGATCAGCCCAGAACTACACGGCAGGAAACTGGTCAATGACCTGAAGAGAGCTGGAGCCACAGTATCAAGAAAACCATAAGTAACACACTACGCCGTCATGGATTAAAATCCTGCAGCGCACGCAAGGTCCCTCTGCTCAAGCCAGCGGCATGTCCAGGCCGTCTGAAGTTTTGCCAATGACCATCTGGATGATCCAGAGGAGGAATGGGAGAAGGTCATGTGGTCTGGATGAGACCAAAAATAGAGCTTTTTGGTTTTAAACTCCACTCGCGGTGTTTGGAGGAAGAAGAAGGTAGAGTACAACCCAAGAACAGACATCCCAACCGTGAAGCATGGAGGTGGAAACATCATTCTTTGGGGATGCTTTTCTGAAAAGGGACAGGACGACTGCACCGCATTGAGGGAGGATGGATGGGCCATGTATCGCGAGATCTTGAACAACAACCTCCCTTCCCTCAACAAAGAGCATTGAGATGGGGGTGTGGCTGGGTCTTCAGCATGACAACGACCCGAAACACACAGCCAGGGCAACTAAGGAGTGGCTCCGTAAGAAGATCTCAGGTCCGGAGTGGCCTAGCCAGTCTCCAGACCTGAACCCAATAGAAAATTTTGGAGGGAGCTGAAAGTTGTGTTTCCAGCGGCACCGCCCCGAACCTGAAGGATCTGGGAAGATCTGTATGGAGGAGTGGGCCAAAATCCCTGCTGGCAAGTTTGTGCAAACCTGGTTAAGAACTATAGGAAACGTCTGATCTCTGTAATTGCAAACAAAGGTTTCTGTACCAAATATTAAGTTCTGTTTTTCTGATGTATCAAATACTTATTTCATGCAATAAAATGCAATTAATTATTTAAAAATCATACAATGTGATTTTCAGGATTTTTGTTTTTAGATTCCGTCTTTCACAGTTGAAGTGTACCTATGATAAAAATTACAGACTCTACGGCTTTGTAAGTGGGAAAACCTGCAAAATCGGCAGTGTATCAAATACTTGTTCTCCCCACTGTATATGCAGCAAGGATGGTTGATGAAGATGATCTCAGGCAGAAATGATGAGAGTGAATGGAGCAGAATGTTTGAAGGATACAACGTGCCGTCTTTTGTCCAAATTCATCAGCAAAGTGACGGGTAATCCTCCGAAGCAGTACCATAAGAGGGGAGTATCATTCAGCTGGAATCGAAAAGGAAAAGCAGCTGAAGCTCGCCGCAGAGACAATACCTTGGTCGTGCACTCCAACGTTCTACAGGGGAATGCGATTACGCGATCAAAAATATCTCCCAAGCTGCCGTGCGGGCCGCACACACTTAGCTGCGCGCGGTGTGGTTACATTTCATTAATCGGCGGGGGATGTGTTTGTTTTTGTAGGGGAAGTCTTTTGTTTAAATCTGTGAGCAAAGCGATTTGGTAATCTTCTTCCGATACAGTACTATCAAAGGGGAACGATATTTAGCTATAATCAAAATGGAAAATCATTATGAGTTTTTGTTGATTTTTTTTTTTCCAAAATAATTCCGAATGCCGGGCACACACTTTGGTGCGATATGTGGTTAGCTATACTATAAAAGTGAATTTTATCTGTATTTGTGGGAAAAATTGCATGCCCAGACCAGGAATCGAACCCAGGTCCTCTGGAAAACCGTACCAGTGCTGAGCTATCTGGGCGACCCACTGGCTGAATACGCAATTCTCCCACATATAGATGCCACTCTCTTTCTCCTGCTGCTTCCAGGACACTCGCTGCCAGCCATAGGAGCAGCAAGGGCCTGTCCACGAGAGGGTCTTCCCCCTGTGGGGGGCCAATTCCATGACCACTATTATTCACCACAGGGGTGGAGTAACACAATTATAAATGAACAGGAAATAAAGATGATACGTATGTGGGAAAAAATTACATGACTCTGCTATAAACTGTCATCCCAGAGTTTCACAGGCAGGGTAATCCATCAATGTGTATGCGCCGTCCCTTGGATGGACGTTAAAATGGGAGTCCCGTCTGGCTGCTGCCATTATTTGGTGGATTTTAAATATCCCACAGTGTCCTTTGCGAAGAGTAGACGAGCTGTCGTCGCTGGCACCCTGAACAAATTCCAAATTCCTGCTCTAAGCTGGAGGGGCACTGCATCAGCAGCACTGCCACACCCTCAGTCAATGATGCTCGCTTGCCGCAGCCTTGTTCTGCACAGGAAAAAAATAAGACGACCAGACCCCTATGTGTAGTATTTTATTGTAATAATATTTTAATTCATTTACTCTTTGAAAAGTTTCCACTCAATTTTTTTTTCTGTCAGGAATACATTAAGTCAAAAAGATTTTGAATTTCGATTTACATGATTTAGTTATAAATTATGTTTTCCAGGAATGCATTTATGACATCAAATGGTGTGTGTGTGCACGCATGTGTGTGCATGCACGTGCGTTCATAAAGCATCACATAACATTATTTGCTAACTCCCCCTCCGCCCCTCATCCTTTGCTCTCTTTTTCTCCCCTCCCCCCTCTCTCTC
>CM068952.1:172515358-172526512 GCA_035128595.1 Eptatretus atami | reverse complement strand
GTTCTACCTGATGGTTACCATGCCCAAGGAGTTGCTGAGCTGTGTCCAATAACTGGCTCCAATGATAATTGAAGGTAACACGGTCAACGAGCGTATTATGAGACGAAAGATTCGTCACTCCTTGGGTGTCGTCCCTGGTCTGTGTGTATGCTCCTACTGAGGCAAGTTATCTCACCATGAAGGTCGCATTCTATTCCATGCTCGAGTCTGTGGTTGATCAGTGCCCCCGGCGAGATACTCTTCTATCTAGTCTTGGGGATTTAAGTGCATCGACTGGAACTGAAGGGATGGCTACAAGACATGTGTTTGGTCCCCATGGGTCTGGAATTGTGAACTGGAAGAGCACTAAGTTCCTTGACTTTGCAAGAACATGGACTTAGGGTGGCTGGTTCATGGTTTCAGCGCCCACAGGCTCATCGCTGGACTTGTTATTCCAGCGCTGGTTGGTGGCAAGGAGATTGACCATGTGCTCTTTGATGGTCACTGGAGGATGATCCAGAACTACAGGGTCTACTGGAGTGCTCAGTTCCTCAATACCGACCACAGGCTTGTAGCAACTCCGAAGTTGCAGCTTAAATCCGGGACAATGGCCAGCCTAGCAGGATGTTGGGAAGCTTAAGGATGAGAGGGCAGCTTTGGAGTTTGTGAACAGGCTGAGTGGTGATTGGGGTCTGGGTACTTGGGGAATCCTGAAGAGTTGTGGAGTATTTTCAAGACAACAATCCTTGATATTGCTGTGGATGTCTTGGAACTCACCGTAGGGCAAAGAAGAATTTTGTCTCTTCAAGGGACACTGGATACCATTGACCAGAGTCACAGGGCCAGGCTGAATGGCAGAGCTGAGCTGTTCAGGAGTTGAGGCGTAAAACTGCACATGTGCTGAGAGTGGACAAGGAGGCCTACGTGCGAGGAATCTGTGAGGGGTAGAGCATCACCTGTGGTCAAGTGATTCTTGTCCTGCTTACAGGGGAAGTCGCGCATTGTGTTCCTCCAAGCCCGTCCCTCGGTGTACTGCAGTTAGTGCGGAGGGGGTAGGTTCTTGACAGAGGAGTCTGACGTGAAGGCCCACTGGGCCGGTTACTTTGAGCGGCTGTACCAGGCTGATCCACCAACTGTTGAGTTGAATGTCAGGGGTGTTATAATCCCTATTGCTAACTCTCCAATCAACTGTGATCCACCTGCATTTGTGGAAACACAGGCTTTGGTGAACGATTGAAATAGGGTAAAGCTCCTGGGATCTGTGGCATCCATGCTGAGCTTCTCAAGGCTGGTGGAAATACTGTACTCATGTTCTTGCATGCAGTTAGTTCACAGGCATCATCCCAAACTGATGGAAGAGGGGCCTTGTTGTCCCTCTCTGGAAAGGGAACGGTGATCACCAGGACTGCAACGACTACTGAGGGGTGATGCTGTTCTCAGTGCCGGCAAAGTCTTTGCTCGATAATTATTGATAGGGATCGCCACCATCTGCTTGAGCACAGCGCGTCCAGAGCAGTCAGGCTTTACACCAAAGAGGTCAACGATTGACCGTATCCTTGCTCTTCGGGTTCTCACCAAACGCAGATGAGAGTTTGGCAGGGGGCTGCTTGCAGCCTATGTTGATCTCTGCAAAGCATTTGATTCAGTGAATCGGGATGCACTCTGGAGGATTCTTAGTCTTCTTGGGGTGCCACCAAAACTGATCAATCTAATATCTGAACTTACTTGGTACTGAGAGTGCTGAGAGATGTGGTGGTACCATCTCTGACTTATTTCCAGTTGTGTACTGGAGTCCGTTAGGGTTTCAATGTGTACTGGCCCCCACACTTTTCAGCGCTCGTATGGACTGGATTCTGGGGAGGATGTCAGAGAGATCAAGCTGCGTGCGTCGTTGGGAATGTCAGATCTTTGACCTTGATTTTGCAGATGATGCAGTCATCTTTGCGGAGACCCTGGATATCCTTTTGGGACCCTCACGGTGCTGAATGAGGAGTCTGAGCCGGTGAGATTACAGGTTTCCTGGGTCAAAACTAAGATCCAGTCTTTCATTGACATTCACTTACCTTGGCAGTGATATTCATGTCTCTGATGGCTGTGAGCCAGAGGTCAACAGATGTCTGGGTCAGGCCTGGGAGTCATGTATTCACTGGATCATTGGTGTGGTGCTGTCGGTACTTTGCAGGACGACGAAAGTCCGAGTGGTCAGTTTCTTGGGCTTCCAGTCTTGCTCTACGGATGTGAGACTTGCACTTTGACCAGGGATCTGAGATGAAGACTTGTTCCTTTGTACCAGGTCTCTTCGGAGAATCCTTGTCTATCGCTGGTCGGACTTTGTGTCCAACGAGCGATTGCTGAGAGAGACTCAATGAGATTTGTTACACTGCGTAGTCGGTGTGCATCAGCTGCGGCTGTATGGACATGTGCCTCATTTTCCTGACGCTTATCCTGCTCACCAGATTCGCTCAGCAAGGGACCCTCAATCAGTGGAGGAAAGCCAATGGGCCGACCACGTGCCTCGAAGCTGCAGCAGGTTGATCATTATCTCAAGGAAATGGGATGGGCCAGGCATCTGCCTGGGAGGTCCCTGGAGTACCGGTGGAAAGTGGACGCAGCGACGCGCTGCTCCGGCATATGCTCCTCTTCCTGAATGACAGACAGAAAGTTTTTTGATGGTGCAATGGCAGGACCCTCGTTTGTGGCATAATACTGTTAAGTAATTGGTCTTTGATCCTTTGAGCAACAGGCGAACCACAGTTGTCATTCCTAGAAGGCAACCGGCATGAACTACTCTGTTGGTTGGGGCAGCCGTTTGGTTTTCCTGTGTCCAATTGTCATTGTTCTGAATGGTGATCATATGTACAAAGCTCCTCCACCCACGAACCTTAAAAATAATTATAAAAAATCGATGTGTATTCATTCCAAGTGTTCTGTTGCTATCTTTCTCTCCTTTTGGAAACAGGATCCTGTTTGTGAGGATCAGCGAGAACACAAAAAAGAGTGTTGAAGAAAATGAGCGAGATGCTGCCGCCAAGAGAGCAGGGACATTCGGTCAGCTGTGGATATTTGGCGCACTGTTCAAGCCAAGATGAGGTGCAACTCTTGTTAATACTTTTACCCGATTTGGTCTCACAAACCTGAAGTTTTGTTTATAATTTATCCATTTCCCTGCACACAATCACCTATTATTTTCAGATCATGTGTGATATTGAATGTTGACAAATCATTGTCAATCGAACAGCATTGTTTAAGCCTCTGTCTGGTGTTCACCATTCTCCAAGAGGAAATTAATTGTTAAATTTGATGTTACAATGTCAAGAAAAAGCCCACAGTATATAATGGTCAGCCAGGTGTTGTGTGTGTGTTTGTGTGTGTTGTGTGTGTGTGTGTGTTTTCGGCCTCGCCAGACAAGAAGTCCTTTGATGTACGATGGCAGGACCCTCGTATATAGCATCATACTGTTAAATGTAATTGGTCTTTGGTCCTTTTGGAGCAACGAGCGAATCTCAGTTGTCATTCCAAGAAGGCAACCGGCATGATGTACATCTGTTGGTTGTGGCAGCGTTTGTTTCCTTTGTGTCAATTGTCATTGTTCTGAATGGTGATCATATGTTCAAGCTCCTCCACCATGAACCTTAAAAATAATATTATAATTGATGTGTATCTTTCCAAGTGTTCGTTACTATCTTTCTCTCCTTTTGGAAACAGGATCCTGTTTGTGAGGATCAGGTCAACACCAAAAGAGTGTTGAAGAAAATGAGCGAGATGCTGCCGACGAGAGAACAGGACATTCGAGTCAGCTGTTGGATATTTGGCGCACTGTTCAAGCCAAGATGAGGTGCAAACGCTTTGTTAATAATTTTACCCGATTTGGTCTCACAAAACTGAAATTTTGTTTATAATTTATCCCATTTCCTGCACACAATCACCTTATTATTTTTCAGGAGATTCAATGTGTGATATTGAATGTTGACAAATCATTGTCAATCGAACAGCATTGTTTAAGCCTCTGTCTGGTGTACACCATTCTCCAAGATGGAAATTAATTGGTAAATTTGATGTTACAATTGCAAGAAAAAACCACAGTATGTAATGATCAGCCAGGTGTGTGTTGTGTGTGTGTGTGTGTTTTTTTTGGCCTAGCCAGAACAGAAGTCTTTGATGTGCGATGCCATAATACTATTAATGTAATTGGTCTTTGGTGCTTTGAGCAACGGGGCGAACCTCAGTTGTTCATTTCTAAGAAGGCAACCGGCATGATCTACTCTGTGGTTGGGGCAGCCGTTGGTTTCCTTTGTGTCCAATTGTCATTGTTCTAAATGGTGATCATATGTACAAGCTCCTCCACCACTCACCTTAAAAATAATATATATTTGATGTGTATCTTTCCAAGTGTTCTCGTTACTATCTTTCTCTCCTTTTTGGAAACAGGATCATGTCTGTGAGGATCAGCGACACACCAAAGAGTGTTGAAGAAATGAGCGAGATCTGCGCGACGAGAGAAGCAGGACATTCGAGTCAGCTGTTGGATATTGCACGGTGTTTCAGGCCAAGATGAGGTTGCAAAACTCTTTGTTATAACTTTTACCCGATTTGGTCTCACAAACCTGAAATTTTGTTTATAATTTATCCCATTTCCCTGCACACAATCACCTATTATTTTCAAGAGATCATGTGTGATATTGAATGTTCACAAATCATTGTCATCGCTACAGCATTGTTTTAGCTCTGTCTGGTGTTCACCATTCTCCAAGATGGAAATTAATAATTGGTAAATTTCATGTACAATGTGAAGAAAAACCCACAGTATTAATGGTCAGCCAGGGTGTGTGTGTGTGTGTGTGTGTGTGTGTGTGTGTTTGTTGTGTGTGTTGTTTTCGGCCTCGCCAGACAAGAAGTCCTTTGATGTACGATGGCAGACCTCGTATATAGCATCATACTGTTAAATGTAATTGGTCTTTGGTCCTTTGGAGCAACAGAGCGAATCTCAGTTGTCATTCAAGAAGGCAACGCATGATCTACTCTGTTGGTTGGGCAGCCGTTTGTTTCCTCTGTGTCCAATTGTCATTGTTTCGAATGGTGATCATATGTTCAAGCTCCTCCACACGAACCTTAAAATAATATAAATCGATATGTATCTTTCCAAGTGTTCTGTTACTATCTTCTCTCCTTTTTGGAAAACAGGATCCTGTGCTGTGAGGATCAGCATCAACACCAAAGAGTGTTTGAAGAATGAGCGAGATGCTGCCGACGAGAGAAGCAGGACATTCAAGTCAGCTGTTGGAATATTTGGCGCGCTGTTCAGGCCAAGATGAGGTGCAAACCTTTGTTAATAACTTTACCCGATTTGGTCTCACAAACCTGAAGTTTTGGTTTATATTTATCCATTCCTGCACACAATACCTATTATTTCAGGAGATCATGTGGATATTGAATGTTCACAAATCATTGTCGATCGAACAGCATTGTTTAAGCCTCTCTCTGGTGTACACATTCTTCAAGATGGAAAATTAATTGGTAAATTTTATGTTTACAATGTTCAGAAAAGCCACAGTATATATGGTCAGCAAGGGTGTGGTGTGTGTGTGTGTGTGGGTGGTGTGTGTTTTTTTGGCATTAGACCAGACAAGAAGTCTTTGATTGTAGCAATGCCATAATACTATTAAATGTAATTGGTCTTTGGTCCTTTGGAGCACGGAGCGAACCTCAGTTGTCATTCTCAAGAAGGCAACCGGGCATGATCTACTCTGTTGGTTGTGGCAGCCGTTTGGTTTCCTTTGTGTCAATTGTCATTGTTCTGAATGGTGATATATGCTACAAGCTCTCCACACTAACCTTAAAAATAAATATAATTGATGTGTAATCTTCAAAGTGTTCTGTTACATATGTTTCTCTCCTTTGGGAAACAGGAATCATCTTTTTGAAGATCAGCGAACAACACCAAAAGAGTGTGTGAAGAAAATGAGCGAGATGCTGCCGACGAGAGAAGCAGGACATTCGGAGTCAGCTGTTGATATTTGGCGCGCTGTTCAGGCCAAGATGAGTGCAAACTCTTTGTTAATAACTTTACCCGATTTGGTCTCACAAACCTGAAATTTTGTTTTATATTTATCCCATTTTCCTGCTCACACAATCACCTATTGTTTTCAGAGATCATGTGTGATATTGAATTGTTCACAATCATTGTAGATATATACAGCATTGTTTAAAGCCTCTGTCTGGTGTACAGCATTCTCCAAGATGGAAAATGAATTGAATTGGTAAATTTGATGTTAAAGCCAAGAAAAAAACCCACAGTATGTAATGGTCAGCCAGATGTGTGTGGTGCATGCGCCGCGCGCGTTTGTGTTTTCTTGGGCTAGCCAGACAAGAAGTCCTTTGATGTACGATGGCAGGACCCTCGTTTTGGTATAATACTATTAATGTAATTGGCTTTGTCCTTTGGAGCAACGGACAATTTCACTTGTCATTCCTAGAAGCAACCGCATGATCTACTCTGCTGTTTGGGGCAGCCGTTTGGTTTCCTTTGTGTCCAATTGTCATTGTTCTGAATGGTGATCATATGTACAAGCTCCTCCAACCACAACCTTAAAAATAATATAAAATCGATGTGTATCATTCCAAGTGTTCGTTACTATCTTTCTCTCCTTTTTGGGAAACAGGATCCAAGTTTTTGAAGTCAGCGACAACACCAAAAGAGTGTTGAAGAAAATGAGCGAGATGCTGCCCAGACGAGAGGAGCAGGACATTGAGACAGCAATTGGATATTTGGCGCGATGTTCAGCGCCAAGATGAGGTGCAAACACTTTGTTAATACTTTATTCAACCCTGATTTGGCCTCATTAACCTGAAATGTGATTAGCACAAGCTATTGGTATAGCATAATATGGTAAGAGTTCGCTGTGTTTTAATCTAACAATTCAAATGACAAGAGTGTGAAGGAGAGGAAGACCAGTGAACATAATTAAATGTTTTGGTATTGTTGAGGAGTCATGAATACAGGTGAGTTGTCAAGCTTTCAATAGAAGAAAGGGAGACAATGCTGAACTATCAAAATCCTCTCAAAAAGGGATTTTCCCCCAATAGGCCTTAGCAGTGTGCGCCAAAGCTGAACATAGGCGCCATGTTCCCCCCCCAAGGAACCGTAATCCATTGAGCAGCAGTGGAAGAGAAGATGGAGACTCCCGCTTACTCGTATAAGTAGTTATCGCTACAGATCTGTACAATTTGCCGGCATGAACTTGTGTGTTCATGCAATGGAGAGCATTTTTACCCTTTGAATTCCAGCCAAAGAATATATTTTCAGTACTTTTCCTGTGTTCACCGATTTTTTAATTGGATGGCTTTCGGGCTCCGGGCTTAATTCAGAGTACTGTACTACGATCTACGGCCGTAATTCAGCATGTCACGATGGACCAGCTTGGACAGAGCACAGAGGAGACATCGAGAAATTCTGTGTTTCCACGACAAATCAAGTATGTCTCGCTTGGATGTGGAGATCAGGAAAATAGGGAAAACAATATCTTGTGCTTTGATTTCCAAACCGACATCGTCATTCGTAGTACACATATGCGAGGCATCGTAGATAGATGAACGGCGTCTGTGATGATGACCAGTTTTAGATACGGCTAATTTGAGGCCATGGATGGATTTCCAGCATCGAGCGCTGACAGTGGGTTATTCGGACGTTTGTGTCCTGAATCCTAGCGTCGACATGAACAGTCAAAGTTCAGGCAGTCGAAACAGATCATTTGAGTTTTTTCACGACACACATGTTCATGACATGCATTGCCAACTCTTACTGTCGAGTCGCTCCAACATTTTGAGTCCTGCAATTCATCTTGGCTTCTCGAATGGCTCGTTGCTACCGCGTTAAAGATGTGTAGCCTCACGGTGTATAACTTTCGGAGCAGTTTATTTCCTTCATATTCATGACAGGATGGAATAGGAACGTCACGTGAGGTCATCAGCTTTCTCAACTAGCCTCACTAATAAGTTCTTCCCTTTCAGCCAGCCTTTTGACTCTCTAAAGTTAGCGTCTCCAGCCGATGAAGAGGTTTCATTCCTATGTCCGAGCAAATGGGTAAGACAGCCTTCTTGTTATTCCTTGAGTTAGTCACAAGAAGCTGTTCAAATGGGGGAGAAACA
Organism: Eptatretus atami; assembly: GCA_035128595.1. Lineage (NCBI taxonomy): Eukaryota > Metazoa > Chordata > Myxini > Myxiniformes > Myxinidae > Eptatretus > Eptatretus atami. The sequence continues at coordinate 172,518,388 of CM068952.1, read as the reverse complement.
TGGCGCCTTGAATCACGTGACTGTGATCGACCAATCGGCCGCGCTCAATTGGAGAGAACATATAGATGGCCCAGACTCTTTATATATGGCCACTGCACCTTAGGAAGAAAATTATTTTGTCTCGGGTCTCTTTTTTTTAATCTGCGTTGTTGAGATTCGAGAAATAGTGGAACAAGAGTACCACGGCTGCACCACAGCTTGAGTATAAGGAGTTGCAGATCAAGGTGGTCATGCCGTTCTTATAGCAGATGTATTCAAGCTCAGGTGGGAAATGGGTGTTCCCATGAGGTTGTGCTGACCAGCGTATGGAGAAGAGCCCCAAAACAGACTCAGAATGTAGTTGCATGGTGAAGAAATTGATATGAACTGAATGAGTTGAGTGAGGACTTTAAGGGTTTTCAGAAAATCTCCAACCTGGAGGCCGCAGAGTTTGGCAAATTAAGTGAGAGCACTGAAGGAGCAAGGCAGATAGGATCTGCCTGAAACTGAAAGACCACCAACATTTATTGCGGGAGAGAAAAAGTTTTCAACGAGACATTCCTCTGCTGCTTTGAGATGCCATATAAGCATGGAATTGACTTCGACTCAAAATTCAAAGCGGGAAATCATTCAATTGCTTATAATTAAAGTTATCTTCATCTAAAATAGCTTTTGTAAAAATTTTTTTTAAAAAAATGTAAATGTGATAAATTTGGATTTTTTTTTGTATTTTTGATGCTGTGTGTGTGTGTGTGTGTCTTTCCTTCTTTGGACTATGGTGCAGTAAATTGGTCTTTATTTGGATTATTGAAAGTTCAATATAATCGCTTGAACCTGCCCTTTGTTTCCTACATTTAACAAAACCTTCAAAAACAATACAATAGTTGTGATTGTAGGGACATTGTTGGTTATAAAAAACCTTAAATGAATGGGTCTCTGCCTTTGCATCACATTGCCATTATACCTACAAAGGTTTGTGTGTGTGTGTGTGTGTGTGTGTGTGTGTGTGTCACTGCCTGGCACCTGGACATGTCATTGGTGCTGGGACCAGCATGAGTGCCAAAGCACAGTGCTCAGAAGCTTTCACACTTCTTCTCATCCTCTTCCCTGCATGTCTTTTACTTGTTCTATTGTTTATCTTAAAATATGATATCGAAACCGTGTTAACATGCGCCAAGTGTGAGGCTGTCTCCGATAAAGCGAGATTGTACAAGGTTCGTCGCCGACAATGTTGGCATTTGCGGTTCTCGACATCAGCTTGTTATGCGGTGGGCCTTAAGACTTAAAGAAGGAGGGCAAGAGGGGAAGCAATAGCACCAGTCCTCGGATGTTGAAGGTGTGGGGGATAGTGGAATGAGGAGGGCAGCGTATCATATTCCATCATACTTCTGATGAAGCCTGATGGCACACTGTAGAAGGTGAAAGATGGACACAGGAAGGACTTATCCCTCAGAATAATTAAGAGGTGGCAGCAGATTTGTGGCCAATGTGGAGATATTATCTTTCCACAAGGACTGATAAATAAATAAATTGGATTTCAGGGCAAAAATATTCATGAAGAATCCGACGCCCTGATACATTTCGGCTTACTTCCTACGGTGGTTTAGCATCCTCTTGATCAATCTTCTTTGAGTTCCATCCACAATTGAAAGTAGACTTTTGTTAAAGCACCTCGCCCCTGACAGACAGTCGCAGTGCTCCAGTGGCGGTGTTTCAAGCTCTCTTGTTGTCTCCATCAATTTTATTTTGTTCATCATGGGATTGTTTGTTGGTCTGGCCCTCCCATCCTGATCAAATGTTAATTCATCACATTTACCCCGTCTTGGCCGGGTATAAGCTGCCAATTAGAAATACTAGTACGTGCCCGTACGTGCGTGGCCGTACGTGCAAAAAAATATAATAATAAATAAATAAAAAATACAAAGCGCCGTGCCAGAAGAAACAACAACCACCACAGGGGCCGTTCCTTCGCTTCTCGTAAACGACGATGGTTGGGGGCATTATGTTTATCTATAAATGCGCATAAGAATCGAGAAATATTAGAATACAGTAATCATCACTATCCGGAAGTCCGTACGTTGTAACCCGTAATGGGACATGCGGCTGAAGGATTCTCTTCCCCAACGGCCACGCCTACGCAGCAACGACCAACGTGTCCTGTATTGGTAACTAAATGCTGCCCTTTCCCATCGACACGCCTACGCAGCAACGTGTCTGTCATTGGTTTGGTAAATAATGGCCATCAATTTGGGATCACTTGTCCGATTAATATCAAACCTTGAAAAGGGCCATACTCAGGTCCCCAGCAATATACCCTGGCAAGTTTCAATAGATCGGACCAGTGCCGTTTGTCGAGAAACAGCGGGTCTCACACACACCACACACACACAACACACAGAGCTGGAATATATATATATACGTACCTATATGACTATATATATATATATAAATATAAAATACTATATATATATATATATATTTGTTCTCCCCATAATTTTTCCATTCTTATGTATGACTTGGCACATTTTTAATCATTCATTCTCCATTGCGTATTTCTGTTCAAATGTATTGCATACATAAGTTTAAAAAAATAAAAAAATAAAATAAACTTCTGGCCAAGTCGATGGCACGCCATCGCAAATCCCCATGCTTCATATCAAAAGCAAAGGTTGAAATAATGCAAAAAGTTCACCAGAATGACCCATATAAAACTTTGAGTTTTTTTTTTTTAAATCTTCTGTTTTTGACCATAAATAAGTCCCCCACCCAAGGCAGAACTGGGGGTCAAATCCCCAAAAAAATCATTACATATCTTTTATGCGTTCTCCCAATGTCATGCTTTAAACTGTTACTAAGTTTCAACTTTTCTCTCTCTATTCGTCACTCCTTGGGTGTCGTTTCCCTGGTCTGTGTGTATGCTCCTACTGAGGCAAGTGATCTCACCATGAAGGTCGCATTCTATTCCATGCTCGAGTCTGTGGTTGATCAGTGCCCCCGGCGAGATACTCTTCTATCTAGTCTTGGGGGATTTAAGTGCATCGACTGGAACTG
>CM068952.1:172495792-172513659 GCA_035128595.1 Eptatretus atami | reverse complement strand
ATTTTGCCCTGCCTCTCAACTGGTGAAGAACCACTTTAAAAATTCCAGTAGCCAAATCCAGATCTTAACCAAAATGTAATCGGTTTGTGCTTGTCACACACCCAATCTTCTCACAAAATTTACATCCATATCCGTCCACAACTTTTTGAATACATGCAGAAAGACAGATGGTATTGTTTACTCTACACCTCTGAGAGTTCCCTAACACACACAGATATGATTTATATATTTATTGTGTGTTTAAATCACACAAAGGAATGTTATTTTGTAGTTTATTTTATATGCACAGATCCTCCTGTCTCTCTCTCTCTCTCTCTCTCTCTCTCTCTCTCTCTCTCTCTCTCCTCTCTCTCGTCTCTCTCTCTCTCTCTGTCTTGTCTCTGTCTCTGTCTCTGTCTCTGTCTCTGTCTGACAAAACCTATTAATTTACATGAAGATTGAGACACTTTGTATGCCTATAGTGTTAGCTTAATGGTTAGGGGTGGTGGGCTTGGTTCTTGGGTCCTGAGTTCAAATACGCGCTTGCTGTTGAATTAATACCAGGTCGGGTTGACTCAGCCTGTCATCCTTCGAGGTCGGCAAAATGAGTACCAGCTTGCTGGATGATTGAGTCATTCGAGTTCCTGTGCCGGAAGTGGCGACTCGTCCAGGGATTGTGCCCAATAGCCCCAGGAGACTTTCAGCAGTACCAATGCTCTGTACAGAATTGGTCCCGATGGATGAGGGTGAAAACATAACCTCCTTTCCACTTTCAGTGACGGGGGTAATTATGGGCTCATGGAAAGCCAAAGCAGGTTCCACAATGCCCAGCTCGATTTGTAATATGAAACATTTCTGTTTTGTGACATATAGCAAATGATTTTTCTTTGGAGCAAATGACTTGAAAAATAAAAACGTTAACACCTGTTCATGTTTCTGCAGGAATGAGTCGGATGAACAATGGGATACAGAATTTCAAGCTTCCAGTAAGTCACTTTTCTTCCTGCTCACCATTGTGATCGTTTTTTTTATTTTTGATGCTGGAAGAAATGTTCAAAAGGAGGCATATTCAATGCAACAGTAATTTGAACAGATTGAACCTGAAAAGACGAGGGTTTCCCAAGGAATGCATAGAGGTTGAGATCTGTATAAAAATTGAGAATCCACCGACCTTCCGCCAGTGAGAGAGTGGGTTCTTTGCAAATTTTCCTCCTCCATGAACATGTTACTTTCACACAGCACATGTTAGTGACCTCTATATTCCACTTCCTCCTTTTTGGTCTTAGCACCCTCTGTCCTCTCTTAGCTCTGCTCTCCTCAGTTTCAGCAGGTGCACATTGTCTGCCAGTAATCCTCTTTATTGTTTAAAACTCCAAAATCCAGGCTCACTGCCTCACCTCCTCATTACTCATCTTTTCTCTTTCCTCTTCTCCCTCACCTCATTTTGTTTTAGTTGTCAGTTGGTTGTTACTGCTTATCCTCCCTTTCCCCTTCTTGCTGTGTTTCAGCATTGTTGCAGCTTGTTCACCCCCACGTGTTCTTCTCTCCCTCCCTTGAACTTACTCTCACTCTGATGTCTACTCTGCTGTGGTCTTTCCCCCTTTCCATATTTTGTTCTCTTCCGTAGTTATGCTCTAGCCCTTCCACTCTCCTCAATTATGTACATACAGTACACACAAAAACCATGCCAATCGTGGGAAGCCTTGTTTTCAACCACTGCAAAAAGAAGCAAGGTGGGAAGCAGGAGCACAGTCCAGAATGGGGAGCACAATTTGTTGGGCTCCTTCTGAAAGATTTGTACACCGTGAGCTTGGCGTGACTGAGGAATGCCTTAGCCTTTGGAGACATCTAGAACAGTGACTGGCCTCTGACACTAGCTAGCTTGGTGATATGATCTCCCAAGAAAATTTATGGCACATTGTGAGCCAAGGAGGTTCCAATGGACTGCACCTCTTCCAGTGGCTGTCCAGCCAAGTGTAGTTGAAAAAGATTGAGAGCATGGGACTTATGGTGTTTTGTTTGGTAGCTGACCAGCAGTGTATCCTATTCAGGTCTACAACTGTGATCATTGCTGCGCAGGTTCAGTCATCCACAAAATATTGAAGTTTGTTTTTCAGAGAATCAAACAGATTATTGACATAGATCAAGATAATGTAGTCCTAGGATTCCTTGTGCCTGCTGGTGTGCTTAGCGTTAATGTGGCTGGCTTGGAACCTTAGGGTCATCCTTTCGAGGTCGGCGAAATGAGCATCAGTGTATTGGGGTGATAACTTTAACTATTCAGGGTAGCCTGCGTCAGAGTAGCGACCCACCAGGACTGTCTGTACTCTTTGCCAATGAAACTGCTTCGGCAGCCCTATGCGCCTTTACAGAACAAAGAGAATGGTATATATTATTATTAAGCTGCCTTGTGGAACGCCAGCTTGAAAGGAAAAATAACGGGAAAGGACACCATAGAGGACCATCTGCTGTTTCTGTCAAAGAGAAAATTGGGCAACCATTTTAGCAGGAAGAATCGTTGATGTTTTGTACAAATCCCAAGGAGGAATTTCCTGTCCCAGAAGGACCTGCTAAAGAGAGAAAAAGAGTGTTTGATAACAATGAAGCGCATTTCCTGAGGATTAAAGCACTAATGCCGTCAGGACCAATTGCGGAAGGAAATTGAGCTGGTCTAAAGAACATCTCGACTGTGGCAGGCAGAAGTCACATGCTGACAAGTAATAAGGTGAAAGGCGTGGATGTAGAAAGATGGATTTTGGACATTGGTTCTTTTAATTGAAGACAGAGTTATCGAGCATGACTCCATCCTTTTAGGAACGAAGACGGGAGGAATGAAAGAGGGATGTGTACCAGATACTGACCAGCTCCCACCAGCCTTTGAAGAATCGTGAGAGGCTGGATAATTTGTATCAGTAGATGAGCCTGTTTTGGGGTCCTGGCTCTTGTTATGACAGATACACAATGATTCCGAGCTGTGCAGAGAGGGCTGCAGGTTGCCAATCGGTTGAGATTGCCTTACCTCGGAGAATTGGTGGAGAGTTATGTTTTAGATTTTCACCCCGAACGTTCCTAATTTTGTACACCCATTATATCTGGAACATTTTGTTTTTTTTATAACATCCAGCGAATGACAATGCTGATTGTGTACATTGTGTCACTGTTCCACAGGGACAAGTGGAAAATGTTGATGAAGAGCTTCAAGAAGTTCAAAAAGTCTCCACCAGTAAGAATATTCTTGTTATGAAGGAAAGAAGGGCTGCGAAAGAGTTTCCTCCTGAACATATTTCCACGTTTTAGAGAGAAAGACCAATACCAAGAAAAAATACCAAGAATCACAGGTGTGTTTAACAGACAATTAGCCTGTACTTTAAATCCCAAAAGGACCTTGTAGATGTGAGATCACTGATAATGCCATAACCAGTTTCGGGTGCCCACGTGTGATGCTGTGTTCGAGAGTTCCTTCCCTCCAGCTCGTCAAAGCGAAGTTTCCCAGAGCAGATCCATTGTATTATTTCCTTTTTTTGAAATTTCATTCATGTGTTGCTGTTCATGTTTATCCAATTTTCTATGTCAAACGCGGTACGTAGTGCGTTGAATTGTCAGATTGTGTCCTTGTTAAAGTCTGGTCTACTCGCCTGCGGCTTGGATATAGATGGCATGTGCTCTGTTCTGCTTTGACACCAGTGCTTTTATTCAATTCTTTCTCCCAAGTATTGTATCCTTCAGCTTGATCCTTTTCCCTCGTCCTCTCCAAAAATACTGTCGTGTCCACGCCGATTAAGACCGACGCTGGACGGATGGACCAACTGCTTTTACTCCCTTGGACTGCGTCGAACAATGGCGGCTTTGCGTGCGCAGGAATCACAAGAAGCAACGATACTCTTAACTCTTATAAAACCAACGGGTTTATTCCCGAACAAATAACAGTGGAGACGCAACGGTGGAGACGACGACGGATTGAGGTGGGAAGAAAGAGGGGAACACTGAATCGATAAATAATTATGATATAATGACACTTGAAACCTATGGCACAACACACCGGATTCAAACACAGACAGGATGAGCAATGAGAAAACCCGGATGAGAATTACTGTTAATGGTGACGAGGAGGAGAGCAGGTCACAGGCTGGAGAGATGAGTAGACGATGAAGCAAGCGACGAAGGCAACACGGCAGGGTGACGAGGCACACAAGCAGAAACCAGGGACGACGAATCGGCACAACGGATGGGGCAACGTCAAGTGCAGGAACAGGAGAGGCAGGCACATGAAGAAAGAAGGCAGTAGGCAGGCAGGCACCACGGACAAAGCAACCTCCTCTCCACACGATTTCCTTCTCCCTTCGAGACAATTCCAACTCTCCTGGATCTTGCGAGCTCCTCCCTTCGGAAAGAGAACTCCCCTCTTCAGAGGCAGCCCTAACTTTGCCCCCTCGGGAGGTGATGAAAAGCTCCTCCCCTCGCATCTCAGGACGGTGCAGCCCCTTTTAAAGCCCTTCTCTCTTTTTGCTTTGACCTCGCCTTGTGCCTCATCCATTGGGATATACAAGAGGTTATACGTACGATTCCTTACCTTAACCCGATTTATCACAATGCACCACCCTCTGTATGGTGCACTTTAACAGGCAATCTTAAGCTATGTGGTTAAACTACTTGTATGTGGACCACACTACTCCATATGGTTCTATATGTACTAAGTAATCTCTACTCCCCCCCCCCTCACACACACACACACAACACCACAAACGTAACAATACAAATAACAAAAGCTCTTCTTCACTCCAAGGAAAACAAACAAATATGAACTCGATCTACCATGCACAGTTCCTCCTTCATTCTCTCTCCCTTCTTTTTTCAATATCCGCAAACTGAACCTTCATTTAATAAAACATTATTCCTTTTGAAGTTCTTAATAACATTTGAAAAAATGCTTTTAAAATGCATTAATTTTAATATGCATCATTCTTCCTACTCCATCAGGAACAATCCAAGCATTCTTGTCCCTTTTTTCACAAAGCTTTTTCCCAAACTTTTTCACTCCTGAACACTTAGTTAATCGACCCTCCTCTCATACGTGCAGCTCCACTCTCCTCAGTTCCTTAATCTTTCCACCCCTCCCATGAGGTCTCTCTCCATAAGTCCAGTTTGGGAATCCTCAGAAGTCAATTTTGCAGAGTTTGTACACGGGCCAATCATCTCGATTCTCTCTACTCTCTCGCTCAGAATCATTTTTATCTCTCTAGCCACATGCACTTTTTCACTCTCCACTCTCTCTCCTCGAACCTCTTGTTCTGTGTGTTGTACCGTTTCCCAACGATGAATCGATTTTACTTCTCTCTCAGACAACATGGACCAACTTTTAATCACTCATCCCAACTCTTTCTTCCGTCTGATTTGATTTAAATTGTCACCATGCCAATTGGCTGGGTGCTGGTACCTCTCTCCCCAGCTATGGCACTTCAGCAACGGACTTCTTTGACTCCATGGGACTGACTCAGCTGTGAACTTTCTGATCCGGATTTCTTCCCTGCTAATGTCTCCTGCTCTTCCTCTGCTCCAATTGGTTCATCTGAGCATGTTCTTGTGAAGGTCAACATCTCTCTTCGCATTAATTTTCAGAGAAAAGACTTGTTGCCGGCGAGTCTGGCAGTTCCCTCGAGCAGATTGGCAGGGACTGCAAGCAGCCATCTCACTTCAGGACTGGTCTCCTATATTCGCCACCCCAATATTGACTCAGCCTGGAATTCTTCACACAGAAACCTGGTCTCCCTTATGCACATATTCATCCCATCTCGTCTTCAGTTATCATATCCATCCTCCCACCCATGGTACACCGAATGCTGTGGTGCGGCAGTTTCCTTGAAACAACTCGCATTTCCTCCTGGAAGGCAAATCCGACGAAGGCCACTCAGATCATTCCACAAAAGCCCGCAACAAGTGTGTTCCCCTCTCAGTAGAGCCAGAAAACACCATCTGTCCAATTCTCAAGAATGAACTTTCAAACTTGTCTCCTCCTCTAAAACCTGGTGGCACCTTAAGTCTATCTCTGGTGTATGCTCCCCCTCCATTTCTTCCTTCCCTTCAAATAGCACCACAGCCGACTCCCAATTGTGAGAAAGCCGAATGCCTCAATTTTGTGTTGCAAATACGTATATTTGTATATTTTAAAGTTGCAAATACGTCAATTTACAAACTACTTTGTCCATTCTTGTAGAATGCATTTGATTTAACTTTCTCCTCCTGAGGCAACCATTTGATTATTTAGGAGCATTGAACTCTGCTATGACTTCAGAATCAAAATCCACTGTATTTGTTTGTCCTAATGTCCTTTTCTGGAAGTGATACATGTACAATCTCCTCCACCAGCCTTAGATATTAAATAAAAGCTATGTGTACCTTCCCAATTGCTCTGTTATTAACTTTCTGCTTGTTATGAAAACAGGTGTGTCGATGGAACTCGATGACAACAAAGAATGGGCATTGAAGAAATGTTATGACATGCTGCCGAAAAGAGAAGCAGAATGCTTCTCCAATGAACCGATGATATCTGGATGGCTTTTAAGCTGAGGTGAGGTTCAAAACTCTTGATACCACTCTTAATTTGACCCCATTTGGTCTCACAACACTAAAATTTGACAAACACATGATTGTATGCAGAACATAGGGGCAATACCCCTGGGCGCTCACCTGGTAGAATAATGATACTGAGGAGGAAATCATCGTGGGACAGAATCAGCAAAATGTACCTACCAATGAACCAATGCTATAGCAAATACCTATTTTGGAGAGCAATCCCTGTAGACCCCCCCCCCCCAGGGCCCGAATTTTTTTATCTTTTTTTTAAATGCCATGAACAACATTTGATACATACATGGTGATGAACGTTGTGGTAAAGTTTCATCGAAATTGTAGCGTAGTTTCAGAGAAGAAGTTGCAATTTGTGACGGACGACGCGCCGTCCCATAGCTCCCTGGAATGATTCCAGGTGAGCTAATAATTGATTAAAAAAAAAGTTGTTGCTAAATCACTTCTTTTCTTTTTTAATGCAAAACAATTCAATTGAGAAAAGTGTGAAGTCGAGGAGAACAGAAGCTGTGAGGCAAATTTAAATTTTGATAGATGCCGACAAACCTTGGAGCTAAAAACAGTCAAAAGTTGGAAATTCTACTTCAGGAGACAAATTGAACGGATGTTTGAAAGGTTTAGAAAAGTTTGGGATGAAACATTGGTGATACTATACATGATGTTCTTCTGAAAACCAACCATTCATTCCATACTCCACTCCCAACAATAACCCTCCACCCACTTTATTTCCATCCTCTCCTTTACTCTCACTCGATCTCTGGATCCCAAACAAAAAAAAAAACACTTCACTCTCTTATCACTCAATATTATCCTTACTTATATTTCCTTCCTCACTTTTATTTATTTTACACTTTAATTTCCTTGTACATCTGCAACTCAATGAACACATCACTTTTGGTCAGATTTGTAGTTATCTGAGTACGTGTGGTATGAGCCCTGGGATTGTGGCCTGTGATGCAAGAAGATGGGCCAAATGACCTTTGCTCACCCCTTGACATTCTCTATTGTCTATTGTTGAAACAATCATGGTTTATCTCTGTTGTCTAAACGATCATGGTTGTGTGTTTGAGGTCATGATGGCAGCACATTTGAAAGACTGAATGATGGTGATCAGGTAACAGACACAGGAAACTGTTCCACATTTGGAGAAGTACAGTAGTGGGCAAATGAATGCAAGCTGCCAACCAACCTGGACGTGAGCAGCTGACGTTTTCTTTTAGAATGTGCATGACCAGGGGCAGCTTTGGAGGGTAGAGGTAAGAGGGGATGGAGATACAAGGCCAGATGTGGCTTTTAAAAATAGACCCCACCAATTTTTCAGCTGATGAGAGGGTGACAATCCTTGGAATCTGCCTCCTGTCTTGTGATTCAAATGATATGGAAGGCTTTGTTTTGACCACCTCAGACAGCAAATTGGAAGCAGGCAACAACAACAGATCAAGGAGCCATATATTCTCGGTATCTTCATATGAAAGCCTTGTATACACCGACAAGCTTGGTCTGGTCAGGAATCCTTTAGCTCTACAGAAGTATATCCACACAACGACTAGCTTTTGATGCTACTTAGTAATATGATCCTCCATAAAACCTATGTAGATCGTGAGGCCACGAGGTTCGACCAACTGCACCTCTTCCGGTGGCTGTTCAAAGAAGTGCATTGAATAACCTGCACCTTTTCTAGTACAGAAGATCTCAACCTCAGTATGAGCACTGCACCAAAGCGAAAAGCTGAAGAGGTGCCGTTGCACAAAACCAACCAACTAATCTTCAGCTGAATTTAAGAGTGACTGAGCATAGAGGACAAACCATCCTTTAGCCTAGGTCACATTTGCCACGGCGGCCGTGGGTCTCCAAATCTACCACTAGCAATTATACGGCGGCCGCAGTATTCCACGGTCACACAATGTAGCAGTCACATATGTTTATTTTTCGGGGAGCCGCACGGCGTATTTATAAATTGTGGAGACCGAAAACGTGGGGTGCCGTACGGTCTTTGATTTGATGTCGCACAGTGACCTTAGGGCGTTCCTGCGCGGCCATAGAATTTCAAGGCAGACGCAAGGTGCCCGCAGGGGCAGGGGGGCCCTAAGGAACGTGCGGCCAGACGACAGTAACGAGTGGGATTTTTTTTATTTTATTTTTTTACCATTCTTTTGTTCGCTTGTCGAATTGCTACGCGAACGTAGAAATGAAAAAGTTATAACTCCGCGCTATAATGCCACGGCGCCCCTACGGCCTGTAAAATATAGCCATACGACGTAGGCACCTGAGGCCACCTCAGAAACACTGCGGCCGCCGCACGTTTCTGTCAATTCAGAGGGCGTACGGCCGCCGTATCCTCGCCGTAGAGCAAATGTGACTTAGGCCTTACTGCAAATAATATTCTGCACTTGAGTCACTCTGCACGAAAATGGAGTAGATACGTTGAGTTCTGTGAACTCGTTCCACCTTCTGAAACACGCAAGTGGAGATTACCATTTTGCTGATGACTCCAGTTGGTTGTAAAGTTAGTGTTCCATATAATCAGAGAGGTCATTGATTAGATCAAGAATGATGTAGTTTCAAAGACCCTGCCTTGTGGAACTCCAGCCTGAAGGTAAGATCATGGAAGGGACACCGTCAAGGGCCACCCACTGTTTCCCTCAAATAGGAAATCGGCAGGGGCCTGAAATAACAAAGGAAGACGATTTATATCTAGGCTGGATTGCCAGACAGTTTCAAAGGCCGAGATATACTGAAGAGATGGCCCGAAGTCTTGCTTGTGTTTCAGGGCAATCCACTGGTGTCAGGAGTAAGTAGCCAAGTGGAATGGCCAGGTCAGAAGCCGAATGAGCAGGTTGGAAAAGAGATGGGGGCTGAGGTCAGCTGCAATGATGGGTTCCATTACTTTGCTTTGATGCGGAGAAAGCTAATCCGTTTAGTTGAGGGATTAAATTTTGAAGCTTTGTTATGGATAGCAGTGATGTTTGCAACTTTCCAAGATGGAGGAAGTTGCCCAATCAAGAGGACTGTGAAAATGAGAGGAGACTTCGTGTGATTGTTTATGCCTGAAGAAAGTTTTGCTTCAACTTTCATGTCATGGATGAATAGCTGCCAAAATGTGTAGCACTCCTCAAGGACTATGTTGAGGAGTGAAGTGTGTTCATTTCTGGAAGCCTACTGCTTGACATAAATTAGGAGACCTTCGCTATACCTGGTGCTTGTTTAGTGGTTGGATGGCTTGCTTGGGATCTTTGGGTTTTGAGTTTGAGCTCCTGTCAGTCATTGAATTAACAGCAGGTGGGTTGACTCAACCTGTTCATCCTTCCAAGGCGGCAAAATGATTGCCAGTGTACTGGTATAGGGGCATTGCATCAGCACACAGCCGTGCCCCACCAAAATGATAGCTACCCGGCAACTAAGCTGCCAAGAAGAAGAAGAAGAAGGAGACCTTCGTATTTTGAACGCACCATCTATCTCTATATTACTAAAACTCTCTCTGTATCGTATGTATGTATGTATGTTCCTGAAATACAGCCAAACGGTACACGATAGCACAAATTTTAGGCCACCTACTCGCATTCGCTGTGGTGTGCAGTATGAAGTTTCGTTCAAATCGGGCAACAAAAAAATATTAAATAATCAATTCCCGATTCAGTCAATACTCCGGGAGTATTTGATCAATGCAAACAACCTCAGGTATAGTTCGCTGGAGCTCTCTTTTTTTTTTTTTCTTGAAATGATTTTTTTCATCAACCGCTGTCACAACGGGAACCCAACGGTTCACGGGTCGTCTAGTGTCCAATATAGCGATAGGTTTTAGTCCTTGATACAGTAAGAGTGCCACGGGTTCACTTCTGTTAGGAAATCGGCGTGAGCTCCACTGTTGGTATGGCAGGAATTTGGAAATTGGCCAAGGTGACAGCAGCTGATGTCTTACTCTTGTGAAAGACATGTCAACCAGCAAATGCTAGCACATGGGAACAACGAGCAGAATGTCCCATCTGACAGAAGGTGCACTAACTGATATGATGATCGGACTGTGAAGCACAGGTTACAGCTTATAGTCACGTCGAGAATGGAACCCAGACCGTAGATCCAGTCTACTTGCAGTCTGCTTGTGTAGAAAGGATTTAAAATAATTTATACCGTTAATTGTCTTTTTTATTATTATTGTATTAAAAGTAGCACACTGTGATTTTGTTAACATGCAGTTATTATTTATCTTGCCTCTCGTGTTGCTTCCAAAAAGCTCATTTAACAGTTCCTTATGTCGGATCCTTTCAGGTTTCTAAAGGGCCAGTGGTGTTCTTGATAGACTCAGCACACAACATCGATGATTTATCAGCCATTTCTTTCTTCTTGCTTTTGTCTACTCTTGAACCGAATGTCCTTCTGATCATGCCAACGCGACCCTGTGAGAAAGACACCTCAAATGCCATGAAACATTTTTTCAGGGCCATCGTTGTGACAGTGAAAATGTAGAGCCAACTCAACATGTAAGTGATCTCCTGAGTTATGAATTGGTAATTTTAATACAGTGGGATAGAGGGTGAGGAGGTGGGTGGTGGGGGGATGTCACATATTTTGTTTTTACATTTCCCATCTTATCTGCATTGTTGCAATAATTGTGATTTGAGGAGGAAAGACGTTTTCTTTCTAAGGAACCCATGTTTTTGTGACCCAAATGCTTGTTTTCATTTCTCGACAAATTTTATTGCCATTACAAAATGTTTAGTGTATTTTTAGATTTATTGAAAGGCTATGGTGTAAACGTGACTGTTCAAAGTGGTGCAAGTGTTAATCACAATTTGCAATACTAGAATGCTACTCGGTGTAGATGTAGAGCAACACTCCGCAGGCTGAACAGTGTATGTTTTGTATCCCAATGATAGGCCGGATCTGATCCGGACCTTAACCAAAATCGAATCAGCTTGTTCTTGTCACCTACCCAACTCATCTACCTAGTTTTGTCATAATCCATCCACAACTCTTGGAAATATGCTATACTTAGTAGTTGTTTTTTTTTTTGTCCCATTTCTCAATGTGAAGAAGCAGTTAAAAATTGTTTTTAATTCTCATACCAGATCTGGATATTCACCAAAATTGGAACAATTTGGCATTGTTGCACACTCAACCTGTCCACCAAATTTCATCCAAATCCGTCATAACTTTTTGAGATATCCCGCTCACAGACAGACAGACAAATAGATAAACCAACCAAAGACAGACAGGGGTGAAAACATAACCTCCATCCACCTTTGGTGACAGAGGTAATAAAATAACTTTTGACATTTGTTTACAATTGTCCAGATTTCAAAACAAAGCCCCGTATGAATCATTGCTATTTTGAGAATGATAGAAATTACCTCGAGCTCGTCTCGACGTGCGTCCCTCTGTCCTTCCGTTCGCGTCTGTCCAGTCGTGTGACGACATGTCATTATTTACGTACTTATGGAATGTACCTTTCGACGCTTTAGACTGCTGAGACCCCTTAGGCCTTGAAGGACCCTCTAAGACCCTAAGGACTCCTAAGATGCAAAAGACTAGAAGACCCCCCCCCCCCACCCCAAGATGCCAAAAGACCCTGAACACCCAAAAGTCACCCAAAAGACCCCTAAGACCTTTAGAAAGCTTAAACACCATTTTGACCCCTTACACAGTTACCCTTCAGACAGATTAGACAGCTTAGTAGACCTTGACCACTTAGACCTTCTTATATCACAAATTAAATTTCTAATAAATACAATATCAGCAAAATTACAAATAAATTGTAGAAAAGAAATGTTTGTATTATGATTGGTGTAATTCATGCCAACACAAATCTGTGACGGCAATCTCTACAATGACGTGTGGAGTGCGAGCCGATCCATGCTAGTATTTTTTTATAAGGAAATGTAAGCAAGAGTGAAATGTAAGAAAAGCAAATGGATTACAATCTTATCCTCTAAATGTAAGCCATGAGTGACTGTTGTGATCCTAACCGATGACTCAATCTTCAAGTCAAGCCATTGTTATCAACAAGAGAGAATATTCACAGAGAGACGAGTCCATCACACACACTGTAATAAGGAAAGTATCCGTGATGTCCAATATCCAGAGAAGAGAAGAGCGAGGAATAATAATCAAGCTTGTGACGTTAGATTGGAGCTCGTGGATGTTTGTGGACAGACAAGAAAGTTTGGCATTGTTGCGATTCCAAATACTCTGCTGTGAACATTGTATATAAAATATTTACACTTACACATATGGGAGGCAGTCCGTTGTACTGTTCTGTACAGATTTAATGTTTTCTCACATGCATGAGAGGAGAATCCATCCAATGGAAACAGACGACTTATCCGACCCGTGTGTGTGTGTGTATGTGCGCGCGCGTGTCATTGGTTGTTAGTTTCAGAAGTGGAACAGAGACCTTAGCTAGTCTCAAAGTATCCACCTCCATGTATGTGTGTTTTTTGTATGTTCTGGGATAGACAGACAATAATTCCTTGATTTGCCTGGCTTGACCCTTGTATTTGACATAATACACTTCATCAACGACGTGAAACTTCACAGTTATATGATGTAATTCATGGGAATATATGTCTTAAAATAAACGTTGATCCGACGCATGGTCTGGCAGCCATAATTATTTATTTTTTTGAATCTGGGTTCTTTTTCTTTTTTTTTAATAAGACTCACTTGGCTGCGTCTGGATGGATTGAAGTGAGGAGTAGCAGCTGAAAGCGAGGTCCTATACAGGTCCATCCTGATGACTTCATTTGCTTTTTCCTTATTTGGGTTCCTTCTGATGACTCCAATGCACGACTGTACCTACAGTATTTGTCTTCCATTTGAGTGAATTCAATTATTTAATCCCATTCTAAATTCAATTGAATAAAGAGGACAATCATGGGTCAGATGTCCGATTAAAGCAGGTTGATCAAAGCAGACGTCTTGTACCTGGTCATTACTGCCAGCAGTTATAAAGTGACAGTTCTGGTGTAATTTTTTTTGGGGGACTTGGAGTAACGAGAGGACCTCAATTGTCATCGAGAAGGCAACCGCGCTGATCTACTCCACTGGTTGGGCAGCCATTTGCTTTCGTTTGTATGCAATTGTTTTGTTATGAATGGTGATCATATATACAAGCTCCTCCACTACTAACCTTAAAATAATGTAAAATGTATGACTGTATGTGTATCTTTCCTAGTATTCTGTTACTATCTTTCTTCCTTTGGGAAACAGGATCATGCTGCCGACGAGAGAAGCAGAAGGATGTTTGAGTCAGCTGTTAAATATTTGGCGCGCTGTTCAGGCCAAGATGAGTACCAATTCTTCCTTAATAACTTGAATTCAACCCGATATGGTCTCATGAACCTGAGTTTGTTCATAATTATCCAGTGTGCCTGCACATAATAACCTATTAGCCCCCAATGGACTTAGTCCGAAACGGGGTGATGGATTTGGTCTCGATTTCGTGTGCATGCTGCGTCCGCAACCATTTTCTCGACATGCATTCACAGATGTTGTTCAAACTGGCACACAGATCATGAATGATGGCTTACATATGCACGTCATTTATTTTTTTCCGAAATCAGATCCAACATGGCCAGCTGGTGTCCATTTTGTTACTTAAATGTGTCCCCAACCATTTATCAGATATGGTTAGACTGATTTTGTTCAAACTTGGCACAAGCACAGTACATGAAAGCAGACGTGCGCACCTCACTTTATTTTGTGCATGATCAAAGAGGCCGACTTGTAGACTGGCAGGCATTTTAGTTGTAAAAAAAATCCAGGTATCGAAAACATCCTCAACCATTTTAGAAGGATGTGAGAGAAAATGATTAGATCTGTGGCTTGCTACAGGTACCATGTAAACCTGTACTAACCTGTTTCATGTTGGGTTGTCGAAACTAACAGTCTCCCCTACCAGGTTTCCTGGTGAGGAGGGTGTATGATATGGACACCCAGCAGGATGAAAAACAAACCTGTCAAAGGGCGGAGGACCTCCTTGTGAACCAATGGCATCCATTCTTTTTGCCAACTGTGTCTGCGGACGTCCTCCTGCAGTTGGGTTACTTTTTTCTTTTTTTTAGGAGTTGGTGGCAAGATTTGCACTCCGGCCTCCGTAAAACCCTTCACTCACAAAAACACACCAAAAACTCAAAATAGATTGAAAACCCCTCCCATGGGAGTACCTCCTGTGCAGCTTCCCTTTGCAAGGAAGCTCACCAATGACGCGATTAAGGCAAAGCTTTTGGGACCACCACTCTTTATGATAGGAGGGAAAACACAGGGTAACCTTCCCAGGGTGGATTTCGGTAGAGTGTGTCAGGGTGGTGTTGAGGTGTCATCCACTCAGATGACGGTCTCCTTGGTTAACCTGAGGCGGTCCCTCGGGTGGGTGCCTAGAATGTCCAATCACTAAGAGAGGATGATCACTGTCTCTGTAATCATCTGAGCTCAAGCGTTTGAACTGGTATTGCAGCACTCTGAGGTTCGGAGACAGGATAATGGTAGATCATGGCAGGTGGCTACACATACGATTAGTCTGGGTCTACCTGATGGTTACCATGCCCAAGGAGTTGCTTGAGCTGTGTCCAATAAGCTGGCTCCAATGATAATGAGGTAACACCGGTCAACGAGCGTATTATGAGACGAAAGATTCGTCACTCCTTGGGTGTCGTTTCCCTGGTCTGTGTGTATGCTCCTACTGAGGCAAGTGATCTCACCATGAAGGTCGCATTCTATTCCATGCTCGAGTCTGTGGTTGATCAGTGCCCCCGGCGAGATACTCTTCTATCTAGTCTTGGGGATTTAAGTGCATCGACTGAACTGGAGAGATGGCTACAAGACATGTGTTGGTCCCCATGGGTCTGGAATGTGAACTGGAAGAGCACTAAGTTCCTTGACTTTGCAAGAAGTCATGGACTTAGGGTGGCTGGTTCATGGTTTCAGCGCCCACAGGCTCATCGCTGGACTTGTTATTCCAGCGCTGGTTGGTGGCAAGGAGATTGACCATGTGCTCTTGATTGTCACTGGAGGATGATCCAGAACTACAGGTCTACTGGAGTGCTCAGTTCCTCAATACCGACCACAGGCTTGTAGCAACTCCGAATTGCAGCTTAAATCCGGGACAATGGCCAGCCTAGCAGGATGTTGGGAGCTTAAGGATGAGAGGGCAGCTTTGGAGTTTGTGAACAGGCTGAGTGGTGATTGGGGGTCTGGGTACTTGGGGAATCCTGAAGAGTTGTGGAGTATCTTCAAGACAACAATCCTTGATATTGTGTGGATGTCTTGGAACTCACCGTAGGCAAAGAAGAATTTTGTCTCTCAAGGGACACTGGATACCATTGACCAGAGGTCACAGGGCCAGGCTGAATGGCAAGCTAGTTTCAGGAGTTGGGCGTAAAACTCACATGTGCTGGAGTGGACAGGAGGCCTACGTGCGAGGAATCTGTGAGGGGTAGAGCATCACCTGTGGTCAGTGATTCTTGTCCTGGCTTACAGGGGAAGTTCGCGCATTGTTTCCTCCAAGCCCGTCCTCGGTGTACTGCAGTTAGTGCGGAGGTGGTAGGTTCTTGACAGAGGAGTCTGACGTGAAGGCCCACTGGGCCGGTTACTTTTGAGCGGCTTACCAGGCTGATCCACCAGCTGTTGAGTTGAATGTCGGGTGTTATAATCCCTATGCTAACTCTCCCAATCAATGTGATCCACCTGCATTTGTGGAAACAAGGCTTTGGTGAACCGATTGAAATAGGGTAAAGCTCCTGGGATCTGTGGCATCCATGCTGAGCTTCTCAAGGCTGGTGAAATACTGTACTCATGTTCTTGCATGCAGTTAGTCACAGGCATCATCCCAACTGACTGCGAAGAGGGGCCTTGTTGTCCTCTCTGGAAAGGGACGGTTCACCAGGACTGCAACGACTACTGAGGGGTGATGCTGTTCTCAGTGCCCGGCAAAGTCTTGTGTCGATAAATTGATAGAGAGTCGCCACGATCGCTTGAGCACCAGCGTGCCAGAGCAGTCAGCTTTACACCAAAGAGGTCAACGATTGACCGTATCCTTGCTCTTCGGGTTCTCACCAAACGCAGATGAGAGGTTTCGGCAGGGGCTGCTTGCAGCCTATGTTGATCTCTGCAAAGCATTTGATTCAGTGAATCGGGATGCACTCTGGAGGATTCTTAGTTCTTCTTGGGTGCCACCAAAACTGATCATCTAATATCTAACTTATACTTGGGTACTGAGAGTCTGAGAGATTGGTGGTACCATCTTGACTTATTTCCAGTTGTTACTGGAGTCCGTTAGGGTTTCAATGTGTACTGGCCCCCACACTTTTCAGCGCTCGTATGGAGGATTCTGGGGAGGATGTCAGAGAGATCAAGCTGCGGTGCGTCGTTTGGGATGTCAAGATCTTTGACCTTGATTTTGCAATGATGCAGTCATCTTGGCGGAGCCCTGGATATCCTTTTGGGGACCCTCAGGGCTGAATGAGGAGTCTGAGCCGGTGAGATTACAGGTTTCCCTGGTCAAACTAAGATCAGTCTTTCATTGACGTTCACTTACCTTGGCAGTGATATTCATGTCTCTGATGGCTGTGAGCCAGAGGTCAACAGATGTCTGGGTCAGGCCTGGGGAGTCATGTATTCACTGGATCATTGGGTGTGGTGCTGTCGGTACTTGTGCAGGACGACGAAAGTCCGAGTGGTCAGTTTCTTGGTGCTTCCAGTCTTGCTCTACGGATGTGAGACTTGCACTTTGACCAGGGATCTGAGATGAAGACTTGATTCCTTTGGTACCAGGTCTCTTCGGAGAATCCTTGTCTATCGCTGGTCGGACTTTGTGTCCAACGAGCGATTGCTGAGAGAGACTCAAATGAGATTTGTTACCTGCGTAGTCGGTGTGCATCAGCTGCGGCTGTATGGACATGTGCCTCATTTTCCTGACGCTTATCCTGCTCACCAGATTCGCTCAGCAAGGGACCCTCATCAGTGGAGGAAGCCAATGGGCCGACCACGTGCCTCGAAGCTGCAGCAGGTTGATCATTATCTCAAGGAAATGGGGATGGGCCAGGCATCTGCCTGGGAGGTCCCTGGAGTACCGGTGGAAAGTGGACGCAGCGACGCGCTGCTCCGGCATATGCTCCTCTTCCTGAACTGACAGACAAGAAGTTTTTTGATGTGCAATGGCAGGACCCTCGTTTGTGGCATAATACTGTTAATGTAATTGGTCTTTGATCCTTTGGAGCAACAGGCGAACCACAGTTGTCATTCCTAGAAGGCAACCGGCATGAACTACTCTGTTGGTTGGGGCAGCCGTTTGGTTTCCTTTGTGTCCAATT
>CM068952.1:172467078-172489382 GCA_035128595.1 Eptatretus atami | reverse complement strand
TGATTGTGAGACGCCTTCTTTCCCTAGAGCAAGCAGGTCTTGTACCTCTCGGCTTACGTACAGTTTTTGGCCCTTATCTCTCAATGCGCAGCTGAAGAAAAGAAAAGAAGAAAAAAAACAAATCACTTTAAAAATGAAATGAAACCTCAGATTCCGGAATTCGGAGATTTTCACCATAAATCAAATTCGATTCCGTGGTGTTTTCTTGTTAAACCCCAACCTGTTCCACACAAGTTTCATTCAAATCCGTCCAACAACTTTATGAGATATTTCTATACTACATTTATTTTGGCCCTGCCTTCTCAACTGGTGAAGAACCCTTTAAAAATTCCAGTAGCAAATCCAGATCTAACCAAAATGTACATCAGTTTTGGCTTGTCACACACCCAATCTTCTCACAAAATTTCATCCCATATCCGTCCACAACTTTTAGAATCATGCAGAAAGACAAGATGGTAATTGTTTACTCTACACGCTCGGAGAGTTCCCTAACACAACAGATATGATTTATATATTTATTGTGTGTTTAAATCATCACAAAGAATGTTTTTGTAGTATTTTATTATGCACAGATCCTCCTTGTCTCTCTCTCTCTCTCTCTCTCTCTCTCTCTCTATACTCTCTCTCTCTCTCTCTCCTCGTCTCTCTCTCTCTCTCTCTGTCTTACTGTCTTCTGTCTCTGTCTCTCTGTCTCTGTCTTCTGTCTGGACAAAACCTATTAATTTACATGAAGATTGATGAACTTTTGCCTATAGTGTTAGCTTAATGGTTAGGGTGGGATGGGCTTGGGATCTTGGTCCTGAGAGTTCAAATAGTCGCTTGCTGTTGAATTAATACCGAGGTTGGTTGCTCAGCCTGTCATCTTCTGAGTCGGGCAAAAATGAAGTACCAGCTTGCTGGATTGATTGAGCATTCCGAGTATTCCTGTGCCGGAACGTGGCGGACTCGTCCAGGATGTGGCCCAATACCCCAGGAGACTGTTCAGCAGTACCAATGCTCTGTACAGAATTTGGTCCCGATGATGAGGGTTGAAAACATAACTCTCTTCCACTTTCAGTGACGGGGTATTATGGGGCTATGAAAGCCAAAGCGAGTTCACAATGGCCCAGCTCGATTTGTTAATATGAAACATTTTCTGTTTTTCACAATAGCAAATGATTTTCTTTGGAGGAAATGACTTGGAAAAAAAAAACGTTAAACACGCTGTCAATGTTCTGCAGGAATGAGTCGTGATGAACAATGGGATACAGAGATTTCAAGCTTCCAGTAAGTCACTTTTTTCCTGACTCACCAATTGTGATCGTTTTATTTATTTTTGAGCTGGAAGAAAGTTCAAAAGGAGGCATATTCAATGCAACAGTAATCCCCTGATTGAACGATTGAACCTGAAAAGACGAGGGTTCCCAAGAATGCATAAGAGGTTGAGAATCTGTAATAAAAATTGAGAATCCACGACCTATCGACCAGTGAGAGAGTGGGTCTTTGCAAATTTTCCTCCTCCATGAACATGTTACTTTCACACAGCACATGTTAGTACCTATATTCCACTTCCTCTTTTTGGTCTAGCACCCTCTGTCCTCTCTTAGCTCTGCTCTCCTCCGTTTCAGGCAGGTGCACATTGTCTGCAAGTAATCCTCTTTATGTAAAACTCCCAAATCCAGGCTACTGCTCACCTCCTTCATTACTCATCTTTCTCTTTCCTCTTCTCCCTCACCTAATTTTGTTTTACGTTGTCAGTTGGTTGTTACTGCCTTATCCTCCCTTTCCCCTTCTTGCTGTGTTCGCTGATGTGTGCAGCTTGTTACCCCCACTGTTCTTCTCTCCCTCCCTTGAACTTACTCTCACCTGTATGTCTACTCTCTGTTGGTCTTTCCCCCTTTCCAATATTGTTCTTTCCGTAGTATGCTCTAGCCCTTCCACTCTCCTCAATTATGTACATACAGTACACACAAAACCATGCCACGTGGAGAGCCTTGTTTCAACACTCAAAAAGAAGCCAAGGTGGGAATCAGAGCAACAGTCCAGAATGGGGAGTCACAATTGTGTGGAGCTCCTTCTGACAAGATTTGTACACCGTGAGCTTGGCGTGACTGAGGAATTGCCTTAGCTCTTTGGAGAATTCTAGAACAGTGACTGGCCATTCGACACTAGCTAGCTTAGGTATATGATCTCCCAAGAAAAGTTTATGGCACATTGTGAGCCAAGGAGGTTCCAAGGACTGCACTCTTCCAGATGGCTGTCCAGCCAAGTGTAGTTGAAAGTTGAGAGCATGGGACTTATTGGTGTTGTTTGGTAGCGACCAGCAGTGTATCCTATTCGCGTCTACAAACTGTGTCATTCTGCGCTAGGTTTCAGTCCATCCACAAAATTGAATGTTTGATTTTTTTCAGCAGAATCAAACAGATTCATTGACATAGATCAAGATAATTAGTCCTAGGATTCCTTGTGCCTTGGTGTGCTTAGCCGGTTAATGTGGGCTGCTTGGAACTCTTAGGTCATCCTTCGAGGTCGGGCGAATTGAGGCATCAGTGTATTGGGGTGATAACTTAACTATCAGGGTAGTCCTGCGTCAGAGTAGCGACCATCCAGGATCTGTCTGTACTCTTTGCCAATTGAAACTGCTTCGGCCAGGGCCCTATTTGCGGCCTTTACAGAACAAAAGGAATGGTATTATTATTATTAAGCTGCCTGTGGAACGCCAGCTTGAAGGAAAAATAACGGAAGGACACCATAGAAGGAACCATTCCTGCTGATTTCTGTCAAGAGAAAATTGGGCAAACCATTTTAGCAGGAAGAATCGTGATTGTTTTGTAAATTCCCAAGGAGGAATTTCCTTCCAGAAGGACTGCTAAGAGAGAGAAAAAGAGTGTTTGATAACAATGAAGCGCATTTCACTGAAGGATTAAACACTAATTGCCGTCAGGACCAATTGCGCGAAGAGAAATTGGAGCTGGCCTAAAGAACATCTCGACTGTGGCAGGCAGAAGTCAACATGCTGACAGGAATAAGGTGGAAAGGGTGGATGTGAAGCGATGGATTTTGGACATTGGTTCTGTTTAATTGAAGACAGAGTTATCGAGCATGACTCCATCCTTTAGGACGAAGACGGGAAGGAATGAAAGGAGGGGGATGGTGTACAGATACTGACCGCTCCCACAGCCTTGAAGAATGTGAGAGGCTGGATTAATTTTGTATCATAGATGCAGCCTGTTTTGTGGGTCCTGGCTCTTGTTATGACAGATACACAATGATTCGAGCTGTCAGAAGGGGCTGCAGGTTGCCATCGGCTTGAGATTTGCCTTACCTCGGAGAATTGGTGGAGAGTTAATGTTTAGATTTTCACCCGAACGTTCCTAATTTTGTACCACCCATTATATCTGGAACATTTTGTTTTTTTTAAACATCCAGCGAATGACATGCTGATTGTGTACATTGTGTCACTGTTCCACAGGGACCAAGTGGAAAATGTTGATGAAGAGCTCAAGAAGTTCAAAAAGTCTCCACCAGTAAGAATATTCTCTGTTAGTGAAGGAGAAGAAGGGCTGCGGAAAGAGTTCCTTCCTGAACATATTTCCACGTTTTAGAGAGAAAAGACAAACAAGAAAACAATACCAAGAATCACAGGTGTTAACAGACAGATTAGCCAGACTTTAAAATCCCAAAAGGACCTTAGTCAGATGTGAGATCACTATAATGCCATAACCGTTTCGGGTGCCTCACGTGTGATGCTGTTCGAGAGTTCCTTCCCTCCAGCTCGTTCAAAGCGAAGTTTCCCAGAGCAGATCCATTGTAGTTATTTGCCTTTTTTTGAAATGTTCATTAATGTGTTGCTGTTCATGTTTTCAATCCAATTTTCTATGGTCAAACCGGTAGGTAGTCGCGTTGAATATGTCAGATTTGTGTCCTTCGTTAAAGTTCTGGTGCTACTCGCGCGGCTTGGATATAGATGGCATGTGGTTCTGTTCATGCTTTGGACAACCAGTGCGTTTATTTCATTCTTTCTCCCAAGTATTGTATCCTTCAGAGCGTTGATCCTTTTCCCTCGTCCCTCGTCCAAAAAGATCTTTTGTTCGTTGTCCACGCGATTAAGACCGACGCTGGACGGATGGACCAACTGCTTTTACTCCCTGGCTGCGTCGAACAATGAGCGGTTTGCAGTGCGCAGGAATCACAAGAAGCAACGATCTCTTAACTCTTATAAAACCCAACGGGATTATTCCCGAACAAATAACAGTGGAACGCACGGTGGAGACGACGCACGGATTGAGTGGGAAGAAAGAGGGGAACCACTGAATCGATAACATTAAAGTTGACTATTAAGACACTGAAACCTATGGCACAACACACCGGATTCCAAACACAGACAGGATAGCAATGAGAAAACCCGGATGAGAGGAATTACTGTAATGGTGGACGAGGAGGGAGCAGGTCCACAGGCTGGAGAGATGAGTAGACGAGTGAAGCAAGCGACGAAGGCAACACGGCAGCGGTTGACGAAGGCACACAAGCAGAAACCAGGGACGACGAACGGCACAACGGATGGGGCAACGTCAAGTGCAGGAACAGGAGAGGCTAGGCAACATGAGAAAGAAGGCAGTAGGCAGGCAGCACCACGGACAAAGCACCGTGTCTCTCCACACGACTTTCCTTTTCCTTCGAGACATTCCAACCTCCTGGATCTTGCGAGCTCCTCCCTTCGGAAAGAGGAACCCGCCCTCTTCAGAGGCACCCGTAACTTAATGCCCCCCTCGGAGAGGTGATGAAAAGCTCCTCCCTCCGCATCTCAGGGACGGTGCAGCCCCTTTTAAAGCCCTTCTCTCTTTTCTGCTTTGACCTCCGCCTGTGTGCCTCATCCATTGGATTACAAGAGGTATATCTACGTACGTTCCTTACCTTAAACCCGATTTATCACAATGGCACCACCCTCTGTATGGTGCACTTTTTAAACAGGCAATCTTAAGCTATCGTGCGTTAAACTACTTGTATGTGGAACCACACTACTCCATATGCGTTCTATATGTTCTAAGGGTAATCTCTACTCCCCCCCCCCCTCACACACACACACAACACACCAACAAAAAAACGTAACATATACAAAATAACAAAAGCTCTTCTTCACTCCCAAGGAAAACAAACAAATATGAACTCGATCTACCATGCACAGTTCCTCCTTTCATTCTCTCTCCCTCTTTTTTCATTATCCGCAAACTAGAACCATTATTAATAAAACATTATTCCTTTGAAGTTCTTAATAACCATTTGAAAAATGCTCTTTAAAATGCATTAATTTTATATGCCATCATTCTTCCTACTCCATCAGGAACATCCAAGCATTTTGTCCTTTTTTTCACAAAGCTTTTTTCCCAACTTTTTCACTCCTGACACTTAGTTAACGACCCTCCTCTCATACCGTGCAGTCCACCTCTCCTCAGTTTCCTGTAATCTTTCCAACCCTCCATGAGGGTCTCTCTCCATAAGTCCAGTTTGGGGAATCCTCAGAAGTCCAATTTGCAGAAGTTTGTACACGGGCCAATCACTTCTTCTCCTCTGCGACTTTCTCTACCCTCCACCTCTTGTTTTGTCTGTGTGTTGACCGTTCTTCCCAACGATGAATCATTTTTACTTCTCTCTCAGCCAAAATGGCACCCAACTTTTAATCACTCATCCAACTCTTTCTTCTCGGATACCTCTTGTTGTCTGTGTGTTGTACCAGTTCTCCCAACGATGAATCGATTTTTACTTCTCTCTCAGCCAAACATGGACAATTTTAATTCACTCACTCCCAACTCTTTCTTCCGTCGGATTGTGATTTAATTGTCACATGCCAATTGGCTGAGGTCTGTACCCTCTCCCCAGCTATGGCACTTCAGGCAAACGGACTTCTTTGACCCATGGACTGACCTCAAGCTGTTGAACTTTCTGCATCGGATTTCTCCCTGCATAATGTCTCCTGCCTCTCCTCTGCTCCAATTGGTTCATCTGCAGCATTGTTCTTGTGCAAGGCTCAACACATCTTCTCGCTATTAATTTTCAAGAAAAGACTTGTTGCCGGCGAGTCTGGCATTTCCCTCGAAGCAGATTGGCAGGGACTGCAAGCAGCATCTCACTTCAGGACTGGTCTCCTAATATTCGCCACCACCAATATGACTTCAGCCTGCAATTCTTCCACCAGAAACCTGGTCTCCTTATGCACATATTCATCCCATCTCGTCTTCAGTTATCAATCCATCCTCCCACCCATGGTACACCGAATGCTGTGTGGTGCCGGCGTTTCTTAAACAATCGCTTTCCCTCCTGGAAGGCAAATCGACGAAGGCCACGTCAGATCATTCCACAAAAGCGCCGCGACAGAGTTGTGTTCCCCTCTCAGTAGGCAAGAAAACACCATCATGTCCAATTCTCAAGAAGAAACTTTCAAATTGTCTCCTCCTCTAAAACCTGGGTGGCACTTAAGTATCTCGGGTGTATGCTCCCCCTCCATTTCTTCCTTCCCTTCAATAAGCACCACAGCCGACCCCAATTGTGAGGAAAGCCGAATGCCTTCATATTGTGTTGCAAATACGTATATTTTGTATATTTTAAAGTTGCAAAACGTCAATTTACAAACTACTTTAGTCCATTCTTGTAGAAGTTGCATTTGATTAACGTTTCTCCTCCTGAGGCAACCATTTGATTATTAGGAGCATTGAACTCCGCTATGACTTCGAGAAATCAAAATCCATGTATTTGTTTTCCTTAAGTCCTTCGTTCTGGAAGTGATACATGTACATCTCTCCACCAGCCTTATATATTAAATAAAACTATGTGTACCGTTTCCAATTGCTCTGTTTATTAACTTTCTGCTTGTTATGAAAACAGGTTGTGTCGATGCGAACTCGATGACAACAAAGAATGGGCATTGAAGAAGTTTTGTTATGGACCATGCGCCGAAAGAGAGCAGAAATCTGCTTCTCCAATGAAACCGACTGATATCTGAATGGCTTTTTAAAGCTGAGGTGGTCAAACTCTTTGGATACACTGTCTTATTTGACCCATTTGGTTCAACAACACTAAAATTTGACACACACATGATTGTATGCAGAACATAGAGGCAATACCCCTGGCGCTCACCTGGCTAGAATAATGATAACTTGAGGGAGGAAATCATCGTGGGACCAGAATCAGCAAAATGTACCTACCAATGAACCAATGCTATTAGCAAATACCTTTATTTTAGAGGGCAATCCCTGTCAGACCCCCCCCCCCCAGGCCCGAATTTTTTATCTTTTCTTTAAATGCATGAACAAACATTTGATACATACATGTGATGAACGTTGTGGTTAAAGCTTTCATCGAAAATTGTAGCGTAGTTTCAGAGAAGAAGTTGCATTATTTGTGACGACGACGCGCCCGTCCCATAAGCTCCCTGGATGATGCCAGTGAGCTTAAATATTGATAAAAAAAAGTTGTTGCTAAATCACTTCTTTTCATTTTTTAAGCAAAACAATTCAATTGAGAAAGTGTGAAGTCGAGGGGAGAACAGAAGCGTGAGGCAAATGTTAAATTGTTTATGGATGCCCGACAAACCTTGGAGCTAAAACAGTCAAGTTGGAAATTTCTACTTCAAGGAGACAAATTCGAACGGATGTTTGAAAGGTTTAGAGAAAGTTTGGGATGAACAATGGTGGATACTTATACATGATGTTCTATCTGAAACCAACATTATTCCTTACTCTCACTCCCAACAATAACCCTCCACCCCTTTATTTTCCATCCTCTCCTTTACTCTCACTCGATCTCATGGATCCCAACAACAAACAAAAAAACACTTTTCACACTCTTATTCACTCAATATTATCTACTTATATTTCCTTCCTCACTTTTATTATTTTACACTTTAATTTCCTTTGACATCTGCAACCAATGAACAACATCACTTTGTGTCAGATTTGTAGTTCATTCTGAGTACGTGTAGGTATGGAGCCCTTGGGATTGTGGCCCTGTGATGCAAGAAAGAATGGGCCAATGACCTTTGCTCACCCCTTTGACTTCTCTATTGTCGCTATTGATGAAACAATCAATGGTTTATCTCTGTTGTCTAAACGATCATGGTTGTGTTATTGACGGTCATGAATGAGGCAGCAATTTGAAAGACTGAATGATGGTGATCAGGCTAACAGACACCAGGAACAGTGTTCCACATTTGAGGGAGATACAGTAGTGGGCAAATGAATGCAAGCTCCACCAACCTGGAGTGAGCAGGCTGACGTTTTCTTTTAGAATGTGATGACCGGGGCAGCTTGGGAGGAGAGGTAGAGGTGTGATTGGAGATACAAGGCCAGATGTAGGCTTTTTAAAAAATAGACCCCACCAATTTGTTCAGCTCGATGAGGAGGGTGAATCCTTGGAATCTGCCTCCTGTCTTGTGATTTCAAAGATATGGGAAGGCTTTGTTTTGACCACCTCGAGACGCAAAAAATTTGGAAAAGCAAGGCGGGCAACAACAACAGATCAAGAGCCATATCATTCCGGTATTTCATATGAAAGCCTTGTATACCACCCGACAAGCTTGGTCATGTCAGGAATCCTTGTACTCTACAAGTATATCCACACAACGACTAGCTTTTGATGCTACTTGGTAATATGATGCTCCATAAAAACCTATCGTAGATCGTGAGGCCACGAGGTTCGACCAACTGCAACTCTTCCGGTGCGCTGTCAAAGAAGTAGCAATTGAATAACCCTGCACCTTTTCTGTACGAAGATCTCAACCTCACCGATGAGCATGCACCCAAAGCGAAAACTGAAGAGGGTGCCGTCTGCACAAAACAACCAACAATCTTCAGCTGAATTTTAAAGCAGTGAACTGAGATAGAGGACCAAGACCATCCTTTAGGCCTAGGTCAATTTGCCAACGGCGGCCGTGGGTCTCCAAAATTCTACAACCTAGCAATTATCGGCGGCCGGCAGTTTCCACGGTCACACAATGTACAGTCACATTATGTTTTATTTTTCGGGGAGCCGCACGGCGTATTTATAAATTGTGGTAGACCGGAAAAACGTGGGTTGCCGTACGGGTCTTTGATTTATGTTCGAACAGTGACCTTAGGGCCGTTCTGCGGCGGCCATAGAAATTTCAAGCAGACGCAGGTGCCCGCAGGGAGGGGGCCCTAAGCGAACTGCGGCCAGACGACAGTAACGAGTGGATCTTTTTTATTTTATTTTTTACCATTCTTTTGTTCGATTGTCGAATTGCACAGCGAACGTAGAATGAAAAAAGTGTATAACTCCGCGCTATAATGCCACGGCGCCCCTACGGACCTGTAAAATTATAGCCATTACGACGTAGGCCACCTGAGGCCACCTCAGAAACAACTGCGGCCGCCGCACGTTGTCTGTCAATTCAGAGGCGTTACGCCGCCGTAATCCTCACCGTAGAGCAATGTGACTTGGCTTTACTGCAAATAATATTCTGCAACTTGAGTCACTCTGCCACGAAAATGGAGTAGAAGTTGATTCTGTGATGACTCTTCCACCTTTCTGAAACACGCAAGTGGAGATTACCATTTTGCTGATAGATACTCCAGTTGGTTGTAAAGTTAGTGTTCGCATATAGTCAGAGAGGTCATTATTAGATCAAGAATGAATGAGTTTCAAGCCCTGCCTTGTGGAACTCAGCCTGAGGTAAGATCATGGAAGGGACACCGTCACAGGGCCAACCCACTGTTTCCCTCAAATAGAAATCGGCAGGGGGCCTGAAATAACAAAGGAAGACGATATTTAAATCTAGCTGGATGCCAGACAGTTTCAAGGCCGAGATATATTGAAGAGATGGCCCGAAGCTCTGCCTTGTGTTTCAGGGCAACTCACTGGTGTCAGGAGTAAGTACCAAGTGCGAATTGGCCAGAGTCAGAAAGCGATAGAGCAGGTTGGAAAAGAGATGGGGGCTGAGGTCAGCTGCAAATGATGGGTTCCATTACTGTGTTTTGATGCGGAGAAGCTAATCCGTTGTATGAGGGATTAAATGTTTGAAGCTTTGTTATGGTAGCATTGATGTTTGCAACTTTCCAAGATGAGAAGTTGCCGCAATCAAGCAGGACGTGTAAAATGAGAGGAGACTCGTTGATTGTTTATGCCTGAAGAAAGTTTTGCTTCCAGACTTTCATGTCATGATGAATAGCTGCCAAAGTTGAGCACTCTCCAAGGACTATGTTGAGGAGTGAAAGTGTGTGTTCATTTCTGGAAGCCTACTTGCTGACATAAATTAGGAGACCTTCGCTATACCTGGTGCTTGTTTGTGGTTGGGATGGCTTGCTTGGGATCTTTGCGGTTTTGAGTTGAGCTCCTGTTCAGTCATTGAATTAACAGCAGGTGGGGTTGACTCAACCGTTCATCCTTCCAACGGTCGGGCAAAATTGATTGCCAGTGTACTGGATAGGGGCATTGCATCAGCACACAGCCGTTGCCCCACCAAAATTATGGATTAGCTACCCGGCAACTAAGCTGCCAAGAAGAAGAAGAAGAAGGAGACCTTCGTATTTGACGCACCATTTCTATCTCATATATTACTTAAAACTCTCAATCATGTATGTCATGTATGTATGATTGTTGTATGTATGTTTCCTGAAAAATACAGCCAAAACGGTTACACGATACACAAAATTATTAGGCCACCTGACTTCGGCCATTCGTGTTTGGTGATGAGCAGTATGAAGTTCGTTCAAATCGGGCAACAAAAAAAATTATTAAATATTCAATTTCCCGATTCAGTACAAGTACTCGGAGTTTTGATCAATGCAAACAACCTGCACGGTATAGTCGCTGGAGCTATCTTTTTTTTTTTTTTCTTGAAATGATTTTTTTTCATCAACCGCTGTCACAACGGGAACCCAACGGGCTTCCACGGTCGTCGTGCCAATATAGCGTATAGGTTTTAGTCCTTGATACAGTAAGTGCCCGGGTTGTCACTTCTGTTAGGGAAATCGGCCGTGAGTCCACTGTTGTTATGGCAGGAATTTGGAAATTGGCAAAGTGACAGCAGCTGATGTTCTTACTTCTGTGAAAGACCATGTCAACCAGCAAATGCTAGCCACACTGGGAACAACGAGCAAGATGCTCCCATCTGACAGAAGGTGCACTAACTGTATGATGATCGGGACTGTGAAGCAACAGGTTACAGCTTATATCAGTCGAGAAATGGAACCCAGACGTAAGAACCAGTCTACTTTGCAGTCTGCTTGTGTTAGAAAGGATTATAAATAATTTATACCTGTTAATTGTCTTTTTTATTTTATTGTATTAAAAGTAGCACACTGTGATTTTGTTGTAACATGCAGTTACTTATTATCTTGCCTCTCGATGTTGCTTCAAAAAGCGTCATTTAACAGTTCCTGTATGCGCGATCCTTTCAGGTTTCTAAAGGGCCAGTGGTGTTCTTATAGACCAGCACACACATCGATGATTTATCACCATTTTCTTTCTTTGCCTTTTGTCTACTCTTGAAACCGAATGTCCTTCTGCAGGCAACGCGACCCGTGTTAGAAAGACACCTCAAATGACATGAAAACATTTTTTCAAGGCCATCGGTTGTGACAGGAAAATAGTAGAGCAACTCAACATGTAAGTGATCTCCTGGAGTTATGAATTAGGTAATTTTAATACAGTGGGATAGAGGGTGAGAGGTGGGGTGGGTGGGGGGATGCTACATATTTTGTTTTTTTACATTTTCCCATCTTATCTGCATTGTTTGGCAATAATTTGATTTGAGGAGGAAAGACGTTTTCTTCTAAGGAACCGTGTTTTTGTGACCCAAATGCTTGTTTTCATTTTCTCGACAAATTTATATTTGCCATTACAAAATGGTTTAGTGTATTTTTAGATTTTAATTGAAAGGCTATGGTGTAATACGTGACTGTTCAAATGGTGGCAAGTGTTAATCACAATTTGCAATACTAGAAATGCTACTCGGTAGAGAGTAGAGCAACACTCCGCAGGCTGAACGTGTTCATTTTGTATCCCAATGATAAGGCCGATTCTGAATCCGGGACCTTAAACCAAATCGAATCAGCTTGTTCTTGTCACCTACCCCAACTCATCTACTAGTTTTGTCATAATCCGCATCACAACTCTTTGGAATTATGCTAAACATTAGTAGTTGTTTTTTTTTTTGTCCCATTTTCTCAATGGTGAAGAAGCAGTTAAAATTGTTTTTTAATTCTCATACCCAGATCTGGATATTCACCAAAATTGGAACAATTTGGCATTGTTGCACACTCAACCTGTCCACCAAATTTCATTCCAAATCCGTTCCATAACTTTTTGAGAATCCCGCTCACAGACAACAGAACCAAATAGATAAACAACCAAAAGGACAGACAGGGGTGAAAACATAAACCTCCATCCACCTTTGGTGACAGAGGTAATAAAATACTTATTGACATTGTTTACAATTTGTCCAAGATTTCAAAACAAGCCCCGATAGAATCATTGCTATTTATGAGAATGATTAGAAATTACTCGAGCCGTCTCGACGTGCGTCCCTCTGTCCTTCCGTCCGTCCGTCCTGTCCATCGTGTGACGACATGTCTTATTACTTTAACGTACTATGGAATGTACCCTTTCGACGCTTTAGACTGCTGAGACCCCTTAGGCCCCTTGAAGGACCTCTAAGACCCTAGGAACTCCTAAGATGCAAAAACTAGGAAGACCCCCCCCCCCACCCCAAGATGCCAAAAAGGACTCGAACACCCAAAAGTCACCAAAACCCTAAGACCATTTTAGAAGCTTAAACACCATTTTGACCCCTTACACATTCACCCTTCAGACAGATTAGACAGCTTAGTAGACCTTTGACCACTTGGACCTTCTTATATCACAAATTAAATTTCTAATAAATACAATATCAGGCAAAATACAAATAAATTTGTAGGAAAAGAAATGTTTGTATTTTGATTGTGCTGTAATTCATGCCAACACAAATCTTGACGTCATCTCTACTAATGACGTGGAAGTGCGAGCCGATCCATGCTAGTAGTTTTTTTATAAGGAAATGTAAGCAAAGGAAATATGTAAGGGAAAAGCAAGATGGATTACAATCTATCCTCTAAATGTAAAGCCATGCAGTGACTGTTGTGATCCTACCGATGACTCAATCTTCAAGTCAAGCCATTGTATTACAACAAGAGAGGAATATTCACAGAGAGACGAGTCCATCACACACACTGCTAATGAAGAAGTTCCGTGATGTCCAATATCCAGAGAAGAGAAGAGCGAGGATTAAATAAATCAAAGCTTGACGTTAGATTGGTAGCTCGTGGATGTTTGTGGACAGACAGAAAGTTTGGCATTGTTGCGATTCCAAATACTCTTGCTAGTGAACCATTGTAATAAAATTATTTCACACTTACACATATGGGAGGCATGTCCTTTGTTACTTTCTGTACATTTAATGTTTTCTCACAGCATGAGAGGAGGAATCCATCCAATGGAAAACAGACGACTATATCCGACCGAGTGGTGTGTGTGTATGTGCGCGCGCGTGTCATTGGTTGTTAGTTTCAGAAGGGAACAAGACTTAGCTAGTCTCAAAAGTTCCACCTCCATGTCAGTGTGTCTTTTTGTATGTTTCTGGGATAGACAGACATATATTCTCTGATTTGCCATGGCTTGACCCTTGTATTTGACATAATACACTTCATCAAGTCGACGTGAAACTTCAACACTATATTGATTGTAGATTCATGGGAGATAATGTCTTAAATTAAACGTTGATCCGACGCATGTCTGGCAGCCATAATTATTTATTTTTTTTGAATCTGGGTCTTTTTCTTTTTTTTAATAAGATACATTGGCTGCGTCTGGATGGATTGAAGCTAGAGAGAGCAGCTGAAAGCTGAGTCCTATACAGGTCCATCCTGATGACTTCATTTCTTTTCCTTATTTGGGTTCCTTCTGATGACTCCCAAGCACGACTGTACCTACAGTTATTTGGTCTTCCATTTGAGATGAATTCAATTAATTTAATCCCATTCTAATACAATGAATTAAAGAGGACACTCATGGGTCAGATGTCCGATTAAAGCAGGGTTGTAATCAAAGCGGACGCTTGTACCTGTCATTACTGCCAGCAGTTATAAATGACAGTATCCTGTGTAATTTTTTTTGGGGGACTTGGAGTAACGATGGGAGGACCTCATTGTCATGCCGAGAAGGCACCGCGACTGATCTACTCCACTGGTTGAGGCAGCCATTTGTTTCGTTTGTATGCAATTGTTTGTTATGAATGAGTGATCATTATACAAGCTCCTCCACTACTCACCTTAAAAACTAATGTAAATGTTGACTGTATGTGTAGTCTTTCCTACGTATTCTGTTACTATCTTTCTTCCTTTTGGGAACAGGTCATGCTGCCGACGAGAGAAGCAGAAGGATGTTTGAGTAGCTGTTAAATATTTGGCGCGCTGCTTCAGGCCAAGATGATGTACCAATTTCCTTAATAACTTGAATTCAACCCGATATGTGTCTCGATTGAACCTGAGTTTTGTTCATAATTATCCAGGTGCGCTGCACATAATACCTATTAGCCCCCAATGGGATTAGTCCGAAACGGGGGTGATGGATTTGGCTCCGATTTCGTTGCATGCATGCGTCCGCAACCATTTCATCGACATGCATTCACCAGAGTTGTTCAAACGGCCACACAGATCAGAATGATGGCTTACATATGCACAGTCATTTATTTTTTTTCCGAAATCAAGCATCCAACATGGCCAAGCTGGTGTCCATTTTGTTACTTAAATGTGTCCCCACCATTTATCAGATATGGCTGTAGACTGATTTTGTTCTCAAACTTGGCACAAGCACAGTACATGAAAGCAGACGAGCCACCTCACTTTTATTTTGTGCAGTGATCAAAAGGCCGACTTGTTAGACTGGCAGGCATTTAGTTGTAAAAAATCCAGGTATCGAAACATCCTCAACCATTTTAGAAGAATGTGAGAGAAAATGATTAGGATCTGTGGCTTGCTAAGGTACCTGTAAACCTGTCACTAACCTGCTTTCCATGTGTTGGGTGTCAGAAACTAACAGTCTCCCCTACCAGGTTTCCTGGTGAGGAGGGTGTATGATATGGACACCCAGCAGGATGAAAACAAAACCTGTCAAAGGGCGGAGACCTCCTTGTGAACCAATGGCCATCCATTTTTTGTGCCAACTGTGTCTGCGGACGTCCTCCTGAGTGGGTACTTTTTCTCTTTTTTTTAGGAGTTTGGTGGCAAGATTTGCCACTCCGGCTCCGTAAAAACCCTTCACTCACAAAAACACACCAAAAACTCAAAATAGTTTGAAAACCCCCCCATGGGAGTACCTCCTGTGCAGCTTCCCTTTGAAGGAAGCTCACCAATTGACGCCGATTAAGGCCAAAGCTTTTGGCGACCACCCACTCTTTAGATGATAGGAGGGAAACACAGGGTAACCTTCCCCAGGGTGGATTTCGGTAGAGTTTCAGGGTGGTGTTGAGGTGTCATCACTAGATGACGGTTCTTCCTTGGTTAAGCCTTGAGCGGTCCCTCGGTGGGTGCCTAGAATGTCCAATCCACAGAAGGATGATCACCTGTCTCTGCTATCATCTGAGCTCAAGCTTTGAACTGTTGGTATTGCAAGCACTCTGAGGCTTGGAGACAGGATAATGGTAGAGTCATGGCAGGTGGCTTACACATACGATTAGTCTGGTCTACCTGATGGTTCCATCGCCAAGAGTTGCTTGAAGCTGTGTCATAACTGGCTCCAATGATAATGATAGGTAACACACGGTCAACGAGCTGTATTATGAGACGAAAGATTCGTCACTCCTTGGGTGTCGTTCCTGGTCTGGTGTATGCTCCTACTGGGCAAGTGTCATCTCCCATGAGGTCGCATTCTATTCCATGCTCAGTCTGTGCGTTTTGATCAGTGCCCCGGCGAGATACCTTCTAATCAGTCTTGGGGATTTAAGTGCATCAGACTGAAACTGGAGACGGATGCTACAAGACATGTGTTTGGTCCCCATGGGTCTGGAACTGTGCAACTGGAAGAGCACTAAGATTCCTTACTTTGCAAGAAACATGGACTTAGGGTGGCTGGTTCATGGTTTCAGCGCCCACAGGCTCATCGCTGGACTTGTTATTCCAGCGCGGTGGTGGCAAAGGAGATTGACCATGTGCTCTGTGATTGGGTCATGGAGGATGATCCAGAACTACAGGCGTCTACTGGAGTGCTCAGTCCCAAATCCGACCACAGGCTTGTAAGCAACTCCGATATGCAGCTTAAATCCGGGACAATGGCCAGGCCTAGCAGGGAGTTGGGAGCTTAGGATGAAAGGGCAGCTTTGGAGCGTTTTGTGGAACAGGCTGAGTGTATTGGGGGTCTGGGTACTTTGGGGAATCCTGAGAGTTGTGGAGTATTTTCAAAGACCAACAATCCTTGATATTGCTGTGGATGTCTTGGAACTCACCGTAGGGCAAAGAAGAACTTTTGTCTTCAAGGACCAACTGGATACCATTGACCAGAGGTCACAGGGCAGGCTGAGGCCAAGCTGAGCGTTCAGGAGTTGAGGCGTAAAACTGCACAATTGTGCTTGAGAGTGGACAAGGAGGCCTACGTGCGAGGAATCTGTTGAGGGGTAGAGGCATCACCTGTGGTCAGTGATTCTTTGTCCTTTGGCTTACAGGGGAAGTTCGCGCATTGTTTCCTTCCCAAGGCCCGTCCTCGTGTACTGCAGTTAGTGCGGAGGGGATAGTCTTTGACAGAGGAGTTGACGTGAAGGCCCATGGGCCGGTTACTTTGACGGCTGTACAGGCTGATCCACCAACTTTGAGTGAATGTCGGGTGTTATAATCCCTATTGCTAACCCCAATCAAATGTGATTCCAACCTCATTTGTGGAACAAGGCTTTGGTGAACACGATTGAATAGGGGTTAAAGCTCCTGGGGATCTGTGGCATCCATGCTGAGCTTCTCAAGCTGGTGGAAATACTGTACTTCATGTCCTTGCATGCAGTTAAGTTCACAGGCATCATCCCAAACTGGATGGAAGAGGGGCCTTGTTGTCCTCTCTGGAAAGGGCACGGTGATCACCAGACATCAACGACTACTGAGGGTGATGCTGTTCTCAGTGCCGGGCAAGTCTATTGTGCTCGATTAAATTGATAGGCGATCGCCACCATCGTGCTGAGCACTAGCGTGCCAGAGCATCAGGCTTTACACCAAAGAGGTCAACGATTGACCGTATCCTTTTGCTCTTCGGGTTACTCACCAAACGCAGATTGAGAGGTTTGGCAGGGGCTGCTTGCAGCCTATGTTGATCTCTGCAAACGCATTTGATTCAGTGAATCGGGATGCACTCTGGAGGATTCTTAGTCTTCTTGGGTGCCACCAAAACTGATCAATCTAATATCTGAAACTATACTATGGTACTGAGAGTCTGGAAGATTGGTGGTACCATCTGTGACTTATTTCCAGTTGTTACTGGACGTTCCCGTTAGGGTTGTCAATGTTAACTGGGCCCCCACACTTTTCAGCGCTCGTATGGAGGATTCTGGGAGGATGTCAGCAGGATCAGCGCGATTGCGTCGTTGGGAATGGTCAGATCTATGACTTGATTTTGCAGATGATGCAGTCATCATTCGGAGACCCTGGATAATCCTTTTGGGGACCCTCACGGGCTGAATGAGGAGTCTGAGCCGGTGAGATTAACAGCGGTTTCCTGGGTCAAACTAAGATCAGTCTTCATTGACGATTCACTTACCTCGGCAGGAATATTCATTGTCTCTATGGCTGGTGAGCCCAGAGGTCAACCAGATGTCTGGGTCAGCCTGGGAGTCATGTATTCACTGGATCATTGGGTGCGTGCTGTCGGTACTTGTGCAGGACGACGAAGTCCGATCAGTGGTCAGTTTCTTGGCTTCCAGTCTTGCTCTACGGATGTGCAGGACTTTGCACTTGACCAGGGAATCTGAGATGAAGACTTGATTCTTTGCGTACCACGGTCTCTTTCGGAGAATCCTTGTTATCGCTGGTCGGACTTTTTTTGTTTTGTGTCCAACGAGCGATTGCTGAGAGAGACTCAATGGTTTGTTACACTGCGTAGTCGGGTGCAGTCAGCTGCGGCTGTAGGACATAGTGCTCATTTTCCTACGCTTATTCCTGCTCACCAGATTCGCTTCAGCAAGGGACCCTCAATCATGGAGGAAGCCAATGGCGACCCACGTGCCTCGAAGCTGCCAGCAGGTTGTCATTATTCTCAAGGAAATGGGGAATGGGCCAGGCATCTGCCTGGAGGTCCCTGGAAGTACGGTGGAAAGTGGACGCAGCGAGCGCTCGCTCCGCATAATGCTCTCTTCCTGAACTGACAGACAAAAGTTTTTTGATGATGCAATGGGCAGGACCCTCGTTTGTGGCATAATACTGGTTAATGAATTGGTCTTTATTCCTTTGAAGCAAACAGGGCGAACCACAAGTTGTCATCTAGAAGGCCAACCGGCATGAACTACTCTGTTGGTTGGGGCAAAGCCGTTTGGTTCCTTGTGTCAATGTCATTGTTTGAATGGTGATCATATGTACAAAGCTCCTCCACCACGAACCTTAAAATATAATATCAAAAATCGATGTTGTATCTCATTCAAAGGTTCTGTTGCTATCTTTCTCTCCTATTTTGGAAACAGGATCCTGTTGTAGGATCAGCAGAGAACACAAAAAAGAGTGTTGAAGAAAATGAGCGAGATTGCTGCCGCCAAGAGAGCAGGGACATTCGAGTCAGCTGGTGGATATTTGTGCCACTGGTTCAAGCCAAGATGATGTGCACTCTTGTTAATAACTTTTACCCGATTTGGTCTCACAAACCTTGAAGTCTTTGTTTTATAAATTTTATCCATTGTCCCTTGCACACAATCACCTATTATTTTCAATCAATGTGTGAATTGAAGTTGACAAATCAATTGTCATCGAACAGCTTGTTTAAGCCTCGTCTGGTGCTTCACCATTCTCCAAGAGGAAATTAATTGATTAAATTGATGTTACAATGTCAAAGAAAAAGCCCACAGTATATAATGGTCAGCCGGTGTTGTGTGTGTGTTTGTGTGTGTGTAGTGTTGTGTGTGTTTTCGGCCTCGCCAGACAAGAAGCTCCTTTGATGTACATGGCAGGCACCCTCAGTATGCATCATACTGAATTTAAATGTAATTGGTCTTTGGTCCTTTGGAGCAACGAGGCGAATCTCAGTTGTCAATTCCAAGAAGGCAACCCGGCATGATGTACATCTGTTTGCCTTTGGCAGCGTTTGTTTTCCTTTGTGTCAATTGTCATTGTTCTGAGATGGTGATTCATTATGTTCAAGCTCCTCCACCATGAACCTTAAAAAATAATATATATAATTGATAGTGTATCTTTCCAAGTTGTTCGTACTATCTTTCTCTCCTTTATTGGAACAGGATCCTGTTGTGTGAGGAATCAGCGTCACACAAAAAGAGTGTTTTGAAGAAAATGAGCGAGATGTGCCCGACAGAAGAGAACGGGACATTCGAGTCAGGCTGCTTGGATATTTTGCGCACTGTTCAAGCCCAAGATGAGGGCAAACGCTTTGTTAATAATTTTACCCGATTTGGTCTCAACAACCTGAAATTTTGTTTATAAATTTATTCCTATTCTCCTGCACACCAATCACCTATTATTTCAGGAGATTCAAGTGTGATATTGAATGTTGACAAATCTATTTCAATCGAACAGCATTGTTTAAGCCTCTGTCTGGATGTACCACCATTCTCCAAGATGAAAATTAATTGGTAAATTTGATGTTACAATTCAAGAAAAAACCACAGTATGTAATGATCAGCCAGGTGTGTGTTGTGTGTGTGTGTGTGTTTTTTTTGGCCTAGCCAGACAGAAGCTCTTTGATGTGCGGTGCCATAATACTAGTTAATTGTAATTGGTCTTTGGTGCTTTGAGCAAACGGCTCGCGAACCTAGTTGTTCATTCTAAGAAGGCCAACGGGCATATCTACTCTGTGGTTGGGGCAGCGTTGTTTCTTTGTGTCCAATTAGCATTGATTCTAAATGTGATCATTAACTGTACGAAGCTCCTCCACCACTCACCTTAAAAATATATATTATTTGATGTGTATGCTTTCCAAGTGTTCTGTTACTATCGTTTCTCTCCTTTTTGGAAACAGGATCATGTCTGTGAGGATTCAGCGACAACACCAAAAGAGTGTTGAAAGAAAATGAGCGAGATGCGCCGACGAGAGAAGCAGGACATTCGAGTCAAGCTGTTGATATTTGCACGGTAGTTTCAGGCCAAGAGAGGTTGCAAAACTCTTTGTTATTTAACTTTTACCCCGATTTGGTCTCCAAACCTGAAGATTTTGTTTATAATTTATCCCATTTTTCCCTGCACACAATCACCTATTATTTCAAGATGATCATGTGTAGATATTGAATGTTCACAAATCATTGTCATCGTACAGCATTGTTTTAGCCTTGTCTGGTGTTCACCATTCTCCAAGATGGAAATTAATAATTTGGTAAATTCATGTACAATGTGAAGAAAAAACCCACAGTATTAATGGTCAGCAGGGTGTGTGTGTTGTAGTGTGTAGTCGTGTGTGTGTGTGTTGTTGTGTGTGTGTTTTCGGCCTCGCCAGACAAGAAGTCCTTTGTGTACGATGGCAGACCTCGTATATAGCATCATACTGTTAAATGTAATTGGTCTTTGGTCCTTTGAGCAACAGTGCGATCGCAGTTGTGTCATTCAAGAAGGCAACGATGATCTACTCTGTTGGTTGGGGCAGCCGTTGGTTTCCTCTGTGTCCATTGTCATTGTTTCGGAATGGTGATCATATGTCTCAAGCCTCCTCACACGAACCTTAAAAATAATATAAATCGTATGATCTTTCCAAGTGTTCTGTTACTATCTTCTCTCCTTTTTGGAAAACAGGATCTGTGTTGTGAGGATCAGCATCAACACCAAAGAGTGTTTGAAGAAATGAGCGAGATTGCATGCCGACGAGAGAAGAGGACATCAAGTCAGGCTTGTTGGAATACTTTGGCGCGCTGTTCAGGCCAAGATGAGGTGCAACGCATTTGTAATAACTTTTACCCGATTTGGTTCACAAACCTTGACAATTTGGTTTATAATTTATCCATTTCCTCTGCACAACAATCACCTATTACTTTCAGGAGAATGTGTATATTGAATGTTCACAAATCTTGTCGATCGAACAGATTGTTTAAGCTCTCTCTTGGTGTACACATTCTTCAAGATGGAAAATTAATTGGTAAATTTATGTTTACAATGTTAGAAAAGCCCACGTATATATGGTCAGCAAGGGGTGTTGTGTGTGTGTGTGTGTGGTGTGGTTTTTTTGCATAGACCAGACAAGAAGTCCTTTTGATGTAGCAATGCCATAATACTATTAAATGTAATTGGTCTTTTGGTCCTTTGGAGCACGGGCGAACCTCAGTTGTCATTCTAGAAGGCAACCGGGTGATCTACTCTGTTGGTTGTGGCAGCCCGTTTGGTTTCCTTTGTGTCAATTGTCATTGTTCTGAATGGTTGATATATGCTACAAGCTCCTCCACACTAACCTTAAAAATAATATATAATTGATGTGTATCTTTCCAAGTGTTCTGTTACTATGTTTCTCTCCTTTTGGGAAACAGGATCATCTTTTTGAAGATCAGCGACAACACCAAAAGAGTGTTGAAGAAAATGAGCGAGATGCTGCCGACGAGAGAAGCAGGACATTCGAGTCAGCTGTTGGATATTTGGCGCGCTGTTCAGGCCAAGATGAGGTGCAAACTCTTTGTTAATAACTTTTACCCGATTTGGTCTCACAAACCTGAAATTTTGTTTATAATTTATCCCATTTCCCTGCACACAATCACCTATTGTTTTCAGGAGATCATGTGTGATATTGAATGTTCACAAATCATTGTAGATATAACAGCATTGTTTAAGCCTCTGTCTGGTGTACAGCATTCTCCAAGATGGAAAATGAATTGATTGGTAAATTTGATGTTAGAATGCCAAGAAAAAACCCACAGTATGTAATGGTCAGCCAGATGTGTGTGCGTGCATGCGCGCGCGCGTTTGTTTTCGGGCTAGCCAGACAAGAAGTCCTTTGATGTACGATGGCAGGACCCTCGTTTGTGGTATAATACTATTAATGTAATTGGTCTTTGGTCCTTTGGAGCAACGAGCAAATTTCACTTGTCATTCCTAGAAGGCAACCGGCATGATCTACTCTGCTGTTTGGGGCAGCCGTTTGGTTTCCTTTGTGTCCAATTGTCATTGTTC
>CM068952.1:172454503-172466852 GCA_035128595.1 Eptatretus atami | reverse complement strand
AGGCCAAGATGAGGTGCAAACACTTTGTTAATAACTTTAATTCAACCTGATTTGGCCTCATTAACCTGAAATGTGATTAGCACAAGCTATTGGATGCATAATACTTGGTAAAGAGTTGCTGATGTTCTTAATGCTAAACAATTCAAATGACAAGAGTGTGAAGGAGAGGGAGAACCGATGTGAAACATAATTAAATGTTTGGAGTATTGTTGAGTGAGTCATGAATAGAGGTGAGTGTCAAGCTTTCAATAGAAGAAGGGGGACAATGCTGAATATCAAATCTCTCAAAAGGATTCCCAATAGGCCTTAGCAGTGCTGGCCAACTGAACAATAGGCGCCATGTTCCCCCCCCCCAAGGAACCGTAATCCATTGAGCATGCAGTGGAAGAGAGATTGGAGACGATCCGCTTACTCGTACTAATGTAGTTATCGCTACAGATCTGTACAATTTCCGAGCATGAAACTTGGTGATGTCATGAATGGAGACATTTTCTACCCTTTGAATTCCAGCCAAAGATGATATTTTCAGTACTTTTCCTGTGTTCACCGATTTTAATTGGATGGCTTTCGGCTCCGGCTAAATTCAGAGTACTGTACTACGATCTACGGCCGTAATTCAGCATGTCACATGACCAGCTTGGACAGAGACAGAGAGAGACATCGAGAAATCTGTGTTTCCACTGACAATCAAGTTATGTTCGCTTGGATGTGGAGATCAGAAAATAGGGAACAATATCCTTGTGTTGATTTCCAAACCGACATCGTCATTCGTAGTACACATTTGCGAGGCATCGTAGATAGGATGAACGGCGTCATGTGATGATGACCAGTTAGATACGGCTAATGAGGCCATGGATGGATTTCCAGCATTCGAGCGCTGACAGTGGTTATCGGACGGTGGTCCGGAATCCTAGCGCTCGACATGAACAGTCAAAGTCAGCAGTCGAAACAGATCATTTGAGTTTTTTCACGACACACATGGTCATGACATGCATGGCCACACTCTTACTGTCGAGTTCGCCTCCACATTTTGAGTCCTGCATTCTCTGCTTTCGAATGGCTCGTTGCCTCCGCGTAAAGATGTGTAGCCTCACGGTGTATAACTTTCGGAGCAGTTTATCCTTCATATCATGACAGGATGGAATAGGAACGTCACGAATGAGGTCATCAGCTTGCTCAACTAGCCCCACTAATAAGTTCTTCCCTTTCAGCCAGCCTTTGACCTCTCTAAAGTAGCGCTCTCCAGCGATGAAGAGTTTCATTCCTATGTCCGAGCAATGGGTAAGACAGCCTTCCTTGTATTCCTTGAGTTTAGTCACAGAGCTGTTCAAATGGGGGAGAAACATGGC
This sequence comes from Eptatretus atami, assembly GCA_035128595.1. Taxonomy (NCBI): domain Eukaryota; kingdom Metazoa; phylum Chordata; class Myxini; order Myxiniformes; family Myxinidae; genus Eptatretus; species Eptatretus atami. The sequence goes on along the minus strand of CM068952.1, from coordinate 172,465,503 downwards.
GCCTTGAAATCACGTGACTGTGATCGACCAATCGCAGCGCTCAATGGAGAGAACAATAGATGGCCAGACTCTTTATATATGGCACTGCACCTTAGGAAGAAAATTATTTGTCTGGTCTCTTTTTTTTTAATCTGCGTTTTGAGATTCGAGGAATAGTGGAACAGAGTACACGGCTGCACCACAGCTTGAGGATAGGAGTTGCAGATCAAAGGTGGTCATGGTCTTATAGCAGATGTATTCAAGCTCAGGTGGAAATGGGTGTTCCCATGAGGTGGTGTTGACCAGCGTATTGGAGGGAAGAGCCCCAAACAGACTCAGGAATGTAGTTGCATGTGTGAGAGAAAATTGATATGAATGAATGGAGTTGAGCTGAGACTTTAAGGGTTTCAGAAAATTCCACCTGGAGGCGCAGGAGTTTGGCAAATAAGTGAGAGCACTGAAGGAGCAAGGCAGATAGATCTGCTGAAAAACTGAAAGACCACCAACATTTATTGCGGAGAGGAAAAAGTTTTCCCCGAGACATTCCTCTTGTGCTTTGAGATGCCAATAGCATGGAATGACTTCGACTCAAATTCAAAGGGAAATCATTCAATTGCTTATAAGTTAAAGTTATCTTCATCTAAAATAGCTTTTGTAAAAAAATTTTTTTTTAAAAAAATGTAAATGTGATAAATTTTTGGATTTTTTTTTGTATTTTTGATGTGTGTGTGTGTGTGTGTGTCTTCCTTCTTTGGACTATGGTGCAGTAATTGGTCTTTATTTTGATTATGAAAGTTCAATATAATCGCTTGAACCTGCCCTTTGTTTCCTACATTTAACAAACCTTCAAAAACAATACAATAGTGTGATTTGTAGGGACATTGTGTTATAAAAACCTTAAATGATGGTCTCTGCCTTTGCATCACATTGCCATATACCTACAAGGTTTGTGTGTGTGTGTGTGTGTGTGTGTGTGTGTGTGTCACTGCCTGCACCTGACATGTCATTGGTGCTGGACCAGCATGAGTGCCAAAGCAGCAGTGCTCAGAGCTTTCACACTCTTCTCATCCTCTCCCTGCATGTCTTCTTACTGTTCTATTGTTTACTAAAAATAGTGATATCGACAACCGTGTTACATGCGCCAAGTGTGAGGCTGTCTCCGATAAAGCGAGATTGTACAAGGTTCGTCGCCGACAATGTTGCATTGCGTCGGCGAACATCAGCTTGTATGCGGTGGCCTTAAGACTTAAAGAAGGAGGGCAAGAGGGGAAGCAATAGCACCAGTCCTCGGATGTTGAAGGGTGGGGGATAGTGGATGAGGGGGGCAGCGTAGTCATATTCCATAATACTTCTGATGAAGGCCTGGCACACTGTTAGAAGGTGAAGATGACACAGGAAGGACTTATCCCTCAGAATAATTAAGAGGTGGCAGCCAGATTTGTGGGCCAATGTGGAGATATTATCTTCACAAGACTGATCAAATAAATAAATTGGGATCTCAGGAGCAAAATATTCCGATGAAGAATCGACGCCTGATACATCGGCTTACTTCCTACGGTGGTTAGCATCCTTTGATCAATCTTCTGTTGATTCCATCCACAATTGAAAGTAGACTTTTGTTAAAGCACTCGCCCTGACAGACAGTCGCAGTGCTCCAGTTGGCGGTGTTTCAAGCTCTCTTGTTGTCTCCATCAATTTTATTTTGTTCATCATGGGATTGTTGTTGGTCTGGCCCTCCCATCCTATCAAATGTAATTTCATCACATTACCCCGTCCTTGCCGGGTATAGCTGCCAATTAGAAATACTAGTACGTGCCCGTACGTGCGTGGCCGTACGTGCAAAAAATAATAATAATAAATAAATAAAATTCAAAGCGCGTGCCAGAAACAACAACCACACAGGCCGTTCCTTCGCTCTCGTAAACGACGAACTGGTTGGGGATTATGTTTATCTAATAAATGCGCATAAGAAATCGAGAAAATTATTAGAATACAGTAAGTCATCACTATCCGGAAGTCCGTACGTTGTAACCCGTAATGGGGAATGCGGCTGAGGATCTCTTCCCCAAGGCCACGCCTACGCAGCAACGACGCAACATGTCCTGTCATTGGTAACTAAATGGCGCCCTTTCCCATCGCCACGCCTACGCAGCAACGTGTCTGTCATTGGTTTGGTAAATAAATGGCCATAACTTGGGAATACACTTGTCCGATTAATATCAAACCTTGAAAAGGGCCATACTCAGGTCCCCAGCAATATACCTGGCAAGTTTCAATTAGATCGGACCAGTGGTTGTCGAGAAACAGCGGTCTCACACACACACAACACGGAATTATATATATATACTGTATATATATATATATATATTATATATATATATATATTTGTTCTCCCCCATAATTTTTTCCATTCTTATGATGACTTGCACATTTTTAATCATTCATTTCTCCATTGGTCATTGGTATCTGTTCAAATGTATTGCATACATAAGTTAAAAAATAAAAATAAAATAAACTCGGGCCAAGTCGATGGCACGCCATCGCAAATCCCCATGCTTCATATCAAAGCAAAGTTGAAATAATGCAAAAAGTTCCACCAGGAATGACCCATATAAAACTTTGAGTTTTTTAAAAAAAAAAAATCTCTCTGTTTTGACCATAAATAAGTCCCCCACCCCAAGGCATGAACTGGGGGTCAAATCCCCAAAAAATCATTACATATCTTATGCGTCCTCCAATGTCGATTGCTTAAACTGTACTAAGTTTCACTTTTAAAAATGTTTTTATTTTTATTTATTTAATGTGTCCGTAATTGCATGTTATGGTATTTGACCCCGCTCCAGGGCTTCAGGGTGGGGTGAAATGATACTACTCTCGTACATTCTTGCTATGTGATGATCATCAATACAAATTTGGTGAAAGTTCTGCACAACTGTTTAGGAGGAGATAGATAGACAGACAGATTACAATATCCTCCCTCCAACCCCCCCCCCCACATTCTATTTATTTATTTATCTATTTTGAAAAAGCATGGGGACAACGATTGCTGAAGTCCGGCAATGCTTACCATTTGAAATTGGAATACAAAAGTAATATTTCATTGTAATGTTTTTTGGTTTTTTTTTACCCTTTTAATGGTTGCCATTTCTTCATGATTTGCTGTTCAGGTGCACGATGTTTTTAGACACTACTTTAGCGAACGTCTGGTGAGTATGCCAAGTACTTTGGTAAGTATCACACACTTGGGGAAATATGCTCTGGTAAGTTTCTTATTTATGCTTTTGGAATACGTATGACATGCTCTGGTGGTGATGATGAGCACTTTGGTATTGTAAGTGCGTTTAACCGTTCCACACAAGATGGAATCATAATGTTTTCTTTGACAGCGAGAAGCAAATGGATAATTGGGACAAAGTTACACCGGATTTCGTTCAACAAGTCCCGTCGTACAACCCCTCTTAGTCAGTCAGGCCTCTTCCTCCTGATTGGCTAACAGCTCTTTTGTGATTACCACTCGAAAATCGATTTTTTTTCCCCGCACCATCTCTACATAGAGAGTACTAGCGTACTCTCTGATTGCACTTCAAAACAAACAAGGAAGTTTTTATTACATAAAAATCTCAACCATTTATGGTTTTTGTCAATTTAATCGCTCTTCTAAATTGTTGGCATTTGTAACCTCATAATCTTTTATTTCTCTCGCAAATTTGTATTTCTGGCCGGGGGCATTTGTCCCAACAAGTGGACATTCCCGACTTGTGTACAAACATCTACACGAGTCCCAAATCTTTAATTGACTGTTTAAATGGTGTCTTTTTCCCCAGGAAGATATATACGATCTTCCTGGGTTTTACTTTTCCTCAAAAGCTAAAAGGTACTGGTGGTGGCACTTCCGATCTCCGGGACGAGGTTCGATTCCTCGTGGTACCAAGCTTTGTGAGGAACTCAAATCAAAGGAAACCTGATATTTATTCTTCTCGGTTTTAGATTTCAGCTCAAATTCCGTTATTTCAAAAAGGAAAATAATTTATCATAATTTTCTAAAGTCTTAGAATTTTAAAACTTTTGCAAAGAAAAAAACAAAATGGTTTATAGAACATATTTCTTCCACGGTCCTCTGCATATACAGTTGTGTGGCCTTTAAATATGAGTAAATACCCCTATGAGCACCTGTGGGAAAACAGGAGACTGGAACTTGCACTGTTGCCCAAAATTTATTAATAACCAGTATCAGGAATAAATGATGGAAACACCTGCAACCAGAGGTGAGAAAATTACTTGCTTTCCACCAATAAAAGAGCGAGCTTGAACTGTGGGGGTAATGGGACCACTATTGATTGCAATCACCAAAGGAATGAACAAACACAAAAATAAAGGAGGTGGGGAGGAAACACTAAAACCAGCAAGTAAGAGGGTTCGGTTTGGAAGAGTTAATGGAGGTAATAAAGATCATGGGTCTGGGTGGCGAATGATATGAGGTGGCGGTGCATTGCATGCTTAATATCTTTGGGGGGGGGGGGGGGGGGGGGAGAGTGGGAAAGAATGGTCTCTGGAAGGTGGTTTTACAAATGAGTTGAGGTGTGCAGGCAGCCTGGATTCTGGAGGATTAACGAGGAGGGGGTTATTGGAAGAATATATTCATCATGGAGTTGCTGGGGAAGGTCGGAGGACACCATTGACCCGGCACCTCTCTCAGGCCATGCATTTGAGATGGGAAGTGATGCATCTATCAATGATAAATGCAAGATCAGCGAAAAAGTGCCCGATTATGGCATTTTTCAGAAGGGGAGTCAGTAACAATTCAGTGGCAATCATGATAGCTGTACCAAGACTTCACATCTTCAGACAGATATGATATTTCATCTGCTGCCAGTGTTCTTTCTGCTTCTCTGTCGTGGTTTCTTCGACTTCAGGCTCAGCTTGTTGTTCGAGATGACCAGCCGACACTTCAATCTGATGGTTGCCGTACACCCATGTATGGAAGGTGGTGGCATGGAGACTGCATGCAAGATTGCAAAAGACAAAAAATCTGTGCAATCTGAAAACCGTTGGTCTACGCTGGTAACTAGAGCATCGACTGACTTCTTACACAATGCCAGCATTTATGTCGATGCCATGTGTTTCACAAAGCTCTTAGAACATGTCTCAAGGACTTGTGGTTCGGTTAAGATGTTTTTCATGGACTCGATTAAAAATCCTCCTGAATTGGTAACTGGCAGCATGTTATAACACGATAGAATACGATTGACAATCAACCACTCGAGTGTCAATTGGAGCAAATTATAGATAGTTTAGTTCAAATTTGGAGCATGAAAACTCCAGCATATGAAGATAACCGCTTGGATTCTGGTTGTGGTTATTGGGTGATTTCCATGCATGCGACAATATTGTATGAAGTGCCACATTATTCTCAAATTCCAGTTAGCTGGAACAGACTATAGCGACGTCCCGTCACAGCTCATCTGCCACAAATCAAACGATAAAATAATTATACATATCTGTATGTACAGTGGTGAGAAAAAAGGTTGTGAACCCTTTAGAATTTTCTGTATTTTGAAATAAATTTGACCAAAAATGTCATCAGATCTTCATCTAAGTCCCAATAATAGATAAAAGAGAACCTGATTAAACAAATAGCACAATCAAAAAAAATCTACTTTTTCATTTATTTAATGAGCAAAATTATCCAACATTCAATTTCATTGTCGGAAAAAGTATATTGGTTCACGAGTCAGTAAGTGACCACTATATTCGTTATGGGTGTCTGTCTGTCTGTCTGTTCTGTCCGAGAATAGCTCCATGGGTTTTGATCCGATCCTGATAAAATTTGGGTGGGAGGTTTATATCATGATCTAGTTGTGTTTTCCTGAGAATGGGCGGCGCATAGCGACCACGCAAAAAACATGTTTTTTAGGGGGTAGCCGATTTCAAGTTACATCTTCTCCGAGGGGGTTGTGTCGAATCTGGCAGGGGTTTCGGTATTTGGTTAGCCCAATAGCCCCACGGAGCTCGATTTTTCATTTTCATCCCAAGGTCAAGGTCACAAGGTCACGAACTTAGAAAATTGCGAATTTTGACATAAAAAATCATACGACCGCCCAAACTTTGAGAGCTAGGATGACAATATTTTTTATGCATAATCTTGAGGTCATTCCCCACCTAAAGTCTTGAAACCATTTTGCTCTATCTCGAACACCTTGCCCGTGGCGCCCCTTCAAGTTTGTTTTTAGCTGATTTCATCAAAGTATGGTATTCGAGGAGTGCGAAATGCCATATAGCCTATATGACGTTATATTGTTCCTGGAATGTTCCAGAGGAAGTTTTGACCAAAGGTCATAATCCTTGACCTTTGACCTTTAAAGTTCACAAGGTCAATTTTCAAAGTTGTGGGAATCGAACCGGGTTTTCGACCTTCTTCAACGAACTAACTCCAATAAGCTATAGCACGTTCTCTCCATCCTCCATTGGCAATTATTTTACGTTAAATGTTCATTTACCTAACCATGTTATCACCCTCTCCTCAAGGCTGAACAGGTGTTTACACTACTTCATGTTTGTCAGCCCTCCCCTTCATTTACCCTTGCCAGATGTCGAGCCCTCCCCTGACTTTTACTGTCCAAAATAGGTTAAAGGGGATTGCTATGTGCATTTTGAGTAGAAAGAGGATCGTGTTTGATGTTGCTTGTCCTGTATATCGTTCTTTCCCATGCGTATGTTTGTTGTTATTTGTTGTTGCTGTTTGCCGTTAATAAATGGTCTCAGACTTGGCGATCGTGACAGGATGCAATTTGCCTCGGTGAATCGAGATCAGTGGCATGTAGTTGGAGAAAGGGGGAAACAAACGTGAGCTTACCATAAAGGTAAAGGATTTATTCCCTAAGGGGGAGTATTGGTGTATTTGCCCTCCCTCTCTGCACGCCTCGTCTCTTGACCATTTGGTAAACTTGCTTCCGAATTACACAAAGGAGTCTGAACCATTTGTTGTGCTTTGGGTTACAAGGAAATTTTGCACAGGAGAAGGCCATTCGGCCCATCATGCCTGCACCACACCAACACCAGATTTAATAAATCCATCAATACCCTTCATGTGCAGCCTTTTGGCTGCGACACTAGTACTCATTTCACCGACCTCAGAAGGGTGACAGGCTGAGTCAACCCCCTGGTGTTAATTCAGCAGCCGACGGGGCTTGAACTCAGGACCCTAGGATCCCAAGCCACCACCCTAACCGCTAAGCCAACACCAGGTTTCCAAAGGTATTTTTTAGTTTCCAAAGACAACCAAAGGTTGTTAAAAAGATTCTGTGTTTCCATTTGTTGTCCTGGTTGTTGAAGAGTTGGTGTGTTTTAAGGTCGCCGACCTGTCCTGATAAAACAAATAGCCATTATTTCAAGGTTGGCGTCCTCTTCCGATCAGACAAAGAGCCATTGTGTGCACCCCCTTTTTAGGTCTCGGTGCTACACTCAAAGTAATTTGGTATCTTTACCTGAAGTAGAGATATCATGTGACGTGGCTGTTCTACCTGAAGCTGGAACATGAACTGGCTCATCTAACCTGAAGTTAGATAAATTGACTAAAGTGTCGAGATAAATTGTGAGTTCATTGTTATCTTCACCTGAGATGGAGGGATAAATTGACTAAACTCATTGTTTTCCAACCAGCAGTTGGAGTTGACAGAATTGTGGGTTTATTTTCACCTGAATGTTAGAAGGATAGGGCTCTTGTGTATTTGTACAGAATTTGTATGACTTTCATTGAATGTTGTATGTACAATGACTTGCATTGATTTGCATGTCGTACGAAGTGTTGTATTATTCGAGTTATTACATTAAGTAAGCGAGTGTTGATATAGTTTGTGTACGATATAGCAATGTTTTAATTTGTGTATCGTGAACTGTGAAGCTTATGGGAGTGAATGGGCACGGAGAGTGGAGATGAGGATTGGTCGTCACCGTACACTGTGAAGACTCTGAATGAAGAGACGTGCACATCTCTCTATCAGAGGAAGTACGGTCACGTCAGATTCCTCACACACCGTTGTAGCTTCAGCGTGCAAACAAAATATTGGGTTTATGGCTTGTATTGAAAGACAGAGTCCTGACATTATAACGTGAAATCTTTAAAGTGCAGGGCAAGTGCCATTGAGAAGTGTTTCAAGACCAGGTAGTGTATGGGAATTTGATTTTGGTCAACTTCTGAATTAGAAGCGATTGTGGACTCGATAAGGAACTGAAGATTACTGTACGATGCCATAATCATACTTGTATTAACAAGAATTGTCTTGTTAGAAATGTTATTGCAACAACTAAAGCGTGAAGAGAAATGGACATTCATAAGATAAAATAAAATAATAAAATGATTAAAACCATCTCAGCAAGACAGTTTGCGGACAGATTACCCACATAAAACAGCCGAAAGTCGTGCTTGGAAGGAATCAATTGAATGTAAACTTCAGGCAGAGTGAAAGCAGCCTGTGTTTGAACTTTTCTGTTCGTGATTTGGTGGCTGCCTCATGACGTAAAGGGATGTTTGCTGCGTGCATTGTTGATCCCTTCTGTTTGCTGTTTAAGCATGAATACATATCGTGTTCGATACTTAAAATGATCCCTCAGATATGTGGACATGTGTTCCGAACAGAATGCTAATCCGGTGCATTGCTCCAAATGATGCACGAATGGAATGTGTGAGAATCCCCTACTCGTGCTGTGGTTAAGCCGTGGGGGTCAAAATGGATCAAAGCTCGGGTTTTCTCACTGTGAGATAAACTTGCGTGCCATTTTGGCTTTGAACACTGTACGTTGCATACATAATAAATGGATGGTCTCCGAAGAGTATCATTTGAATACCTGTTGTAGAATAATAATAATAATAATAATAATAACAATGCATACATTATAGTCTTGGGGTAACATGTTAAGTCTAGAGGCCACTTTGGCTTGGTGCTGATAGACGTTGAAGCAAGTGTCCTATGCACGAGCATCAAAACTTTACTTCTGAAAAGGAAACAGGAGTTAGTGCAGTCAGCCACACTGTGGAGTGCTTATATGTGTTGATGTCATGTGGACATAGGGGGTCGGTCAATTTGATTGATCTTGGAAACACCATAGAGCCTTGGTTTGTGAAATGAAAATTGTGAATGTAAAATATATTCTGAACGGGGTCCATTTGGGAAGACTGGCTATCGCCGGCATTATGAGACAAAATTAATGAAATAGTGCTTTATAATGATTTTAAAATGATGAAAAGTGGGAAATCGCCTCGAATTGCTCAGCCCAGAAAGCTGCGGTGTTTTGTTCTCAATTTGTTTTAATACCAGCCTCCTTGCAACATAGATGTTTAAGAATTGCTCCTCCTCTTGACAATGTTCTTGTTTTACAAGCAGCCGTTAGAACTGCGAAAAGATATTTATGGGTACTGAAACCCTCCATTCGAGTCGTATGCGGATTTAAGGCGGGGTGCGAGTAATGCCCCCCGGTCCCAAACCGTGTTCATTTTCCTTCAGTAGTCTGCCTTCCACAAGGAGTTCCACATAGCTACTTTAAACATTTTATTAAACCCAGCTATAAACTGTCATATTGGTGTTTAATAAGTAGGGCGATTCATTAATGCATGCGTGATCCCTCGGATGGACGTTAAGCTTGGCGTGCTGTCTTCATTAGTTGATGGATGTTAAAGACAAATTCCTGCCCAAACTACTGCTGGGAAGGGCAATGGCAAACCACCCAGTGTAACTCTTTGATCGATTCAAGCAGGCAAAACTCAAGCAAAACTTTATCGACTCAGGCAGGCAAAATTCCTTGCATATAATGAATGAAATAATGTTAATTTTGGTGAGAATGATGGAATTGCTGCAATACTTGATGAATTCATAACTACGAGACATTATCAGTGAAAATACCTCTTATAATTGATTTGTGAAGCCAAATACATCAAGTGGAGAAAATTTGGGTTAAAATAGTGATTTATGAATGTGATTGGATGGATATGTTGTTGACGACTTGTCCATCTTTCATCGATGTCAGACATCCAAGAACAAGGAGAAAGACATATAGCAAGCTACACTCTTAGCAAAATAAGAATACTTTTGACCGGGGGGGGGGGGGGGGGGGGGGGGGGGGGGCTGGTGCTTCTCGGACCCACAGCCTCCGCATGTTTATCAGAACAACATTTCAAAAGCTTGAAGCTCAGTCTTCTGATCTGCAAGCTTGCAGCCAAGCCAGCCAGGGTCAACTTACTTGTGCCGAAAGCAAAAACATCTTTATTTTTTTTTATGTGGGCCTTTATTTGTCAGGAAGCAAGTTGAATTGGACTACAATTTCGTCTTACTGTCACACTGATATACCATAAAGCTGTTGAAGAGAAATTTGAGAAATATGCATTTGCATATTACCCAAACTTTACCCAAACTATTTTGCCATGTAGACGCTTCCTTCGCGAGGAGTAGGCAAGTTGTCGCAGGCATGATGTAGAAATTAATTACACGCAGGCTAATCCCAAACACTGACTGTTTTGTTTCTGCACACATTTACGCTTTCTTAATGAGGTCTTGTGGGGGTCCAGTATGTTGAATATTTGGAAGCTCTGTAGTGGAATGTCTGCAGTCTGCTTCCCTTGGCATCTGGTAGCAGAGAATGGCTGTGTAATTGAGAAAGGTTGGAAATTAATTAAACAACATTAGCATTTGGTATTGTTTAAACTGTTTGGAGAAATTTTGTATCTTTTAACAATGTTGTCAAAGTTCTTGTTCCCAAATGAACACCCTACAGCCGGAGTGGTCTGCAGCCAAAGTTGTCAAGTTCGGCAACTCGACAAATCACACTGCTGGGATGACAAGACCGAGTGGCATGGGGGAGTTCACACAACTGGGAGTCCCGAGAATGACTCCTGGGTGGCCGCCCTGTGACTACAATGATAGAGGAGGAAGAGATTGGGACCATACTCTGTGCAGAGCGTTGATGCTGCCTAAGCAGTTAGTTAACCCCACCTGTATTAATTCAACAGCTGAGTGGGATTTGAACTCAGG
>CM068952.1:172416959-172433270 GCA_035128595.1 Eptatretus atami | reverse complement strand
GTCTGGATCTTCACAAAAATCTAATCAACTCATCCGTTGTCCACACACCCAACCTGGTCACACCAAGTTTCGTCCAATCCGTCCACAACTTTTTCAATATCGTGCAACTATTGTTTAAGCCACTACTCTCAATGTGAAAGAATCACTAAAAGATATTATCAAGATCCGGATCCGAACTCGGATCTTCACCATAATGAACAATCCTTCCTGTCACACACCCGTTCCACCAAGTTTCGTCTGAAATTCCATCCACACTTTTGAAGTATTTGCTACATGTCGGTTCGCACTATCTACTCCAATGAGTGAAGAATCACTTCAAAAATTGAGCCTGTGATTGGCTCAGTGGTTACGGGGGCGCTCTTGGGATCCATAGGGTCCCAGTTCAAGCCCATCGGCGCTGAACTAAACACCAGGGGTGCTTAGCCTAAGGCCCTGGTGTTGGCGCAGGTAGGTTAGAGCAGTGCTTCGGGACCCAAAAGGTCCTGAGTTCAAGCCCCGTTGGGACCATGAATCTAATATTATGTATAGTATGTATATGTATATATATGTATATATGTATATATATGCATGTATGTGTATATAATATGTTATATATATATAAAACAAGTCGAAACACCAGGGGGTGATCAGGCCTGCCATCCTTCCGAGGTCGGCGAAATGAGTACCAGATTGTACCTGGCCCGGTCGTAACCCCGCGGTTAGAAAGATGTACCATATCCCTGTGTTTGTCGTAAGAGCGCGAACCAGTTGGGTATGACGTCAGGCAAGGGATCCGGCCGTAAAAACCCTATGCCAATCATTATGCGACAAACAAACGAATTCACATACCGATCGGTCGGGCCCGGGTTACCAACGGACCGCCACCGTACGGTGGTCAGCGAGGTACCAGTGGAAATTGTGCTACTGCTGGGCGAAGGAGGAGAAGGAGACGGGGCGAGGCGGGTCCGGAGGCAGTGGAGAGGTGGAAGGGTAGAAGTGTGGACGGTTGAGCAGTGCGAACTTTCTAGAATGTTTGGGACGTGACTGCAAAAGGGCGAGAGCTTGGCTGTATGATGGAGAGAAGAAAGGTGGACATACTGTGTGTACAAAGCAGACCAGGGAGGGAGTAAAGCGCAGCAAGCATTGAGAGGAGGTTTCAACACTGTTCTACCATGTTAGTGGATGGAGGAGAAATGGTGTGGGGTAGTCCTGAAGGAAGGGATTATGTCAAGAGAGGTTATCGAGGCTGAAGAGGTGTCTACCGAGTGATGAGTGTGACAGTTGGAAATTGAAGGGTGATGATGAGTCATCAGTCATATCCCCACAATATGGGTGTGAAGATGGAAGTATAAAGAAGATCTTCTGGAGTGAGTTAGATGAAGTGGTGGACGAGTGTACTCCAGGATGAAAGAGTGGTGACTCTGGAGCAGATTTCAATGGGCATGTTGGGGAAGGGAATAAAGGGTGAGGAGGTGAGGGTAGGTACGTCTTCAACAAGGAGAAATGTGGAAGGGCAAATGGGTGTAGAGTTGCAAAAAGAATGGAATGCAGTGGTAAATACTATTTCAAAGAAGAGAACATCAGGGTCAACAAGAGGGAGGACAAGTGCACACAGCGTGGTTACATCTTTAGCAGAGATGCACACTGAAAGAGATTATGGGCACGTTAAGGTGCTGCAGGAGAGTGTAGCTTCCCGCAGCAATCGATTTGGTGGTCTGATAGGAAGACTTTAGAGTTGAGTTGAGGAAGAGAGTGAGGCTGAACCAAGGACCAGATGTGGGAAGCTGAAGGAGGAAGACTGTTGCGTGAAATTTAAGTGAGAGGTGAGACAGCTTGGGATGGTGGTAAACATGGGTGGGATGATTGGGCACATAAAAAAAAACTACGCAGAAGTGGTGAGGGAGATAGCTAGGAAGGTAACTTGGTTGTGACATCTGGACAGAGGAAGAAGATAGGAGACTTGGTGGTGGACGAGGAAGTACAGGAAAAGTCTAAGGAAGAGGGGTCTGGCAAAAGGAAGTGATAGTCAGGAGAGAGAAGAAAGTAGCAGGAGTAAAGGAGTCGCGGCAAAGGCAAAAAGAGAGGTGGCAAAAGGCTAGGAGAAAAGGCACTATGACGAAAGTGTATGAAGAAGTTGACACAAAGAGGGGAAAAGGGGAATTTATAGCCGATATGGCAGCACAGTGGGGGACCGAGCTGGAAGGAATGTTGCTGCAGGTTCGAGGTAATAAGGACGCAAAATGGATAGTGCTGACAGCGAGGAGAGGTGTGAGAAGGTGGACTTGGAGTACTTTGAGGAGCTGATGAATGAAAAAATGAGAAGAGAGAAGGGTTGGGAAGAGGTGGAAAGTGAATCTGGAAGTGGGGTGGCATCAGTAAAGATGAAGTTTTGAGGATGCTATGACAGAAGATGCAAAAGTGAAAGGCGGTTTGGCCCAGATGACATTACATGGAGGCATGGAAGTTGTTAGGAGAGATGGCAGTGGGTTGTTAACAAGTTGTTTAAATAAAGTCTTGGAAAGTGACGAGGATGCCGGAGAGTGGGAGATTAAGTGTACAAATAATGGTTCCGATTTTCAGAATAAGGTAGAATGTGCAGAGCTGTTGGAAATTACAGAGGTGATAAAGTGTTAGCACACCATGAAGTTGTGGAAAGCAGTAGTGGAACTAGGTTGAGAAGGAGTAGAAATTGTAGCAGCAATAATGGGTTTATGCCAGCGAAAAGGAAGCACACTGCATGCGATGTTTGCTTTGAGAATGTTGATGGAGAAAGTATAGGAAGGCCAAACTGAGTTCTACATTGGTTTGTGGATTTGGAGAAAGCTTATGATAGGTGCCAAGAGAGGATATGTGCATTGTATGAGGAAGTCGGGAGTGGTGGGAGAAGTATGTGAGGATCTGCGAGAATGTATGAGGACAGTGTGACACGGTGAGGTGTGCAGTAGGAATGACGACCGTTTAGGGTAAATGGGATTGCACCAAGGATCGACTCTGCAGCCCCTTTCTGTTTGCATGTGACATGGACAGGTGCACGGAACGAGATTCAGACTGGAGGTCTCCATGGACTATGGATCTTCCGGTACATCCTTCATGATCTGTTGGGAAGAGTAGGAGCAGGCTGGGCGAGCCTCGACGAGGGAGAGGTCACGCACTGGAGAAGAAGGCGGAATGAAGGTCAGTCGGAGTAAGACGGAGTAATGTGCAGTAAATGAAGAGGAGGGTGGGTGGTCATGGTGCGGTTTGCAAGGAGTTTAGGTGGGAAGCCGTGTATTGGTTTTAAATACTTCGGGGATCAACTGTCCAAAGTTACCGGAGAGTGTGGAGAGAGAAGTGAAAAAAGAGAGTGCAGGCGGATGGATGGTTGGAGAGAGTTTAGAGTGATCTGTGACAGAAGAGGTAGCTGCAAGAGTGAAGGGGAAAGTATATAAGACGGTAGTTGAGACCAGCATTGTTGTATGGTTTGGAGCGTGGCACTAACAAGAAACAGGAAGCAGAGCTGGAGGTGCAGAGTCTTAAAGATGCTGCGACTTCTCTTGGATGACGAGGATGGAAGGGATTAAGACAATGAGTATATTAGAGGACAGCCGCACGGTAGGACGGTTTGGCAGACAAAGTGGAGAGAGGCGAAGATGAGATCGTTTGGACCATTGCACAGGAGGGAATCGAGTAATCGGGAGAAGGATGTTGAAATGGAGCCGCCAGGCAGGAGGAGAAGAGAAGCCAAAAGTAAGAGGTTCATGGATCGGTGAGGGCGGGACATAGCGGGTGGGTTGGATGTCATGGGAAGCATGTGGAGGATAGACGCGAAATCGGAGACGGTGTCCGCTGTAGGCGACCGCTTAAGGGAGCTAGCCGAAAGAAGAGAAGAAGGAAAAGGTTACTTAGACCTGTCATTCTATTCCGAGGTCACGCGAAGATGAGTACCAGTGTGTTGACGGGTAAGAAGGGGCACTGCACTCAGCGGCACAGTCACAGCTTCCAAGAAATGAGAGCTACCACGGCAAGCTAACTCCATACGTAAGAAGAGAAGACTTACAGTTATACCCATCAGGATGGGGAATCCCCACCATGGAAATTAAATGTTGACGCCCAGCCAGCCGACGGACGGACGGACGACCCGGGTGGACAACAATATCCCCCTTCCACCAGCCGCGGGGATAAAAATTCTAGCAGTCGATCCGGATCTACCAAAAATCTTAATTTGCAGTTCCTCGTCACACACCCGAACCTGTCCACAAAATTTCTCCGGATCCGATACAACTAATTGAGACTTATCCTGTACTACAGACGGACAGAACGGGTGAAACACTAACCTCCTTCACCTTCGGTGGCGGAGGTAATAACCTCCTTTAAATCACCCAAATCTATGACACACATTTTCAAACATCGATTTCTGTATAAAAATAAAAAGATTAATGACATGAAAAACAAATATCAAATGTACAAGCCAATCTACAAACAGGACTCTTGACTGTCATATGGGGTTCGAATAAAACAAAATGGGTGAGGAGGGTCAGAGGTCCGAGACGGCACAATTTCATCCAATGGGAATGAAGCTGGAAGTTAGGAGTTCAAGATCAACAGAGGCGTCAAGATCAAAGGGGTCAAGCCGGGAAAAGACTATTCCATTTAACAGGCAGTCCAATTGTGACGATGCATTATTAGGCCAATCACAGCGAGGTGTGGAGAGACAATATCTCTCCGGTGCAAAGACGACTGGTTGCATTTAATGTCTAAATTTAAATTGGCTCCCAGATTAATTATTCTGGTTCATCGCAGAGGTCATGCAGTATCTATAACTTTGTAACACAATAATTCCGTCAGAGCGTAACCAAATGCCTGATACGCAAAGCTTTGGTCACATCATTTGAAAAATACTCCAATCATTCATCTTCACTGATACAAACCTTTTTCCAAGAGAACACAGATCGGTGATTCCCTTGTACCTCTTCCTCCTTCCGTTATCACAGTCCAATCTCTTCTTTTTCTTCTTCCGTATCCAGGTGGAAGCTCTTTTCTTTTCTTGTTCAGAGATCACAAGTCAATCTCTGCTTATCTTCATAGTTCGTCGATAGGCGGCTAACTGCACAAAACAAGAACTCCCATTGTTTTATAATAATAATATAATAAAAATAATGACTTAATATAATAAATTGCTTTGCAAACATGTCCCACTGACTGTGATCATTTTCTTAAGTCCAAAAAAGGGGCACAACTCCGTGAAAAATTGACGAAACGCCCTTGTAAACTCGAACTTGTTCTGTAACTATCATAATTAACACCACATACCAAATTCAGCTTGAATTATGTTAAAGGTATGGGGGGAAAAAAACAGTCTGAAAACCACAGGTGGACGGAATGGACACGAGAGCAAACCTATCATCCCCTCCGTTGAAACCGTAAGGCCCGGACCACTAAAAAAAAACGAATAATAATATAAAAATTGTAACAAAATGAAGACACCTTCAGCTCCCCAACAATAACATGGAAATTGTAATGCATCCTTATTGCAAAAAAAAAAAATTAAAAAAATGGGATCGCAGGCATGGGTCTAGACCAGCGTTTTCTCAACCTTTTTTACCTTGTGGAACCCTTAAATAGTTTTCAGTCGTCAGGAACCCTGCATAAAAAATTATAATATCTACCATTTATAATATCTAGCTCTTTTATATTTTAACCGTAGCTTCCAGCGTGCAAATAGAATATATTTATTTTCGGATACCATGTTTACGGAAAAAAAATGACGCCCTATTTGCTCCAAATTATCTGGCAATGAAAAAAAAAACATACTCTCGTTTTGAATGAGACCTCACACCGAGGTTTTAAATTCACAAAAAACACACATATGGATTCCAGGACACGAATCCGCCCGACAGACGTCCACTAACAAGTGAGGGCGGTTCACACTGGTGCCATATAAGACAGCCGTCTAAATACATTCCCTATGGTTGTTAACCCCCCATCGAAGAGAGACGGAGGTTACTGCTTTCACCACCGTCTGTTGTTTGGATCGCTAATATAGATATCCCTTATTGTTCAGGTTTCCGGCTGTCTGTCTGTCTGTGTGTATGCGTGTCTGCAACGCGGAGGCTCCACAGCACGAACCACAAACCGATTTCGATGGAAACTCTTGCCAACAGTTGGACAATATATACTGGGAATGTTAGCGCGTCTTGAATTTCGTTGCCTAGCAACCCACCGTTGCTTGTTACAGCGGCAAAAAAGAAAAACGCGTACAGTATTTCATTACTTGTCCCTTCATTTTGAATGAGAGAACGAGAGCTTCGGAATTAACACTTTGAGATAATTTAGGGAAAATTTTACTCGAGCGATTTTTTGGATTGACGGTTTTATTTTCAAATGGTAGTCCTTCAAAATCGTGGGTCTATTTTTACCGCCATTTAAGGGTGTATACAGTGTTGTAAGGAACTACACCGTCGTTCCACCTTTTTATTTATTTTCCGTAACGTTCCACGAATCCACAACACCCCTTTCATATATTTATTTATTTATTTACCGACAACATTCCACACCCACACCACGTCCAATTATATTATTATGGATTTACCGACAACGATTCCACGACCCACACACCACTCCACATTATTTATTTATTTATTTACACAACGCTCCACGACACCACACACCACCTCCAATTATTATTTATTATTTACCGACCACGATTCCCACGACCCACACACCACCTCAATTATTTATTATTTATTTACACAACGATTCCACGACCCAACACACCACCTCCAATTATTTATTTATTTTCCGTAAACGATTCCACGACCCACAGCACCACCTCAATTATTTATTTAATTTATTTACCGACACGTCCACGACACCACCACCTTCAATTATTTATTTATTTATTTACCGACAACGAATTCCACATCCACACACACCTCCAATTATTTACTTTATTATTACGGCAACGATTCCAACCCCACCACACCACCTTCCAATTACTTTATTTATTTATTTACCGACAACGATTCCACGACCCACACACCACCTCCAATTATTTATTTATTTATTTACCGACAACGATTCCCACACCCCACACACCACCTCCAATTATTTATTTATTTATTTACCGACAACCGATTCCACACCCCACACACACCTCCAATATTTATTTATTTTCCGTAAACGATATCCGCCCACACACACCTCCAAATTATTATTTATTTATTTACCGACAACGATTCACGACCAAACCACCTCCAATTAGTTATTTATTTATTTACCAACACGATTCCACGACCCATCACACCACCCTCCAATTTATTTATTTATTTACCGAAAACATTCCACGACCCACACACCCACCTCCAAATGTAATTATTTATTATCGAAAACTATTCCACGCACCCACAACCACCACCTCCCAATTATTTATTTATTCTTTACCGACACGATTCCACGACCCACACACCACCTCCAATTATTTATTATTTATTACCGACAACGATCCACGGACCCACACACCACCTCCATTATATATTTATTTATTACGACAACATTCCACGACCCACACACCACCTCCCAATTATTTATTGATTTACCACAACGATTCCACGACCCACCCCACCTCCAAGTTATTTATTATACGACAACAGATTCCACGACCCCACACACCACCTCCAATTTTTATATTATTACCAAAACAATCCAGACCCGACACACCTCCAAGTAAATTTATTTATTATCGAAAACGATGACCACGACCCACACACCACCTCCAATTATTTATTATTTATTACCGACAACGATTCCACGACCCACACACCACCTCCAATTATTTTTTATTTATTTACCAAAACCAATTCCACGACCCACCACACACCCCCGAAGTATTAAATTTACTGAAACGTTCACGACCCACACACCACTCCAATTATTATTTATTTCACGAAAACGATTCCACGACCCACACACCACCTCCAATGATATTTGTCATTATTTATTTACCGAAACGATTCCACGACCCACAATCCGCATCCAATTACTTCTACTTATTTTCCGAATACGATTCCCACGACCCACAATCCGCCTCCAATTACATTTATTTATTTACCGAAAACGATTCCACGACCCATCAATCCGCTCAATGTTTATTTATTTACAAAAACGATTCCACGACCCATCAATCCGCTCCAATTATATATTTATTTTCCGCTAAACATTCCACGATCACACACCACCTTCAATTATTTTTAATTGCGAAAACGGATTCAGACCACACACCACCTCCAATTTATTATTAAAGTGGAGTGGCCGTAGGAAAGTGGGCGTGGCTTATGAAAAAATATTGTGTGTGCTCAGGAAGTGTGGTCAAACAAGAGTATTGAGAGAGTTTACGGGTTTCCATGTGTGTGTTGGTGTGTGTGGTTGTGTGTGTGTGTGTGGGTCTGCAACGCGAGGGCTCCCGCAAAAACCAGCAAACTATTATTATTTCAAATGATAGTCCTTCAAAAATAGGGTTCTATTTACCGTCATTTGATAGGAGTTGCCAGTTGGCAAAAACACGCAATAGGAAAAATCTCCAGCAGAGGAACATTGTATGTGAACCAATACGTCTCTTGGCAATAATCTTCGTCGGTGGATCAGCTCAGAATGAAAAGCATCGATATCCAGCGCTTACGATCCAGCAATCCCTCCGTCGCCTCCGGCTTGTCGTTTGTTTGTGAACAGTTTACGAAAAACTCGACGAGATTTCTACGAAACTGGTGGGGGGATAGGTATGGTCCATGCGATCATGCCATTAGATTTTGAACTTGTGTCCAAAATGCCCGCTATGGTGGCGCATTTTGAAAAACATATGAATTTTGTTTTTGCATTCTCTACACTGTATTTAAGTGTTTCAACCAAAAAAATTAAGAAAATTGTTAGAGAAAAAGAAAAAAAAAAAAATTTTGCACTTTTTCTTCAACAAAATTCGATTTTTTTTTTTTTTTGCATTTCTACATTTATAAGTGAATTTCCAACAAAACATGCCAAAATTATAATCGGCTGATTTTGGATCAGTCACGGTGGATACTACCCACGTAAAATCAATTTCTGTCTCAAGGAATCAGTATGAAAGAATTGAGTATGTAAAAGTTAAAATTAAAGGGAAAGTTGCAAACTAATAACTCCTGTGAGCACTCTTGACGTTCAAAATTGAATAATAGGATATCAGTTCACTTGAGTGAACCTAGCAGTATTGACGAGCGAGTTTTGCACTCTACGCGTGCTCCCCCTCTAACTTATAATTGAATAATATAAGAGGTTGAAGCCTCTAGTATAATTAACCAAGGAGTTTCTTCAACAATATTGCCGTACGTGTATAGTAAAATTCAAACTGTTAATCAAATCAAAACTACTCAAAAAACATTAGCCTATGTAATTTACGTTTCTCGCAGAACCCCAGTGACCTCTTGCAGAAACCCTAAGGGTTCCGGGTAACCCCCGTTTGAGGCAACACTAGTCTAGACTTAGAGGTGGCCATTGATCTAGCCTGGGGTTTGAGTCCCGACCACGCTATAAAACTGATCCCGAGGGTATCACAGTAGGAGAGCCTCATACATTCTGTGTTGCCGTCCCTCAGCGTGGACGTGAAAAACAGGCATTCCCATTGCTGGCATAGTTGGTGACGTTAAGTCCCACGTCGTCCAGGACAGTCGGCAAAGCATCCTGGCACCTGAACAAATTCCAATTTCCGCCTTAACCAAACAGAGACATATGGCATCAGCAGGCACAGCACCACTCTCACAAATATGCTACATCCCGCCTTGTTTTTGACCAAAGAACTTAGAAAACTGCCAAAAAAAATGCACAGTCAATAACTTGATAGAAAAGTCTATACTGTGCGGCAGCAAACGAAACCAGGTGTCAAAGACAAACTAGATATCTTGCGATCACAAAAGTGATCGCCAAGAGGTAATTTCTCCCCCAACAAGTGCGAGGCTTCACTGTTGGAGATCGCCGGCGACTTCACCTTGGTCCGTGATCCAATGGGGGCATATTTTCTTCTGGACCACCATATTACGTTGAACTTCAAAACATTTATGGATCAGGCTGCAAATAAGAAAATGTGTCCTATCTACAATCTATCATAAAATCAACATCATGAAAATCAGAGGAAAATTATTAAGTTATGATCAAAACGGTGTTTTTCTTTGTTACATTAGCAACAATCCAAAGAAAAGTAGGCCAAGGACACAAATGTCAGGTGGCACAACTTCAGTGTAGGTCACTATGATGCAAGAACATCTTGGTAAGCCAAGCTGATTCTTTGAGCATTTCCGCATTGGCAAAATTTAACAGAAACAATAAACAAACAAACAAATAAAAAGACTTCTTTTAAAATATTTTTCCACCACCGCTGTTTGACCATCGACCTTTAACCCAGAGGTATATATGGAAATCAAGCTTAAATGCGGTTTGCTTACGTTATCTAGGGAGGGCAATTCCGTCCGTCATATAGCTCAGTTGAATATGGTATAAAAAAAAATTACATAGCTGTAATTAGGTCATGACCTTAAAAATAATCTATGTCAACCCTGCATACTTTCTATTCACATATTGATGCAAAATTCATACGAAAGGTCCCAGCAGCTCCGAAGTACAGCTGGAAATTTATACAGTTATGAAATTAGGAGTGTTGAAAGTGCAGAAGAAAAACAAAAATAAAAAAAATAACTATTTTTCTAAATGGTGTTTCGTACTCTAAGGTCTAAAATTTTGGTGGACACTAAAAGTTGGAGGTGCCAATTGTAGAAAGAAAAACCCGGACAACACAATAAGCTTCCCCTATGGCCTATGCTAGAGGGATGCTTAATATATAGACTAAATGCAATCATAAACAAGTTAAAAACAAAAACACCGAATCCTAAGTCATCATCATCTTTTGTATGGACAGCCTGCGGCTGGTTGGGTTAACACAACAGCTGATCAGTGCCCTACCAGTAAGCTGGTACTCATTTTTCCGACTCGGAAAAGACGCTGAGTCAACCAACCTGGTGTTATGCGAACGGCACGACGGGCTCAGAACTCAAGATCTGATAAGATCGAACCAGCCACCTAAACCGTTCCTGCCAAGACCAGGCCATTCCAAGAATGATACTGGTTAGATCAGGAAGACTTATGAATTGAGTACACATCCAGGATGTGAAATGCTTGGAACAAAAGGAAAAAGGCTGGAGATATTAAAAAACAAATGAAAAAACTGTTGAAGAGGCAACTGAGCAGTAGTCAGTCAGTAGCAGTAAACATTATGGCCACCCGTCAAGTCATCGCACAGAAAAGATAGGTGGATGATCTCAAGATGTATTACATTTCAACCAAATAAGTTAGAATTCCCCAATAAAGTATATTGGCAACTATGAAGTGACATTGGCATCTATATGTGTGTGGAAGCCTGTTTCCACTGTATCAGCATACTGGCATTCTTACCAACCCTCATAAATTATTTACTGCTCTTCCAGAACCTCAGGCATCTCCTTCGTTCATCCCCCGTTCTTCTACATTTCCTCCGATGATTCCACTTACCGTCAAATCTTCCCGTTGTAGCACTCACCTGCATTGTCCTTCAGAAGCCCTTGTTGAGCTGGATTTAGCGAGTCCAGCTTCTGCTCCTCCAATTGAGAGTCAAGCACGATGGGCGGTGGAGCTTTTCCATCGATTCCCCTGGCAAATAATGGGAAGGGGCATCCAATTAAAAAGAGATCTCACGGGTATCACAATCAACCACAATGTCATAAAGTGCAGCGTGAAATGGTCAGATGGAGTTTAACCAGGTGGTAAAATTCTATTATGAACACACGTCGACTTTGCCTTATTTGGCCTTAATCAAACAGTCAAAAAAAATAAAAACGGTTTTTAGAAGAGTGAAATGAGGGGTTTTAAGAAGAAGTACACCAATTCCATAAACACCCGCATCAAACAACAACCATATCAAATCGACTAATAACCAATGTTTCATGGAAAAGTATGAAATCAGTTAAGAGTACCAACACATCACGATTTATGGAACCATTTCTCCAAGAACCAAACAGGAATGGAAGCTAAAAATGAAGAAACATCGGGAAATGAACAAAAAATATTCCTTCACAAGGTTTCTGCACATACGATATGGAGAAATCTTAACTTTGATGAGATGCAAAGCTTCTTGGAACTAAAACAGTGCGATACAGAGAACAACAAGCAAAGCGATTTACCTTGTAAAGGTTAAGACATTTACTTGGTTGCAGATCCTTGTAGCCCTTGCAAAACAACGAAAAGAAATAAAAGTTGGAATTCTTGAAACCGTTTTAGGATTTTGTTACACTTCAAGGCTTGCATGTAGATTAGTATGCTAGCCACATTTTGAAGACAATGGTTCATTGGTTCCATGGGAATTCACACTGTCATTGTGACCACATTATGACCAGAAGTTGATGAATAATGCAGGTCCGAACAGCAAACCATGACAGCTCAAGCAACTTGTACTCAAGATGAAAAACTCACCAGCGTGGACTAACCTGATCACAAATCAGTTTATCCGTCCATTTAATTTTTAATGGAGTTTCAACAAAACTCGGCACAAGTATAGACCTACAAAGAGAAACAAGAAAAAGAGGCAAGATGAGACACTCGCCGGACTTCTTTTGAGTGCTATTTTTATGGGTTTTATGGTAAATCAATATGGCTGCCAAAACTATTGACCAATGACTAATGTGTGAACCTTTTGTTCCTAGGACAGTGGTCACACTGTGTAAAGTTTTTCCATCAGTTCAGCCACTTCAGAGAAGAAGATTCTTTTGAAGGTTTATTTATTTATTTGTTTAAACAATATGGCTGCTGAAAATCACGTGGACAGGCTGACTTTAATGAATTTTTTTTCTTTGATGACCTTTGTATCCTAGAAAAAATGACCTCCAATACAACTTATATCCTAACTGAATCGGATGTGGCGCTCTACATATGCAATTACTGACGTCAATAACGAGGTTCACGTTTGACATTAAAAATAATATATAAATAAATAAAATCCCACCCTCATTCCCATGGAGGAGTAAAGGTACTGCCGTGTGCTAAGTTTCAAATTTTTTCCTTGGTGCAGTTAGAGAACAGAGATCCAAAGTTTTTCTGTTTTTCCAATATGGCTGCCACAACTCAATGGACCTAATACCGTCATAAATCCATCATTAAAACATCCCACATGAGTAGTTCGCACCAATGTTGTTGAAAATTTCTGTCTCAATCCGACACACGTTACGAAGAAAAACATGAAAGTTCTGTGCAGACAAACAAACCAATGAAATTGCTCGTTGAGCAAGGAATTGCCGGGATAACTTTTCATATCCCCATTAGCCCTGAAAAAACAAAAACCCTGGATGTTGATCTTTCAGGTCAACCAGATTTGCCTTGACCTTGTGACTTCAAATAGTGACAAGCTATTGATCACGAGATCAAAGCCTCCCTGGAATGAAAACCAATAACAACGAATTTACAAACATTTCAATATTTTCCCATTATCAACATAAGGCATGTTTTTTTAAATCCAATTTTTTCTGAACTTTTGAACAATCCTGATTGGACCTTGCTTAAGAGGGTCCATACCAAAATTATGAAAGTCATTCTGGCTGACGGTTTCTGAGTTGATTGAACAATTTGCTAAATAATCTTAAAAATCATAAACTTTAGATTCTGTCATCAATCATTGAGGAATTTATCAAAAAATCTTATTTATAAATAAGTATTATTATTGATCACAAAAATGAACATATAGAGTAGATCTATTTAGTGCAAGTATTCTTGAATCTTATGTAGTCGACTCTATCTCTGAAAATACAGATTATTCATAATATCCTATTATATCTAATAATTTATTTTTTACTTCAAAAATCACATTTAATGTGAGAAAAAGAATAAATAGATTTCAATACAGCAGAAACTATAGCCGTAAGAAAGAAATATTTGAAAATAATTAAGACCAGACCGGACTTTTAGTATTCGACTACTAAAGCGGCTAGAACGAACTACTCTTTTGCTGTGACTTGTTGATGGTGCGATTCTCAATTTGTGATTGAACAAACTTCTTTTTCTGTAAAAGTGTTGGAATCCGCAATATTTGTCCAGAATTTAAGCAATTGTTGATAATACTATACTTAGCTGTACAACAGAAGCAATAGTGTTCGATTGTTCCATAACATTTTTCACCGATATTTATTCGGTTCTGTCATTGGCGAAATAGACAGTTAATTAGGGCCCTAGTTGTCATTGTCATGATTGATCGTCTTGATATCGGTTATCGCTGACAACATGATTCATACATCTACACTTCTCTCTCTCTGTTGGGCAATCCAGTCCGAATTGAAGAAATCATAATCCAGCCGCTTCACGATCAGGAAATATAAAAAAAAAAATATGCAAACATAGGACTTGTCTAAAAGCTGCCGCGCTTATTTTAGTAAGTGTTTGATATTCTGCACTTGTACTTACTTGTCAGAGAAGTACAACGTCTTGATATGTTTATTTTGAAGTGTCATTTCAAAAGCGGAACAGAAAGTTTTTCCTTTATCTCCGTGCGTTTGTATTGAAGATGTCTCCTGAATCCTCATTTCCGGTTCTGCAGACTGAATTTGCAGTGAAATTTGATCTCCCAATTAAACAGTTTTAATTTGCCAGACAGTAAGTGTATGTTAATTTACGTTTAATATTTGATTTGTGTTAAT
Source organism: Eptatretus atami (assembly GCA_035128595.1). Classification (NCBI taxonomy): domain Eukaryota; kingdom Metazoa; phylum Chordata; class Myxini; order Myxiniformes; family Myxinidae; genus Eptatretus; species Eptatretus atami. The sequence goes on along the minus strand of CM068952.1, from coordinate 172,418,583 downwards.
TCCCACGCGTAGGGGTGCATAGTGTTCTCTGATATAGAATCTTTTTGAAAAACCATGTATGTCCCAGTCAAAGTATCCTGACCACCCCCCCCCCCCCCCACCACCACACGGGGGCTATGTGGGGAATTAGAAAATATATTTACACATTAGGCAAATCCCCAGCCCTGGATTTAAGCAGTCAATAAGTGACTTTTCCCCACCTTTCACCCACAATGTGCAGATAATATGAGTTCATATTAAACATTTTCCAAAAGATAAGTATAATAAGCGAACTTGATGAATATGTCTCACATTATATACAAGAAATATATTATGTTATCATCAGCTGCATAGTTTAAAATAATGAGCAGTATACTATTAAAGGTTATCTTTAGATATTAAAATATCAAAACACATCAAAAATCACCACCCACTCGGACATGTTGTTCGGTCAATTCGACATTCCAATTCCCACATTGTGTCCCACATGCCGAGGTGGGGGGGGGGGGGGTCCGGATTACCTTGACGTGGACATTACGCCCAAAGACAAATTTCCAGGATTCTGGTTTGGCTAAAGTTTTGTACTTTATGTTTTGCCTGGTCTACGGTCAATGAACGTTTATGAGAGGATCATAATGCGTGTCGACTATAGACGCTCTTTCCCCCCGCTGGCGGGCCCTCGCCTAAACATGATCACAGCTAGATTAATAGTACCTAGCTATCATTATAGTCATGTTAAAGCCACATTGAAGGACATTTATTACAACTAAACTGCATGTTGCAATTCTCCGTATCGCGGAGGTGTGCAAAAGATCCATTCGTTTGAAAACGATAACTAGAAAAGGCGTTTTTTTGCATTGGCTTTCAACTGTCATGTAGAACATAAATCCAATGGTGAGAGCCTATTAATAAAAATGACATACTTTATTAAATTACTGATTTTGACTTCTGTGAATTATTATTACTTTCCACATGGGCGCTTTTGTTGGAAAAATCAGTTTTGGTCATTCACTCAGGAACTAGTAGGACGATTGAGAGGAATTCCGTTCATATTGATCGGCTTTACTGATACCCACACTCCGACTGGCATGTAGAATTCGTAGTTCATATGTGACGCACCAGGTTGCACTTTTGTTCGGAAAAATCAGTTTTTTGGACCTTGGCAAAACTATCAGGCTGATGAGCTCGAATTGGGTTTATATCGATCAAACTTCTGATACCTGTCTAGTAGTAATGTGCATTTGGTAATGTCAATTGCCTCCAGGGGCACCTTTGGGTAAGATCAAGATTTTTCGACATACTCGGGAACTATTAGACCGTTTGAGCTCCAATTTTTTCATATTGACAACTTGTGATGTCTGGTCTCTGCAAAGTATGTGGCATTTGTGTACTCATATGTGCCCTTTAGGGTGGTGCTTTTCTTCTAAAAATTTCAGTTTTCTTTTGAGCAGTTTTCTTGCAATTATAACTATTTGTCTCGTTGAAAATTGTAGCCAATCACTTCACTCAATTTGTAATAAGGTAAACTAGTTTTTCTTCATGTATAAATTGAATGCCTTGATGATGATCAAGTGCTAGCATGATCTGCGGTTAAGGATATATTGGTATAATATTATATTGTATATATATATATATATATATATAT
>CM068952.1:172400039-172416789 GCA_035128595.1 Eptatretus atami | reverse complement strand
GTCTGGATCTTCACAAAAATCTAATCAACTCATCCGTTGTCCACACACCCAACCTGGTCACACCAAGTTTCGTCCAATCCGTCCACAACTTTTTCAATATCGTGCAACTATTGTTTAAGCCACTACTCTCAATGTGAAAGAATCACTAAAAGATATTATCAAGATCCGGATCCGAACTCGGATCTTCACCATAATGAACAATCCTTCCTGTCACACACCCGTTCCACCAAGTTTCGTCTGAAATTCCATCCACACTTTTGAAGTATTTGCTACATGTCGGTTCGCACTATCTACTCCAATGAGTGAAGAATCACTTCAAAAATTGAGCCTGTGATTGGCTCAGTGGTTACGGGGGCGCTCTTGGGATCCATAGGGTCCCAGTTCAAGCCCATCGGCGCTGAACTAAACACCAGGGGTGCTTAGCCTAAGGCCCTGGTGTTGGCGCAGGTAGGTTAGAGCAGTGCTTCGGGACCCAAAAGGTCCTGAGTTCAAGCCCCGTTGGGACCATGAATCTAATATTATGTATAGTATGTATATGTATATATATGTATATATGTATATATATGCATGTATGTGTATATAATATGTTATATATATATAAAACAAGTCGAAACACCAGGGGGTGATCAGGCCTGCCATCCTTCCGAGGTCGGCGAAATGAGTACCAGATTGTACCTGGCCCGGTCGTAACCCCGCGGTTAGAAAGATGTACCATATCCCTGTGTTTGTCGTAAGAGCGCGAACCAGTTGGGTATGACGTCAGGCAAGGGATCCGGCCGTAAAAACCCTATGCCAATCATTATGCGACAAACAAACGAATTCACATACCGATCGGTCGGGCCCGGGTTACCAACGGACCGCCACCGTACGGTGGTCAGCGAGGTACCAGTGGAAATTGTGCTACTGCTGGGCGAAGGAGGAGAAGGAGACGGGGCGAGGCGGGTCCGGAGGCAGTGGAGAGGTGGAAGGGTAGAAGTGTGGACGGTTGAGCAGTGCGAACTTTCTAGAATGTTTGGGACGTGACTGCAAAAGGGCGAGAGCTTGGCTGTATGATGGAGAGAAGAAAGGTGGACATACTGTGTGTACAAAGCAGACCAGGGAGGGAGTAAAGCGCAGCAAGCATTGAGAGGAGGTTTCAACACTGTTCTACCATGTTAGTGGATGGAGGAGAAATGGTGTGGGGTAGTCCTGAAGGAAGGGATTATGTCAAGAGAGGTTATCGAGGCTGAAGAGGTGTCTACCGAGTGATGAGTGTGACAGTTGGAAATTGAAGGGTGATGATGAGTCATCAGTCATATCCCCACAATATGGGTGTGAAGATGGAAGTATAAAGAAGATCTTCTGGAGTGAGTTAGATGAAGTGGTGGACGAGTGTACTCCAGGATGAAAGAGTGGTGACTCTGGAGCAGATTTCAATGGGCATGTTGGGGAAGGGAATAAAGGGTGAGGAGGTGAGGGTAGGTACGTCTTCAACAAGGAGAAATGTGGAAGGGCAAATGGGTGTAGAGTTGCAAAAAGAATGGAATGCAGTGGTAAATACTATTTCAAAGAAGAGAACATCAGGGTCAACAAGAGGGAGGACAAGTGCACACAGCGTGGTTACATCTTTAGCAGAGATGCACACTGAAAGAGATTATGGGCACGTTAAGGTGCTGCAGGAGAGTGTAGCTTCCCGCAGCAATCGATTTGGTGGTCTGATAGGAAGACTTTAGAGTTGAGTTGAGGAAGAGAGTGAGGCTGAACCAAGGACCAGATGTGGGAAGCTGAAGGAGGAAGACTGTTGCGTGAAATTTAAGTGAGAGGTGAGACAGCTTGGGATGGTGGTAAACATGGGTGGGATGATTGGGCACATAAAAAAAAACTACGCAGAAGTGGTGAGGGAGATAGCTAGGAAGGTAACTTGGTTGTGACATCTGGACAGAGGAAGAAGATAGGAGACTTGGTGGTGGACGAGGAAGTACAGGAAAAGTCTAAGGAAGAGGGGTCTGGCAAAAGGAAGTGATAGTCAGGAGAGAGAAGAAAGTAGCAGGAGTAAAGGAGTCGCGGCAAAGGCAAAAAGAGAGGTGGCAAAAGGCTAGGAGAAAAGGCACTATGACGAAAGTGTATGAAGAAGTTGACACAAAGAGGGGAAAAGGGGAATTTATAGCCGATATGGCAGCACAGTGGGGGACCGAGCTGGAAGGAATGTTGCTGCAGGTTCGAGGTAATAAGGACGCAAAATGGATAGTGCTGACAGCGAGGAGAGGTGTGAGAAGGTGGACTTGGAGTACTTTGAGGAGCTGATGAATGAAAAAATGAGAAGAGAGAAGGGTTGGGAAGAGGTGGAAAGTGAATCTGGAAGTGGGGTGGCATCAGTAAAGATGAAGTTTTGAGGATGCTATGACAGAAGATGCAAAAGTGAAAGGCGGTTTGGCCCAGATGACATTACATGGAGGCATGGAAGTTGTTAGGAGAGATGGCAGTGGGTTGTTAACAAGTTGTTTAAATAAAGTCTTGGAAAGTGACGAGGATGCCGGAGAGTGGGAGATTAAGTGTACAAATAATGGTTCCGATTTTCAGAATAAGGTAGAATGTGCAGAGCTGTTGGAAATTACAGAGGTGATAAAGTGTTAGCACACCATGAAGTTGTGGAAAGCAGTAGTGGAACTAGGTTGAGAAGGAGTAGAAATTGTAGCAGCAATAATGGGTTTATGCCAGCGAAAAGGAAGCACACTGCATGCGATGTTTGCTTTGAGAATGTTGATGGAGAAAGTATAGGAAGGCCAAACTGAGTTCTACATTGGTTTGTGGATTTGGAGAAAGCTTATGATAGGTGCCAAGAGAGGATATGTGCATTGTATGAGGAAGTCGGGAGTGGTGGGAGAAGTATGTGAGGATCTGCGAGAATGTATGAGGACAGTGTGACACGGTGAGGTGTGCAGTAGGAATGACGACCGTTTAGGGTAAATGGGATTGCACCAAGGATCGACTCTGCAGCCCCTTTCTGTTTGCATGTGACATGGACAGGTGCACGGAACGAGATTCAGACTGGAGGTCTCCATGGACTATGGATCTTCCGGTACATCCTTCATGATCTGTTGGGAAGAGTAGGAGCAGGCTGGGCGAGCCTCGACGAGGGAGAGGTCACGCACTGGAGAAGAAGGCGGAATGAAGGTCAGTCGGAGTAAGACGGAGTAATGTGCAGTAAATGAAGAGGAGGGTGGGTGGTCATGGTGCGGTTTGCAAGGAGTTTAGGTGGGAAGCCGTGTATTGGTTTTAAATACTTCGGGGATCAACTGTCCAAAGTTACCGGAGAGTGTGGAGAGAGAAGTGAAAAAAGAGAGTGCAGGCGGATGGATGGTTGGAGAGAGTTTAGAGTGATCTGTGACAGAAGAGGTAGCTGCAAGAGTGAAGGGGAAAGTATATAAGACGGTAGTTGAGACCAGCATTGTTGTATGGTTTGGAGCGTGGCACTAACAAGAAACAGGAAGCAGAGCTGGAGGTGCAGAGTCTTAAAGATGCTGCGACTTCTCTTGGATGACGAGGATGGAAGGGATTAAGACAATGAGTATATTAGAGGACAGCCGCACGGTAGGACGGTTTGGCAGACAAAGTGGAGAGAGGCGAAGATGAGATCGTTTGGACCATTGCACAGGAGGGAATCGAGTAATCGGGAGAAGGATGTTGAAATGGAGCCGCCAGGCAGGAGGAGAAGAGAAGCCAAAAGTAAGAGGTTCATGGATCGGTGAGGGCGGGACATAGCGGGTGGGTTGGATGTCATGGGAAGCATGTGGAGGATAGACGCGAAATCGGAGACGGTGTCCGCTGTAGGCGACCGCTTAAGGGAGCTAGCCGAAAGAAGAGAAGAAGGAAAAGGTTACTTAGACCTGTCATTCTATTCCGAGGTCACGCGAAGATGAGTACCAGTGTGTTGACGGGTAAGAAGGGGCACTGCACTCAGCGGCACAGTCACAGCTTCCAAGAAATGAGAGCTACCACGGCAAGCTAACTCCATACGTAAGAAGAGAAGACTTACAGTTATACCCATCAGGATGGGGAATCCCCACCATGGAAATTAAATGTTGACGCCCAGCCAGCCGACGGACGGACGGACGACCCGGGTGGACAACAATATCCCCCTTCCACCAGCCGCGGGGATAAAAATTCTAGCAGTCGATCCGGATCTACCAAAAATCTTAATTTGCAGTTCCTCGTCACACACCCGAACCTGTCCACAAAATTTCTCCGGATCCGATACAACTAATTGAGACTTATCCTGTACTACAGACGGACAGAACGGGTGAAACACTAACCTCCTTCACCTTCGGTGGCGGAGGTAATAACCTCCTTTAAATCACCCAAATCTATGACACACATTTTCAAACATCGATTTCTGTATAAAAATAAAAAGATTAATGACATGAAAAACAAATATCAAATGTACAAGCCAATCTACAAACAGGACTCTTGACTGTCATATGGGGTTCGAATAAAACAAAATGGGTGAGGAGGGTCAGAGGTCCGAGACGGCACAATTTCATCCAATGGGAATGAAGCTGGAAGTTAGGAGTTCAAGATCAACAGAGGCGTCAAGATCAAAGGGGTCAAGCCGGGAAAAGACTATTCCATTTAACAGGCAGTCCAATTGTGACGATGCATTATTAGGCCAATCACAGCGAGGTGTGGAGAGACAATATCTCTCCGGTGCAAAGACGACTGGTTGCATTTAATGTCTAAATTTAAATTGGCTCCCAGATTAATTATTCTGGTTCATCGCAGAGGTCATGCAGTATCTATAACTTTGTAACACAATAATTCCGTCAGAGCGTAACCAAATGCCTGATACGCAAAGCTTTGGTCACATCATTTGAAAAATACTCCAATCATTCATCTTCACTGATACAAACCTTTTTCCAAGAGAACACAGATCGGTGATTCCCTTGTACCTCTTCCTCCTTCCGTTATCACAGTCCAATCTCTTCTTTTTCTTCTTCCGTATCCAGGTGGAAGCTCTTTTCTTTTCTTGTTCAGAGATCACAAGTCAATCTCTGCTTATCTTCATAGTTCGTCGATAGGCGGCTAACTGCACAAAACAAGAACTCCCATTGTTTTATAATAATAATATAATAAAAATAATGACTTAATATAATAAATTGCTTTGCAAACATGTCCCACTGACTGTGATCATTTTCTTAAGTCCAAAAAAGGGGCACAACTCCGTGAAAAATTGACGAAACGCCCTTGTAAACTCGAACTTGTTCTGTAACTATCATAATTAACACCACATACCAAATTCAGCTTGAATTATGTTAAAGGTATGGGGGGAAAAAAACAGTCTGAAAACCACAGGTGGACGGAATGGACACGAGAGCAAACCTATCATCCCCTCCGTTGAAACCGTAAGGCCCGGACCACTAAAAAAAAACGAATAATAATATAAAAATTGTAACAAAATGAAGACACCTTCAGCTCCCCAACAATAACATGGAAATTGTAATGCATCCTTATTGCAAAAAAAAAAAATTAAAAAAATGGGATCGCAGGCATGGGTCTAGACCAGCGTTTTCTCAACCTTTTTTACCTTGTGGAACCCTTAAATAGTTTTCAGTCGTCAGGAACCCTGCATAAAAAATTATAATATCTACCATTTATAATATCTAGCTCTTTTATATTTTAACCGTAGCTTCCAGCGTGCAAATAGAATATATTTATTTTCGGATACCATGTTTACGGAAAAAAAATGACGCCCTATTTGCTCCAAATTATCTGGCAATGAAAAAAAAAACATACTCTCGTTTTGAATGAGACCTCACACCGAGGTTTTAAATTCACAAAAAACACACATATGGATTCCAGGACACGAATCCGCCCGACAGACGTCCACTAACAAGTGAGGGCGGTTCACACTGGTGCCATATAAGACAGCCGTCTAAATACATTCCCTATGGTTGTTAACCCCCCATCGAAGAGAGACGGAGGTTACTGCTTTCACCACCGTCTGTTGTTTGGATCGCTAATATAGATATCCCTTATTGTTCAGGTTTCCGGCTGTCTGTCTGTCTGTGTGTATGCGTGTCTGCAACGCGGAGGCTCCACAGCACGAACCACAAACCGATTTCGATGGAAACTCTTGCCAACAGTTGGACAATATATACTGGGAATGTTAGCGCGTCTTGAATTTCGTTGCCTAGCAACCCACCGTTGCTTGTTACAGCGGCAAAAAAGAAAAACGCGTACAGTATTTCATTACTTGTCCCTTCATTTTGAATGAGAGAACGAGAGCTTCGGAATTAACACTTTGAGATAATTTAGGGAAAATTTTACTCGAGCGATTTTTTGGATTGACGGTTTTATTTTCAAATGGTAGTCCTTCAAAATCGTGGGTCTATTTTTACCGCCATTTAAGGGTGTATACAGTGTTGTAAGGAACTACACCGTCGTTCCACCTTTTTATTTATTTTCCGTAACGTTCCACGAATCCACAACACCCCTTTCATATATTTATTTATTTATTTACCGACAACATTCCACACCCACACCACGTCCAATTATATTATTATGGATTTACCGACAACGATTCCACGACCCACACACCACTCCACATTATTTATTTATTTATTTACACAACGCTCCACGACACCACACACCACCTCCAATTATTATTTATTATTTACCGACCACGATTCCCACGACCCACACACCACCTCAATTATTTATTATTTATTTACACAACGATTCCACGACCCAACACACCACCTCCAATTATTTATTTATTTTCCGTAAACGATTCCACGACCCACAGCACCACCTCAATTATTTATTTAATTTATTTACCGACACGTCCACGACACCACCACCTTCAATTATTTATTTATTTATTTACCGACAACGAATTCCACATCCACACACACCTCCAATTATTTACTTTATTATTACGGCAACGATTCCAACCCCACCACACCACCTTCCAATTACTTTATTTATTTATTTACCGACAACGATTCCACGACCCACACACCACCTCCAATTATTTATTTATTTATTTACCGACAACGATTCCCACACCCCACACACCACCTCCAATTATTTATTTATTTATTTACCGACAACCGATTCCACACCCCACACACACCTCCAATATTTATTTATTTTCCGTAAACGATATCCGCCCACACACACCTCCAAATTATTATTTATTTATTTACCGACAACGATTCACGACCAAACCACCTCCAATTAGTTATTTATTTATTTACCAACACGATTCCACGACCCATCACACCACCCTCCAATTTATTTATTTATTTACCGAAAACATTCCACGACCCACACACCCACCTCCAAATGTAATTATTTATTATCGAAAACTATTCCACGCACCCACAACCACCACCTCCCAATTATTTATTTATTCTTTACCGACACGATTCCACGACCCACACACCACCTCCAATTATTTATTATTTATTACCGACAACGATCCACGGACCCACACACCACCTCCATTATATATTTATTTATTACGACAACATTCCACGACCCACACACCACCTCCCAATTATTTATTGATTTACCACAACGATTCCACGACCCACCCCACCTCCAAGTTATTTATTATACGACAACAGATTCCACGACCCCACACACCACCTCCAATTTTTATATTATTACCAAAACAATCCAGACCCGACACACCTCCAAGTAAATTTATTTATTATCGAAAACGATGACCACGACCCACACACCACCTCCAATTATTTATTATTTATTACCGACAACGATTCCACGACCCACACACCACCTCCAATTATTTTTTATTTATTTACCAAAACCAATTCCACGACCCACCACACACCCCCGAAGTATTAAATTTACTGAAACGTTCACGACCCACACACCACTCCAATTATTATTTATTTCACGAAAACGATTCCACGACCCACACACCACCTCCAATGATATTTGTCATTATTTATTTACCGAAACGATTCCACGACCCACAATCCGCATCCAATTACTTCTACTTATTTTCCGAATACGATTCCCACGACCCACAATCCGCCTCCAATTACATTTATTTATTTACCGAAAACGATTCCACGACCCATCAATCCGCTCAATGTTTATTTATTTACAAAAACGATTCCACGACCCATCAATCCGCTCCAATTATATATTTATTTTCCGCTAAACATTCCACGATCACACACCACCTTCAATTATTTTTAATTGCGAAAACGGATTCAGACCACACACCACCTCCAATTTATTATTAAAGTGGAGTGGCCGTAGGAAAGTGGGCGTGGCTTATGAAAAAATATTGTGTGTGCTCAGGAAGTGTGGTCAAACAAGAGTATTGAGAGAGTTTACGGGTTTCCATGTGTGTGTTGGTGTGTGTGGTTGTGTGTGTGTGTGTGGGTCTGCAACGCGAGGGCTCCCGCAAAAACCAGCAAACTATTATTATTTCAAATGATAGTCCTTCAAAAATAGGGTTCTATTTACCGTCATTTGATAGGAGTTGCCAGTTGGCAAAAACACGCAATAGGAAAAATCTCCAGCAGAGGAACATTGTATGTGAACCAATACGTCTCTTGGCAATAATCTTCGTCGGTGGATCAGCTCAGAATGAAAAGCATCGATATCCAGCGCTTACGATCCAGCAATCCCTCCGTCGCCTCCGGCTTGTCGTTTGTTTGTGAACAGTTTACGAAAAACTCGACGAGATTTCTACGAAACTGGTGGGGGGATAGGTATGGTCCATGCGATCATGCCATTAGATTTTGAACTTGTGTCCAAAATGCCCGCTATGGTGGCGCATTTTGAAAAACATATGAATTTTGTTTTTGCATTCTCTACACTGTATTTAAGTGTTTCAACCAAAAAAATTAAGAAAATTGTTAGAGAAAAAGAAAAAAAAAAAAATTTTGCACTTTTTCTTCAACAAAATTCGATTTTTTTTTTTTTTTGCATTTCTACATTTATAAGTGAATTTCCAACAAAACATGCCAAAATTATAATCGGCTGATTTTGGATCAGTCACGGTGGATACTACCCACGTAAAATCAATTTCTGTCTCAAGGAATCAGTATGAAAGAATTGAGTATGTAAAAGTTAAAATTAAAGGGAAAGTTGCAAACTAATAACTCCTGTGAGCACTCTTGACGTTCAAAATTGAATAATAGGATATCAGTTCACTTGAGTGAACCTAGCAGTATTGACGAGCGAGTTTTGCACTCTACGCGTGCTCCCCCTCTAACTTATAATTGAATAATATAAGAGGTTGAAGCCTCTAGTATAATTAACCAAGGAGTTTCTTCAACAATATTGCCGTACGTGTATAGTAAAATTCAAACTGTTAATCAAATCAAAACTACTCAAAAAACATTAGCCTATGTAATTTACGTTTCTCGCAGAACCCCAGTGACCTCTTGCAGAAACCCTAAGGGTTCCGGGTAACCCCCGTTTGAGGCAACACTAGTCTAGACTTAGAGGTGGCCATTGATCTAGCCTGGGGTTTGAGTCCCGACCACGCTATAAAACTGATCCCGAGGGTATCACAGTAGGAGAGCCTCATACATTCTGTGTTGCCGTCCCTCAGCGTGGACGTGAAAAACAGGCATTCCCATTGCTGGCATAGTTGGTGACGTTAAGTCCCACGTCGTCCAGGACAGTCGGCAAAGCATCCTGGCACCTGAACAAATTCCAATTTCCGCCTTAACCAAACAGAGACATATGGCATCAGCAGGCACAGCACCACTCTCACAAATATGCTACATCCCGCCTTGTTTTTGACCAAAGAACTTAGAAAACTGCCAAAAAAAATGCACAGTCAATAACTTGATAGAAAAGTCTATACTGTGCGGCAGCAAACGAAACCAGGTGTCAAAGACAAACTAGATATCTTGCGATCACAAAAGTGATCGCCAAGAGGTAATTTCTCCCCCAACAAGTGCGAGGCTTCACTGTTGGAGATCGCCGGCGACTTCACCTTGGTCCGTGATCCAATGGGGGCATATTTTCTTCTGGACCACCATATTACGTTGAACTTCAAAACATTTATGGATCAGGCTGCAAATAAGAAAATGTGTCCTATCTACAATCTATCATAAAATCAACATCATGAAAATCAGAGGAAAATTATTAAGTTATGATCAAAACGGTGTTTTTCTTTGTTACATTAGCAACAATCCAAAGAAAAGTAGGCCAAGGACACAAATGTCAGGTGGCACAACTTCAGTGTAGGTCACTATGATGCAAGAACATCTTGGTAAGCCAAGCTGATTCTTTGAGCATTTCCGCATTGGCAAAATTTAACAGAAACAATAAACAAACAAACAAATAAAAAGACTTCTTTTAAAATATTTTTCCACCACCGCTGTTTGACCATCGACCTTTAACCCAGAGGTATATATGGAAATCAAGCTTAAATGCGGTTTGCTTACGTTATCTAGGGAGGGCAATTCCGTCCGTCATATAGCTCAGTTGAATATGGTATAAAAAAAAATTACATAGCTGTAATTAGGTCATGACCTTAAAAATAATCTATGTCAACCCTGCATACTTTCTATTCACATATTGATGCAAAATTCATACGAAAGGTCCCAGCAGCTCCGAAGTACAGCTGGAAATTTATACAGTTATGAAATTAGGAGTGTTGAAAGTGCAGAAGAAAAACAAAAATAAAAAAAATAACTATTTTTCTAAATGGTGTTTCGTACTCTAAGGTCTAAAATTTTGGTGGACACTAAAAGTTGGAGGTGCCAATTGTAGAAAGAAAAACCCGGACAACACAATAAGCTTCCCCTATGGCCTATGCTAGAGGGATGCTTAATATATAGACTAAATGCAATCATAAACAAGTTAAAAACAAAAACACCGAATCCTAAGTCATCATCATCTTTTGTATGGACAGCCTGCGGCTGGTTGGGTTAACACAACAGCTGATCAGTGCCCTACCAGTAAGCTGGTACTCATTTTTCCGACTCGGAAAAGACGCTGAGTCAACCAACCTGGTGTTATGCGAACGGCACGACGGGCTCAGAACTCAAGATCTGATAAGATCGAACCAGCCACCTAAACCGTTCCTGCCAAGACCAGGCCATTCCAAGAATGATACTGGTTAGATCAGGAAGACTTATGAATTGAGTACACATCCAGGATGTGAAATGCTTGGAACAAAAGGAAAAAGGCTGGAGATATTAAAAAACAAATGAAAAAACTGTTGAAGAGGCAACTGAGCAGTAGTCAGTCAGTAGCAGTAAACATTATGGCCACCCGTCAAGTCATCGCACAGAAAAGATAGGTGGATGATCTCAAGATGTATTACATTTCAACCAAATAAGTTAGAATTCCCCAATAAAGTATATTGGCAACTATGAAGTGACATTGGCATCTATATGTGTGTGGAAGCCTGTTTCCACTGTATCAGCATACTGGCATTCTTACCAACCCTCATAAATTATTTACTGCTCTTCCAGAACCTCAGGCATCTCCTTCGTTCATCCCCCGTTCTTCTACATTTCCTCCGATGATTCCACTTACCGTCAAATCTTCCCGTTGTAGCACTCACCTGCATTGTCCTTCAGAAGCCCTTGTTGAGCTGGATTTAGCGAGTCCAGCTTCTGCTCCTCCAATTGAGAGTCAAGCACGATGGGCGGTGGAGCTTTTCCATCGATTCCCCTGGCAAATAATGGGAAGGGGCATCCAATTAAAAAGAGATCTCACGGGTATCACAATCAACCACAATGTCATAAAGTGCAGCGTGAAATGGTCAGATGGAGTTTAACCAGGTGGTAAAATTCTATTATGAACACACGTCGACTTTGCCTTATTTGGCCTTAATCAAACAGTCAAAAAAAATAAAAACGGTTTTTAGAAGAGTGAAATGAGGGGTTTTAAGAAGAAGTACACCAATTCCATAAACACCCGCATCAAACAACAACCATATCAAATCGACTAATAACCAATGTTTCATGGAAAAGTATGAAATCAGTTAAGAGTACCAACACATCACGATTTATGGAACCATTTCTCCAAGAACCAAACAGGAATGGAAGCTAAAAATGAAGAAACATCGGGAAATGAACAAAAAATATTCCTTCACAAGGTTTCTGCACATACGATATGGAGAAATCTTAACTTTGATGAGATGCAAAGCTTCTTGGAACTAAAACAGTGCGATACAGAGAACAACAAGCAAAGCGATTTACCTTGTAAAGGTTAAGACATTTACTTGGTTGCAGATCCTTGTAGCCCTTGCAAAACAACGAAAAGAAATAAAAGTTGGAATTCTTGAAACCGTTTTAGGATTTTGTTACACTTCAAGGCTTGCATGTAGATTAGTATGCTAGCCACATTTTGAAGACAATGGTTCATTGGTTCCATGGGAATTCACACTGTCATTGTGACCACATTATGACCAGAAGTTGATGAATAATGCAGGTCCGAACAGCAAACCATGACAGCTCAAGCAACTTGTACTCAAGATGAAAAACTCACCAGCGTGGACTAACCTGATCACAAATCAGTTTATCCGTCCATTTAATTTTTAATGGAGTTTCAACAAAACTCGGCACAAGTATAGACCTACAAAGAGAAACAAGAAAAAGAGGCAAGATGAGACACTCGCCGGACTTCTTTTGAGTGCTATTTTTATGGGTTTTATGGTAAATCAATATGGCTGCCAAAACTATTGACCAATGACTAATGTGTGAACCTTTTGTTCCTAGGACAGTGGTCACACTGTGTAAAGTTTTTCCATCAGTTCAGCCACTTCAGAGAAGAAGATTCTTTTGAAGGTTTATTTATTTATTTGTTTAAACAATATGGCTGCTGAAAATCACGTGGACAGGCTGACTTTAATGAATTTTTTTTCTTTGATGACCTTTGTATCCTAGAAAAAATGACCTCCAATACAACTTATATCCTAACTGAATCGGATGTGGCGCTCTACATATGCAATTACTGACGTCAATAACGAGGTTCACGTTTGACATTAAAAATAATATATAAATAAATAAAATCCCACCCTCATTCCCATGGAGGAGTAAAGGTACTGCCGTGTGCTAAGTTTCAAATTTTTTCCTTGGTGCAGTTAGAGAACAGAGATCCAAAGTTTTTCTGTTTTTCCAATATGGCTGCCACAACTCAATGGACCTAATACCGTCATAAATCCATCATTAAAACATCCCACATGAGTAGTTCGCACCAATGTTGTTGAAAATTTCTGTCTCAATCCGACACACGTTACGAAGAAAAACATGAAAGTTCTGTGCAGACAAACAAACCAATGAAATTGCTCGTTGAGCAAGGAATTGCCGGGATAACTTTTCATATCCCCATTAGCCCTGAAAAAACAAAAACCCTGGATGTTGATCTTTCAGGTCAACCAGATTTGCCTTGACCTTGTGACTTCAAATAGTGACAAGCTATTGATCACGAGATCAAAGCCTCCCTGGAATGAAAACCAATAACAACGAATTTACAAACATTTCAATATTTTCCCATTATCAACATAAGGCATGTTTTTTTAAATCCAATTTTTTCTGAACTTTTGAACAATCCTGATTGGACCTTGCTTAAGAGGGTCCATACCAAAATTATGAAAGTCATTCTGGCTGACGGTTTCTGAGTTGATTGAACAATTTGCTAAATAATCTTAAAAATCATAAACTTTAGATTCTGTCATCAATCATTGAGGAATTTATCAAAAAATCTTATTTATAAATAAGTATTATTATTGATCACAAAAATGAACATATAGAGTAGATCTATTTAGTGCAAGTATTCTTGAATCTTATGTAGTCGACTCTATCTCTGAAAATACAGATTATTCATAATATCCTATTATATCTAATAATTTATTTTTTACTTCAAAAATCACATTTAATGTGAGAAAAAGAATAAATAGATTTCAATACAGCAGAAACTATAGCCGTAAGAAAGAAATATTTGAAAATAATTAAGACCAGACCGGACTTTTAGTATTCGACTACTAAAGCGGCTAGAACGAACTACTCTTTTGCTGTGACTTGTTGATGGTGCGATTCTCAATTTGTGATTGAACAAACTTCTTTTTCTGTAAAAGTGTTGGAATCCGCAATATTTGTCCAGAATTTAAGCAATTGTTGATAATACTATACTTAGCTGTACAACAGAAGCAATAGTGTTCGATTGTTCCATAACATTTTTCACCGATATTTATTCGGTTCTGTCATTGGCGAAATAGACAGTTAATTAGGGCCCTAGTTGTCATTGTCATGATTGATCGTCTTGATATCGGTTATCGCTGACAACATGATTCATACATCTACACTTCTCTCTCTCTGTTGGGCAATCCAGTCCGAATTGAAGAAATCATAATCCAGCCGCTTCACGATCAGGAAATATAAAAAAAAAAATATGCAAACATAGGACTTGTCTAAAAGCTGCCGCGCTTATTTTAGTAAGTGTTTGATATTCTGCACTTGTACTTACTTGTCAGAGAAGTACAACGTCTTGATATGTTTATTTTGAAGTGTCATATTCAAAAGCGGACAGAAATTTTTCGCTTTATCTCCGTGCTGTTTGTATATGACAGATGTTGCCTGAATCCCATTTCCGGTTTTGCAGACTGATCTTGCAGTGAAATTTGATCTCCCAATTAAACAGGTTTTAATTTGCCAGACGAGTGAATGTATGATTAAGTTTACTGTTTAATATTTGATTTGTGTTAATTCCCATCGTCGTAGGGGTGCATAGGTGTTCTCTGATTAGAAGTCTTTTGTGAAAAACCATGTACTGTCCAGTCAAAGGTATCGTCTGACCACCGCTCCCCCCCCCCACAAACCACCGTGGGACTATGTGGGCGAATTAGAAAATACTGATTTACACAAGCTCTTAGATTGCAAATCCCTCAGCCGCTGGGGATTTAGCAGTCAATAGTCGACTTTCCCTCCTTTCCCACACATTGTGCATAATATCAGTTATTATTAAGACATTTCATAAAGAAGAGTATATTAAGCGGAGCTTGATGAATATGTCATCGTACTATATATACTTCACAAATCAGCACATATATGTTATCATCACTGCATAGTTTAAAATAATGAGCAGTATACTATTAAGGTATCTTTAATTTAGTTAAAATAATCAAACACATCAAAAACATCACCCTTACTCGATCATTGTTCGGTCTTCACTTTATTCCCATCATTGTTTTTTGTCCACTGTCCGGGCATGGGGGGGGTTGTTGTGTCCGGTATTCTTGCAACGTGGACATTACGCCATAATTGACACATCATTCGCCCGAGTGGGAGGTTCTGGAGTTAGTATGGACATACAAGATCATTTCGTATCGTTGGATTTAGGTGCTTTTGCCTTGGTCTAGGTCAATTGAGATCGTTAAGAGATATATTATGCGCTGTGGCTGGATATAGACGCCTTTCCCCCTCGCTGGGGCCCTCGCCTAACGACATGATCAAGCTAGATATAATAGTACCTAGCCTATATTATAGTACTGTTAACGCACATGAAGCGGACATTTATATACATACTAAACTCGCATGTTGCAATTTCCGTATCGCGCGGAGTGTGCAAAAGATCCATTCGTTTCACGGAGAAACGATAACTCGAGAGGCGTTTTTTTGCATTGCTTTCAACTTGTATTAGAGGTACATATATCGCAAAGTGAAGACTATTAATAAAGATCATTACTTTATTAAATTAACTGATGTTTCTGACTTCTGTGAATTATTATTACTGTTCCTACATGGGGCTTCTTGTTGAAAAAATCATTTTTGGTCATCTCTCAGGAACTAGTAGGACCGATTGAGAGGAAATCTCCGTTCATATTGATCCACGTTACTGATCCACATCTCTGGATCTGGCATGTACGAAGTTGTATTGTATCATACTGTGACCACCAAGGTGCACTTTTGTTCGAAATCAGTTTTTTGGACATTGGTCAAAACATCATGCGACCTGAGCCTCGAATTGGTTTATATCGAATCAAACTTCTGATACCCTGTCTGTAGTACATGTGCGATATTGGTAATGTCTTATATTGCCTCAGGGGCACCTTTGGCGTTAAACGATCAAGATTTTTTTCGACATACTCGGGAACTATTGAGACCGTTTTGAGCTCCAATTTTGTTTGGGCATCGATTGACTACGACCTGTGATTCATGGTCTCTGCAAAGTAGTGTGGCCATTTGTGTAGTCATATGGTGCTTTAAAGGTGGTGCTCTTTCTTCTAAAATTCAGTTTCTTTTGAGCAGTGTTTCCTGCACCAGTATAACTATTTTGTCTCGTTGAAAATTGTAGCCAATCACTTTCACTCAATTTTAATAAGGTAACTAGTTTTCTTCATTGTATATATTGAATGCTTTGATGATGATTCAAGTGCTAGCCATGACATCGCGGGTTAAGGAATTATTGTATAATTTATATTGTATATTATATTACTATATAGTATTATTATATAAATATATATATATATTTATATTAGCTATAATTATATTGTATTTAGAAGCTTATATGGTTGTATATGTATATATTTGGTATATATTGACCAGTTAAGTTATTGGCTTGGATATATACCTGTGATTACATATCTGATAACAGACGTTGAATCTGTAATGTAAAGTAAACCTATGTTTCTGTATTTATAGGTTTCTTCGCAACTACTCTGATTTTGCTGTCTCTCTGTGCCGTGTCAGTTTAGCTTGTAGTTAGCTTTGGTGCTGTGATCAACCTGTGGTTTGTGCTGTACGTAGACTATTTTCATCAATTG
>CM068952.1:172352180-172366589 GCA_035128595.1 Eptatretus atami | reverse complement strand
GAAAAACAAGGTACAAGGATCAACGAGTAAAAATTATTATTTAGATCCTCGTGGAGGATCTCCTAGTCTGACTCACGTTCTGTTGTTCTTCATCTTCTTCTTGTGGACTTTTTTGTTTCACAGCCTAAAGTTTTCATCGAAACTTCCTGAAAACTTGGCATAATATGTAGAAATAACCTGCGCAGACAGTAACATCTCCGATTTTGAAAATTTCCTCCAGAAAAAAAGTTATGACGTCAAAATATTCCGCTAATGCGAAATCGCCTAAAAAATTATCTCCGAACTAGGCAAGCTTTTTGAATTACTGCTTGCGGGAACGAAGAGCGATTAGCAGAGATGAATTGCCGCACATATTGGACATCAACATGACAGATACATTCACTATGACGTCCAGATATGAGACGTCATATTCGTTTTTATGACGTCATCATTAAGAGGACGAGGATCTTCGCTCATTTGAGCTTGTTTTACTAAAACAGTTTTTGTCATAAAAACACTCGTTTATCATGATTATTTACTGTAGTGTACTGTACCCTGCACTGTAGTATTTATTTTATAGTCATCGGAATAACAATGGTGTCTATGGCTGGAAGAGGAAGGAGGTTTCAAAGAGGGGGAGGCCTGGTCATACATAATTCAATCATTTTTGCGTACGTAATAAATAGATTTCCTTCAAATGTTTTTGCGTACGAAATAAATAGATTTCCTCAAATGTTTTTGCGTACGTAATGATATACGTTTTGCGTTTATACCCTGGTGTGGCGCAGGTGGTTAGGTAAGTCAGCGGCTTGTGGGCTCCAAAAGGTCTGGAGTTCAAGCCACGTTGGGCCACGCATGAATTAATTACACCAGGGGTTGATCGTCAGCTGTCATCCTTATACGACGTCGTAGCTGAAATGAGTACAGTGTAACTAGGGCCGGTGTACGTCCAAACCGGTTAAATAGTGTACGATATCCTGTGTTGTAAGAGGCGACAAGGGTGTCGCGTCAGGAAGGGCATGCGGCTAAAAACATGTGCCAAATACTATGGCGGACTATACGGATAGGCGCTGTGGGACGCCTACGGGAAGCAGACAGCAACGAAGAGAAGAAGAAGAAGAAGATTGGTAAGTTTTGCGTACGTAATAAATAGATTTCGTCAAGTTTTTTTGCGTACGTAATAAATAGATTTCCTTCAAAGTTTTCGCGTAACGTAAAAATAGATTCTCAAATTGTTTGTTGCGTACGAATAATAGATTTCCCTAAATGTTTTTCGTTACGTATAAATAGATTCCTCAATATTTTTGCGTAGTAAGTAAATAGATTTCCTCAAATGTTTTTTGCATTAGAATTTTTTTTTTACGCAGGTGGAGAACTGTTTCACCTGAGGCCCTCCCACAGATGTATTTATATTTTCGCATGTTATGTTCGCCCTTGTTGACGTTCTGCGTTAATTTTTCCGATGGTTGTGACGTGAAAATGTTGGGCCGAATAGCCATTTTTGCTTGGATCCTTCTCATCAAAGCGGCATTGTGAGCACACGATGGTAAAAAAAAAAAAAGGAAAAGAATGAAGAAGAATGAAAACATGATGCTGATAAGATCTAAAGGAAGACGATGAAAGAAAATGTGGTGAAAGAGGAGGTTTATTCGACGAAAAACTTGCAAATTCAACGGGAAAGTATCGCCCGAATGACGTAATCGCTGGCTCCAGGGAAGGCGGGGAGAGTCACGTGCGTCGCTCTCAGCCAATGGCGGCGCAGGGCCGGCAGCAGAGGCGCGGAGTCATGCCAGGCAAAGGGAGGAAGGAGAAGGAGAAGGACAAGGTGAGGCTGGAGCGGGGAGAGGAAGTCGGGGAATCCCCAGCGGTGAGGGATATCGTGGTGTGATGAGTGTGCAGGATGAAGTTGACCACGTATTGTTTCATTGGGATGGATGGTGGTGGTTCTTTCGCGAGTTTGGCCTAGTTGCTCGTACTGGGTCAGTTTGGCAGCAGAAGAGCTGCGATAATGAGACAGAAAAATGAAGAATTGTTTTTAAACTCTGGTGATGAAGAAAAGGTTGACGAGTGCTTGAAACACTCCGCGATCACACAGGGTAACGCTGAGCAAGGAGATGTGTATTGATATTGATGTATTTTAAAAACCCTGTGGGATAAATAGTTTCCAAATCGGTTTATTTATGGGAGTGGTGGATTTTATATAATAATTGTACTCCACGAGGAAACCAAGTTTAATCACGACTGAAGGTAATTGAAGAGCAATTGCTTTGGAGCAAACTGCATGTGAATGCATGGTGGAACGTTTCACTGCGAGTTAGGCTTCACCTTGGAATCTCTAAACTCTAAAGAGATTGCTATCGTTCCTTATATATATATATATATATATATATACACTGTACACACTGTATATACTGTATAAATCGACTCCCGTGCTCTTCCAACTGAAGAAGCTGCATAAAGCAACCATGAAAGGCTGCCGGGTAAGAACTTCGTTGTTTCAAACCCTTCCCAGAGTTCCTCCACAGCTGTAAAGACCTTCACAAATAGTACACGCATGAGAATCCCAATGCCATCGGCTGCCGGACTTGTTTCATTGCTTGTTGGCAGCTGAGAAGTGGGGGGGAGAGGATGTAGCATTGGGATTCTCACATATGTAGTATTTGTGAACATCTTTACAGCTGTGGAGGAACTCTGGGAAGGGTTTGAAACAGAAAGGGCTTTCCTTGGTAGGCTTTCATGGTTGCTGTATGCAGCTTCTTCAGCTGGAAGAGCATGGGAAGAGTCGATTTATTGATATAATCCTAGCCACCTGGGTTTAATTGATGAGTTGAGACCTGATTGATTATTTCCTCCATTCACGGATGTGAGTGGGTCCTTGTTTATCATGTACTGTGTGTGTGTGCGTGCGTGCGCGCATCTTCTCCATAACTTCAAAGCCATGAAACCTCACAGACTGAAACCTTGATTGCATACAAAGGTGACTCCAAGGGAGTGTATGGGTGGAAATTGGGTGTTTGGGTTAATTAAAACACCCCTTTTGAAGATAATTAACAGCCTTATTTAATTGTTTCCTTCATCAGGCGCATCCTCGTTCACCTCGCTTTCCCTCGCTGGGGTCTTAATTTGGCATTTTGTTCGGCCTGCTCAACAATGCCTTGAGTTGGAACAGGCCACAACGGTTTATGAACGATAAAGCACTCAAAATGTTCTTTTTCACTTTATTCACTGATATCATCGAATGCCTCATCTTCATACCTCCGAATTGCTGTATACATCACTTTAGTAAGTGCTATAGATTTCAAATTAGAAGCTTGGAGCGATTTCATGCATTATATGATGCGATTTTTCCACGATCTACTCTCACGGATTAATTCAAGTAAAAATCGAAATATAATTTGAGTTTGGAGGATCAGATCGTGTGGACTAAATAGCTTGAAATCTGTCGTGAAATCTGAAAATGCTAAGAAATCGGCGATGTTTCGTTTTTTTGCGGGTATGTGCCATTACCAATCAGCTTGCTGTTGCTTGTCAAGCCAGTGGTTCCTAATCAACCATTTAATTGGAGTGCTTGCTTCAATGTTTAAGCCACTTGCCGAGCGCCCTACAGTTGATAGCGGTACAGTTCGTGTCCTGTTCGTGATGTAGTCATCAGTTTCTACAAGGTAGAGGTACATATGGGTTGATTAGGATCTTCTCTTTTTGAGTTTTAAAGCAAAATATATTTGAAAATACCCAATTTCCGAGCCGTTTGCCATATTAACCGATATATTACTTAAACTCTCATCTTGTATCTATGTATGTATGTTCCCGAAATACAGCCAAAATGGTACATGATAGCGCAAAAATTTTTGGGCCAACTTACTCACCATTCTCCTGTGGTGTGCAGTATCAAGTTTCGTTCAAATCGGGCAACGAAAAAAATTATTAAAAAATCAATTCCCGATTCAGTCATGTACTCCTTCGGGAGAATTTGATCAATGCAAACAACCTCAGCGGTATAGTTTGCTGGAGCTATCTTTTTTTCTTGAAATGATTTTTTTTTTCATTAACTGCTGTCACAACAGGAACCCAACGGATTCACGGGTCATCTAGTGTTTTATAAATTACAGAGCCAATTTTTTTTTCCACTCCACATGACGATTGACAGCTGTTTATATAGATTAATGTTTATACACAATCATCTCCCTGAAACGTCTATAATGCAATGTTGTTTTTTAAACTTTGTTTATTGAAATTCTCCCAAAACAAGGGTGAAAGATACTCAAGGTTTTGGGTTGTATGTACGTACTGTAGTCCGATATATGACTCCAATCTGCCGATTCCTGAAAAATACCCGATATTGGCCAAGCCCTAATAGTGTGTTGTGTGTGTGTGGTTTTTTTTCATAAAGCATAACATATGTGCGGAAATGGCCCTTAGTGTGTTATTAAATATAGGATTAGCCCAGATCCCCCATTAAATGCATGTTTAGCCAGTTTGTTCGGTAAATGGATGTTACAGTGTGTGTCGGGAGTGTAAGAGGCTGTTTATTGTTCGTACATTGGTGGTGGACGAGAGGTTCTTCTTCTCGTTCCCCTCTCCGAAGGAGACTCCGCCCAGTGCTCTGGGAGGGGAGGAGTCTGTCGGCTTCGTAAAGGGCACGCCCAAAAGAAAGAGGAAGTGAAAAAAGCGAAGATCCGGAAGGGGTGAACTGAGAGCAAGAGAGCCGGAAAGAGAAGTGAAACGAGAGCAAAACGCCGGGAAAAGGAAGTGAAACTGAGAGGCAAGAGAGCCGCCGGGAAGAGGAAGTGAAACTGAGAGGCAGGCGACGAGCTAGGCGAGAGGGCGCGATAGAAAGAGCAAGCCGGAAGAGAGTGAAAGCTGAGAGGCGACGAGCCCGGAAGCGGTGTGAAATGGGCGCCGAGGTGGCGCGATCGGTTTTTCGTAAAGAGCGAGCCGAAAAAGGCAAGGAAGGGACTGAATGAGGTCAGTCTGCCTTCTGCTGGAGAGAAACGACGAGTGGGAGTCGCATTGGCTGTGTAAGGACGGCTGTGTCGTCTGCGATCTGCTTCGTGAAAAGAAAGAAGGCTGCAGTCGAGTCTGCGATCTGCTTCGGAAAGAGGCAGGAGGAACTGCATGAGGAGTCGCGATCGACTTTAGAGGAGCCTCGACACGTTTGTCGATCCGCCTGCGGAGCCCAACACCCCGATTTGGCCTGTCTGGTGAACAGGCCAGGCCTGGATTTGTATGCTGGACCTTGTGAAGGGCCAGCTGGAGCACACGTGGACCGTCGCTGGTACCGTCGACCTTATGGGGCTGAACGCGCGAGGCTGCGTGCGTGAGGCTGCGACAAATGGACGACGCCGCCATCTTGCCACGTGGCGTGTTTCGAGCTGGGTGCTCGAATCCATTGACATCGGCTTGTCACGAGCAACATTCGTTCCTTCGACACTTTTCCTCGTCCATGAAGCATCACCAAGTACTCTGTGTCTTGTCTGCATGCTGTCCATGTCTTGTCTGCATGTTGTCTAAGGTTTATCTCGCTAGGGTCCCTTCGAAACCCGTAATCCGTAGTCCCTAGTTAAGAACGGGTTATAGATTAATTATAACATTTCGTGAATGCTTTGCTTGTGTTGTGTCCCGATGTGTCCCCAATAAATTTGGCTGATTCTATGAAGTTGCCGCTTTGGGTTTTGTCATGCCGTGCTGAGAAACAATTCGCTCGATTGGTATATAAAACCAAAATGGTTACAGACTGGCAGAATCGCTCGGTCTCTGACAAAACAGTCTGTAACCGGGTCTATTCCCCAACTGTAAGGTCCAGGTGTACGTTGGTATCGCGATTCGAGGCGTGTGACCGAGCCTGTGCCGAACCAGCCGGCGTTATACCCCGGAGATGGCGGTGCTGTTAAGTGACGCCGAATATTCAACATTTGGCTGTCGAGAGTAGGGTGCGAGCCCCATCACTCTCCGAATCCTTAACACTGGGTCAAGTGTCGGGTGCGAATCCCGCCACCCTGAATCCGTAACAATATTTATCTCTGCAAACTCACCTCCCCCACTCTCTCTCTCTGTCCCATCGTCGCTCACCCCCTCCTAATACAGTGCTGCACTCCTCTCTTTGGCTCTGTCTCCTCTCGTCTCTGTCTCCGAGTGTCTGGTGATCTGTCGATTCGGTGTGTTCCGGACGTGTCCGGCGTGTTTGTTTGTCTTGGAGGGGGTTGTCTCCGGATTTCCAGGCGTGTTTGTCTCTGGGCGGCTTGGCTCCTACGTGCGGGCGGTGTTTGTCTCCGGCGTGTTGTCTCAGTTTTATCTTCGCATGTCCGGCAGGTGTTTCTGGACAGTGTTTATCTCTGGATCTGTCCTGGCAATGTTTGTCCCCGGACTGTTTTCTCCGTGCATTCCAGGCGTGTTTGTCTCCGGTGGTATTTAGTACTGCCTCTTCTCCGGTGGTATTAAGTATGACTGGTAGCAAATGGGTTTCAGACATTATTTTGTTTCTCTTCACTGTTATTTGATGCAGAATCATTTGATGAGACTGTATGAATCAAATAGCATTCCATCGCTGTCTGCCTCCATCCCCCACCTTCTCACTCCACCTCCTCTCTCTCTGCCTCCCTCTCTCTCTCTCCTCCCTCTCTCTCCCCTCCCCTCTCTCCCATCCTCCTCTCTCCCCTCCCCTCCTCCCCCTCCCCTCTCTCCCTCCCTCCTCCTCTCCCTCCCTCCTCTCCCCTCCCTCTCTCTCTTCCCCTCTCCTCCTCCCTCCCTCTCTCCCCTCCTCCTCTCTCTCCCCCTCCTCCTCTCCCCCTCCTCTCCTCCTCTCCCTCCTCCCTCTCTCCCCCTCCCTCCTCTCTCTCCCCTCCTCCTCTCTCCCCCTCCTCCTCTCTCCTCCCCTCCTCCTCTCTCTCTCCCTCCCTCTCTCCCCTCCACCTCTTCAACCTAACTACCCCTCTCTCTCCCCCTTCCCCTTTTCTCCCCCCCCCTAGTATTCCCGTCAGCGAAGCGACGGGTGTTATTGCTCATGTATGTATACATATGTATGTATATATATATATATATAATATTATATATTATATATAATATATATCAAAATCGTCATGAATGTTTTATTATAAAATAATCATTACATCTTTCTGCCAGGAAGCTAGCAAGAGTGTCAAGAATGTGAAGAACAGTGGCAAAGACAGTGCAGATAATGGTGAAGAGGTAAGGACTTGTTTGTAATCCTGTGCCTGCGAAGTGATAAGCAGAGTTAATGAATTGTTCACTTCTGTCTGTGAAGCCCGGTGTTGGCTTAACGGTTAAGGTGGTGGCTTAATATTGTTGCGAATTCGCGCCGTCGGCGTGCGCGACGGCCACGAACTCGGATCGCGGCACGTCGCCCACCGACGGACAATTCAGTCGTGACCTCCGGGAACTATCGCCCGGAGCCAGTCACGGGTGGGCCTTTCGACCTCACCACAATCGTGCCAATCGACCACCCGCGTAGGATAGGGTTGTTCGCCAAACTCGACCTACCTAAGTACCCACGCGGATGGTAAACCGGGCGATCGTACCTCGCCGCGTCGACTCCGGACACGAGCCGCTTGGGCGGCGCCGTTCCGTACTATCGGGATAACGAGCGGTTGTTATCGTCGACCTCGACGGTTCAGATTATTTACCGGGCGTTTGCACCCACTACGAACCCTTTACGTAAGCAGGATGGAGGGTCATGAAGAAAAGACGAAGCGAAACGGGAAAACAGTTCACACAATGCACATTTATTCCGCGGCACACGGAGCACACATATAGCACGTATTTACAGCCACAATAGCAAATGCACATATATCAATTTAAGACAAAAACAATAATGCAAGCAACGCAGAGCTACGACCGACTAAACGCGACACTCGGCAACACTTATACAGTTTCTACCTTACAAGACACGGCGCCACAACACGCATTCACAACCTAAGCAAAGAAAAGACCCCTCAAAGGCAAGGGAGTCAGACTGGGCCCGTGGCCTAATGCGCGTGGAACCTGGATGAGCGGCCAGGTCCACGAGACCGAAGGGTCCTACCCGCGCCTCGTGGCGAGCCGCAAAATGTCCTGCACGGCGCGGTTTCTGGGCACCTGCTGGTGTAAAGTGGGAACGGGGCCCCTTGCGCACTCTCTCAGCGCGGGGGAAAGGGGGAATTGTTGATGCTCTGGGGAGGGAGTATGGCTGGCTTGCTCGAGTCCCGCGATGCGCGATTTCAACGCGACCTCGTCGCTGACTTCCTCGTCCCGGACCCGAGCCTCCAGGTTCTCCTCGGATCCGATCTCCCTCCGCAGCCGTTCGCTCCGTAGCCGTTTGCCCCACTTCTGCCACTCGACTCACTGCCACACTTCTGCTTCGAGCTCCGTCTCCCGACTCTGCCCCACCGATACTGCCACTCGAGCTCCGTCTCCCGACTCTGCCCCACCGATACTGCTTCGAGCTCCGTCTCCGACTCTGCCCCACCGATACTGCTTCGAGCTCCGTCTCCCACTCTGCCCCACCGATACTGCTTCGAGCTCCGTCTCCCGACTTCTGCCCCACGATCCTGCCAATCGACTCACTGCCACGATTTGCCTTGCGCTCGTCGCTTTATCGGCTCCAGGAACCCACCATATGCAAATTCTCGGATCCAAACGACCTCAGGGCGGAGCCACGCTCGCCGATTGGATGGAGAAAAGGGGCGTGTATCATTCCCGATCCTCAAATTTGCATATCCGATTTCCGTCAGGCACGTCCGGAGGCGGGGCCAAGCCGCCCGCGCTTTCCTAATTGGATGGATCAGATGTGGGCGTGTAGCATTCCTGATCCGAATTCTCCTCGGAAAAACCGCATCTGCACTCGCGCTCGCGTGTATCGCTCGCAGATAGCCCGACGCTCGGTGCCCACAGGTGGTGCGGGGAATGGCCGTAGGAGAAGTGTGGAGGGTTTTCGGCGGTGTTCGATGGCCATGGTGCTGTTTGGAATGGCGGTGATGTGAGGTTGCGGTAGCGAGTGGTGAAGGTAGTTGTGGCTGCTGGCGTTGTTGTTGTTGTTGTTGTTGAGTGGTTGGCTCAAAACAAAGATAGAACAGAAAAACGCCTAACTCAAAGGATCGCAGCCCGAATGAATCACATTAATTCCCTCTATACAACGGGTTTGGCTAAATACACATGTTACTTAAGAAATATATCTCACCTACGGGACCTTTATGGTGTAATTGCGAATTTCCACAGCTAACAATATATTAGGCATTGATTGATCTTCGTGTGGTTAAAATAACACAAGGTTGGTTGACTCAGCCTGTCATCCTTCCGAGGTCGGAAAAATGAGTACCAGCTTATTGGTAACGGGCCATGAAACCCGTAAGGCCATCAATGGCACAGCTGTGTTTTCAGAAAATGATGCAACCAGCAGCCCCATGCTGCATAGAAAACAACAATAACAGCAACTTCTGTGTGTCTGTCCTTCTGTATACAAATGTAATTTTATGATTGAGTAACAACTTAATTTCAATGGAATGTTCTATTTTGAACATGAATCAGAAAACAAACCTGTAGTTTACCTCACTTTGGCTCCAAGAATGTGCATGCGCAAAGAGGAGTGAGATAATATTTTCACTCTGTCTACCTGCCTGGCAGTTAAACAAAATTGAAAATCATTCCAAACAGGAAACTTATTTTAAGGACCTTATAAAGGACACAAACAACAGGCACTAATAACTAATGTAATGTGTTAGATAAGATGGTGTGAAAGACGCTGCACCAATCGTGGTAAACTTTTGAAAAAAAATTCTACAACCTTTAAATCTTCATTTTATTTTGATCGAATTACATACTTGAACATTGTAGAATGCAAATTGCCTTCTTGGCACTTTCAAACCCCTTCCATTTAGCAGTACTTGGGCAAATTATTTTGGCATTTTACGTCATCACGAGCAATCAAATTTGCCATTCGTAGACCATGCCCATGTTCTTGTTTCTCAAGACATCGTGGGTTGAGGTGTTCTGTGAACTCTCTCATTTGGACTGTTGCTGCATGCTTTGCAACGCCACTTTACATACATAACGATGATGAAGCAAATGGAAATTTCAGTTTATCTATTGCTTTATACATATTATTTGTGCTTTCCTCCCATGGAGATCCGACAAGATGATGGTGCGGACGATGAACGCGTAACTTTGAGCAGTCTTGCCTGGATTTGTAAACTGCAGTTGGATTGGTGTTTCATAAGCGGGGCATTGCATCACAACCACAACGTGTGCCATCCTCAGATGGACGTTAAGCTGGGTGTCCCATCTGCTAGCATTAGTTGGTGGACATTGAAGATGCCATGGTGTCTTTCATGAAGGTTAGGCGAGTTATTGTTGGCACGCTGAGAAAATTATATATTCCTGCCCTTATCGTCTTTGCTCAAACGGTGGTGAAAGACTTTTGCCACAAGAACCTTCCCTGGCCGAGCCCACGAGGTGGGAATTATTAGGTGCATTGGATAAGAAGAATAAGTAGCAGTAGCAGCAGTATATGCTTATCCATGTAGATGTGATCAAATCTAATTTTATTCCCACTCGCTGCACAGGGAAACGGCATGTCAATGTCGCCGCCAACCACCCAGCCACAGTCACCAGCGGGGAAGGTGAAGGCCTCTGCTCCCGTTCCTCCTGTTGATTCCAACGAAGGACAATGTTTGGGGCAGAATCAGGCTCTGGGAACGGCACAAGGGCTGAGAAGGGACAAAAGACTCAGTGCGTCACGCTTTTCAGTCAGCAAGGAGCGAGAGCTGCAAAAGCTACCTCCGCTTAAAGGTTTGTGGTGAGCGTCTCGTGTGGCTCGTTTACCTGTCTCCTCTACAGCAGTAGTTTGATCCAAAATTTCTGTGGTGGTTTGTCTCAAATGTGTTTTATTATCTATATATTAATTACTGAAGGACCAATTTTGTGCTCCTCCTCGCGGCTCGCGTCACGTTTTTCTTGGTTCTGTGACCTGGACTGAAAAGAGACTTCGTACTGTAAGAGTGCATCGCACATAGTGGCAATAGTCAACTTTCCAATCTGAAGCAGAATAAACACTTTTCGTTTTACATTCGTTTACATGCGACGGTGTGACGTTACCGCTGAGGCGTCAGGACGTCATGACATCATCGTCATTCGGTGACGTCATTACGTCTGCCGTCGACAGACCGTTACTGCTGAGAGGTTAATTCCACTCCTCAAAAATAGCGTTTGCATGTAAAACCCTCTTCTGCACATGCTGACTACCTCAGAATGTGAATTTGACACAAAAAAATGTAACAAGAAACATTGTATCTTCTATCTATTATTAATACTGAAGACCAATTTTGTGCTCTCCTTCGCGGTCGCGTCACTGTTTTCTCGGTACTGTGACCTGGACTGAAAGAAACTTCGTACCTGTAAGAGTGCATCGCACATTGTGGCAATAGTCAACTTCAACTCTGAAGCAGATAAACGCTTTCGTTTACATGGCGACGAGTGACATCACCGCTGAGAGGTGTAAGGACGTCATGACATCATCGGTCATTCGCTGACGTCATTACGTCTGTCGTTGATAGACCGTCACCGCTGAGAGGTGTAATTCCACTCCTCGAAAATAGCGTCTGCATGTAAAACCCTCTTCTGCACATGCTGACTACCTCAGAATGTGAATTTGCACAAAAAATGTACCAAGAAACATTGTATCTTCTATCTATATATTAATACCGAAGGACCATTTTGTTGCTCCTCCTCGCGGTCACGTCACGTTTTCTCGGTACTGTGACCTGAGAAGTTTTGACACGGTGTACGTCAAAGTAGACACGTGCACAATCGAGGGGACTTCTTCACAAGGAGTAGTGTACACCAAAAATGTCGTGTCAAGGACGTTTTGTAGGCCTATTAGGTAAGGCCATGGAGTACATCGACTGGGATCCGGCTCTTACAAGAGCCGCCACTGGTTGTCATATTGGGCTCATGGAACGGAATCCGTCTGTGACGGGGTTTCGGCTAGTTACCATTATTAAGCCTGGTGTTTCTGGCTTCAGATATTGGGTCTTTGATTTTGAGTCCTGTCCTTCGTTTAAATAACACGAAGTGGGTTGACTCAGCCCGTCATCCTTCCAAGGTCGGCCAAATGAATGCCATCTTACTGGCAACAGGGGACACTGCATCAACGGCACAGACACGCTCCCAGCAATGATGCAACCTGCAGCCACAGCCTATGCACAAAATAATAATAATTATTATTATCGTTATAATATTTAAAAACTTAAATGAGAATTGTTACGTTGATAACTCGATCACTTTTCTCTGTTGACTCGACTCACTTATGCCAGTGACTTGCTTGTAGCTTCTGATTTTTAAAAGGTGGAGAAAGTTACTGCTGCTTGCCAGTAGTCTTGCCGAGAGTAGCGGGAGTTGGAAAAAGTCGGTCTTGATGGTTATTGTGCAGAATTCCTTAAGAACATTATTTATGGATGATCATTCTTCCCTTGGCCACCAGGATCTATCACGAGCCCGTTTTCGCTCCTCATTTGCTAGTGAGCATCAAAACATCAATGCTTGGGTTCTAATGTTGTTCCTTTGATTTTGAGATGCCACTTTCTTTGTCTTTTGTTTTTGGATAGAAGTTGTATATTCGCTGTATTTGATCTGTAATTAGTGTCATGATGGTTAAAGCATCCGCTCTGAGTCTGTGAGGTCGGCGGTTCAATTCCGAGTCATACCTGACTTTAAAATTGAATGTGCTGCTTCTTCACTTGAGGTTCAGCATTAAAGGATAGAGCATAGATTACCCTTGTGGTTTGGAATATTTTGGGAAGGGGGATGGGGGTGAGTTTTCTCCTTGAATACCTCTCGAACTGCGGAGAAAGTTCCTTCACCCAAGGTCAATGACCATGTTTCTTAAATGTTGAAGATCATGTCCCCGTGTTGGCTGGTGTCTCTGCATTTGTATGCGCAATTTTTATCTTTATTATAATTCTCTTCTCACATTTTTCATAATTAATTGTTTTTCTCTGATATGCAAGGCTCTACAGGCCTCATAGGGAAGAGCTGCACATACCAATAGACACCCCCACCCATCCCCAAATACAACACAACCCGGCCCCCCCCCCCACCCCCCAACAAACACCCCCACCACACAACCAACACACACACACACACACACACACACACCACACACGAGGAGACTTTCACACAACACAGCAGCTAAGATTTAGGGCAAGTGATGTGCACTACTTTGGTACCAGCGACATCATCTTTATGACGTTGCTTTTCTTTTCCACACTCAGTGGGGCAATCAAGAGGAATATCCTCCTCTCCATGGATGCCAACCTTTGTGTAGTTTTTCTTTTGCATTTCTCTTTTTATCTCTCTTGTTCAAAAGCATTGCGGGACCTTGAGCTCCGCGAACCAATACTGAGCACCAAGCAAGGAAGCTGCATGTACCACTTACAAAGTCTTTGATATGACTTGGCCGAGGTTTGAACCACCGACCTCCCAGAATCGGAGTGAATGCTCCAACCATTACACCACAGAGGCTGGTTGTGTGTGACAGCTTTTCAATGAGCTCTGGATGCTGTAGAAACGAAAAAAAAAGTTTGCAATGTTACATCTATATTATAAAGCAGGAGTGTCCACCTGTCCATCTGTCCGTCCCCAAACTACTCCCTCAGTTTTGGGGCTAGCCCCGCCAAACCTTCTGTGAAACGTTTTTGGGTCCAAGCAGATGTCCGAAGGTGGGTGGGAGTTTTCATAAATACCTCAATACAATTATGATTTTGACTTCCACCGGTTCACAGAAAGGGTCTGAAAGCAATCATGCAATCACAATCGCAATCACGGGTTCGGCAGAAACATTTGCTGGTTGAATAATATCTCAATACAATTGCAATTTTGAGTTTCCACCCGAACGACCCCACTTTTTCTCCATTCTCAGGTGGGTGGGAGGATCATAAATTTCTCAACGCAATTTTGATTTTAACATTCGATCCGTACCAAGTGTGTTGGATCCGCACTTTCCCGCTGGCAGATTCGTCTGTATTGGGTGTCACATGTCACATGTATTGGGCATCTATATTAGTTTACCTCACGAGTGTTTGTATAAAGTGTCTATATTAGTTTACCTCACGAGTGTTTGTATAAAGTGTCTATATTAGTTTACCTCACGAGTGTTTTGTATAAAGTCTGTATATTTTTAACCTCACGAGTGTTTGATAAAGTATTCATATATTATTTTACCTCACGAGTGTTTGTATAAAGTGTCTATATTAGTTTACCACACGAGTGTGTGTATAAAGTGTCTATATTATTTTACCTCACAAGTGTTTGTATAAAGTATCTATATTAGTTTAACTCACGAGTGTTTGTATAAAGTGTTTATATTTGTTTATCTCACGAGTGTTTGTATAAAGTGTCTATATTAGTTTACGTCACGAGTGTTTGTATAAAGTGTCTATATTA
>CM068952.1:172324562-172343656 GCA_035128595.1 Eptatretus atami | reverse complement strand
CCACCTGATACCTCAAATTTGCATAATGCCCGATTTTTCTCAGGGCGCGTCTGGAGGGCCTAGCCGCCCGCGCTCGTTCTCGATCTCGGGTGGATCAGGTGCTGGGCGCTGCATCATTCGCTGATCCGCAATTGCCTCAGAAACCGCATCTCACTCAGCGTCCGCGTGTCTCGCTGAAGACAGCCACGTGGCGCACAGTCTGGCTCGCAGGTGGCGGGAATGGCCTGACGGAGAGAAGGTGGGGAGGGTTTCCGGTCGCTGTCGTGGCATGGTGGCGGTTGGAAGGGCGGTGATGTGAGCGTTTCGGTTAGCGAGTGGTGAAAGGTTGTGTTGCGTGCTGGCGTTGTTGGTTGTGTTGCGTGGGCGGTCAAAAACAAAGGTCAAACAGAAAAAAACGGCCTAACTCAAAGATGCAGCCCGAATGAATCACATTAATTCCCTCGCTATACAATGGGTTTGGGCTAACTAGCACATGTACTTAAGAACTATTTCTCAAACCCTACGGGACCTGGATGGTTTAATGCGAATTCAGAAACCGTAACAATATATACTTGGTGGATTTATTGTTTTCAAGATATGCTGTCAATAACTCTTGATGTTTGTCCGACTATATGCTGAGATTTGCTATTGGAAACGAATTATTGGAATGCAAAATAAAACGTATCATTTCAATTGATTTCATTCAATTTAAGCGATGGTAATTGATAATGGACAAGTGATTAATATTCATATCCGTGTGATAATGAGCAGCATCTGAATTGAATTCTGCTTGGTAATTAATCAACATGGTGCGGAGATTGATTGGAGAAAAATGCCTCAAAATTCAATTTTCTGTTATGACATCACTGGACGTCATTGATCTTGGTCAATAAAATTTTCTTCAGTGTTAGTTTAAAATAAAGAAACAGCTTTTCTAAATACACAAGTGAAATTCAGCAGGTTCACTTCAAGAAGTACACAAGAAATAAGCAAAAATCTCAACTCCCACCCCCCATTCCTAAAATTATCAAAATTGCGTCCAGCAGGTACAGTTTAACATAGCCTTACTTTATCCACCAAAATTCTGCTTCAGACAAGCAGATTTCAAAAGACATATAACAGGCTATTCAAAATATAGTCTGCAAAAATCCCCAGGGGGGCGAGGGATGATGGTCGACTATTGGCCCATGGTCCGAATTATTTACTTCACTAATAGTGGGGCAACTTAGCTAATCATTGTGCATTTTGTTAGAGAAAGCCACAAATTGGCACACTAGTAGCTAACATATTATGAACAGAATTTGGATCATTGGGCCATCTCTCAAATCAGCCGCTGATGCTGTGGCAGCCATTTCCACTGCCAATCAAAAATTTGAGATGGCCCAACATCCTAAATTGTTTCATGATAGTAGGCTACTAGTGTGACCAAAATTTGTGCTTTCCTCACAAAATGCACAATTATGCAATTTAGCCTAAGTTGCCGCCATCAACAAGTGTTTGTATAAAGTGTTATATTTGTTTACCTCACGAGTGTTTGTATAAAGTGTTTATATTTGTTTACCTCACAAGTGTTTGTATAAAGTATCTATATTAGTTTACCCACGAGTGTTTTGTATAAAGTGTTTATAGTTAGTTTACCACAGTGTTGTATTAAAGTGTCTTATTAGTTTACCTCACAAGTGTTTGTATAAAGTGTCTGTATTGTTTACCTCACGAGTGTTTGATAAAGTGTTCTATATTAGTTTACACACGAGTGTTTGTTATAAAGTATCTATATTATTTTACCTCACAAGTTTTGTAAAAAGTTCTATATATTTTACCTCACGTGTTTGTATAAAGTGTCTTTATTATTTTACCTCACAAGTGTTTGTATAAAGTGTCTATATTATTTACCTCACGATGTTTGTATAAAGTGTCTATATTGTTTACCTCACGAGTGTTTGTATAAAGTGTTATATTAGTTTACCTACGAGTGTTTGATAAAAGTGTTTATATTAGTTTACCTCACGAGTGTTTGATAATGTTTATATTGTTTACCTCAAGTGTTTGTATAAAGTGTTATAGTTAGTTTACCTACATGAGTGTTTGTATAAAGTGTTTGTATTAGTTTACCTCGCAAGTGTTTGTTTAAAGTGTCTATATTATTTTACCTCACAAGTGTTTGTATAAAGTGTTTTTATTTACCTCACGAGTGTTTGATAAAGTGTCTATATTAGTTTACCTCACAAGTGTTTGTATAAAAGTGTTATATTATTTACCTCACAAGTGTTTGTATAAAGTGTCTATATTAGTTTCCTCACAGTGTTTGTATAAAGTGTCTATATTATTTTACCTCACGAGTGTTTGTATAAAGTGTCTATATTAGTTTACCTCACGAGTGTTTGTATAAAGTGTTTATATTAGTTTACCTCAAGTGTTTGTATAAAGTGTTATATGAGTTTACCTCACGAGTGTTTGTATAAAGTGTTTATATAGTTTACCTCAAGTGTTTGTATAAAGTTTATATTAGTTTACCTCACGAGTGTTTGTATAAAGTGTTTATATTTGTTTACCTCACGAGTGTTTGTATAAAGTCTCTATATTATTGTTACCTCACGAGTGTTTGTATAAAGTGTTTATATTAGTTTACTCACAATTGTTTGTATAAGTGTTTATATTCGTTTACCTCACAAGTGTTTGTATAAAGTGTCTATATAAGTTTACCACACGAGTGTTTGTATAAAGTGTTCTATATTAGTTTACCTCACGAGTGTTTGTATAAAGTATCTATATTGTTACCTCACGAATGTTTGTATAAAGTGTCTATATTAGTTTACCACACGAGTGTTTGTATAAAGTGTCTATGTTAGTTTACCTCACGAGTGTTTGTATAAAGTGTTATATAGTTTACCTCACGAGTGTTTATATAAGTGTCCATATTAGTTTACCTCACAAGTGTTTGTATTAAAGTGTCATATTTAGTTTACCTCACAAGTGTTTGTATAAAGTGTCTATATTAGTTTACCACACGGAGTGTATAAAGTGTCTATATTAGTTTACCCACCAGTGTTTGTATAAAGTGTCTGTATTCGTACCTCACGAGTGTTTGTATAAAGTGTCTTATGTTTACCTCACGAGTGGTTGTATAAAGTGTCTATATTAATTTACCACACGAGTGTTTGTATAAAGTCTCTATATTAGTTTACCTCACGAGTGTTTGTATAAAGTGTCTGTATACGTTTACCTCACGAGTGTTTGTATAAAGTGTCTATATTAATTTACCACACGAGTGTTTGTATAAAGTTCTATATTAGTTTACCACACGAGTTTGTATAAAGTGTCTGTATTCGTTTACCTCACGAGTGTTTGTATAAAGGTCTATATTAATTTACCACACGAGTGTTTGTATAAAGTTCTATATTAGTTTACCTCACGAGTGTTTGTATAAAGTGTCTATATTAGTTTACCACACGAGTGTTTGTGTATAAAAGTGTCTATATTAGTTTACCACACGAGTGTTTGTATAAAGTGTCTATATTCGTTTACCACACGAGTGTTTGTATAAGTGTCTAGTATTCGTTTACCTCACGAGTGTTTGTATTAATGTCTATATTAATTACCACACGAGTGTTTGTATAAAGTGTTATATTAGTTTACCTCACGAGTGTTTGTATATAGTGTCTGTATTTGTTTACCACACGAGTGTTTGTCGCATTGTATTTTGTTGTATTAATGGCACAGTTTAATTTTTTGATTGGAATGATGCTTTGTGGAATGAAATATAGAGAGATCAACTTTAAAGAGAATCAGGAAATTGTTTGAGGGTCTACACCGGTGACTTCGTGGATTCGACATTTGCACTTTTGCCATTGACATGCACCTCACTTCTGCTGGGGTCAGCTGCAGTAAGTTTTTTTTTGCCCCAAGTCCTTCATGAACTGGCTGTCCATGCCTGACGTTCGACTGATCATGTCACATGAATGTGGAATTTATCGGTTCATTGTTGGCATTCGCTGTTTCTGCATTGTGTGTTTACTTCCGGGGCTCCCTCCCATGCAAACCACGAGTACCTTACTAGTTGATCGACAAAATTGGTTTCAATTTTAAGGTGATTTGAAAGCTTTTATTCTTTTGTAAATTTCAAGTCACTGGTTGTAATTTTTATGTCTCCGCTGATGAAGTCGCCAAAGGCATTATTTTTTCGGGTTGTCCGTCCGTCCGTCCATGCTAATTTTCTGTTTTCTCTGCAACCGCTTATCCGATTGAAACCAAATTTTCACCATTGGTGCGACTGCTCGTGTAGAATGTTTTAATGATAATCATGATGTCATAGGTCACGTGATGTGGCAGCCATGTTGGAAAAAAGGAATAACTTCAGACCTCTCTATCTCCGAAACTGCTCCATGGAAAAAGATTGAAACTTGGCACATCTGAAGTACTCCACATGGGAAATAAGTGTGATGTTTTTTTTTGATGATGTCATCGGTGGCTTCATTATGATGTCATAAATACATATATCGAACACTTTATCCGATCAGTTTGAAAATTGAGGGTCATTTCGGGCTAAATTGTACGGGGGGAAAAAATTGTCCTTCAAAAATCTTCTCTGAAATGGCTGAACAGATTGATGCAAAACTTAACAGGTATGATTACCTATCCATGAGGAACAAAACTTTCTCTACCTATGATGTCATAGGTCACATGGTTTGGCAGCTCTCCTTTAAAGATCTTCTCAAGAATAGCTTGACAGATCCAGGGGAACTTTACCCACATGTTCCCCAAGCTTGGGGATACCAGGGTATTCACAAATAATTAATCGGTCATAGTCTGGCAGCCATATTGGATTCAAAGAAAATCTAAAAAAAAGTATTTCTCTTGAACCCCTTAATCAATCGACGTGAAACCTCAAAATTATGATCGGGTAGTCATGGGGAATATATGTTTTAAATTTCAACCTCATTGGATGCATGGTCTGGCAGCCAGAATTATTTAATATTTTGAATCTGGGTTCAGGGATTTATGTCAAACTTGGTACAAGTATGTATAATGATGTAGTAATGTGGGTAGAGGCATATCTTGCAACGTCGATGTTGAAGAGTGCCCTTCTACTTCCTTATGTGCTGGCCATTCCATCCATCCATCCATCCATCCATCCATTGGGACCATACTCTGTGCAGAGCGTTGGTGCTGCCTTAGCAGTCTCCTTGGCTATTGGGCACAATCCTGGATGGGTCACCACTCTGACACAGTATACCAGCATGCTGGCACTCATTTTGCCGACCTCAGAAGGATGACAGGCAGACTCAACCCCACCTGGTATTAATTCAACAGCTGAGTGGGATTTGAACTCATGACCCAAGGATCCCAAGCCCACTGCCAACACCAGGCCATTCCATGCTGTGCGCAAAGTTCGCTCAGATCAATGTCCTGAACCTTTCATGAGTATGTCAGTGGTCTCTTGAAATCGGTGTCTTTGAACGTCGCTTTTTCGTATGGTCTCAAACTCACTCGAATTTTAAATGAGACCCATTATAACTTTCTGTGAATGAGATCAAAAGTTTGCTTCACTCATGGTTGTCTTGCAGGCCTTTTTAATGGAATTTGAGCAATATTTTCCATATGATTGATTGATTGATTTATGAATGTGGTAACGGGTAGCAGATTGTTTGTTTGGCTTGCCTTTCTTGCATCTGAGTATACGGCTCATGATGCTGGGATCCCAGGTTCAAATCCCATGGTTGTTGTTATGTATTGATCCGTGTATTTTCTCCTTGAATTATTCTTGTAATTTATGTGTAAGTGCACTTATGTCTCCTTAAATCCTGATTTCACATCAGCCTGGTATTGGATTCACGGTTAAAGTGGCCAGCTCAAGATCTTAGGGTCTTGAGTTTGAGCCCCTGTGGTGCTGTTAACTAACACCAGGTGGGTTGACTCAGCCTGTGATCCTTCTGAGGTCGGCAAAACGAGTACCAGCTTATTGGAAACGGGGCACTACATCAACGGCACAACTGCGCTCCCAGCAATGATGCAACCAGCAGCCACAAGCGTGTGTGTGTGTGTGTGTGTGTGTGTATGTGTGCGCGTGCGCGTGTGCGTGTGCGTGCGGACCCGCTATTCACGGGGGATACCTTCCTGGCAAATGTTGGGGCATTGTTCTTTTTAAATTAAAATTTTTTATTTTTTATTTTTTGGTTTATATGGTCTGAGGCTTGTTGCAGAGCGATTACACAGAACAAATCAGGACACAACATAGCAAAGAGAGAACAGCAGGAGAAAGGGGAAACACCAACAGCATGGCGGAGGGAGAAATTATACGGAGATGGCCAAAGAACGGATGCCGGTAACGGCGAGGGGTAAGGGAGAACGCAAAAGGTGGAGAATATGGATACATAAACAAAATTATGTTTGACCAGTTTGTGATTTTTGTCAAGATCTGAGGAGGGGGAAGAGGCTGCTGCCTATCTGTCAGAAGGATGAGAGATGTCACAGCAGAGAGTGGAGTCATCAGCAAAGAGATGAAGTATTTTCCAGAGTCAGTGAGATCATTGATGATGATAAGGACTAATATGGGGCCAAGAACACCACCTTCGTGTATTCCAGCCTTGACAGGGAGAGGATCTGAAAGGGTTCTGTTGAGAGCCACACATTGTCTATGTGAGTGGAGGAATTCAGTAATCCAAGAGTGGAGTTTGCTTTGGATTCCATCGGCAGACAGTTTGGAGAGCAAGGCAAAATGCCAGGTCAGGTCAGGTATGGGAGCATACACCAGAGCAACACATCGCTGCATCCACTT
This sequence comes from Eptatretus atami, assembly GCA_035128595.1. NCBI lineage: Eukaryota > Metazoa > Chordata > Myxini > Myxiniformes > Myxinidae > Eptatretus > Eptatretus atami. Next base: position 172,336,902 of record CM068952.1, on the reverse strand, counting down.
TCCGCCGGTCCTCCAGGGGCCTCCGTCTGGCCATCCCTCAGGCAGGTGCCTGGCTCATCCCCATCTCCTTGAGATGCTGATCAACCTGCTGCAACCATGAGGCACGTGGTCGGCCCATTAGCCTCCTCCATTTACGAGGCTCTATCGCTGAGAGAATCTTCTGAGCAGGATCAGCGTCAGGAAAACGAGCCACATGTCCATACAGCCGCAGCTGACGCTTATGGACTATGCAGGTAACAAATCCCATTTGAGTCTCTCTCTCAGCAACCGCTCGTTGGCCACAAAGTCCGACCAGCGATAGCCAAGGATTCTCCGAAGAGACCTGGTACCAACGGAATTAAGTCTCCGTCTCAGATCCCTGATCAGAGACCAAGTCTCACATCCGTAGAGCAAGACTGGAAGCACCAAGAACCTGAAGATTTAGACTTTCGTCTTCCCACCCAGGTACTGGCAGCGCTACACTCCGTGATCCAATGAATGCATGACTCCCCAGGCCCGACCCAGACGTCTGTTGACCTCTGGCTCACAGCTAGCAGAGACATGAATATCACTGCCAAGGGAAGTGAATGTCTCCGTGACCTCAACATCCTCGCCCCAAACAGGTACAGACAAGATAGCAGCATCCAAGTTGTCAATGAAAGCCTGGATCTTAGTTTTGACCCAGGAAACCCATAATCCCAGCGGCTGTGACTCCTTATTCAGCACCTCGAGGGCACCCAAAAGGATCTCTCGTCTCCGCAAAGATGATTGCATCATCTGCGAAATCAAGGTCAGAGATCTTGAGATTCCCAAACAATGCACCGTTAGCTTGAGCTCTCTGACGTCCTCCCTAGAATCCAGTCCATACAAGTGCTGTAAAGTGTGGGGGCCAGTACACACCTCTGACCAACTCCAGGAACAACTGGAAATAAGTCAGAGATGGTATCACCACATCTCAACAGCACTCTCAGTACCAGAGTATAGTTCAGACATCAGATTGATCAGTTTTGGTGGAACCCCACGAAGATCAAGAATACTCCAGAGGGCATCCTGATTCACTGAATTGAACACTTTAAAGAGGTCAACATAGGCTGCAAGCAGCCCCTGCCAAAACTCTCATCTGCGTTTGGTGAAGACCTGAAGAGCAAGGATACAGTCAATCATTGACCTCTTTGGTGTAAAGCCTGACTGCTCTGGACGCTGGTGCTCAAGCAGATGGTGGCGAACCCTATCAAGAATTATCCAAGCAAGGACCTTGCCCGGCACTGAGAGCAGCGTCACCCCTCGGTAGTTGTTGCGGTCTTGGCGATTGGACACAGCTACAGCAACTCCTTGGGCATGGTAACCATAAGAGCGACCAGACCAATAGTAGGTGTAACCGCTCCGCCATGATTTCACCACAATCCTGTCTCCGAACTCAGAGAGTGCTACAATACCGATGTCCAAACGCTTGAGCTCAGATGATAACAGACAGGTGATCATCCTCTCTTAAGGATAGGACATTGCAGGCACCCACCCGAAGGGACTGCCTCAGATTAACCCAAGGAGACTGCCGTCTGTGGACGACACCTCAGCACCACCCTTCACACACTACCACAGTCTGACCCAGAGAGGTTACCCCATGGTTTTCCTCCTATCATCAAAGATTGGGGGTCCCGAAGGCTTTGCCCCAATCCCGTCATCCGGTGAGCTGCACTGCTAAGGGCAGCTGCACAGGAGGTACTCCCACGGAGTGGGTTTTACGATTATTATTATTAATTTTTTTTTTTTGTGCTTTTCGTGTTTTGCGGAATGAAGGGTTTTACAGTGGCCAGAGTGCAACACCCAATTTCCGAGCCGTTTGCCATATTAATGTGTTTTCTCAATTACAGAGCCAAATGTTTTTTTCCGCCTGACACATGCCGATTGGCAGCTGTTTATAAAGATTAATATTCATGCACATCTCCCTAAAATGTCAATAATGCAATGTTGTTTTTATAATTTGTTTATTGAAATTCCCCCCAAACAAGGGTGAAAGCTACTTCAGGTTTTTTGGTTGTATACAGCACGCACTGTAGTTGGTGATGACTGATTCCAATCTGCCATTCCCGAAAATTTGCCGATATCGGCCAAGCACGACTATCGTGCGTGCGTACGTGCGTGTTCATAAAGCATAACATTTTGTCTCTGCTAATTCCCCTTTGAGCAGTTAGGTTTTAAAACCCAGAAACTCACCTTTCACACTCTCCACCATTCGTTGAAACAGAGTCAACAAAAGACTTCAGGAAGTAGGAGTTGAGCTTGAAGGGGGTATTTTGAGATGCTGACCAAAAGAGTACTTTCTCGCAGTTGAGGTGCTCTTCCCTCAACCCTGTCACAGTCATTGCTACCGTTTTGGATTCCATGTGCTGTAGAGATGTTTTTAGATATCCTGCAGAGTTGTAGCAATGCCCTTTACACCTACAGCGGTTGATATAAACGCACAACTGATAGTACTCCATGTCAAGGTGCCAAGCATAGCATTATCATCAAATGAAAGACCAAAAACTGCATTGGAGTAATCAGAAGGAACACAAATAAGCAAAGAGCAAAGATGGGAGTCATCAGGAGGAACCTGGATAGGATTTGGGTTTCAACTGCTACTCCACAACCCTCAAACCCATCCTAGTGCAGCCAAGTGATCCTGCAGAGATTTCTGCAAGAATTCACTTCTCCTTGGAGCGAAATAAAGAAAAAGCAAGAATTAGAATGAATAAAGAGAAATGTGTGAAAGGAAGAAAGAACAAAGATGTCGGCAAGGATCTGGATAGATAGATTTCAGCAGTTACTCCCCAGGCTTAAACGCAGCAACAGGTACAAGCTACCAGAGGTCCTGACACCAATTGGTGTAACCCTTAGTCACATGTGTTTGTTGTACATAAACAAATGCAAAAAACAGTTGGTTTAACATCCTCTGAAGGATGGAGTGCTCCGTGGTGTTGTGTGACATTGCCAACTGAGCTGCACTGGCTTATTGCTCACATCTCATCTTTGCAGGTTTCTTCCAAAGCTCTCTAACCGGTTTCCCATGATAACCACCGAAGGTGAATGAGGTTTTGTTTTCACCCCTCTCTGTCTGTCTGTCTGTTTGTGTGCAGGATATCTCAAAAAGTTGTGGACGGATCCGGATGAAATTTGATGGACAGGTTGGGTGTGTGACAACAACAAACTGATTAGATTTTGGTGAAGATCCGGATCCAGATCCAGATACTATAATTTTTTCAGTGATTCTTCACCATTGCGAGTTGGGGCCAAAAATGATATATAGCACAATATCTCAAAAAGTTGTGGACGGATTCGGATGAAACTTGGTGGACAGGTTTGGTGTGCGACAAGGAAGGATTGATTCGATTTTGCTGAAGATCTGAATCCGGATCTGGATATGAGAATTATTTACTTTTTAAAGTGATTCTTCACCATTGAAAGATTGGGCTCAAAAATGATATAGTACTGTATAGCATGATATTTCAAATATGTATTGGGCCCAATATGTTCGTGGTAGTGGTATGCACTCTACCGAGTTCCCTTCTAGTTTTAAAATGGATTTCAAAAGGATCTTCTGACATCCTGGTTGTTAACTGCAGATACTCTCTACTAGCAGAGTACCTGCCCTATGGACGATCTTGTTCCAAGCGTACATGTTCTTCTGATTCATTCCTTTATCTGGGCGGTGTATCGGAAACAATCCACTCTCCCAATCGCTCCCAAAATTAAATATAATCTGGATTACGTACATGAAGTAAAAACATGCGTATTGCATACATACATCGTCGTCTTACAGCACGGATAATTGAAATTGCACTGGGCTATAGGCTGACACCAGGGACTTAAGGAGGAAAATGCCAAGAATGGGTGAAAAAAAAAATTCAAAACTTGATGGAATCAAACAAAACTTATACAAGCACAACTTTAGGGCCCCCTCTTCAATCCCTGAATGTCAGCTTCTTCGGTCAAATCCTGTCATAGTAGATGCATACGTACACATACATACATACATACATACATACATACATGTAGTTGGGCTTGGGATCCTAGGATCTGAAGTTGAAATCCCACTTGGCTGTTGAATTAATACCAGGTGGGGTTGACTACCTGTCATCCTTCCGAGGTCGGCAAAATGAGTGCCAGCTTGCTGGTATCCGTTTTGGAGTGGCGACCTTTCCAGGATTGTAATCAATAGCCAATGAGACTGCTTAGGCAGCACCAACGCTCTGCACAGAGTATGGTCCCATTGGATGGATGGATACAGGTGGACTGTTGCCATTCAATTCTCAAACATTGCAATGCAAAATGGTGATCGTGTTCCTACATTGCCATGGCCTGCTTACATGTTATAATCCGCATTCATTCTCCAAATACAACTCATTTCTTTACACATAACAGGCATCAGCATAACAAGACAATTTTGGTTTCCAAACCAATCCCTTTTCCGACCATTGAGTCACTCTCGCCCGCTCTCATCCTAATTGCCGATGTCCCAATTTCTAGCAAAACTAAACTCTTGGTGCAGTAAGCATCAAAGCACTTTACTCTAAGCATAAGTCGTCGCAGGTTGGTCGGGTCTAAGAGTGTCATCCACCGCTTCTAATTTTCTTTGCAACCTTTCAATCCACCCCTGTGGATTCGTTGCTTTCAAACTTCCTGGATTCCATACTTTAGAAAAAAGAAAATTATAATTTTTATTTATCAGTCCAAAATCTTATAGATCACCCTGGCTAATGTTTGGGTGCAATTGTAGACTTCAAGTACACCCTTGATGAGGAGATGTCAAATAATCAGATCAGCCACAGGAACTGTGTCCATAAGCTTTCTTGTGAGAGGCAGCAGGATTGATGCCTGCACCCCCCTCCAGGATCTCGTTGACCCAAATATCTCTCATCCATTCCCAGAAGCCTACATCCTTCTCCAGGATCTTGTGGACCCAAAGTTTTCTCATGCACTCCTAATCGATGCCTGTATCCTCCTCCAGGAAAACTGTAGCCTCAGCTGAAATCCAGGCAGACATTCCCACAGCCCAGCGAACCCAGCCAAAACTGCATCTCCTGGGTGCGCCAGGCCGAGGGCGGAAGAAGGCCACGACCAGCCGACCCACAACCAGCATGAGGACAACTCCTAGGCATGCATGGATGCCGGCAACCACACTCCACAGTCCACAATCGACAAAAGCCAGACAAATAGCCACCATGATTGACGCAAACACCATCACCTCACCCTGGGCTGTTATGCTCGTCTGCTCGGCCACCTGCGATGTGAGTTGGAGTGAGTTGAGATATGTTTTGGCTTCGTGCAACTCTATGTTTTTCTTTCATCTGTGTACAACCCCCTTCAAGGGGGTGTTGACCTCGTGCAAACCACAGTTTCCTTGCCTGCACTTCCTTCTGAGCTCTAGTGAGCCCTCGCTGTGCTTGTTTGGCTTGCTGCAAGCGCAGCTCATCTAATTCAGCTTGCAGAGCTAGGGCGTTACCCGACACATGCTCCCGGCAGCTGCGATCGGTCTAACTCAGCTTTGAGTTCACGCACTCTCTCCTGAAGACTTTTCATCACTTTCTGTGTTTCCCTCTTGAAAGACTGCAGTTCATTACACGATGCTTTGTCCTCCTGGCGCAAGTTCTCTATCAGCAGAGAGTCTTTGAAAAGCTCATCTTCCTTATTCAGCTCATTCTTGTCTCCAATCCAACAATCATCATCCAATGGTTCATTCCCCACTTCAACTTTAACTTTAACTTTAACAGTCCTCAACTTTAAACTCCCTCTCATTTGGCACAACTTCTGGAGTATCCTTCTCCGCCACTGGATCGAAAGAAGACTGACAAAGTCCCTCACAAAGTTCAGCACAGTTCTCATTGCCAACAAGTCCAGTATTTGGCAATTCACCTTCGTCATGTGCTGCCTCCACCTGTTTCTCCTCAATATCCCTTGATGAAGAATCTATTGGTCTGACATCAGGAGAGGATTCCCGGGGCACATCAGCAACTGCAAATTCCTCCAATGAAAAATTTTGAGCATCATCTTCATCACCAGAATCCTCTACATTCACACCAAGTGGGGGCATTTTCTCTTCAAAGCCTGCACTCAATTCACTTTGATTTGTTTCAAGATGAGCCTCTTGCTCAACTCATGGAAAGTTACAGCTGCTGAAACTCTCCTCAACACATCTTTCTTGGGATTGTTTCAATCCTGGCTTGACAAAACAGACTTCAGGACTTGCCTTCCTGTGAGTGCCCAGTTCGGGAAGCAGTGCTTCAGGAAGATCACTTTCCTCATCCAGCACCTTCACAATTTTAATGTAATTTTCCTTCACTGTATCCAATGTGTCACTCCTTACCGTACAAGCACCAACAAACATTTCTGTAGATCCACTCTCAACTACAGCTGTACCATCTGCATCACAACAGCGAGAAGCACCAAACTCGTCACAACCTTCCGCCTTAGCATCACTTCCACAAGATTCATAAACGGTGAGTGAGTGGTGTTCACAACTATCATCGAAATCCGAACTCAGATTGGTTCTGCAAATTCGTTTCAAAAACATCACCTTCGCACTGGTCCATTTGACAAGCATCCTGCTCTTCCTCTACATTTCCACTGCCTTCCTCAACATCACTAAGTTCCCCCTGTGTCTGGCCCCTGCTTGGCTTGGCAGGGGGTTGTGTGGGCGAAAGTTTCACGTGTTGTAAGTTAACATTTTGAGGCTGAATTGTCACGTGCCCCATGGGTTGTGCAGCTTGCGTCGGTGTAGTAACGCTGATCAGATCATTCGTCTGTACCTTGATCTTGCAATGGGGAGGCAAGAAAATGTTGAGACCCATCATCAAGCCGGGATGTCCCTTGAACAAGTTTGAGACACGGCTGACAATGACTGCGGTATCAATACTCTGTAACTTGAATTCCTCCATTATGCCCAGAAAGTCACTGTAAACGTGGTGGTGTTGGTAAATCGCTGCTTCACTCAGTGCAAGTAGGACAAAGCATCGTTAACCTTCGAACACTGGAATTGTTGCCCTTCCAAGCATCCATTCTTTTCCCTTATTTCTTCCCTTTGTTCAACAATTTTGTTTCCCATTTCCCTCATTTTATTCCTTTGTTCATTAATTTGTCCCTTCATTCCCTGTCCGAATCTATCAACTTTTCGCTTAACCGCCGTTATTTTGTTAGTCACTTCATCCTTACTCATCTTCATCGCGGTTCAAACAACTTCCACATTCTCCTTCATCCCATTAATTTCTTCTCGTATCGTCTTGATCTCATCTGTCATCCTCCGGTCCATCTTTTGCATATCACCCTTTACTTCCACCAACCCGAGTCCAGGCTTTGCTGCCCCGCCTTCAGCTCCGTTTGACCCACCTTCATTTCCTCCTTGTGAATCCATCGCCAATCACGGTTCGCTGTGTTTTTACATCCCTGTTCATATCATACCCCTGTTGGTCCATCATTTGTTTCATCATTTCCCACATCTGTTTCATCTCAAATGGCTTTAGCGAGGCTGATCTGCTACTATTGGGTGTGGATCCCAGGGGAATCACTATGTCCTCCAGGAGGGGAGTTTGGCGGTGAGGGTCCCCGCTTGGGATGAGGGAAACTTTTACACTATGCTTATTAACCAGCTCCACACTCGGCTCGCTTCCTTCATTCCTACTACCTTCCCTCCGAACCACAATTTTGTGCTCGTCCGCCATTTCTCGCATGCGTTTAATTTCCTCAGAAAAAGAAAAAATTATTTCGATGCGTTATTTTCTCCCGACACCGATTATCGTGATCAACAATTTCATGTCCCCTGTGAAATATTGATCAGAGTTCGAATCCCACACTCCTGACTCGAAATGTTGCAAATCCTGCACTCCGGAGGGAGTCACGGGGAGTTCACATCCCACTTCTGATCGACAAATATTGTGAGTCTGGCGGTTAATGTTAATCCCCCGACCAAATGTGGTGGACGGGCGGTTAACACCAGCCACCCCGGATAGTCGAGTGGTTTTCCTGAGGAGGCGGACACGTTGATCCTCAGAAATTATACAACGCACGGGAGGGGTATGGTGCGGCACTGGCAGAGCGACGGAGGAACATGGAAGCACAGGGGGGTTTATACTCGAACCCCACGAAAAATACATGGATACAGTAACTTAAAACAAACGGGGAAATTTATGGCAATGGAAATATTTACAAGGGTAATTCAAAATGTAATAATAAATGTAAGATAAACTAAACCTAAAGTCGAGGCACCTCTACACACAGACTCTAATACAGACAAGGGGAAACAAAATAAAAGCAAATCCTCCCTTTATTCTGGCACTTAGCTCGGTCCAGAGATGGTCTTTACGGAACTTGGAATGGAGGCGCTTCGTCCTGCACGTGTCGACGCGCCCAGAATCGCACCAAGCCGCTTTCTCGCAGCGGGAAACGTACGTCAGGCAATGCGTGTGGTGATATTCAACACCAGGGCTCAGAGACCTCCCTGTCGATCGTCCTCACCGACGCTGTAGGCTTGGCAGAATGGCACCGTCCCCCCCCCCCCCCCCGGTGACACATGATGCTTCGAGGTCCGTCTTTCACAACCCTACCGAGAGCCAATGCCAGCGTCTTGCTCCACCACTCGAGCCCATTCGCCTTAGCACAAACACGAGAATCGCGCCGTCTTCTTCATGCGTCGAAGGAAAGCCATTTTGTCGTGCCAAGAGGAGAGAAAAGCGAGATCCTCCATCCCAGCCACGTTCTTCTCTCGATACGTGTGTCCCTTACACCGAACTTGTGCGTTCGCTCCCGATCTCTCTTCGACATCACACCGAATAACCGTGCACCTCTGGGGCGTGGCTTGCTCGCACGAAACCCAGGAAGACGGTGCTTTTGCCTGCTCGGCACGCCTGGCTTGCTTGTGTTTATGGTTGTTGTTGTTTTCAAAACGCAACTCCATCGTGCTGGCTTGTAAATGCAAAAATGTAGGAATAAGTCACAGGGGGAAATCACATACTGGAAAGAAATTGTCCTTGATCCCTCTCTAATTACCCCCCCCCCCCCCCCCCCCCCCCCCCCCCCCCCGTGTAGTGACACGTAACACTTAAGCTCACAGTTTCCATCTAGATGTCTCCTACACGTACACGGACCAAACAACTCTATTCAATCCTAACTTTCCTATTAAAGTCCTCCATCTACCCTCACAACCATAATATTTCTAATACATACTTGCTTTCCTTCCATTATATATATAGCTATCTCAAGACAAGAAAGTAAAAATTATTGTTTTTCATTTTTAATTTTAATTATTTTGTAGTGGTGCTTTATTTGTTGTAAGCTAATTTCCCCGGTGTTATATCTTGCGCTCTGTTGAATTGCTTCCCAAATGCACGCTGGGGATCAAACGGCTGCATTGTAATGGAAAAGCAGGGCACGTTTTCATTTCTAATTGGAAGATTTTTTTTGTGTGAGTGCGCGCGCGAAATATGACGCACGAGAGAGAGAGAGAGAGGAAGAGAGAAAGAAAAAAGAACCCGTGACTTTGACATCATCGTTTTGGGAATTATTTGTGTGATTTTTGGGGTTTTATTTTTCAAATTCCCACAACCTGGTGAAATAACATCACAGATTTTGGATCCAAAATGTCGATTTTAAAACCTCATCTTGCATGCTTAACCTCCACCTTCACAGTGGATATTAAGATGACTGTCCAGTCTGCTTGTTCTGCATTTGCAGTTGAATGTTTGTCCTGTGTAGGGAATTGCCGATAGCCCTCTACATTATTAGCTATTGCTCGTCGGTAATCTTTTTTCTAATTTTTGTCGACACGACTGAATCTCAAGGAAGAGTGAGGTGACAGAGGGTAAAAATGCAACAAACTGTCAATGGGTCAGCATTTGGATACGCCAAGCAAGGGAATGAATGAATACAGAGGATGAGGGAGAGGAGGAAAAGCAACCAAGTAGGGGGTAGAAAAGATTGTGGGTAAGAATGGGAGATAGAAAGGTGGTGCACCTCCTGCTTGAATCACTGGAGGGAAGAGTCAGATTGAACGTCATCAGGAAGGTGCTTACACAAAGGGGAGAAAAGAGGAGCTTTTTTATTTTTATTTTTTTTACCTCCGCTACCTAAGGTGGGCAGAGGTCATGTTTTCACATCTGTTTGTCTGTTGGTCTGTGAACAGGATATCTCAAAAAATTGTGGACTAGTTATGACAAAACTTGGTGGATGATTTCGTTAGGTGACAAGAACAAGCCGATTAGATTTTGGTTCAAGGCCAGATCTGTATCCGGACTATCAGTGTGATACAAATCGTCAACTGTTCAGCCTGGCGGAGGTATGCACAATGCCGAGTGTCGTTCTGGGTATGTTTGTGCTCCCAACCCTCGCTGCCTTGGACTTAAAAATTAATTCTGGTGCAACAGAATACAAATATTTTTCAAAGCTTTATCTGCACTACACATGTAAAACGTACAATGTACAATGAGGTTGCAAACAAAATATTCTTCTTCATTTACCCACCCTCCCTTCACCAGAGTACTCGGCATATGTCTCCACCACCCCACAAACTCGACCTCCCAAATTTGGTTATTGATCAAGTCTGTTTTATTTATTTAAAATTGCCACGTGAAGCGCTGTCAACAGATTAATGACTCTTCCAAACTGAATCGACTCTAATGACCGCCATTTGCACTGAAAGCGTACCTGCGTCATGCCGGACACACCTTTTGCATCTACATTTATTCTACTGAACACCATTTCAGGCTGCTGAGATTGGTGAGGTTAGGTATAGTTATACTTTTGACGTTTTATTTGTGCATGGAGGTAATCCATCCTTCCATTGGGACCATACTCTGTTCAGAGTGTTGGTGCTGCCTAAACAGTCTCCTTGGCTATTGGGCACAATCCTGGACGGGTCGCCACTCGACACAGGATAACCACATGCTGGCACTCATTTTTTTGCGACTCGGAAGGATACAGGCAGAGTCAACCCCACCTGGTATTAATTCAATAGCCGAGTGGGATTTGAACTCAGGATCATAGGATCCTAAGCCCACCTTCCCTAACCATTAAGCCAACACCAGGCATATGGAGGTAATAGATGTGTGATTTTCAATGTAATCCACCTGTAAATTATCCGTGTTGGCTCCCACCTCTCTAACCTCATGTCCTGCCCTTAATACACAAGGTGGGGTTCGGGTGTGGAGGTGACGGCCGTCTTTGACTGTCGATCGCTCATTGTGCTTGCAGCTTGAACTTTCATTGCTCCAGGGCAGTGAAGTTTTTGTTTTACCACACCCAATTTAATAAGGGAAGACAACCAGGTTGAACACAATCACATTTTAACCCTTCAATCTGTAAACTCTCGAATCAACGTGTTCCCTTTTTATCCGAAATGTGAAGGCCCCTGCGGTATCATCGTTCTTCACATAGCATCGGCATCATTGCCATCCAGCAGCAGGCTGTGCTGTAGTTCCGCTTTGGCGTGATCCTTTTTGATCCAGTAACGGTCTTCTTCAAAGCCTGACAAAGTGAGAGTGGAGAAACGTTTAGGTGAAGGCCTAAAAGTTTTTATTTCTTTGCAGTTGGCTGCTTTATCAGTTTGGCGTCAAAAGCCGTGCAGCTGCCTTGGTGTTGACCGCAGTCTGACGGGTTGAAGCATTTTGCACTCAGACTGAACTAGTGTGTCCGGTGTGTGGTTTCAAGCCTGTCATTTTACAAGCTTTGTGTTGTACCTTTTAAAGACCATTTTGGAGATTACACTATCATTTCATTGTAAGAAGGAAGGCTTTTTCATACATGGATGTAGGCTCATGGAAGAGCTTGTATGGCAAAAGGTAGCAGGTTCACAAACTACTGAATGGTATTGCGGAAGAGAGGGGGGGGGGGGAAATCACACAAAAACAGGCAACAATACTCCAGAGAGGAATAGAATTGGAAGGTGTGTGTGTGGTGTGTTGGTGTGTGTGTGTGTGTGTGTGTGTGTGTGCGTGCGCATGCGCGCTTTGTAGGGGATCGTCGATCTGCATGGTGCGTAGGCGACCATATTGACGACAGCGTGATGTAGACTTATAGAATGGGCATTGTTTGCCTCCAGCGTTTTACTGTTACGAATCTGGAAGCCATGAGCACTCAACATACAGGTCCTATAGCTCAGTTATTTCGATAAGTAAATGTGGATAGATAGCTCCCCTTTCCCTTGTTTAATGGGTAATTAAATGTTCATGCGCTGTGAGTTATTTTGATAGTCAGGGTTTTCTTTTATTTTTACACCACCAACATCAACTACAACAACGCCAGCATCACCCTCATCTTCACCTCGCTCTGATCGACGCCATGGTGGGCGGAGTTCAAGGAGGAGCTTCGCGGCGGCCCTCGACCAATCAGCGTGCTT
>CM068952.1:172311030-172322887 GCA_035128595.1 Eptatretus atami | reverse complement strand
AGAGAGAGATTTGTGCAATGCCTTTACACTACAGCGGTTGATATAACGACAACGATAGTACTCCATTCAAGGTGCCAAGCATAGCATTATCATCAAATGAAGACCAAAAACTGCATTGGAGTAATCAGAAGGAACACAAATAAGCAAAGAGCAAAGATGGAGTCATCAGGAGAACCTGGATAGGATTTGGGTTTCAACTGCTACTCCACAACCTCAAACCCATCCTAGTGCAGCCAAGTGATCCTGCAGAGATTTCTGCAAGAATTCACTTCTCTTGGAGGAAAAAAGAAAAAGCAAGAATAGAATGAATAAGAGAAAATGTGTGAAAGGAAGAAAGAACAAGATGTCGGCAAGGATCTGGATAGATAGATTTCAGCAGTTACTCCAGGCTTAAACGCAGCAACAGGTACAAGCTACCAGAGGTCCTGACACCAATTGTGTAACCTTAGTCACTTGTGTTTGTTGTACATAAACAAATGCAAAAACAGTTGGTTTAACATCCTCTGAAGGATGGAGTGCTCTGGGTGTGTGTGTGACATTGCCAACTTGAGCTGCACTGGCTTATTGCTCACATCTCATCTTTGCAGGTTTCTTCCAAAGCTCTCTAACCGGTTTCCCATGATAACCACCGAAGGTGAATGAGTTTGTTTTCACCCTCTCTGTCTGTCTGTCTTTTGTGTGCAGGATATCTCAAAAAGTTGTGGACGGATCCGGATGAAATTGGATGGACAGTTGGGTGTGTGACAACAAAAACTGATTAGTTTTGGTGAGATCGGATCCAGATCCAGATACTATAATTTTAGTGATTCTTCACACATGCGAGTGGGGCAAATGATAATAGCACAATATCTCAAAAGTTGGGACATGTCGACAGGAATTCGCGGGACATATTGGTAGCGACAGACGAAGGTTGAGTCATTATTGTAATCTGAATCCGGTCTATGGTGAGATTCGTACTCTAGAAGGTGATGTGGTGCCATTGAATAGAATTCGGGCTTACTATCAAAATATATTAGTACTGTGAATGCGTGAGAAATGGATATTCAAAGTATGTATTGATGGGCCGGATATTAGAATGAGATATTTCATAGTGTTAGTATGGTAAATGATCTGCGGTGAGCGGCTGGTTATGATCTAGGGTTCCTTCTAGTTATTAAAGGGATTTCAAAAGGATCTTCTGACATCCTGGTTGTTAACTGCAGATACTCTCTACTAGCAGGTACCTGCCTATGGACGATCTTGTTCCAAGCGTACATGTTCTTCTGATTTTCCTTTATCTGGGGGTGTATCGGAAACAATCCACTCTCCCAATCGCTCCCAAAATTAAATATAATCTGGATTACGTACATAAGTAAAAAAATGCGTATTGCATACATACATCGTCGTCTACAGCACGATAATTGAAATTGCACTGGCTTAGGCTGACACCAGGGACTTAAGGAGGAAAATGCCAAGAATGGGTGAAAAAAAAAATTCAAAACTTGATGGAATCAAACAAAAACTTATACAAGCACAACTTTAGGGCCCTCCTATCCTGAATGTCAGCTCTCGGTCAAATCCTGTCATAGTAGATGCATACGTACACATACATACATACATACATACATACTACATATGTATGTTGGCTTGGGATCTAGGATCTGAAGTTGAATCCCACTTGGCTTGTTGAATTAATACAGGTGGGGTTGATGACTACTGTCATCCTTCCGAGGTCGGGCAAAATGAGTGCAGTTTGCTGGTATCCGTTTTGGAGTGGCGACCTTTCCAGGATTGTAATCAATAGCCAATGAGACTGCTTAGGCAGCACCAACGCTCTGCACAGAGTATGGTCCCATTGGATGGATGGATACAGGTGGACTGTTGCCATTCAATTTCAAACATTGCAATGCAAAATGGTGATCGTGTTCCTACATTGCCATGGCCTGCTTACATGTTATAATCCGCATTCTTATTCTCCAAATACAACTCATTTCTTTACACATAACAGCATCAGCATAACAAGACAATTTTGGTTTCCAAACCAATCCTTTTCCGACCATTGAGTCACTCTCGCCCGCTCTCATCCTAATTGCCGATGTCCCAATTTCTAGCAAACTAAACTTTGGTGCAGTAAGCATCAAAGCACTTACTCTAAGCATAAGTCGTCGCAGGTTGGTCGGGTCTAAGAGTGTCATCCCACGCTTCTAATTTTCTTTGCAACCTTTCAATCCACCCTGTGGATTCGTTGTTTCAAACTTCCTGGATTCCATACTTTAGAAAAAAGAAAATTATAATTTTTATTTATCAGTCCAAAATCTTATAGATACACCTGGCTAATGTTTGGGTGCAATTGTAGACTTCAAGTACACCTTGATGAGGAGATGTCAAATAATCAGATCAGCCAAGGAACTGTGTCTCATAAGCTTTCTTGTGAGAGGCAGCAGGATTGATGCCTGCACCCCCCTCCAGGATCTCGTTGACCAAATCTCTCATCCATTCCCAGAAGCCTACATCCTTCTCCAGGATCTTGTGGACCCAAAGTTTTCTCATGCACTCCTAATCGATGCTGTATCCTCCTCCAGGAAAACTGTAGCCTCAGCTGAAATCAGGCAGACATTCCCACAGCCCAGCGAACCCAGCCAAAACTGCAATCTCCTGGGTGCGCCAGGCCGAGGGCGGAAGAAGGCCACGACCAGCCGACCCACAACCAGCATGAGGACAACTCCTAGGCATGCATGGATGCCGGCAACCACACTCCACAGTCCACAATCGACAAAAGCCAGACAAATAGCCACCATGATTGACGCAAACACCATCACCTCCCCTGGGCTGTTATGCTCGTCTGCTCGGCCACCTGCGATGTGAGTTGGAGTGAGTTGAGATATGTTTTGGCTTCGTGCAACTCTATGTTTTCTTTCATCTGTGTACAACCCCCTTCAAGGGGTGTTGACCTCGTGCAAACCACAGTTTCCTTGCCTGCACTTCTTCTGAGCTCTAGTGAGCCCTCGCTGTGCTTGTTTGGCTTGCTGCAAGCGCAGCTCATCTAATTCAGCTTGCAGAGCTAGGGCGTTACCCGACACATGCTCCGGAGCTGCGATCGGTCTAACTCAGCTTTGAGTTCACGCACTCTCTCCTGAAGACTTTTCACACTTTCTGTGTTTCCCTCTTGAAAGACTGCAGTTCATTACACGATGCTTTGTCCTCCTGGCCAAGTTCTCTATCAGCAGAGAGTCTTTGAAAAGCTCATCTTCCTTATTCAGCTCATTCTTGTCTCCAATCCAACAATCATCATCCAATGGTTCATTCCCCACTTCAACTTTAACTTTAACTTTAACAGTCCTCAACTTTAAACTCCCTCTCATTTGGCACAACTTCTGGAGTATCCTTCTCCGCCACTGGATCGAAAGAAGACTGACAAAGTCCTCACAAAGTTCAGCAGTTCTCATTGCCAACAAGTCAGTATTTGCAATTCACCTTCGTCATGTGCTGCCTCCACCTGTTTCTCCTCAATATCCCTTGATGAAGAATCTATTGGTCTGACATCAGGAGAGGATTCCCGGGGCACATCAGCAACTGCAAATTCTCCAATGAAAATTTTTGAGCATCATCTTCATCACCAGAATCCTCTACATTCACACCAAGTGGGGGCATTTTCTCTTCAAAGCCTGCACTCAATTCACTTTGATTTGTTTCAAGATGAGCCTCTTGCTCAACTCATGGAAAGTTACAGCTGCTGAAACTCTCCTCAACACATCTTTCTTGGTTGTTTCAATCCTGGCTTGACAAAACAGACTTCAGGACTTGCCTTCCTGTGAGTGCCCAGTTCGGGAAGCAGTGCTTCAGAAGATCACTTTCCTCATCCAGCACCTTCACAATTTAATGTAATTTTCCTTCACTGTATCCAATGTGTCACTCCTTACCGTACAAGCCACAAAACATTTCTGTAGATCCACTCTCAACTACAGCTGTACCATCTGCATCACAACAGCGAGAAGCCAAACTCGTCACAACCTTCCGCCTTAGCATCACTTCCACAAGATTCTAAACGGTGAGTGAGTGGTGTTCACAACTATCATCGAAATCCGAACTCAGATTGGTTCTGCAAATTCGTTTCAAAAAACATCACCTTCGCACTGGTCCATTGACAAGCATCCTGCTCTTCCTCTATTTTCCACTGCCTTCCTCAACATCACTAAGTTCCCCCTGTGTCTGGCCCCTGCTTGGCTTGGCAGGGGGTTGTGTGGGCGAAAGTTTCACGTGTTGTAAGTTAACATTTTGAGGCTGAATTGTCACGTGCCCCATGGGTTGTGCAGCTTGCGTCGGTGTAGTAACGCTGATCAGATCATTCGTCTGTACCTTGATCTTGCAATGGGGAGGCAAGAAAATGTTGAGACCCATCATCAAGCCGGGATGTCCCTTGAACAAGTTTGAGACACGGCTGACAATGACTGCGGTATCAATACTCTGTAACTTGAATTCCTCCATTATGCCCAGAAAGTCACTGTAACGTGGTGGTGTTGGTAAATCGCTGCTTCACTCAGTGCAAGTAGGACAAAGCATCGTTAACCTTCGAACACTGGAATTGTTGCCCTTCAAGCATCATTTTTTCCCTTATTTCTTCCCTTTGTTCAACAATTTTGTTTCCCATTTCCCTCATTTTATTCTTTGTTCATTAATTTGTCCCTTCATTCCCTGTCCGAATCTATCAACTTTTCGCTTAACCGCCGTTATTTTGTTAGTCACTTCATCCTTACTCATCTCTCGCGGTTCAAACAACTTCCACATTCTCCTTCATCCATTAATTTCTTCTCGTATCGTCTTGATCTCATCTGTCATCCTCCGGTCCATCTTTTGCATATCACCCTTTACTTCCACCAACCCGAGTCCAGGCTTTGCTGCCCCGCCTTCAGCTCCGTTTGACCCACCTTCATTTCCTCCTTGTGAATCCATCGCCAATCACGGTTCGCTGTGTTTTTACATCCCTGTTCATATCATACCCCTGTTGGTCCATCATTTGTTTCATCATTTCCCACATCTGTTTCATCTCAAATGGCTTTAGCGAGGCTGATCTGCTACTATTGGGTGTGGATCCCAGGGGAATCACTATGTCCTCCAGGAGGGGAGTTTGGCGGTGAGGGTCCGCTTGGGATGAGGGAAACTTTTACACTATGCTTATTAACCAGCTCCACACTCGGCTCGCTTCCTTCATTCCTACTACCTTCCCTCCGAACCACAATTTTGTGTGCTCGTCGCCATTTCTCGCATGCGTTTATTTCTCAGAAAAAGAAAAAATTATTTCGATGCGTTATTTTCTCCCGACACCGATTATCGGATCAACAATTTCATGTCCCCTGTGAAATATTGATCAGAGTTCGAATCCACACACTCCTGACTCGAAATGTTGCAAATCCTGCACTCGGAGGGAGTCACGGGGAGTTCACATCCCACTTCTGATCGACAAATATTGTGAGTCTGGCGGTTAATGTTAACCCCGCGACCAAATGTGGTGGACGGGCGGTTAACACAGCCACCCGGATAGTCGAGTGGTTTTCCTGAGGAGGCGGACACGTTGATCCTCAGAAATTATACAACGCAGCGGGAGGGGTATGGTGCGGCACTGGCAGAGCGACGGAGGAACATGGAAGCACAGGGGGTTTATACGAACCCCACGAAAAATACATGGATACAGTAACTTAAAACAAACGGGGAAATTTATGGCAATGGAAATATTTACAAGGGTAATTCAAATGTAATAATAAATGTAAGATAAACTAAACCTAAAGTCGAGGCACCTTAACACAGACTCTAATACAGACAAGGGAAACAAAATAAAAGCAAATCCTCCCTTTATTCTGGCACTTACTCGGTCCAGAGATGGTCTTTACGGAACTTGGAATGGAGGCGCTTCGTCCTGCACGTGTCGACGCGCCCAGAATCGCACCAAGCCCTCTCGCAGCGGGAAACGTACGTCAGGCAATGCGTGTGGTGATATTCAACACCAGGGCTCAGAGACCTCCTGTCGATCGTCCTCACCGACGCTGTGGCTTTGCAGAATGGCACGGTCCCCCCCCCCCCGGTGACACATGATGCTTCGAGGTCCGTCTTTCACAACCCTACCGAGAGCCAATGGCAGCGTCTTGCTCCACCACTCGAGCCCATTCGCCTTAGCACAAACACGAGAATCGCGCCGTCTTCTTCATGCGTCGAAGGAAAGCCATTTTGTCGTGCCAAGAGGAGAGAAAAGCGAGATCCTCCATCCCAGCCACGTTCTTCTCTCGACTACGTGTGTCCCTTACACGAACTTGTGCGTTCGCTCCCGATCTCTCTTCGACATCACACCGAATAACCGTGCACCTCTGGGGCGTGGCTTGCTCGCACGAAACCCAGGAAGACGGTGCTTTTGCCTGCTCGGCACGCCTGGCTTGCTTGTGTTTATGGTTGTTGTTGTTTTCAAAACGCAACTCCATCGTGGCTGGCTTGTAAATGCAAAAATGAGGAATAAGTCACAGGGGGAAATCACATACTGGAAAGAAATTGTCCTTGATCCCTCTCTAATTAACACCCCCCCCCCCCCCGTGTAGTGACACGTAACACTTAAGCTCACAGTTTCCATCTAGATGTCTCCTACACGTACACGGACCAAACAACTCTATTCAATCCTAACTTTCCCTATTAAAGTCCTCCATCTACCCTCAAAACCATAATATTTCTAATACATACTTGCTTTCCTTCCATTATATATATAGCTATCTCAAGACAAGAAAGTAAAATTATTGTTTTTCATTTTTAATTTTAATTATTTTGTAGTGTGCTTTATTTGTTGTAAGCTAATTTCCCCGGTGTTATATCTTGCGCTCGTTTGAATTGCTTCCAAATGCACGCTGGGGATCACGGGCTGCATTGTAATGGAAAAGCAGGGCACGTTTTCATTTCTAATTGGAAGATTTTTTTTGTGTGAGTGCGCGCGCGAAATATGACGCACGAGAGAGAGAGAGAGAGGAAGAGAGAAAGAAAAAAAGAACCCGTGACTTTGACATCATCGTTTTGGGAATTATTTGTGTGATTTTGGGGTTTTATTTTTCAATTCCCACAACCTGGTGAATAACATCACAGATTTTGGATCCAAAATGTCGATTTTAAACCTCATCTTGCATGCTTAACCTCCACCTTCACAGTGGATATTAAGATGACTGTCCAGTCTGCTTGTTCTGCATTTGCAGTTGAATGTTTGTCCTGTGTAGGGAATTGCCGATAGCCCTCTACATTATTAGCTATTGCTCGTCGGTAATCTTTTTTCTAATTTTTGTCGACACGACTGAATCTCAAGGAAGAGTGAGGTGACAGAGGGTAAAAATGCAACAAACTGTCAATGGGTCGCATTTGGATACGCCAGCAAGGGAATGAATGAATACAGAGGATGAGGGAGAGGAGGAAAAGCAACCAAGTAGGGGGTAGAAAAGATTGTGGGTAAGAATGGGAGATAGAAAGGTGGTGCACCTCCTGCTTGAATCACTGGAGGGAAGAGTCAGATTGAACGTCATCAGGAAGGTGCTTACACAAAGGGGAGAAAAGAGGAGCTTTTTTATTTTTATTTTTTTTACCTCCGCTACCTAAGGTGGGCAGAGGTCATGTTTTCACATCTGTTTGTCTGTTGGTCTGTGAACAGGATATCTCAAAAAATTGTGGACTAGTTATGACAAAATTTGGTGGATGATTTCGTTAGGTGAAGAAAAGCCGATTAGATTTTGGTTCAAGCCAGATCTGTATCCGGACTATCAGTGTGATACAAATCGTCAACTGTTCAGCCTGGCGGAGGTATGCCAATGCCGAGTGTCGTTCTGGGTATGTTGTGCTCCCAACCCTCGCTGCCTTGGACTTAAAATTAATTCTGGTGCAACAAGAAATCAAATTATTTTTCAAAGTTTATCTGCACTACACATGTAAAACGTACAATGTACAATGAGGTTGCAAACAAAATATTCTTCTTCATTTACCACCCTCCCTTCACCAGAGTACTCGGCATATGTCTCCACCACCCCACAAACTCGACCTCCCAATTTGGTTATTGATCAAGTCTGTTTTATTTATTTAAAATTGCCACGTGAAGCGCTGTCAACAGATTAATGACTCTTCCAAACTGAATCGACTCTAATGACCGCCATTTGCACTGAAGCGTACCTGCGTCATGCCGGACACACTTTTGCATCTACATTTATTCTACTGAACACCATTTCAGGCTGCTGAGATTGGTGAGGTTAGGTATAGTTATACTTTGACGTTTTATTTGTGCATGGAGGTAATCCATCCTTCCATTGGGACCATACTCTGTTCAGAGTGTTGGTGCTGCCTAAACAGTCCCCTTGGCTATTGGGCACAATCCTGGACGGGTCGCCATCCGACACAGGATACCAGCAGCTGGCACTCATTTTGCCGACCTCGGAAGGATGACAGGCAGAGTCAACCCCACCTGGTATTAATTCAATAGCCGAGTGGGATTTGAACTCAGGATCATAGGATCTAAGCCCACCTTCCTAACCATTAAGCCACACCAGGCATATGGAGGTAATAGATGTGTGATTTTCAATGTAATCCACCTGTAAATTATCCGTGTTGGCTCCCACCTCTCTACCTCATGTCCTGCCCTTAATACACAAGGTGGGTTCGGGTGTGGAGGTGACGGCCGTCTTTGACTGTCGATCGCTCATTGTGCTTGCAGCTTGAACTTTCATTGCTCCAGGGCAGTGAAGTTTTTGTTTTTAACCACCAATTTAATAAGGAAGACAACCAGGTTGAACACAATCACATTTTAACCTTCAATCTGTAAACTCTCGAATCAACGTGTTCCCTTTTTATATCCGAAATGTGAAGGCCCTGCGGTATCATCGTTCTTCACATAGCATCGGCATCATTGCCATCCAGCAGCAGGCTGTGCGTAGTTCCGCTTTGGGCGTGATCCTTTTTGATCAGTAACGGTCTTCTTCAAAGCCTGACAAAGTGAGAGTGGAGAAACGTTTAGGTGAAGGCCTAAAAGTTTTTATTTCTTTGCAGTTGGCTGCTTTATCAGTTTGGCGTCAAAAGCCGTGCAGCTGCCTTGGTGTTGACCGCAGTCTGACGGGTTGAAGCATTTTGCACTCAGACTGAAACTAGTGTGTCGGTGTGTGGTTTAAAGCCTGTCATTTTACAAGCTTTGTGTTGTACCTTTTAAAGACCATTTTGGAGATTACACTATCATTTCATTGTAAGAAGGAAGGCTTTTTCATACATGGATGTAGGCTCATGGAAGAGCTTGTATGGCAAAAGGTAGCAGGTTACACAACTACTGAATGGTATTGCGGAAGAGAGGGGGGGGGGAAATCACACAAAAACAGGCAACAATACTCCAGAGAGGAATAGAATTGGAAGGTGTGTGTGTGTGTGTGTGTGTGTGTGTGTGTGTGTGTGTGCGTGCGCATGCGCGCTTTGTAGGGATCGTCGATCTGCATGGTGCGTAGGCGACCATATTGACGACAGCGTGATGTAGACTTATAGAATGGGCATTGTTTGCCTCCAGCGTTTTACTGTTACGAATCTGGAAGCCATGAGCACTCAACATACAGGTCTATAGCTCAGTTATTTCGATAAGTAAATGTGGATAGATAGCTCCCTTTCCCTTGTTTAATGGGTAATTAAATGTTCATGCGCTGTGAGTTATTTTGATAGTCAGGGTTTTCTTTTATTTTTACACCACCAACATCAACTACAACAACGCCAGCATCACCCTCATCTTCACCTCGCTCTGATCGACGCCATGGTGGCGGAGTTCAAGGAGGAGCTTCGCGGCGGCCCTACAAATCAGCGTGCTTCGAGTGAGGTGGCCGCCGCTCAGCAATCAGACCCGCGATGGTGAGAAAGATGGTCCGCATGACGTCACCATGCCCCTGGGCCAATCGACGGACTTGCCGCTCGTTTTGGCCAATGACAGGGTGACGAGCGATTCTGCGTGCCAAAACCGTCCAGTGAGGGAGAGCGGGGAGGGTGGAGGCGGCCCCTCCCCCCCCTGGACAAGGGTGAATAAGGTTGCGGCGCGATCGGACGAGGAGAGATCCTTCCTCCACAAGAACCGCAAGTGGTTGCGTGCCGTCTTCTTGTCGGGGAAGGAGAGATTTTTTGAGATAGTTGATGACCATCGAGCAGGCAAGGTTGTGGTCAATCTGACGGGCAGGTTGAACAAGTGTGGAGTTATCAGCCTCGCTTTGACGTTCAACTCAAAGATTGGAGAAGTGGCAGAGAAACCTCCTGCCTCTGGACAGTTTGTGATACAGAGGAGTGTTTTGGTTGCCGGGCGAGCGCTGAAGGGAGCTCTGGATTCTATCATCGCATCTCGATGCTGGCCTGGTTCGCTCGTGTCAGCCGAACCACATGAGGTGGACAGGTCATGTCCTTCTGGTATCTGTGTGTGTGTGTGTGTGTGTGTGTGTGTGTGTGTGTGTGTGTGTGTGTGTGTCTGTCAGTGGGCCCGTCTGTAAGTAGGAATTGTTTAAGTGCTCTTTGCTGTACATAATTGCATCTCTATAGTCGGATAACTCTTGCTTCTTGCGTGCTCCCTCTTTTCCCCATTATAAATAAATACATTTGTTAAATGTATCAGCTCGCTTTTGTGCTTCTTTTATTGGCTTAGCATGGCGGTGGTTGGTGAATTACAAAGGCTGTTGCCGCTGTAAATGTACATTTGGACCGACGGGACTTCGGCAACCATCCGCTCGGGTTGCGCACGGTCGGGCACACTACGGCTCGACTCGAGTGCCGTCGAGGGTGTGAATACTCGGTAACTCGCCACGTGTATCTCTAGGTATTTTGAAGATTGGCAAATAACCCTGTACCACGTGGTGGAATTATTGACGATTCACGGTCCGGTAAGGGACCCGTACCCTCGGAGTTTTCCGAAAGGTACGATCTAGATTCGGGTGTAGACCCTACTGCTCCCACCTAGCGGTCGTGCTGGCAGCCGATACCCGGCTCCGCAACAATACAACTGTCAACAAAAATATCATCCAGCATTAAAACCCGAAACGAGACTGAGCTTTTAACAGCACAGAGCCTTATCAAGGTGTGTATATGTATATGTATATGTATATGATATATTGTTGCGGAAATGGCCCTTGTGTGTTATTAAATATAGGATAGCCCAGATCCCCCATTAAATGCATGTTTAGCCAGGTTGTTCGGTAAATGGACGTTGCATGTGTGTCGGGAGGTTTAAGAGGCTGTTCATTGTTCGTACAGTGGTGGTGGACCGAGAGGTTCTTCTTCTTCGTTCCCCTCTCGCAAGGAGACTCCGCCCAGCGCTCTGAGAGGGGGAGTGGCCTAGAGAGGAAGTGAAACTGAAGGGAGGAGCCAGTGGGTCAGAGGCGAGCGAGCGCGGGAAGGAGAAGTGAAACTGCAGTCGGCTGAGAGGCGAGAGGGAAACTGAGCGCGCCGAGTCTGCCATTTGGCAGTAAGAGAAACTGCCTGCGCGTCGAGTCTGCTATTTTGGCAGTGGGAGAGGCCGCCTGCACGTCGAGTCGGGCGATTCGACTTTGTGGAGGAGTGGTTTTGGCCGGCGGTGCTCCTCGGCCACGGACCAGCCTGCGGGCCCAACACCTCGATTTGGCCTTGTCTGGTGAACAGGCCAGGCCTGGACTTGTATGCTGGACCTTGTGAAAAGCCAGCTGGAGCATACCACCGTGGATTTTTCGCTCTGGTGCAGTCGATCTCGCGGGGTCTGAATGCGCCGAGGCTGCGTGCGTGAGGGCTGCGACAAATGGACGACGCCGCCATTTTTCCACGTGGCGTGTTTGAGCTTGGGTGCTCGAATCCGTGGACATCGGCTTGTCACGAGCTGCATTCGGGCCTTTGACAC
>CM068952.1:172272106-172300432 GCA_035128595.1 Eptatretus atami | reverse complement strand
GTTTTTTTTTTTCTTTTTCGAAGCGCTTTGTTCCCTTTGGATATTTGAAGGTTTGGATATTTGAAATTGAATGCTCACGTGACCACAAACGCAATCGGTTGTTGCACAATGGTTCAGTTATATTTTGAATTGTATGCAAGAGGCAATCGATGTAGTACTTGCACAATGTTGGTTTGGCGTAGAATTTTAAGCCAAAAATTCTGAAAAGGAATGGCATTGGAAGGATGGGGAGTTGAGGAGGTGCAGAAGAAGGAGAGGGAAGTTAATATCGGAGATAGAAGTTCAATAACGGACATGAGGAAAGAAAAAAATGATGGCCCCCAATCGGGTCTTTATTAACCTCAGGAAATTGGCACGACGCGTTGTTACGTGTAGCCATGAGGTGACCGAATAAATAACGCTCGCACACTGCCACCACTTGTTTTTAAGTGTCGGGCACTTTGAAGACAATTACACCTTTTGTTTGGACAACTACTCGTAACGGTCTCGGGCAGCTTATATCAACACTTTTGTCTGAATTCCTATTCGCAAAACGTCCGTCTGCCTTGTGTGTTATTATCCCTTCTTTTTTATTTTCCTCATCTTCACTTTGCCGTCCCCTACACATCCAAGGCCCTGCCCACTCTCTCTCTCTCTCTCTCTCTCTTTTTTTTTTTGCGTGACGTCATCCCGCGTGTTGTCGTTTCCGCGTCTCGCATGAACGTGCATTATCGCAACAGCCGTGGCTCATGGTCTCGCGTGCCGACCCTCGCTTCTCCTGGACCACAGAACTATTCTGTCCTAATACCTGGTCCCAGTAGACCCCGAACGCTTTATTTTCAGATATGGTGTTCGAACTCTACTCCGAGGAGGCCGGGCCTTACCGGGGTAAGATTTGCGCGCCGTTTCGAGGTGAGCATCCGCGTCCTTCACCACCGCCACCCTGCGTTGTTACTGCTTCATTTTGTGAGGATATTTGAAGTTGATGTTGCAGAAACATTTTGACATGAGTGATTCTAAATGACAACCTACTTCCTTACCCTCTCCCACCACCTCCCGCCCACAACCACATGTGACTCAATTTTCAGTCATCTTTGCACAGGTTATGGTCATCAGAAAGCCACTTTAAGTGCACATACTGTACCTTGTGCCGGGGTAGGAACGTCGGTGCAGTACGTTTGAGTTATTCCAGTGTCGGAATTCCCTAAAGGGCTCGCATCGCTCTGGGGAAGTTTTTGAATGTTTTCAACAGCGTCACCAGTACGTTTTGCTTCGAGCTTGTACGCACAATCTGTAAAGTACCAGGACATCGGGACACGAGGTACACAATGTCATACATGAGATTTGAAAGCAACTATCAGAAGCATGAGACAGAAAATGCTTGTCAGATCAGGACGTCAACTGTTTCTTTGCTCCTTGAAATGCAACAAAAAGTCTGCACGCAACAATGCTTGATGCAAGCCAGACCAATGTTGGTGTCCGCTTGTCTGTATACTTTGAGCAGTGCTTCCTATGTAGGGAGGTATTGCTCTTGCTTGTGTCAGAGTAGACACTACGTCGCAGCACTAATTTCTCCTCGAAACGTCGTTCGCGTCATTATTTTCGTACTCTTCTGGCAAAGTGTCGTGGTGCTTCAATGGTTTGTCGTTTGCATTCACAGCATTCAATCAAGGCAGGAATTTGCAATTTGTTCAGGGTGCCTGCGATAACTCTCCTACTCTTTGAAGGACAACGTGGGATCTTTAACGTCCGCGCACTAATGCGAGCAAATGGGTTCCCAGCTTAACGTCTATCGAAGCACCAATCCGACGTTTTATAGTCTGGTCGTGAATCAAATCCACACTAGGTAGCTCAAAGGTAAATGCTCCACCTCTGCGCCATCCTTTGGGGTGGACATGGGGAGGTGGTGGTTGGCATTGTTGAGGTTACTGTTTCATCAGCGCAAGACTTCATTTTGAGTGCAGAGTAACCGAAGAGCTTGTTGCGGCACGTAGGGCTACTCGTGTGAACCTGAAATAAAGCTTGGAAAAGGGTACTTGCAATGTTTGCTTTTGCCGATGGGTACTTTCTCATTTCTGGAATGACATGAGTGATTCTAAATGACAACCTACTTCCTTACCCTCTCCCACCACTAACCCTAACAGCTTATTTCTCATTAATATATTTATTTTTAAACTACATTTGACATCTTTTGGAGTGGTCTAAAGGGTGTAAAGGTCTACAGGTGTAAGGGGTCCAAAGGACGTCAAGATCTATCATGGGTTAATGGGTCATAAGGAGTCTTAGGGGTCTAAAAAGGTACATTCCAAAAGTATTTAGTGTCTAAGGGATCTTAAGGGTCTATTGGGTCTAAAGGGTCATAAAAAGTCTCAGGGGTTTAATGGGTAAGTGTATCTAAGCAGTCTCTGAGGTCGAAATTGTTGAAGGGGGAGTGTCTAAAGGGGTTAAATAGTCAGTCTAAAGGTCCAAAGGGTATATTCAAATAGTAGTGTTCTCAAGGTCTATAGGGTCTTTAGGGGTGTAAAGTATCGAAAGGGTTTTAAAAGGACTAAAAGGGGTAAATGGACTGAAAAGACTGTCGCCTTTCTGCCCACCCTCCAATTATCTGTCCTCCCCCCTCCCCCCTTTCTTTCCCATTCTTTAAAGCAAGAGGGCATTAATGACATTTCATGAAGTTTTAAATTTTAATTAAGAGGTTTAATTAAGGTTATTTAAGATTTAAGAGTTTGGGTTTTATTTAATAGGCTAAGTTAAAAATTGTGATAACATCAAATTAAATTAAGAGGCATCAATATCTTATCTATCTATATATATATAATATATATATTATATATATATAGATATTATATATTATTAAAACTCTCATCTGTTATGTATGTATGTATAGTATTTTGTATGTATGTTCCCGAAATACAGCCAAAACGGTACACGATAGCACAAATATTTTCGGCCCACATTGCTCACCATTCTCCTGCGGTATGCATGCAGTATCAAGTTCATTAAAATCGGGCAACGAAAAAATTAAAAAAATCAATTCCCGATTCAGTCAAGTACTCTTTGGGAGTATTTGATCAATGCAAAAAACCTCAGCGGTATAGTTCGCTGGAGCTATCTTTTTTATAATTATTATTATAATTTTTTTTGAAATGATGTTTTTTATCAACTGCTGTCACAACGGGAACCCAACGGGTTCACGGGTCGTCTAGTATATTACTAAAACTCTCATCTTGTATGTATGTGTGTATGTATGTTCCCGAAATACAGCCAAAACGGTACACGATAGCACAAAAATTTTAGGGCCACCTTACGCACCATTCTCCTGCGGTGTGCAGTATCAAGTTTCGTTCGAATCGGGCAACGAAAAAATTATTAAAAAATAAATTCCTGATTCAGTCAAGTACTCTTTGGGAGTATTTGATCAATGCAAACAACTTCAGCGGTATAGTTCGCTGGAGCTATCTTTTTTTTTTTCTCTTGAAATGACTTTTTTTTTTCATCAACCGCTGTCACAATGGGAACCCAACGGGTTCACGGGTCTTCTAGTTTAATTTAAATTTAATCAAGGTTAAAATGAAATAATGACGAAACATCGTTTTTTTTTTTGTTTTTTAATTGAAATCACAATCTCGTGAGATGACGGAATCTCGCGATATGTGATGGATATACTGTACAAACAATGATTGCATTTTGACTTGGTTAGCAAATTATCTCACCACTTGGATTGAAAAAAAAAAGAAGGGGGGGGGGGAAAGGGCTCCATTACTTTTGTGCATCGATGTCATAAATCACGCTGAGTTTCAAGACGATCCATTGAGCCACCTCGGAGGAGTGGGGGGGGGAATTGTGAATTGACCCACGACTATCTGACGGAAAAGACTGACTGAAGGATATTGTTGTGGCTTTATCAGCTCATCTCGACTTAGCCATAGACAAGGTAAAATGATGTTTTGTTGTTTAATTTTATCCTGTTAATGGCTCAATGTATAAAAAAAATTTTAGTGGTGTGGCGGAAGGGGACTGGGAGGGGAGAGCACAGAGTGAACAGTCCTTTTTATTCCTTTTTTTTTTAGTCCCATTTCGTAATTTCAGACCCTATAGAACCGTTAGACCCCCCAACTACTATTGGAATGTACCTTTTGGACAATTAGACCCCTTCAACACTTTAGACATGCTCGAGTCTCGACCCATTAGAATACTTGTACACATTGACCCTTGAGACACTTTAAACCCTTTGGACCATTTAAGATCCTTTAGACGCCTTTAGACCCTTTTATACAGTTTTTATTTCTTATAGGCCCGTTAAACCCTAATTACCCTCACCGAAGGAGAGGGTATTGCATTTGGGTCTGTTTGTCTGTCTTTTTCTGCACAGAATGGTTGTCTGTGTTTTTCTCCACAATCGCTTGTCGGATTGAGACAAAATTTTCACCATTGGTGCGACTACTCATCTAAAATGTTTTAATGATAATTATGATATCAAAGGTCATGTGGTGTGGCAGTCATATTGGAAAAACGGAAAAACTTTGGACCTCTTTATCTCTGAAACGGCACCAAGAAAAAAATTTAAACTTGGCACATGGCATGTACTCCTCATGGGGAATGAGTGTGATTTTTTTTTATGACGTCATAGGTGCCCTCGTTATGCCGTCATAATTGCATATGTAGAACGCTACATCCGATCAGCATGAAAACTTTTGAGGGTCGGCTAGGGACAAAATGGTCCACAAAAATGTTTTTGATGACATCATCGGTCACGTGATTCGGTAGGCATATTGTTTTTTGAGAAAAAAAAAACCTTCAAAAATCCGCTTCTCTGAAATGGCTGAACAGATCGAGGCGAAACTTTACACGTGTGACCGCCTATCGACAAGGAACAAAAGGTTCATACATATGATATCATTGGTCACATGATTTGCAGCCATATTTGATTCACCCTGAAACATAGACATCTCCAAAACAGCTGGACAGATTGAGGGGAACTTCACACACATGTTCCCCAAGGCATGCATGTACAAGTTTGTTAAGGAATAATTGATGTCACATTGTTTGGCAGCCATATTGGATTTAAGAAAAATATTAAGTAATGTTTTCTCTGGAACCACTTAATCGATTGACGTGAAACTTCACAATTATGATCTTGTAATGATGAGGAATGCATGTATTAAATTTAAACTTGATCGGACACATGGTCTGGCAGCCAGAATTATTTAATGTTTTGATCTGGGTTCTTTTTTATTATTATTTCTTTCGTTTTATTTCAGCAATGCTCCCTTGGCTGTGCCTGCATGGGTTTGAAGGTAGAGGAGTAGCAGCTGAAATATGAATCCTATCCAGGTTCCTCCTGATGATTTCATCTTTTATTTTTGCATGTTTGGGTTCCTTATGATTACTCCAATGTAGGACTGTACCTATTTGATCTTCCATTTCATTTGAATTGAATATATTTTAATCCAATTCTGAATTCATTTGCATAACAATAATAATAATAAACGTCATGGTTTATGGTCAGGTCTCCGATCAAAGCGGGGTTGCATCAAAGCGGGATGTCTTGGTACCCGGTCATCACTGCCAGCAGTTATAAAGTGTCAGTGCTATTTACGTCTCTTATTAATTACGTAACACCAGTACACAAACACCACACAAAACAAGTCCTGGTGAGAGTCTGCAATCTTTGATTGCTCTTTTTCTTGTTACTTTTGGAATGTACCCTTTAGACCTTTTGATCTCACAGACATTTTGAACCCTTTTGACCCTTTAAACCTCTGTAGATCCTATAGACCTTTTAAGACACTTTCAACACTTTAGACCCCTTCGGACTCTGACGTCCTTTAGACCCCTTAGTAATTTAGATGTGAACTACTATTGGAATGTACCCTTTAGACCCCTTAGGGCCCATCGACCCTTTCGACCCCTTATTACCCCTTTAGGCCTCTATAGATCCTTTTAGTCCTTTTCAGACCCTTTAATCCTTTGCAGACTCTTTCAACACTTTAGATCCTTACACCCTTTAGACCATTTTGGAGACTTCGACCCTTTTACACCCCTTTCGGGTCTAAAAGGGTTTCAGGCTCTTTTCACTGGACAAAAATGAATAGAACATTTTTAATCAGTTCAAGACTTGCTCATCCTACATAGTTTTGACTACGCGAATACAATTGTGTTATCAGGCCTTTCATCCCCCAAGGGTCACTAATTTTCCATCAAATCAAACTGAAAATAAACTTTATCACCTTATGAACCCCATCTACAACCTCCCTCCGTCGGGAGACGAGCTTCTGTCACATTTGGGACGATTAATTTTTACATCTCTTTGATTTTGTTCTGAACTTCACGAGTGCATGATATCAAAGGATTATTAAATGTATTAAAGTGGAGAGAGCGTTTGAAAGAGGGATATGAAAGGTTTGAAATAGTTACTTTTTTCAGTGCTTCAACTTAGTTTTCGCACAGGCTTGTCACGCATGACTTACTGGACCACTCGTTGCCCTGAAGCTAGGACATTACAATGAATGAAATATTCATGAACCACAGCTGGATATTTTGAGAGTTTATTGCATGCACAAAGATGTTCCATTTGCACACAAAGATGAGGCTCCTTCAGATTACAACAAACCGTTATTTAAGAATTGCAATTGTATTTTGGTCACTGTTTCTAGTGAAGGAAAAGAGATGAAAAAATAAATATAAGCACCAGGTTACGATTATAGGCAACTCTGAGTCAGTGGCGTACTTATGGTTACAGCATCTGCTCTGAGCCTTGGAGGTCGGCAGTTTGATTTTGACCCTGGCCCAGTCTTATCAAAGACTTCACAAATGGTACCTACTACTTCCTCGCCTGGTGTAAACCGTTTAGAGCAGATGTTCCCAAACTCAGAGTTGTGACTCAAACTTGGAACCCCCCCATCAAAATCCTAGTTCTTGTTGTGGAGGGGGTGGGGGTTCACGTCAAAAGCATTTTCTCCGACAATTTTTATTGTACATGAGGCGAATGTGATCTCAAATTTTGGGTCATGGAAAAAAAAAAGAGTTTGGGAACCACTGATTGAGAGCATAGAATACAGACATACCCTGTGGGTGGGCATCTAATCAGGGACGAGTAGGGTGCGGGGCCTGAGTGGGAGAGGGTTCTTTAAAAAACAAAAACAAATTTTAATGCCCACTGACTGCGGCGAGAAAAGAGATGCCACTAGATGTTTTCGCATGACCATGTACAGGATCTAACGATCACACCATTCCATCTAAGAGAGAGGAGATATGGCGCCACCGACACCCGAAGAGATCTGGGAAGCCACTTCACCCCCAAGGTTCAACGGCTGTGTTTGCCTCGTATTAAATGTCAAATCCTGCGCTGTCTGTTCGTGTGTGCGTGCACGTTCTCGCAATTCGTGTGCGACTGCTCTTCCATGATCCTTAGATCCTTCAGAAAAAAAACTCGAATTAGTTTCGTAAAGATTCTCCTGCAAGATCTGAACATATGAATGTGAAATCTTTAAAGCATTTTTGTTTTCTCAAATAAATGTTCCTTTGAGCAATTTCGCAGAAGTTTTAGTCACGTGGAATTTTTTGACAAAAGGGACATTTGCAGACAATCGCTATCGTATCGCATCGGATTTGAACCTTGGATCCCTGCATCACAAATATTTTGCTCAGACGGGGGAAAACCCATTGTTTTAGTTTTGCCATGCACCGTGTATTTCTGTCTAGATTGCACCAAACAATCTGTGTGTGATCATCGCACAGTGGTACATATCTGTCGTCAGCCACAGATGGAATGTCATCCGTGATGCAACCTGTGCAGCCTTTAATTATCTACATCTGCAAATTCAAACCCTTTTGACGTCACAGCAGTGATAAAATGACATGTAATCAGTCCTATCTTGGTGATTCTTTAACATAATTAGTCAAGGCAATCTCTGATTGCTTAAATTTATACGTGTGTATCCATCCATCCATTGGGACTATACTCTGTGCAGAGCATTGGTGCTGCCTAAGCACTCTCCATGGCTATTGGGCACAATCCAGGACGGGTCGCCACTCTGACACAGGATACCAGCATGCTGACACTCATTTTGCCGACCTCGGAAGGATGACAAGCAGAGTCAACCCCACCTGGTATTAATTCAGCAGCGGAGTGTGATTTGAACTCAGGATCCTAGGATCCCAAGCCCACCACCCTAACCATTAAGCCAACACCAGGCATGCGTGCGTGTATTGGGGGGGGGGGGGGGGAGGGCGCTCGTTTCCGACACATGGTGATGCGTTTTGTATTTGTTTGTCACTATTCTTGAAAGTTGCTGAAATGGTCGTTTATGGTTTGACGCGCGTTATTTATTTATTTATTTAATTAAAAAAGATTTTCTTCTTTAATATATATATATATTTTTTTTAAATAACCATTTATACCCAGTGATTGGAGCATCATGATTGGTAAACGGACTACATGGTCAGAGGCCTCATCGACATGCATGTTCAGAAATATACTGTCTGGCTGCCCCTGTATGGCCTGCCATACTTTAGGGTTTGTTTTTACATTTGCTGATCCCTGTTTAATTTATTTTAGTCTAACTTGGTTTAATGGTCCAAAAGTGATTTCTTTATTTTATTTTTTGACAACAATTTATTCTGTATATGAATAGAAATTGGCAGAAGTTGCATTTTTAATTTTGATTGGATAATCAGGAGATTGTCCAACAGGGTGGCACAGATGGCATGCACTTGCCTCTGAGCTGCCTCGTCTGGGTTTGATTCTGAATTTAAGTGCGACAATTTTACAGCAACTTACAAAAGAGGACACAGAGCAGACTTGTCACGAAAATAATACAGGCAAGATTTACAATGATCAAATAACTTGTACAATGCTACTTATAAGACAGGCACCACACACTCAGACACACACTCGGACAAAATAAACCCAGTTTGGCCCACAGCCGCACGTGTGGAGACCGTGTCTGCGAAGGAGCCTGGGTGGAGAGCGTGGAGTCCAAGGTAGAACAGGGCAGCAGACAGGACCCAACAAGAGACCCGGTCAAGGCCAGGTGTACTCGGACCAGCACAACAGACGGGCCGCTGAGGCGAGACGTGGGCAGGCCCTCCGTAATCACGACCTTCCTTCTTCAAACCAACAACCAAGGGACCAACTCAACCAATGACCTTCCTTCTTTCTTTGCAACCAGCCAAGAACCCACCGACTCTCTCACTCAACCAACAACGAACTCCCTCACTCCCTCAGCACCCAACCAACGAACCCTCCGACTCTCTCAGCACTCGAAACGAACGACCCCCAAAGAGCGCAACCACACCACGACCTTCCTCCTTTCTTTCGCTACCAGCCGACGAACTGTCTCACTCCAACGCTCCGCTCAAGACGACTCACTTTCCAGCTCACCAGCCCACCCTGAACGAATGGTGTCGTAATTTATTGATCTCCCTCAGCGGGGAGGGGCCTTGGTGAAGCCGACGTCACTGTTCACCCTGATTGGACGGGGCTTCCATGGGTCCGCCCTTTCTGGGCGGGATTTCGGCCATGCCGGGAAGCCCGCCCACTCCACGCGTGTTCGGACTCGCCAAAAAGGTACTACACAAATATTTTGCCTCGGAAGGCGAGAAGAAGGTACTGTGGTTCATAATGGAGGGGATATAAAGATTTGTTAATCTAACTAAAAAAGCCCATCGCAACGCACCCCAGTGTCTTCCCACTACACACAAGGAGGGGTTCTATTTACACATATACTTAACGGAAGAACTGACTTCAGGACAACTGTATGTTTGTATGCATACGGTTCCTAGAACTGTAACAATATATATATATAATATATATATACATAGTATGTATGTTTCCGAAATACAGCCAAAACGGTACACGATAGCGTAAAAATTTAGGGCCACCTTACTGACCATTCCTGTGGTGTGCAGTATCAAGTTTCGTTCAAATCGGGCACGAAAAAAATTATTAAAAAATCAATTCCTGATTCAGTCAAGTACTCTTCGTGAGTATTTGATCAATGCAAACAACCTCAGTGGTATAGTTTGCTGGAGCTATCTTTTTTTTTTCTTGAAATGATTTTTTTCATCAACCGCTGTCACAAGGGGGGGCGGTTAATGGATCGTCTAATACACTTTTAAAAATCGATGCATCAATGAACAGTAACTCGTCACTTGCAGTTGCGCACTCCTTATCAATTATGTGGAAGCAAGAGGACAGATGGCTGTGTTGCCATTTGAAGTGAGGGGAAGGGAGCATACTCCAGAGATGGACTTAACATGGTACCACCTGATTTAGAGGAGGGAGACACGTTTGAAAGTTCATTCTTGAGGTTGGAGGCCAGATGTTGTTTTCTGCCTCTCCTGTGAGTGAACACATTTGTTGTGGGCATTGTGGAATAATCTGAGGTTTTCTTCAGTCAGATTTGCCTTCTCGGAGGAGAATGCAAGTTATTTCAAGGCAACTACCTCACCACAAGATTCAATGTATCTCGGGTAGGAAGAGGGGTAGGATGACTTGAGACAAGATGGAGTTAATCTGTGCATGAGAGACAGCAGGTTTCTCTGGAAGAATCCCCAGGCTGAGTTAATATTGGGGGCAGTAGATATATGAGACCAGTTCTGAAGTGTGATGGCTGCTTGTAGTCTCTGCCAATCTGCCTGAGTGAAGTGCCAGACTTGCCGGCGTTGAGGCAGCTCTCTGAGAATAGCCCAAGAGATGTTACCTCTTGCTATCAGATGAACCAATTGGAGCAGAAGAAGTTCAGGAGATATTGTTGAGGAAGTTAGACCACCAAGTCAAGAAGGAAGGATTTGCCATTGGCATAAATCCAGGTCGGAAAGTTCACAGTTTGAGTCGGACCCATGGAGTCACAGAAGTCCTTTGCTGAAGTGCCCTGGCTAGTGAGAGAGGTACCAACACCCAGCCAATTTGCATGGTGACAATTGAAATCACCACATATGAGGAAGAGAGAGAGTTGGGCTGAGTGGTTAAAACTTGGTCCATGTTGTCTGAGAGGGAGATGTAAATGGAGTCATCACTGTTGGAAGAACGGTACAACAAACAAGAGGTCGGAGTGGAGGGGAAGTTACAGCCAGAGGTACTCCTGGGGCTTTGGAAGTGTAAGACCTTTGACCTTACTTTACTGACAGTTATCATCCAGGATCTTTTCAAACACTTCCCTGTGTGGAAAGATGGCACCTTGGCACAACTAAAAGGGACAAGTAGAGAATTGAATGTGTCAGACAGAAAACAAAATTCCTTGGCATTCTGGTCACAATCCAAAAACTGAAATGGATCTTGGTTGGACACTTCACAGAAAGAATGGGCAAGTGGTGGACGACAAGAATTACAATATGGCAACCAAGAGAAGGTTCTGGAAGTGGATGAAGTAAGTTGAGTTCCACTTCTCAATTCTTGGGTTTGACATTCATGACACAAACCAGCCACCAATGATGGCTGTCACATATTTCTCGATTTCCAGAAGACTGAGATGCTGCTTCTCACCAGTCACTACTGTTTTCCTCAAACTTGGAGAAGAGGAGTAATCCCTTCCTGCCAAACTAACGACAGTAGACTAAAGAAATCCAGCTTTTGATAAGAAGACCAGTTGATATCCACATTCCTCCCCTTCTGGAGGAAGCACTCTTGCGTGGGATGATTGCACTAAAATTGGCAAAGGCAGTGGTAATAGTGTTTGAGAGTAACGTGGTGTTCCTAAGTGAGTTTCTCGTGCTTTGCATCAGTCGTCATTAATTTGGTGTTTTGATGAATGGTGCAAACACACATTGAGTGACTTCTTGAAGATCCAGGAAGGACGTACTGTTTTGGACACAATTTGTCAAACTTGTTCAATCTCACTTTTGTGTTTGGCTGCTCTTCCTGAACCCTTTGAACCCTGAGCTTCTTGGACTTTTGGCTCCCCCACCCGGGGCTCCCCGGAGAAAAATTCAGCTGCTCGGGCATATGGAGGTTTGAATAGCGGATGGTAAACAGGCCGCTCAGGAACATGGAGGTTTGAATAGTGGCCGGTAAACAAGCCACGAGGGTTCAAAGGGTTAAGAAGTACTAGCGCTTCTTTCAAGTGGTGAAGAATGAGAATGAGAATGCTTTTGCTTCTGCTGTCTCTTACCATCCATAACAACAGAAATCGTCTTTTGTTTGGCATTAGATGCTTGACCTCTTTGCTCAAGTAGAACGCTTTTTACCAATTTCGCAATTTCTGTTGTCAGGTATTTTAACTGCCTTGGGAGTTTGGTCTGACAATTTCCTTGTCTTTAATCAACTGCTCTGCTGTTCTTGCCATGAAATAGGTTGTGCCAAACTTTCCAGCATGTGTTCTTGGATGCTCCAACTATCGAAAACAATTGTCAGAACTTTGACGTTTTTGCTCGTTTTGTCTTTGTTGTTGAACTTTTCCTTCACCTGTGCAGCTTTGTCTTGCCAGTAGATACATTCTTGCTTTCCAACTTCTTATCCGGTGAAAATAATCGCAGCGCCTTCTTCAATATGACTTCTATTTTTCACTTTGGTACCAGGATATTGTGCCAGGACACTTTGGTGTCGCTCCTTCAACATAGCAAGTTCATGGTCCTCACTAAAACCATCTCCATCAACACTGGCAGTGCTGGTCCCGGGCTTTGGAGAACTGGAAGTTTACAAAGATATTGATTCAGTTCTTTACACAACAGGCACAAGAAGTGATTCAAGAGCTTCACTGCTCTGTCTGCACGGCTTATGTTTGCTAGTCAAGACCCAACTTGGATTCTCTTGAGTAAGTTCTTTATTCTCTTGTTGAAGGTTCTTTCTTTTCACTGGGGTGGCTTTCATTGGGTCTGATCACTTTTTAACCAGGTTTGAGTCATTCAGGCTATCATCCATCATGCTGTCATTGAAAGTCAATCTGAAATAAAGATAAAACGTCGTTACGGTTGTTCTTTTACGGACTCCATTGACTTTTCCAGCCTCCATTCATTGAGCTTGGTGTAACTGCAGTCAATTAGGAGTGGGGTCTCGTTGATTAAGTTTCCAATAACATAAGCTTACATGAAGAACTATTACAACAATTAATAAAACAATAACCTACAATAAAGCCTCATGACTACGTGCAACGCAGCAATAGTATAGAATCTATAAGAGATTATCCAAACGATGGTCTTTACTATTCACTATCAGGGTTTAGACAGAGTGAACAATGGATGGAATAAACCGGTTGTTGATCGAGGAATGCTAACTGCCACAGGAAGCAAGGAGAAGCTGACATTTTGGGCGTTAACCATTTGTTGGAGTCTCCTTGCTTCCTACGACCGTTAGCATACTTCACTCAATGTTATATTAATTCTGTGCATTGTTCTCCATGTCAGCCGATGCAGATCTCGACTCTTTAGCCTTCACGAAGACTAGTTTTTCATCTTAACTGGAGTGGTTGTTTAGTGATTCACACCAATAAGAGTTGTTCATTGTTCTCATGAATGTTGAAGTGTGAATGGCTTCGTTCTCTGGCTTTCTACTACTTAGCACTACACGGAGGCAGTTAACAAGTTAGTCAAGTGGGCTCGATCCCAAGCGCATGACACTCAATAATTCAAATTTCACATGAGGCACTTCAGTCAAGTTGTATGAACACAACTCTTGCACGCATGCTGGCAAATATGTCGTGAGACATTTTGGCTGACCATGAACACTTCATGTATTGTGTTCAGGATGCAAATTTCAGACAACGATTTGCACAAATGCGGATTGCTATTGCCAAGTTTCTGATGAGATCGAGGATATTTTTCATGGACTTCAGTCACATGGACAAAGGTCACATAAAGAAGTAACAAGGACAATTTTTTTCCAGTGCTTTTAATGTAGCATTTGAATCTAGTTTGATTTAAGAGAGAGGTTATCAGTTCTTGAAATAGAATGGCACTCGGTAGAGCGCATACCTCCGCAAGGTTGAACAATTTACGTTTCGTATCCCACTGATGGGCCAGATCTGGATCCGGATATTCACCCACATCTAATCAGCTTGTTTTTGTGACCTACCCAACTCATCTACCAAGGTTTTGTCACAACCCATCCAAAACTTTTTGAACTCTTGTGCTTATCGTTTTTGCCCCCATCTTCCAATTATGAAGAATCGCTTTGTAAAATTAAAAAATTATTGTATCCGGATCCAGATCCGGATTTTCACCAAAATCGAATCAATTAGTCCTTGTCATACACCCAACCTATTCAACAAGTTTTTAACTGAATCCGTCCACAACTTTTTGATATCGTGCTATATATCATTTTTGTCTATATCTCTCAATGGTGAAGAATCACTAAAAATTCTAGTATCCGGAACTGGATCTTCAGCAAAAATGAATCATTTCTTCCTTGCTACACACCCAACCTGTCCACCAAGTTTCGTCCGAATCCGTGCACAACTTTTTGAGATTTCGTGCTATATATCATTTTGGCCCTATCTCTCAATGTTGAAGAATCAGTTTTAAAATTCTAGTCGTCGGATCCGGATCTTCACCAAAATGTAATCAATTTGTCCTTGTCAGACACCCAACCTGTCCACCAAATTTCACCTGAATCCGTCTATAACTTTTTGAGATATCCTGCTTACAGACAGCCAGGGGTGAAAACATAACCTCCGTCCACCTTCGGTGGTGGAGGTAACAATGGTTTGTAGGCCAGGTGAAACTTCGTTTACCTCTGTCTTGAAAAAAACATTTGACATAGAGCGTAATATTGTGTAGTTATTTTCATTTCGAATATTTAGAATAAGTGCAAAGTAATGAAATGTCATCGTAGATATGCATCACTAATTCGTATAGTTAGAAACGTCAGACCCACTCTCTTGTGTGTCTAACATTCTCCATTCTTGAAAGCCTTTTTTTGATGTCCTTATCCTCCATTTCTGGCTTAATGTCCCCGTTTTGCACCGCACTAGGCCATTTGAGAAAGTTTAGGCAGCAAAAGTTGTCGTCTTCACAACATTTTCGTCATCTATTTGCCTTGGTGCCGACCTGCAACTTGTCGGGGCATGAACTAATTGTGGAGGAGAGGGGCGGGGCTTAAATCGTTATCAATGACGTTGGCAGGCTCAGCTATAAAGTCGTGGGAAAGCTAGAATCCCAAAGAGAACCCTGAATCCACCGAGCTGGAGGCCGTCCCTGGAGCGAGCCATAAAGAGGGAGTAGCCACGCCCTGCCTTGCTTATGTCCCGCCCACTCCACCAAGATGTGTCCCTCTCTTCACCCATCGCTGCCTGCAGAGATGTTTTTTTTCTGAAAAATACATTGCCATATGCACCGGGTGTTCTCCAACAAGCAACATTATTGGGTTTGGCCAAACACCTCTGTTGTCTCGTGACTTTCCCCTGTCTTCTATCGTGTGTCTGAGGCCTTAAGGAATAGGTTAACTAAGGATCTGCCGTTTGTTGCTTGGTTTGTTCTGTGGACACGTTTGCCGGGAAGGGTTAAATTGGGGTTAGAGTATTAGAATTGGATCCATTGTGCTATTACTTCTTGGATATTCTCGACCCTTTTGCTTTTGTTAGATTAATACACTTTACAAACCTGACATTGTCTCTTGGTAGATTCGGTTTAATCTGGTGGCTCTGTAAGTCCTGTTGAAGGTAAATTGGTCCAGAAGTTTTCGTCGTGTGGTCAAGGTTCACTTGGCCATAATAAGACCTGTCACATGATCGCCGATCAGCACGGCACTCGCTCGCTTCAAATACCTCAATCTGCACGGTAACGCGGCTTTGGACGCAGGGATCTGGCAGGAGGTCTCTGAACTGAGGTTGTTTTGACACGACTCACCGGATTTGAACCGTGCAACCGGAACGGACTGGTGACTGTAACAATATATTTGTTGGACCTTACCAAGTAAATGTACCATATTTCATTGATATGGGAGAGGATCATTGTTTTCAGTGCTTGATATGACTTTTGGTAAAGTATTATTCCAAGTGGCGGTTTATTGTATGCCTATTACCTGTCTGCTTCTGTCACCTTATTTTTGGAACATCCATTCATGTGCAGATACAGCGGCAGCAGAGCGTGAGGAGCTCTTCATACAGAAGCTCAGGCAGTGTTGCGTGTTGTTCGACTTCGTGGCCGATCCACTTAGCGATCTAAAATGGAAGGAGGTGAAGCGAGCTGCACTCAACGAGATGGTGGAATACGTGACACACGGACGCGATGTCATCACAGAGGCCATCTACCCGGAGGTTGTGCATATGGTAAGGTAATAGGGCAGAGACCTCAGGTGAATGCTGTTTTGTTTTTTCAACGATGAACAAAGGAGGAACATTTTGGAAGCAATAAGATTCTGCATCATGTTTTGGTTCATTGGAAAGATTAATGTGCAAGCTACAGTATAATGCAATGGATAAACGCTTTCATTTTATTTTATCTTTCCCTTGATTTTTTTTCATATCCTTTTGTAAAAAAAAAAATGTTTTTGTTTGTTTTGTTCAGTTTGCTGTCAACATGTTCCGCACGCTGCCACCATCCTCAAATCCAACGGGTGCAGAGTTTGATCCAGAAGAGGATGAACCCACGTTAGAAGCTGCTTGGCCGCACTTGCAGGTAAGATTGCAGCCTTGCGATGGTTTGAAGTATGCATCACTGTGACAGATTTGGTTTAGTTTCCAAACATGGAAGGATTTTTTAAATTTTTTTTTAAAACGACTTCAAGGTGAATGTACAAAGAGAAAACACTCATTATTGTCAAAAAACAAAAGTTCATTATAATGCAGCTTGCTCAGGAATGAGGGATCCAAGCGTTATCCCATTTGAAACCAGCTTCTGTCGTGGTTCTTGCAACTGTGGTAACGCCATGAAACCAGTTAGTTTTGACCACCTACCATTATGTTCACAGTCAGTGCAAATTGAAGGTCACTATGATATACTGTGGAATTCTTTTTATTCATGTCGGGAGAAAAACAATTTTTTAATTTTATTTTGTGGGAAGGTATGGTTGGGAGTTAGACCTCATTTTTTCCAATTATACTTCCCCATTGCCCACCACAGGTGACAAGAGGTTGGTTTTGTCAGCGTCATGCAACTTACTTAATTACAGCTTTTAAGGTCTTGTGATCTCAACATCAGGAGATGATCGAAGTCGCTAATGAAACGGGGTATTGGTGAAATTAAAACTGTGCTTTTGATGAGAATGGCTGAACGTACAAACACAAATTTCAAAAGGAAGAGTTGAATACATAGATATGCTGTTTTCTGTTTTTACATTGAGAATGTCTGTGAGCTAATGAAGTGTGAATAGCCTTTATTTTTGGCACTGCTGTCATCCAATAACAGGATATATATTCTACTTTTTGGGGGCGTTTTGTAAAGGATACCCAGGGGGAGAGCACCATGGACACGAATGCCACCCAAGGATTAGTTATTTCAATAGTCTATATGTAGGTAGACCTTTGCACCTTGTCTAAGGGTTTGGTTTTGTGGGGGGGGGGGCATGCATTGAGGTTAGTTTGTGTTTTCACGGTGTGATGTCTTCTCTCCTCCATCTGCTCCTTTCAATCCTTCTGTCAATACCCCATCAGTCCGTTCCCCCCTCTGCCTTTCTCAATCCACCAATAATCCCCTTTACCAAACCTCAACTCAACAATCCCTCCTCCACCCCATTGGTCTTACATTTCAACTCAGCAGCCGGTCGGTCCTCCCTCGGGTGCATCTGCATCCCTCTCCGTTGCCACTCCATCCGCACATTGTTTTATTGGGCACATTTGGTCCGTCTGTGGTCATTAATCCTTCGAGCTGATTGGATTGCTTTCACCGCATCGGACTTTGTTCCTTCTCACATGCATGTCCGTGGCACGAGTGCAACAATTTTCCCTTGCGTAATATACTGCAGCCCATCTCGCATGCATGACAGTGGCGTACAGTACAGAGGACGTTTTAGCACACAGAGAGGGGCTAGAGGGCACCCGCGGTGTCGTGAGGGGTACGCTGGAGGCTGTATTGAAAGTTCCCTCAGAAACGGCGGCATTTTCCATAAGCTGCGTTGTGGACATGCCCACATTGGGTGTGCACCAATGAGAGGGTTGTTTGTGTTTTGATAAATCAAAGGTGTTGTAATTATGTTTTATTGAAGAAACAAAAATTAATTGTATTTCACGATATATCAATATCTGGTGTGACGATCTTTTTCATGCAAAACAGCAGATATCCATTTTGAAATGCTTTCCTGCCATTTCTGGATAAATTCCATTGCATTGTCCAATGTTTACCATACTTCGTCTTCCCCCCCTCCCCCCCCCCGGTTTTTCTTCCTGTCAAAATAATCCCAGACAGCCTCTATGATGTTAAGGTCAAGACTTTAAGGGGGTCATTCTAATAGTTGTGGAGTTCCTCATTCTGCTCTTCTTTGTAAATCTGTTTTAACGACACTTCCAGTGTGTTTGGGGTCGTTTTCATGCTGAATAACAAAGTTGTCACCAATTAGCCCCCTTCCTGATGTGATACCATGGTGTGGAGTAGGTTCTGCTTGTACATATATCAGCATGCATTATTGTTCCTGCATTTCATCCCCAAGCATGAACAGAGCCTCCACCATGATTCACAGCGGGCTGTCGACAGATCTCCTTATCCTTCTCACCAACCCTCCTTCTGACTTAACGCC
The DNA here is from genome assembly GCA_035128595.1 of Eptatretus atami. Classification (NCBI taxonomy): domain Eukaryota; kingdom Metazoa; phylum Chordata; class Myxini; order Myxiniformes; family Myxinidae; genus Eptatretus; species Eptatretus atami. Next base: position 172,281,846 of record CM068952.1, on the reverse strand, counting down.
TTCTCTTTCTTTCAAAAATTTCAAACTTTGAATCGTCACTCCAAAGTACCTTTCCCCACTGACTAGCATCCCAGCTCTGATGTTATTGGGCATATTTCAGTCTCTTGGCTTTGTTACCTTGACGCAGAAAGGGATTTTTGACAGCAGCAACTCGTCCATAAATTCCACTTTTGATAAGAGAACTTCTGACAGTCGATGAGTCCACTTGAAACACCGATGTCTGTGCCATTACTTGTGTAAGTTCAACACTTTATTTTTTCCCCCCCATTTCTTAAGAAAACTTTATGTACCAATTGCTCATCTTTTTTGCTGAGTTTCTTTGGCCTGCAAATGCGCTTTCTTTCTTTAACTTCTCCGGTCTCATTCTGCTTCTGTATAGATGCTTGAATGGCACATCTAGAAATACAGTTAACCCTCGTCCAATACTGGTCTTCACAACGCCCATTCGTTTATGCACATTAGAACAAATGCGACGCTTATTTCCCGAGCGCACGTAAAACCTGATTATGCATGCGTTTGAATGTGGCGCTGTGACCACGTCAAGCGCAGAAGGGTCTCCCACCATCATCTACCACCCACGCTGTTTTCAGTCTGCGTAGCGCCGTGGTCAAGTGAACTTGTGCCCAGGAGATTTCTTTAACTCAACGTTATTTAGCGGCATACTTTACCTTTAATTACAGGATGGCACCGAAACGTCAAGCCTCTCTAAGTGGTAGTGGAGTGAAGAAATCCCATGTGGTTATGACAGCAGAGAAAATCGTAATTTTAGACAAGTTTTGTGGTGGGATAAGTATGGTGTCGGTCAGCGATGAGTATCACGTGAGTGCAATGTCGGTCGGAGAGCATTCCAAACCAGATATCTGCTGTTTTACATGAAAAAGGTGATCATACCAAATATTTAAATTTTATTGTAATTTGAGAGAACAACCAATCAGCTCTCGCTTAATCGATGATTCTTTTGCGATCAAAATCGATCTCTCACCCATTTCTGGGTGAGAGACAGACTTGATTGGGCATTTGATGTTTTTATGTGTTCGACTATTAGCATTGCATGTGGTACATGTTTGGCAGCCACGGTGATGCTCGTTCCTGTCTATGCTGTTGCTGGAGACTCGCCAATAAGCGATGAAACTGGTTTGGCGGCGGATGAGGGCATGTAGCATTTGGATTCTCAGACATGTGCTGCTTGTAAATGTCTGCAGCTGTGGAGGAACCTGGGTAGGGTTTGAAGCAGCAAAGTGCTTACCTTATTTAGCTTTTCTTGTTTGTTTTATACAGCCTTCTTTGGCTAACCAACTATGAAGCCGTAGCTGAAGCTGGGGGTAATTGATTTGGTGAGAGCTGATTGGTTGTTCCCTCCAACTCTAATTTTAGGTGAGGGAGGTGTGTGTGTGTGTGCTGGGTGTTGCGTGTTGTGTGTGCGCACCAGCGCGTGCGCATGCCAGTCACTTCGTGGAAGGTTAATGACTTGAACTTGAGTTGTTTTAAAATTGCTTCTTCAGACATATATTTGTGAGTTTGTGGTTCTTTGCTTGCCTATCCCTCATCAGCAAGTCTTTTTGCAATATTTTTGTCCATGTCAATGTGTGTCTGGTTATTATTTTGTAATTCAAGGTCTAAGCTTGTGTAGGAGCCAAATCAGAGGATGGATCATACTGACATTTGGGAAGTAGCTAACAGGCAAACTCAGAACAATTAGTTGGATGAAACATAGGAAATGATGCAACGGAACACCTGCAGGCAAGAGAATTGGGTGCAGGGAGGGTTAATAAGGTATAACAGATTGCGGGTTAGAATAGAATATGGCATGAGATGGCGGTGAGTTGTCGTCTTGAAGCCCCGGAGGGAAGAAAGTGATTGTAGTGACTCAGGGAAATAGTTCCACAGGTGTGAGAAAAAAGGAATTGAGTGGTGCATTTAACTTTTATTTTATGATTACCAGGATGTGGTCAACAACAACAAAATAAATGTGTACATCAAGCTTGTACTGTGGAGGGACAGGGAGGGCAAGACCAAAAGTGAGGCATTTCTAAAATGGAGCATCCACCGACTTGTCTGATAAAAGAGCAGCAGTCCTGTTTCCCTGCCTTCCGGCGGGAGATCCAAGTGATGTTCACGACTTTAGACTCCACAATATCCAGGAGAGACAGGTCTGAAGCTGTGTAGCTGTCCTGTAATGGTGAACAATATTGTTACAGGCGGTCATTGTGACGTCAGTGATCCGAGCTCATATACAGTCCCAGCCTGGTGGGCTGAATCCAGCAAGATAGCCGAGCAGTTTTGAAAGCTTGCACAATTTTGTGTGGGGGGGCGGGGCAAAGACACCCTTTGGAAGCTGGCGACATGCCCCTTTTATGCTATCGGCCCAGTTTCATAAGTGCAGAAGGTCTGTTCCAGGTATGAGTTCAGTGACAACAATGGCTTCCTTATATATACTTTAATGAAATAATGATTCACATGTAGCAGAGGCAAAATAAATACACTTAACATTTGACTTAAATGATGTATCCCCTTAACACACATGGAGGCCGCATCTCTCTCAGGGAGGCGAGGAGAAGCTTCAAAATGACAAATGAAAAAGCAGCAAAAATAAGGTAAATTAAAAAAAGACAAATAAAGGATTCTGGTTCAGGCCTAGTTAGCTTGCTGTTCATGGTCTCCTCTTCATTGTAAGGCAGGGAGGGGGTGGGCAATTCCATCCATAAGCACTCCGTCATCCACAGGCACGTCTGAGAGCAGCACCAACACCCGTCTGATCTTTCCATTGCCAGGTTGCTTCACAGAAGAGAGAAGCAAAATGGTGTTCGAGCTAAACTCTCTCGACTCCTCCCTCATTTGTCACTTCCATTTCAGCCAGCAAGAAAGGCAGGGTGCCTGATGTGGTTCATACTAACAATGTACTTTTCATTAGGAGTTCACCAAAGCAACCACTGATGTTGCAAAAAAAGTTAATGTCTTCCCTCTTTCCTAACATAAAGGGACATCACCTTCTGTTCTTGGTCATGAATGTGGTGCCAAAAATATCAGGAACATCCGGCCCATCTGAACTCAACCTTTCAGGAAGGGTGTGTTGCTAAAAAGGGTGGTGTAAGAAAAGAAAACACAACTGGAAGAGATAAAACTAGAACAATTCGGAGATAAAAAGAAAAACACAACTAGAAGGGTATTTGGTAGAGCACATACCTCCGCCACGTAATGCCTGATCCACGAGAACATATCAGGCCCAATACATTTTTGAAATATCATGCGATACAGTACTATATCGTTTTTGGCCCTATCTCACCAATGCTGAAGAATCACTTTAATAATTATCAGATCCGGATCTGGATTTGGATCTTCATCAAAATTAAATCAATTTGTCCTTGTCACACACCCAACATGTCCACCATGTTTCATCCGAATCCGTCCACAACTTTTTCAGATATCGTGCTACATATCGTTTTGGCCCTATCTCTCAATGGTGAAGAATCACTTAAAAAAATTATAGTAGTCGGATCCAGATCCGGATCTTCACCAAAATAAAATCAGTTCGTCCTTGTCACACATCCAACCTGTCCACAAAATTTAATCTGGATGCTTCCACAACTTTTTGAGATATCCTGCACACAAACGGACAGAAAGGGGTGAAAACATAACCTCCTTCACCTTCGGTGGCGGAGGTAGGTAATAAAGGTGCTGGTCTATCCCACAACTGAGCCGACATTTAATACATGGGACACTTAAACAGTTCTTGTCACCAATATACACCTCCTAAGGTATTGGCATGGCCTGGTGTTGGCTTAGCGGTTAAGGTGGCTGGCTTGGGACCTTAGGATCCTGAATTTGAGCTCCCTGGTACCCATTGAATTAACATCAGGTGGGATTGACTCAGCCTGTCATCCATCTGAGGTCAGCAAAATGAGTACCAGTGTACTGGGGTAATAACCATTCGGGGTAACCTGCGTCGGCATGGCGACCCATCCAGGACTCTACTCCTTGCCAATGAACCTGCCCCGGCAGCCCGATGTGCCTAGACAGCACAAAAGGAATGGTATTATTATTATTATTATCATTATGTTATTGTTGTTGGCATCTCTCCCTTCTTTCCACAACTATAACACTTCCAGGCTGTGGACAAAGGAGAAGTTTGGAATTTGGAAAAGGACTTGGGACAAAGGAATTTGGAAAAGGACAAAGGAAAAGTCAAAAGGACTTGGGACGATGTAGGACTTCGTCTGTGACTAACGTTGGAAGCCAGCTTTTAGATATGGTCTAACCAGCAGCGGTCATAACTGATAGCCAGGGCCAAAACTTCAAAATACTCAGCTTCTTATAGTGCTGATCACAGAAGTAAATATGATGGTTGGATAGTTGTTCCTTCTGGAGAGAATCTGTAAATGTGGACTTGCCTGGAATCATGGCATTTTCCAGATGACAAAGAATCATCGAATCTTTTCCAGTTCAGCAGAGTGGAATGTGACTGGTGTCAGTCACTCTGTCAGCAGCTTGGTGTACCATTTGCCATCTTGTGAAATTGGCTATGAAGTGATAGAGTTTTAAAGAGAATTAGAGAGGTCGTTTCTGAAGATGACTAACTAAAGCTGGCCTCCATTAGGAGAAGAGATTGAAGGATACCAATAAAGTTGCCATGCTCTTTTCTTGCAGAGAGTGAGTCTTTGAGCCAAGATTTGAAAGTGTCCTTTGAGATCTACAGGCAGATTCCGCAGCAAGCTTGATGACCAGGGTGATTTGACAGAGGACTGGGATGTGTCTAGAGACAGCCCTGACCTCCTGTTTGAGGTCCAGGACCTCCAAGCAGTGTTGAGCGAGGAGCAACAACATCCACAATATTGAGTAGTTGGGACGGAATCCAGACTGATTATCAAAGATCGGAATTGTTGAGCAGAGGAAATAATATGTCAGCCTTCATGATGGATTCATGACTTTGCTTGTAATTGAAAGTAAGTTAACCAGCCTCAGTGTTTTTGCCCATTTCTCAACACCTGCTTGCATGCGAATGACTTTGGTTTGTCATGATACAGCTGGAATATTGAAGAGGTTGGGCATTAAAGATAGTTTCCAGCCTTTGATGTCGTAGGCACATTTGCTCTGCATTTTATATTGGACTAGCAAATCCTGATGCTGCAGCAGCTTTTCGATTTTCCCCAAGGGGCAATCAGGGGTATGCACTTCCATTTGGGGTTGCTGAGGAGCATATGAAACAAGCAAAACCCTTGAACTCGAGGTTTGGAGAGACTTGTACATTTCCCGGCATGAAGCAGCTCAACTATTTTCACCCTTGATAAGAAAAAAAAAATCACCAAATCAAATAATTATCTTGCATTATTGAGTAGAGGGAAGAGATGTGCTTAGAAGAATGGCATAACGTAGCTGTTTGAGATCCCATTTCGATATTTGTTGGGAACGTGTAGCTGAGTCTAAACTTTGTGCATGGACCCACTTGAGGATATGCAGGAAAGCTTCAGATGGGTTGGGATAAATTTGTATGAGAGAGACAGAGACAGAGACAGACAGAGACAGAGAGTCAGTGAGTCAGTCCTTTGGGAGAAACATTCTTAAGGATGGTTACTACGAAATGCAGAGCAGATTGCGCACCAGTCTTTGAAGAAAGAGCAGATTGCAGACCCTATCAGTCAGTCAGAGTGAACTGTCATGCTCTGTGTTGCTAAGTTAGCTCTCTAACTAGAGCTATAAAGATCAGGGCTTTCATAAGCAGAGGCCAGAGGAGCCGCTAGGAATAGAGAAGAATCAAGAAACGTTGAAGGGGGAGTGCTACTTTACCAGGTCCATGTTAGAGGACTACCATTTGCAGATATCCATTTCGGGAAGTTCACAGATTGGGTCAGATGCACAGAATGCAATACTGCACTGTCATGACCGATTGTTGTAGAGTGTACTCCAAGTCAACGACCAAATGTAGAAGTTATAATCACCAAAGATTTAAGAACAGCGAGCTGGATGGGATAGTTAGTAATTGGTCCTTGTACATAAAGAGATAAAAATAGTCATCATTGCAAGGTGGATGATACATACTGTACATCAGGCAGATAAATATTACACATTCCAGAAGCACAGCCAGTTGTATTCTAGGGGTTAGAGCCTGGGCTTTGGGTTATTGAATTATTTAAATTAACAGCAACACCACCGGTTGCTGTTCGTCAAAGCTGAAGAGAGATTAGATAGACTGTGATGACACTTGATGGGCATGATAGACGGAACGACATTTAGACTCGATATGTGTTGCCTTCTACGTCTTTTTCTCAACATTTTGCATTTTTTGTTTTGGTTAGTAATCAAATTTTTTTTTGAGCAGCCGCAAGTTTGGCTACAAGGTTTGACGAATGTCCGAGGGAGCGTCATTGCTGAGCGTGTCCTTTCTTCACAGCTTGTATATGAGTTTTTCTTGCGGTTCTTGGAATCACCCGACTTCCAATCGAATACAGCCAAGAAATATATCGACCAAAAATTCGTCCTGCAGGTGAGGTTGTGCTCCAAGCTTTCTCATGTACCAAAGCAGTTGATCAAGTCGCTATTTTGCTTGTGTTTTGTGCGTTCGTGTGGTCTGCGATGCAGCTGTGGGTACACAGAAGGTGTAAGGGCAGTTATTGGCAACATTGACCGTTAGGTTCACGATGTCATCTTCCTGTATTGTTAGATAAAGTACAGTGTCTTTTCATATTTTCACCTTGCTTGTTTCAACGGCGGAAGCTTGAAGATTAGACGGCCAAGCGAAAAGTCTAAATGTTTGAAGTCGTAATTACCTCCATTTTGCTTTACACTGTTCTGTCTAGTTTACCCAACTCAAATAAGTCTTCCTTTGGCATCCTCTCGAGAGAAATCTTTCGAGAACAATGGTGGCGATCCCCAATGCGAATCCTGTGATTGTCTCTAAGTTTTCTCACGGTGCTAGGTTTGCATTTTGTGCCGATTTGATGATCCTAGAGCAGACATGGATTCGTTCCCATTAGATGGCACTGGAAACTGCTCTGCAGATCGAAAACTAGTATTTCCTTGGCTTTCATGGCTTTCATTTTTGGCCATATTAGCTCATTAGCATGTTTCTGAAGTTGGTTTAAGAATTTGTTTCTTTCTGGTAAATGGAGGTTGATTCAAATTTTCAAAAATAGTTTGCTGTCTTATTTACTTCCTGGTCTTGTCTTAGGCTGCTATGTAGACTATCCTTGTATATTAATGATTGGCCAATAGAGCTGTTCCACAGTAATATGCTACATTTAAGGGTCTTATCTTCAGGAGCTATCACAGAATTCCTAAAGTATCCATAGAATACCACTAACATGTTTTTAGGTGTATATAAATGTAGATGTATACTATTTATAGCAAAACCGCTATTGTCCTAAAATTAAAGCGTGCAGATAAAATTTTATTCACTGTGATGGGAATAAATCTTTGTCTTAAGTGTTATATTAAAAACGAAATAGATTTACCAAGAGTTTTATATGAACACATACGTTTTTGATTGAGACTGGTTTAGATTATATGTGTAAAAAGACTTTACTTATGATATCCCACACCCTGAATTTGCCAAAAATATACTTTAATGTGAATGCTGGGGGGTTGAAAACAGAGTAACAATCGTTATGCTATCGGTCAATTCGTCATGAAAGAAACAAAATGCTCAAGCTGCACAACCTTAAAAAATACGGTCTTGTTATTTTTGTGATAACATAACTTAACCTAAATGACAAATGTGTAACAAAGGATAATATTAGTGGTAAGTCCATATCGCCGTAAAAGCTGTACAAAAATCTGGCTTTCCGATTGCGGACCAAAGTCACGTTTGTTACAGAAGCCTTTGAGCCATTTCTGTTAATGAAGACAGAACACCCAATCAATAAATTGTGCTGGGTTAGATTATCTTCTTACTGTTGGATTCCAGTAGTGGAGGGGTCAGTCTTTTATTTCCCCTCATTTGCAAGATAAACTGGACACACTTAATGTGGACTGTGTATGTAACACAATGGTTACCCATTACTGTGGAAAGGCTCAATAGTGATTGTCACTTTTCTTCGATTTGATTGCGATTTCCCTCCCCGCCTCCCTTTTCCTCCACTATGCTCTGGGTGCAGCTGCTGGAGCTGTTTGACAGTGAAGACCCTCGTGAGCGGGACTTCTTGAAGACCACGTTGCATCGCATCTATGGCAAGTTCCTGGGATTACGGGCGTACATCCGCAAACAGGTCAACAACATATTCTACAGGTACTGTTTTTGTCCCTTAACACTATAGGAGCAGAAGAGTAGCTTTGTTAGTTAAAACGTTTAAACATTGCGATTCAATCACTTGCGTTACCATCTTGCTTGGTCATTGCAGTGATTTCTCACCCCCCTTGTTTTGACTTATTTTTGTCCTCCAGGTTTATTTACGAGACAGAACATCACAATGGTATTGCGGAACTGTTGGAGATTCTGGGAAGGTGAGCCTCAAGTATTTGGACTGTTTGAAAATCCTAATTTGCAGAGTGTGACCAAAAGTGTGATTTATTTTTATTTTTTATTTTTTCAAATTGTTGCATCACACTAAATTTTCAAATGCATTTGAGTCCCGGCTACGAATATGTGGCAAAACGTCTCGAAATAAGATTTATTCTTCGGGAAAGATGCGTGAAAAGCTGTTTCGCATCATCGTCATCTTTTCAAGGTCTGCTAATCCTTGGGGATTACAATGGGATCAAAGCTTTCCATGTCGATAAAGGAATATTCTTCATCCAAACAGACAACTCACCTACTCTTTGTTGAGGACACCATGGGATCTTTAACATCCACCAACTAATGCTGGCAGATGTGATGCCCATTTTATGGTCCATCTGAGGGATGACACACAGAATCAACATGCTTGAAAAACAACAAGATGACAGTTTGTAGCTGGGCCAAGATTCAAAACCAGGCTAGACAAATCAGAGCCGAGTGCACATACCTCTTGGCTATCCTCCCAGCCCCGAGTGGATGTTGTTTGCCTGTTTTAAAATGGTGAGACGTTACAGTGGAATTGTATGAGCAGCTTATTGTGATGAGCTTGTTATAACCTGAGATGATCACAACTTGCTCCATATTTGTTGCTCAATGTCTCTCCTCTCCTTCCCCTCTTCCCTCACCCCAACCTGTAATCCTTGCAGTATTATCAATGGCTTTGCCCTTCCACTGAAAGAGGAGCACAAGGTCTTCCTTCTCAAGGTCTTGCTGCCCCTCCACAAGGCAAAGTCACTCAGTGTCTACCATCCACAGGTACATGACCTGAAAGAAGTTGTGCCATGACTGGGAAAAATAAATCTCCCTTCCCCACGATGCAATCATTTATAATTCCTTTAATTTATATTCCATTATATTATTGTTACGTCGAAAGGGTTGCTAACGCTTCCTGCCGTGCCAAAGCAATATGTTTCCGAATGACCAAATTATATGAAAATATGTTCGAGAAAAACGTAGCTTCCCCCGGACGGAATTTATAGTCTGCCAGTCTCTTAAACCGAGTTTGTTTCCTCCAATTTAAATTCTCCACTCCGCAGGGATTTACCAAACGCTGAAACAGTTTCCGTGCGTTAGAAGGCGGGAATCAGGCGACACGTATCTTAATAAATAAATGGTTTACGGTATTTAAAACACAGGATGACACAAATGGAAAATCCTGGGACGAGAGGTATGCTGAAGCAAATGAAATATAGAAGTACTTAATAGAGGTATATAAAAACCTAAGGTGACACGACCACACAAACCATGAAAGGGT
>CM068952.1:172241326-172258147 GCA_035128595.1 Eptatretus atami | reverse complement strand
AAAAAGAGAGAGATGGCCAATCTGTATTTAACCTTGGAAAATGAGGTAAAGTGTGCATGCACACATCTGAAAATAATAGAAAAAAATATATCAGATTCCTGTGAGGGGGGAAAGGGTAAGACGACTTACGATTTTCACCCAATCTCCACAAATTTTGCAGTAGTACCAGGCTACCTCTCCCTCCCTCTGCGAATGCTCCTGAACGGACAAGAAAGACTTAATATGTTTGTGACCCATTCACATCCCGAATGCTAATGTGCTCGTACATTCAGGTGGCAAGAACGAGCACTTTATTACTGGAACAACGAGTACATCATGAGCCTTGTGAGGCGACAACCGCTGTCGGATTCTTCCATAATGTTCCTGCACTTTATCGCATCTCAAGTCCCACTGGAATAAGTATGCTTATCATGTACATGCGATTTTATTTTGCACCTATGACTTTGTGACTCTGGTAGGTCGTTTTTTTCCTCCTCACAAACCTGTGCGTGTTTCTGCAGGACAATACATGGACTTATCTACAATGCCTTGAAGCTCTTCATGGAGATGAACCAGAAGCTGTTTGATGACTGCACACAGCGTAAAGGCAGAGAGGTTGAAGTAAGTGATGTTGCTCAAGATTTCCAAATGTGCGTTTACATCTTAGCCCGATTGATCTGGCATTTAGGCGGCACAGCCAAAATCTAAGGGAAGAAGCACAATGAGGATGTTTTCCTCCGTTTACATTAGAAGCTTGTTCGAATGTTGTCCTTGTGGTTTTGTACCAAATGTACTAACATGTTGATTGAATTAACTGCACAGGAGTTTGGAAATTCAAACAAATTTTTATTCTTAAATAATTTGGATTCATCGTAGCATTTGTCTTGTGAAATAACATTTTCCTTTCCATTATTGCACCACAAACTCCAGGTGCTCTTTTACCTTTTTTTAATCCACCAGTGGTGCATGTGTATCATATTGCATCATGTGTTGCCAGCCAAGGATTGCCATTTTGTTGTTCTGGGCTTTGTCAGTTTGGAACTGGGGAAAAGAAACACGGAAAGCGTCTTTGCTTTGTAGCTAAGGCATAATTGCCGACCATTAAGGATTCACCATGCAACTCTGGAAATCTGGCTTGTGCATCCGAGATAAAGTATCTCAATTTATCTGAATTTTTTGTGAATAATATGCTTGTTTTATCCCAATTGCTTTGTGGTCTACTTTTGCGTCGTTGGATTCCTGTAGTTGGAAGTGTGTACAACAATTGGCTTTGCAATATTGCATTTCAGTTGATAGCATTATATACTGATAGATGTTAGGTAACATATTGTTGCGAATTCGCGCCGCCGGCGTGCGAACGGCCACGTAACTCGAATCGCGGCACGTCGCCCACCGGACGGACAATTCAGTCGTGACCTCTCGGACCAACGCCGGGAGCTAGTCACGGGTGGGGTTTAACCTCACACGATCGTGCCAATTGCCCACCCGCGCAGGATAGGGTTGCTCGCCAAATTCGATCTACCTAAGTACCTGCGCGAATGGTCGACCGGGCGATCGTACCACGCCACAGGCCGACTTCGGATACGAACCGCTTCAGCGGTCCGTTCCGTGCTACAGTGATAACCGAGCGGTGTTATCGTCGGCCTCGACGGTTCCGATTACTTACGGGATGTTGCACCCACTACGAACCCCTTACGTGAAGCAGGATGAGAGATTCAATAGAGAAAGACGAAGCGAAACGGGAAAACAGTCACACAATGACATTTATTTCCGGCACACGGAAAGCACGTATATACAGCCATACAGTCAAAATGCACATAAAGCAACCAAACAATAAAAGCACAACAACGCAGAGTTAACCGACTACGCGCACACACGCAACACTTATACAGTTTTACTTCACAGACGGCGCCAACACACATTTACACAAAAGCAAAGGAAGAAGCCACCTCACAGACAAGGAGGCAGACAGGCCGCGTAGGCCAAATGTGCGCGGGCCTGAGAGGAGCGGCCAGTCCGCGAGACGGTGGGTCTTACCCGCGTCTCGTGACGCGTTGGCGGGCCAGCCGCAAATGTGGCCGCGCGGCTGTGCCCCGACTCCGTGCTCCTTGGCGGGTTTCGTTGGCACCACATGTGGGGTGGGGTGGGAACGGGGCCCCCTTTTGCACTATCTCAGCGCGGGGGAAAGGAGATTGTTGATGCCTGGGGAGGGGAGTGGCTGGCTGGCTTGGGCCGCGCCGAGAGAGCGATCCACACCCGCAACCTCGTCGCCGACCACCTCGGACCCGAGCTCCTTGCCTGCAGTTCCACCGTCTCACTCGCCTCAACTTCACCAACGCAACGCAACTTGTCCCCAACCAGCCACTTCTCGACGACACTCTCCAGGCGACTCCAAACCCAACTCTCTCTGCAACTCTTCTCAGTTCCCTCTCCTCACCCGACTCTCTCTATTCGCCTTGCGCTCGCCTTTTTATAGGCGGGCAGGAGCAGCCAATATGCAAATTTTAGGATCAGAACGCGATTGGAGGCGGGCGACGCCGCCCCCCCCCGGTCAGCATTGGTCGGGCAAAAAGGGCGTGAACCTCTCCTGATCCTAAAATTTGCATATACGGACTTCACATACAACGCTTGGAGCGGGGCCAAGCCGCCCCGCGCTCGCTAATTGGACGGAGGAGAATGGGCGTGAAGCGTTTCTGATCCGAGTTTCCCCTCGGAAAGGCCCGCCATTTGCGCTCGCGGCTCGGTGCGTTCGCACTAAACGCCGAACGGGCCCGAGACAGCCGACGTTCAGTGTTCACAGGTGTGCGGGAATGCCGTAGAAGGAGAGAGGTGAAGGTGGTGGAGGGTTTTCGGTGGTGGTTTGATGGTTATGGTGCCGTTTGGGAATGGCGGTGATGCGATGATGTGGGAGCGTAGATGGGGGCGGTGGCGTGGTTGTTGTGTGATGGCGGTTGAGACGTGGTTAGTTCAAAATAAAGATAGAACAGAAAAGGCGAACTCAAAGCGTCGCAGCCCGGATGAATCACATAAATTCCCTCTATACAATGGGGTTTGGGCTAACTACACATGTACTTAGAGATATCTCACCTGCGGGCCCTTTATGGTGTAAGGCGAATTTCCACAGCCGTAACAATATATTGCTTGTCATGAAAGTTGTACATTTCCCAAATTACGTTTACACACTGCGACACCCGACCTGCATCATAAAAATAGGACCACTGGACCTGTAGCTTATCTGGGCCCTGGCCTAATGTCATCACTTAAGTTTGGTACCATTCTGACTGGTGGGTCTGGAGAGGAAGGTTTTTGAAGGAATTTACATGATTTTCACAAAAATTTACCAAGTCCGCCATTTTGACACACTTCCGGTCACGTGATTAGCATGACCTCCGCAATTTAACATTGCGACCCTGTCATAATGTTGTACCCCAAATTTGGTAGCTTTCTGACTGGTGGGTCTGGAGAAGAAGATTTTTAAAGGAATGAATACGATTTCCCCAAAAGTTGGCCATTTTGACATGCTTCCGGTCACGCGATCAGCATGTCTTCTGCAATTTAACATCCCTACCCTGGTGTAATGTTGTAAGGCAAATTTGATAGAATTCTGACTGGTGGATCAGGAGAAGATTTTGGAAGGAATTTGCCGGACCGCCATTTTGACACACGTCAGGGCACGTGATCAGTATGGCCTCTGCAATTCAACATCACGACCCTGTCCTAATGTTATACCCCAAATTTGGTAGCTTTTCTGACTAGTGGGTCTGGAGAAGAAGATTTTTGAAGAAATTTAGTAAGTCGGCCATTTCGACCTACTTAAAGTCATGTGACTGGAACGAGCTTTGCAATTCCTGTTACCAGTCAAGAGAGGAACGTTGCTGCAAAATTTCAGCCGGATTGGCCCAGCGGTTTGGCCAAAAAAGTTGAAAAAGGAGACAGACGGACGGTGCGCGGTGACAATACCTTATCTGGAATTTAAATTTAAATTCCAGATAAGCTAAACATTTTGGAATAAAAGTTACATTTTTGAGAGAAACTGCATAATGCCATTTTGAGGTGGAAGTGCTTGTGGAATTGACGTCACAGTGCCAGTAGACTGTAACTGAGCCACCACATTGCAATACGCTTTGCCGTAGCTATGGATTTTTCTGCTGGAATAGAACCATATTCTTTCGAAGCAGAATACAGCAAACCAGAGCTAAATAATGTTCAAACTGCACCTACTTCGGAAGAACAAAGTGACAGTGATGGTGACGGTGCAGAGGAGAAGGTGAACGTGGCAGGGAAGGCTTTGTGACTGGTGCAGGTGCGGACATTGTGAAGAAATGCTTACAGCATGGGAATGCGTTGTGTTGCCAGGACTGGGATTTACGATATGCAATAAATTAAACAAAAACGACTGGTCTTCTTTAACTCTAGTTCATGGGGTCGAGAATATGGTGAGCCCGGACGTTTTAGTTGCTCTTTTCATTAATTTCTTGATGCGGAAGGGGGTCAGGCGAGTTGGCACCTGATAATACTTTGCAGACAGAACAGGTATAGATTGATACTTGAGTCATCAGGAAAGCAAGGGCTTGTAAGCCCACCAGGAAGGACAAAGCCCGGGGTTAAGCTTTGATCGCAAAATGGCTGTACGCATTTGTACTGTATACAAAACGTCCAAGAAAACACCCGCCGTCACATTGTTTACCTTTTTCACGTCACCTTTAACAGCTCTAGCCTCTGTGCTCTCATCAGTTTTCGGAGCTTTATATTGAAAAATGGTTAGATACGCATTGGACACCAATGTTTACTTTTTCAGGTCATATCCTAATAGATCGGCCCGTCTTTGTTGCTCCGTTTGGAAACACCAAGGTTCGAAGTGGTCTTCGCAAACTATTTTGTGCCTTCCAAAAGAAAATGTGTCAACGGTATGACCAGTTCCTATATTGTGAAGCCACTTCATTGCTATCCCTCTCTTCTCTGGATATTTATCCACATTTGGGATGTGGAAAAAGCTTTTACTGCACTTTTCTCTCTCATTGACACAGCCTTACACCTGACACTCCGGCGTCGTGCTTTCTGTACTCGCACTGTGACATCACATTCTCACGAATACTCGATTGCATCCAGTGCTTTATCGCTGATTCATGTTCTACGATGTGGTCACGGGTTTGCCAGACCATATTTATAGACTTCCGAGGTTTAATTGCACTTGAAGTTTCATTTGTTAATACTCAGTGTTGTCCCTCTTGGAAAATTATTCTGCTTCTTATTTTTCGTATGCAGCACATGGCTGTGGATTTGCATCAGTTTTTTTGCAGGGGGTGAAGCTGTGCCACTGATGCAGTTCCCCCTGTCTGTTAGAGCAGGGATTTCAAATTTGGCCAGAGTGCCCGTGAGATCTCTCCTACTCTTCATAAAGGACACCGTGGGATCTTTAACTGCTAGAAACCCAGTTTAACGTCCATCCGAGGGACGGCACACACGATGCCTAGCCCTGCATGTGAAACATCAGGATGACAGTTTATAGCTGGATGGGGATTCAAACCCAGGCTATGACAGCTCAGAGGTGAGTGTGCATACCTCCAGGCTATTCGGCAGCATGATTCTATTGTTGTCATGTCTGTGCTGTATAAAGTCATAAATGTTTCAGGGTTGTTGCTGAAAGCCTCAGTGGGGATAGCAACCCTGAAAGGGAGTAGCTGGTATATTCAAATGCATTAAAGATGCGTCATTATAATGTATGTAACATAGAGAAGTCTGTTTTGCCTAATATGTTGTTTCTCCTCCCCCCCCCCCCAACAGGGAAAAGCAAAACTTAGGGAACGAGAGGAGGCATGTATAAGATTGAAAACCTAGCCAAAGTCAACCCACAGGTAAGAAATGCCCACAGAACATTGGCATAGCTTTTGTGCTTGGGTTTTGAAAAGACACTAAATGCAGAGCACTTAAAAGTTTGTTTTGGGAAAATATATGTTGTTGTGATGTAGGGAATATTTAAAAGGGAGGTTTGTGGAATTAAGGAAGAATCACACAATGATGCCTCTGCCACACGACTGCACTGTTGTTACCTTTCTCAGGTGTTGCCCTTTGAGTATCCAGATGGAAGCACAAAAGAGTTTTAAGGAGGGACAGGATTCAATACTCCAATTGATATGATGTTAACTTTAAAAAAAAAAAAAACTTGTTTACAAACCAACAAAAGTGAAATGCTAGGAGGGGGAACTTATTGTACATGTTCTTAGTGTATGTTTTCTATAAAGTTAAGTCTTTAAACCAAGAAATTGCCAATGTAGTCTGGTAGCGAGTCTCACCAGACCAAATGCTTACTCAAAGCTTTTTACAAGTTCCATACAACTTATCCATGGTCTCACATTAACTTGGTCATCCAAAGCTTTTGATGTACTAAGTTAACCCCAGCAATCTGCCTGAGGCAATAGAACTTAAAATGTTCACAAACCAGGCATTGGGTTTATCATTTCAGAAGTTCTTAAAAATGCTAATACCATATCAAGCTGAGTAGCAGCAGATTTGAAGGGTGTGCTTATCAGATGCAGATATGTGGCACACTTGGGGTGTTGAAGATTAGCCACTGAAAAGAAGCAAAGTTCGATACATTGTACCAAAATCATTCTTGCCAGCAGTTTCTTATAGTTTGTTAACCCTCTTCCTGCACCAAATGATGTCATCCCTCTTCAGCAAACGCTCAAATCTCCAATAATGAGATAGAAGTTCTGTCCTCTTGAAGAAGTTCTGTCACTCAAGCTTTTGGGTCTCACTATCTGCCATGATCTTTCCCAGGAAAGCCACATTTCCAAGCTGGCCTCCAAAGCCAGTCGCCGACAGGGCATCCTCCGTCGTGCAAAGTCCTTCCTTGGCACACCTGAGCTCCTGACCACGTACAAGGCTTTCATCCGCAGCCTGATTTGAGTACTACTCTCCCCTCTAGGCTGGTGCTCCCGACTCACACCTAGCTCGGCTTCACGCTGTGGAAACCAAGGCATTTAGGATCATTGGTGTCTCCCGCAATGAAGTCGAGTCTCTGGGTCTTTCACTCTCTCACCACAGGCGTGTCCGTGGTCTTTCTGTCTTCAACCGACTCTTGTCCAGCCTTGCACTCCCTGCTCTGTCTGTGCTCTGTCCCCTTAATGTTTCTGCTGGGTGCTCGAAGTCTGCCAGCAACCCCCTTATGGTGAAACTGCCAAAATCAAGAATCACTGCTCACCTTCACTCTTTCATTCCTCTTTTTTACCACCTCTACAATAAACTCCCACACACTCTTCAATCCCATCTTTTCTCCAGGTCTTTAAAACAGCTGTTCACCACCATCTCTTATCTTCCCCCATCCAAAGCTATGATCTTGTCTACCCACGTTAATCCACCCCAAACTCACCTCTTTCAAATTCCCGGTTTTTCTTCCTGAAAGTCCCTGCAGTGTCCATGTTGTTTATCCCATGTACCCTGCCCCAACTCTCTCTCTTCCACAGATCTCCTGATGTCCCTGTTCCCTACTGCTGTTGTGCTTCCCTCTCGCCCCCTCTTTTCTCCTGCTCCCTTTATTATATGTTCTGTGTGTTAACTCTTACATGAGCTTCGACAAAGATAATCAGCTAACTGGGCACAGTGTCGATACTCCATTGCAACCAGTGCTTTATCGCTGATGCATGCTTTACCATGGGATCATGGGATTCCCAGGCCAGATTTAAGGACTTCCTCGCTTCCACTCAGGTCTTTAGTCTGAATGAGGGTGTCGTATTGTTTTTTGTAATGCCAGTATGAAGTTGATCTGGGTCTGAAGATCTTAACAGCAGGTTGAAATCATACCACTTAAGCTGTAACAATGACCAAATGATGATAACTATTCCTGAAGTTAGCAATGTGATACATACTGTAGGAACTGATCAGGTTCCACCTGCAGTTGAACTGGATGTGGTATAACTCTTTTCATATTGCATATTTGTTGGTGTACCAGACGGTCACACTGATTTCCTTGCACTTGCAAGAACCTATAAGCAATCATAGCTTGGTGAGTAGCACAGAAGGTGGAGTCTCAGTACATTATTGTGAAACTAACCATGCTTTAGCAGACCTTTTACATGCTCAAAACCAGTTATATTGTTGCCCAATGTGGCGTTGAAGTCCCTCGAGATGATGGTGATTTTGTACTCAGAGGTTCTTGCGAATTCACAAGAATGCTTATTTAATGAACTGCTTCTTCAGGTCCTCATCAACAGCTTCAGTGGCTGCTGTAACAGACCATCAGAGAGACTGTTTCTAGTTGATGTCACAGGTTGATACGAGAAGCTGTTCACAAATAGCATTCCATGAGATCATTGCATTAGCAGAAGTTTTATTTTGAGCAAGACTGACTCCTTGCCCTTTTTGGTTGTCATCAGCACCAAAACCAAATGAACGTTCATTTGCCCTTTTCTCCAAAGCCAGGCTTACCTGACTTCTGTCAACCTAGCAAAACTAACTCTAACTTAGCTTACTGGTGGCCTGGTGGATTGTTCAGTGTCACCCACATTAGAATGTGACAAAACATTAAATTTCAAATCTAAGCCCATAAATCATGTCCATATGATCTGAATCCTTGACTAACAATCCGTTCAGCGAGACGCAATGTGCAAGTTTCAGTCGCAATTGAGTTTTTATGTGAATGGACCACTGGCCCAAAGCAAAACCTCACTTGTAATCTTCTATCACTTCCAGAAAGGAAGCAGTATTGAGTGTCTCAATTAAATCCAGGCCTTCAAGGACAGAGTTAACAGGTTGTACCCCAAGAAGGTGCACAGCTGGACAGGAGAAAGGGAGAGGTGATCGATAGCAATCCTGTCCAAGTTTCCCTGGAAGTTTCCCTGTCATTCATATATCGTTTTACGCCCTATCTCTCAATGCTGAAAAATCACTTTAAAACTTAAATAATTCTCGTATCCGAATTTGGATCTTCACCAAAATCGAATCAATTCGCCGTTGTCACACACCCAATGTGTCCACCAAGTTTCGTCGGAATCATCCACAATTTTTTGAGATATTGTGCTAGATATCGTTTTTGGCCCTATCTCTCAATGGTGAAAAATGACTTTAAAAATTCCAGTCGCCGGATCCTGATCTTCACCAAAATCGAATCAATTTGTCCTCGTCACACACCCAACCTCCCTACCAAATTTCATCCGAATCCGTCCACAACTTTTAGAGATATCCTGCACACAAATAGACAAAGAGGGAAACAGACAAACAAAAAATCGACTGACCAATGTACTTGAAAAAAATCTTCGATTTTGCAAGTAACAAGCAAAACAGACAGGAGTGAAAACGTAACCTCCTTCCACCTTCGGTGGCGGAGGAAATAAATACATTACAATTGAAACTACAAGGGCACTTTGTAGAGCGCATACCTTTGCCCTGTAATGCCTGATCCACAAGAACATATCTGGCCCAATACATTTTTGAGATATCGTGCTATATATTGTTTTTGGCCCTATCTCTCAATGGTGAAGAATCACTTAAGTTATATTGTTGCGGGCCGGGCGTCGGCTGCGAGCACGACCGCTAGATGGAGCCGAAGAGTCGACTCCGCCGAGCACCCGGAATTTAGATCGTACTTCTTCGGAAAACTCCGAAAATAGCGGGTCCCTTATCGGACCGTGAAGCGTCAATATTTCTACCACGTGTAACAGGGTTATTTGCCAATTTTCAAAATACCTAGACATCCACGTGGTGATTTACCGAGTCTTCCCACCCTCAACGGCACCTATACGGAACGAGCCGCTAGCATACTCGAACCGTGTGTGACCTGAGCGGATGGCCACCGAGATCCAGCGTCCAAAGGTCCCCTTACGAGCGGCACAACGGCCTTGCTAATTTTCAACACGCAGCACGCTAAGCCAATGGAGGAAAGGACACGAACGAGCTGATACATTTCACAAATGGGGATATTTATTAAACAATAGGGAAATGAGGGGAGCACGTAAGGGCAGAGTTATCCGAATATTGATAAGCACGTATGTACAGCAAGGCACTTAACAATTCATTACTTACTATACTGGTGCCACAAACACACACACACACACACACACACACACACACACACACACACACACACACACACACACACACACACACACTCACACACCCAAAATAATCGGACAAAAAGCGGTCTTATATTAAGGCTCCCAGCTCGGATGGAGAGGCGAGCTGCAGACCAGAACCTGCCTCGGACCTGTCCACCTCGTGTGGTCTTCGAGCTGATTCGCACCGGAGCACCAGCGAGAGGCGAGCCGAATCCAGACACCGGCGAGCCGCGATCAGCCTCCCGAGCTCCGGCGGATCCTTTCGCGCTCCAGAACACGCGCTTCTGAAGACGAGGCGCCGATCCTTCACAATCCGCTTGAGTCGATTCAACCGAAGAACCACCAACCACCTTCCGTGCTCTCCGAACAACCACCACACCAACCAAGACAAGAACCCAGAAGAGCCCACTTCAGTCTCTCCATTCCCTTCTTATCCTTCTCGGCGCGGCTCGCTTCCAGCGTGACTCGTTCGCCGTCGGTGGGGGGCTGTCGCATCCATTTCTTGGAGTGCCCACGCGAGCGATTCATGTCCATATTAGGGAATGGAATTCAGTTCGCTCATCGTTGGGTGGGGGCTGTCACATCCCATTTCTTGGAGTGCCCAAGCGAGCCGATTCATGTCCATATTAGGGAATGGAATTCAGTTCGCTCATCGTTGGGTGGGGGCTGTCGCATCCCATTTCTTGGAGTGCCCAAGCGAGCCGATTCATGTCCATATTAGGGAATGGAATTCAGTTGGCTCATCGTTGGTGGGGGCTGTCGCATCCCATTTCTTGGAGTGCCCAAGCGAGCCGATTCATGTCCATATTAGGGAATGGAATTCAGTTCGCGAATGCATTCTGACACACCCGCATTTCAGCGAGCGCGCGGAGAATGCCGGGAGCAGAGGTTTTTCGTTGGTGTTGTAGTTATCGTTGGTGTTGTTGTCATCGTTGGTGTTGTCGTTGGTGGTGTAAAATAAAAGAAAACTCTGACTATCAAAGTAACTCGCAGCACATTTATATTTATTCACCCATTAGACTAGGGAAAGGTGCCATTAGACTATCCACATTCACTTCGAAATAACTGAGCTATAGGACCTGAATGTTGTGTGCTCATGGCTTCCAGATTCGCAACAATATTCGCGGATCCGAATTCTGATCTTCACCAAAATTGAATAAATTCGTCCTTGTCACTCCACACACGTGTTCACCAAGTTGCATCCGAATCCGTCACAACTTTTTGAGATATCGTGCTATATATCTTTTTTGAGCCCTATCTCTTAATGGTGAAGAATCACTTTAAAAAACTTTGTAGTAGCATCCGGATCCGGATCTTCATCAAAATGTAATCAGTTCGTCTCTTGTCACACACCCAATCTGTCCAAAAATTTCATCCGGATCTGTCCACAACTTTGAGATATCCTGTACACAAACAAAACAAAAGGGATGAAAACATAACCTCCTTCACCTTCACAGTGGTGGATCTCCAAATGTCATTTCCTGTTCGATGATGATTCATTGTTAAATTTAGCTTCGTTCCTGTACGCTGGTCTGATTACTACAATTAACAATGCGTGAGAAACAACAAAAGGCTCGTAATGGAAGATAATCGTACACACCGACGCAAACAATGACTCGGCTCAAAAACAGCGATTGGCTGAAATGAAATACCGCGATAATGAAATTGGAACACAACAGGTTGCCCACAATTGGTCGAGACCTGTGATATTGGAACCCACAATATTGAAGGTTTTACTGTATTGCTTTGCAGTGTTTTGACTGATTTGTTTTTATGTATAACATATTGGCTTGTGGATGAATAAGGTGACAAAGGAAAGACTGTTATGCTTTGACAGTGGGCCAATATGTGGATGCAACAAAAAAGGGAATAACGGAGTAAGAGAGAAGAGCGACAGAAACGTAGCAATCTGCAAGTAGTAGGGGGAGGGGGGAATTATGAGGCTGTTTTTGACCTACTGGTTGAGGATGCACAAACATAGAGCCTAGTAGGAGGAGGAGATTGGGACCATACTCTGTGCAGAGCGTTGGTGCTGCCTAAGTAGTCTCCTTGGCTATTGGGCACAATCCTGGACGGGTCGCCACTCCGACACAGTATACCAGCAAGCTGGCACTCATTTTGCAGACCTCGGAAGGATGACAGGCCAAGTTAACCCCACCTGGTATTAATTCAACAGCTGAGCGGGATTTGAACTCAGGACCCTAGGATCCAAAGCCTACCACCCTAACCATTAAGCCAACACCAGGCATATGGAGCCTAGTGAGGCCACCAGAAATGGTGGAACTCACTCATGTTGCCCTTTGAGTGATGTGCATTTCACAACATATCCTCATGCTGCCACTGCATCGGACAGAATTGTTGGTTGAGTGGGTGTCGCTAATTAAACCAAGGATGGATCAGAGGTCAGGCACACAAACTACCTGTTCAGTTGCAACATTGCTCATCTTTGTCAGAGGAATGTTGTGCCAGAGCTGATCTTTCAAATTCCATGTCACAGTAGTAGGGGTATCTTGCTGGCACTTCTGGCATGAATAGTGAGAAATGAACTCTTGGATGTTCAAAATTATTTCTGTTGCTTTTTATCTCTGCTCCACCCCCGCCCCCCTCCCCCAACTCCGCTCCGCCTCCCACAAACAACAACATCAAAACAACCCACTCTCATTACGAAGCAACCCGAGACATTCCGTGATATGAATGGAGGTGTGGTTTCCATGGAGACAGATGCCCCCATCTCTAACCCCCAGCACATATGGATACCTGCCTGGTACACCACACTACACATTTCATTTTTACTGCTCATGAATAATAAGACTTGATGATCTCAGGCCAATCTTTACAAAAATGTATTATTGCATTTTGTGGGGGTGAGGGAACTGGGGGTATCTTTTATGTTCATTACCTTTGCTATGTGTGAGTGTCGGTAAATAATTTTTGGAATTCCTTTTCATTTTTTCAGATACCCAGCTCTGGACGTGAACATAGGAGGTGCTAAGGCATTTTACCCGCTGTTCATGCCACTGTGACAAAATTGTAAAATTTTCCTGTTCCAAATCGGTTTGTGCTCCTCCAACATGCCTTGCCTTTCCGCAAGACCGTGCTGTCACCTCAAGGCACAGATCATACCACAAACACCTTTCATGAATACCGTTAACTTAGTAGCACTGGCTTTAATGGGGACCTTGGTTTGGCGCTCCCCTTTTCAGGCTTGGGCTGTTTGATCTTCGAGCAGTTACTCGGATGTTGTGCTCTCAAAGCGCATACCTCGGTCATTCTGTGTCCAAGAGTATAGTGGAATAAATGACGGAGGGGCACCAGGGAGTGATACTGGGGAAGTGAAGAAGAGGGTCATCAAAGCAGAGTACGCTGGGATGAGGATTTCACATCACAATGACGCACCCTTTTCCTTTGTATCCAAACGATGACTGGATACTCCTTTGTTAACCCTTCCTCTTTCACAGACCTATCGTTTGGTCTTCCAAATACTTCCATTCGCTCTTTAGCGCTTTCCAATTTCCATCTCTATGATGGCTCTCCCTCCACCAATTGCCAGAATTGATCTGCTTTGCCAAAGCCCGAGGTCACCAACTGTGAAGACAAATTTTACTTTCCACCGTTAATATTCCACTACATAATGGAGTTTGAATCCCCCTTTGTTGTTGATTTATCAGGCAATTTTTTTTTTTACAATCTCCACCAGAATTTATTTTTATGGAGTGACAATCCAAACTAAGAGCTGGGAGATTGTAAAAGTGCAGTTCATGCTTATGCATTTGCTGTAAGTAGCATTGGAACGTTTTTATTAATGAAGCTGTTACCTGCTTGCAGTATTATTGGTATTTCTGTCCTAAAAGTCGTTTTTTGTCATTATGATCCCACTTACCTTTCGGTCACCAAAGTGAAGGAAGGATTTTGACAGCATTCTGGTACGAACCCGAGATGAGCATTTAGATGTAATACTAGCTTCTCTCGTTTGTTTTGTTTTTTTCTTTTCTTGTGGAAGCTTTGTGCTGTCCGCATTGCTGTACATCACGCTTCGACCTCACACCTGCTCTAGATTTGTTTAATTAAATTTTTATAGGGAGGGTGGCATTCAGGGAGTTTATCTGTAATATTATTTCTTGACCCTGTCGAAAAAAACTAAAACGGAAAAGAAAAAAAAACACTTACGGGTTAGAAGTTTACAGGTGACAGTGTTGCGTAGTGTTTTTGTGTATTTGTTGCGGGCCTTAAAAGTTTATTTTTTCCCCTCCCCCCGGCAGCATAATCGCATCTTTTGCCCAGGGTACAAAAGTGGCGAGTAGGTCTGTGAGCATGACGCATCCGGCGGTTATCAGAAGGACCCACGCTGCCTCCTCGGCATGGTCTGCTTTTGCTCTCCCGTTGATATCTCACACAGATGTGCAAGTGATCGCAGGACATGCTCTGCAATGCAGATAAGGATGCTTTTAGTGGTTTGGAGAGCAGGGGGAGGGAATGTTAACCGCATTCCACTTCATGCGTACTAATTGGCTCTTAGCAACTTGCACCATTCTGCGTACTCCAGGAGAAGCCTGCGTAGTGATGCTGCAAAGCAAAGTCGAAAGGGCAAAAGGCATAGAGGGCTGGAAGTTGTGCTGAAAGAGAGAAGGATTTGGTACTTAAGGTCAGACCAAAGTGAACGGGACATGCACAGTTAGTTGCTCGAGGGTGACAGATATAAACACAATTGTTTGTAGACACTTGCCACAGAGATGAGAGCACAAGATACGTTTCTATCATCCCTAAGTGAAACTGCTGCTGCGTCACAATCTCTGCTTTTGTCGGCGATGTTTGTGCAAAAGCGCCGCAAACACTTCCAGCTGCACCGCGCACTTTACCTGCTAGCGCACGATGATCAGAGCGGCTGGGCCGTGGAACAGGACGGAATTGTGGAATCGTTTTGAAGGAATGTTACCCCCATGGCACTATACAGGATGTAAAATTTGTTTTTGAACCAAAATTTGTAACACTACATGCCCTTGTAGATGGTCTTCATGTCAGACAGTAGTGAGCATTTCCTAAGTTGTGGGCTGTTGTAACATTTCCTTTTATTCAGCCTTGTTCGCTAATCACTCAAGAACGGCGTTCTGTGAAGAGAACATTCTACTTATGCGAGGCTCTTACTTTTCAACCCAACAGTGAATGCTCGCAACACCATCGGCCGCCCGGCGAGCCAATTCTCACAGCAGAGGCACCGTGTGCTGGGACCGAGCACACTTCGCCATCACTAAATTGTATAAACTTTCAGTCCATTACCTTTAGCAGAGCGAAACACTAAGCTTTGGTATCAACTTGTAAATATGTTTTAATTTGGTTTGATTCGAGTACAATCTAAATCGAGTTATTTTGTACAGGTTGTCATTTTAATGTATAGAATAAATTTTGTTGAATTATTGCTGAAATTCTTCAGTGATTTTTGGAGAGATGTTGCTGGCTGTTGAATATTTCCCACTTTCTTTGCCTATACCACCGGAGGTGGATGGAGGTTATGCATTCATCACTTTATTTGTTTCTCTGTCTGAGCAGGATGTCGCAAAATGTTATGGACGGATTCGGAAGAAATATGGTGTACAGGTTAGGTATGTGACAAGGACGAACTGATTTGATTTTGGTGAAGATCCAGATCTGGATACGGTAATTTTTTTTACTTTTTAAAGTGATTCTTCACCATGGAAAGATGGGGCCAAAAACGATATTTGGCACGATATTTCAAACAGTAAGAGATGGATTCGGACAAAACTTGGTGGACGAGTTGGGAAGGTGACGAGAACAAGCCGATTAGATTTCGGTTGAGGGCTAGGTGCAGATCTGGCCTATCAGTGGAATACAAACGTAAATTGTTTAGCCTGGCGGGCCTTTCACTATCAGACGCGACTTGTCAGATAAGTATTTCGTATGCAGCACATACGTAATTTGCTGCAGTTCGCATAATTTGCTGGGGCCATAGCTGTGATGCTGGTGCAGTGCCCCCGTAGGTTCGAGCAAGAATTTTTGTTTGGTTTGCCGTCCATAGCTTGCCGAGTGTTCGCGAATGAATATCGTGGGATCTTTAAGCTGGCAGCCAGGACGACCAATTTAACATCCATGATCCATCTGAGGGACAGCGCTTACACTGATGCCTCGTCCTGCCCGCAAAACACCAGGATGACAATTTATAGCTGGGTCGAGATCCAAACCCAGGCTACACAGATCCAAACGTGCAGCACAGAGGTGAGTGTGCATCCCTCTAGGTCTAGAATCTAGGCTATCCTACCGGTCCACTCGTCAGACTTGCATGTAGAAACGTATCCACTTGTTAAACAGCACCCGTACCATGAACACTGACCGAGGTACTTTTGCAGATGTAACTAAAGAGTTCCTAGAACACGCCCGTGCAGTGCTAATTATATACTGTACTTAAATTTCAATAAACCAATGATTTTAAAGATCGTTAAAAATCCAGAAGTTTTGTGCTACTGAAACAATCACCCTTGTACACTAATAAGACGGCGTTGAGTCACAGTTTCGGAGATGGAGGCTTTATTGATCACCCTAGAATGCATCAATCAGCATTGTACATAGCCATATCAACGGCCTCTTCTTCACCACGATACTGTATGCTCTCACTGCCACACCCTCTCATGCTCTATATCGATGTATATCATGGTTCTTGGAAGTATTCAGAAGGCTATTTGTGTTCTACAGTGTTCAAGCATATAATTCAACTTGATAAAGATTTGAAAGCGTATACAGTGGCCTGCAAAAGTATTCACCCCCATCCAAAGTTTTCACA
>CM068952.1:172197286-172213237 GCA_035128595.1 Eptatretus atami | reverse complement strand
AAAGGAATAAAATTGCCTTCTTGTTTGGCTGTCACATGTAGTCTGTGACATTCATTAGTTTGAGTGTGAAAGCTGTTTCATTAATCTATCCAACCATTACAACAGCTGATGCTGGTTGAATGCGCATGGTGCTGTCCATTTCGGATAGATGTTAGGTTGGTCACAACAACTTGGAAGGACCATTGCTGCCAATAAAGGGTTCAGCGGCAGGGCTACTAGATTGATCCGGGCCTAGCTAGATCAGCTATGGAGCGGCTGAAGGAGATAGGGCTTATACACAGAAAGAAGGCGGTTACAAGGAGGTACGATAGAGATGTTTAAGTAATGAAAGTATATGATAGAAATAAGTGTTGATGAATTATTCACAGAGTAGACAGTGATAGGACCAGGGGCCATAGCCTGAAAGGCAAAGAAGAGGAGAGTGAAGACCTGCAGTAAGCAGGGGTCTTTCACTCAGGAATTGTTAGCATGAATGTCCTCTCATGGAAAGGTACAGCAGCAGAAACAGTCGATAAGTTTTAAATTGGAATTAGGTACCTGGAAAGTTATGGAGAGAGGGAGTAGAGGGATTGGCAGGACACTTTTAGGTAGCTTGAGCATTGATGGGTGATTGTGTGCATGTGTACAGAGTGTGGTGGGGGTCTCGTCAATGGGTGTTGTGTGGTTGATGTGTGTTTTTAAACCAAGAACAAGCCCCCTCCCCTGAAATAAAATAATACAGAAAAAAAACACTTAATAATAATGTTAAAATTTTTTGCATTTTTTTATTTTTGGATTCTGGTGTGCATATTGGACTGGTGTCTGATGTGGTGGAGCATGATGGGCCGAATGACCTCCGCACCTGGCCGTCTAAATTTCCTTTTGTGTCCTTGTGGTGCTTCACAATTCTTTTCCCTAACCACGCCGTCCTATTTGTTCATCAAATTTCCAACTGATATCCCGCTTCTCAAAGATCTTTCCGATAACAACAATGAGAGGAACACTATCGACGAAGCACTGAGACACAAAGGACGCTTTCAAGGTTGGACTGAACGACAAACTGACGAAGATGAAGGAAAATAAATGTAACTTTATGGATTGGGTCCAATCGAAGACACGGAGGCGATGTGCACATGCACACACGGGCACAATGAAAACAAAAAGGCCAAGCTAAACGAAAATTTTTTTAAACTTCCAAGATGCATCATAAATGTCCCTGGAGTCAACTCCGTTTCATCCCATTGAATGCTTTACCTGCCTTCTCAGAATACTATCTGTAAATGGCTTCTTCTCACACCCCTCCCCACCCAGGTACCTTCTAAACATTAATCCCTCTCTTACATCTTCCACATAAATGTTCCGTGTTTGGTGCGACTCGCCCCTCAATCTCCTGCCAGAAAGTCTGTTGAGCTGGATGAGCGAGTCCAATTCCACTCCTCCTTGAAAAAGTCGAGCACGATGGAGGATGGAGCGGCGTGAATGGACAGCATGGCACAAATTGTTGTCTGGACATGAAAAAGGGAGGCAGCCATTTAAAATAAAGAGTGGAGATGAGGCAGGTGATCGAGAAGAAAGTAGCACATGCCTACTAAATAAACATCTGAAATAAACTGAAAAAAATAGAACTGGTAAATATTTTCGGATTAAAAATTCAACAATACAGATGTTCAGTGGCAGATCAAGGAGGCAGAACAGTGGAAATGGAACAAATAGCTGTGACTTGACAACAAATCCTTCATTCAAGGCCAGACCTAACTTCAATTGACTTGCTCAAAATGGAAATCGAATAACGCGGGTTTCACAGGTTGTGTATCATCAATGTGTGTGCCGTCCCTTTGGATGGGCGTTAAACGGGCGTCCCATCTATCAGTATTCATTGGTGGACATTAAATATCCAACGGTGTCCTCGCGAAGAGTAGGCGAGCTAATACTGCTACCATGAACAAATTCAAAAATTCCTGCTCGAAACTACAGAGGCACACAGCCGCACCCTCAGCCAATGATGCTATCACGCAATCTTGTGGCTGCAAATGAAAGAAGCAGAAAGAAGAAATCCTTCGGAATGAAAATTGCAGTGTTCAGTTATACAATGCCTTGTCCTGAAAGAACCAAAGATGGCAATTGTTAAATCATACTCCAGACTAGAAGCCAAAAGAGAAACCTCAACTACCTCCCATGAGCTATCCTTTTCCTGACCCGATGTGTTCAAAAATGAAATGTCGTCCTACCCTCTGTGCAGATCCTTGTGGCTCTGAAACCAAGAAAAAGACAAATAAAAATCAGTCAATACTGCATCAGTCTTGTATTATGAAATGTTGATTGAAGGCTACATGAGAAGAGACAATTCGCTCCATTTTGAACCAATCAGTGTATATGGGATTTACCAATAATTGCAAGAGAAACTACACATTGAAACACACACTCACAACGAGTACGAGCTTACGCCAAATAGAAATAATTTGAGACAACAGCTCA
Organism: Eptatretus atami; assembly: GCA_035128595.1. NCBI lineage: Eukaryota > Metazoa > Chordata > Myxini > Myxiniformes > Myxinidae > Eptatretus > Eptatretus atami. The sequence continues at coordinate 172,210,783 of CM068952.1, read as the reverse complement.
CAAAGTCAACATTCAACCAACCAAAAGCCCGCATCAATAAGGAAAAAAACTTAATCAGGGCTTTGAGTTGTCTCTCTCTTTTGGTGCTCACAATCTGAACATCTAAACGCTTATTATGATCGGACCGCAACAATCTCGTTTCCTCCTCCTGGCGCGTGATTATGTAGAAACACCAGCAATGACATTACAGAGTTATAAACATAACAAACAGATGAAATCAACAGGATGTGATCGAAGTTGTTGTTTTTTTGCCTCTGACAAAAGTTAACGACCGAAAGGTCAGTTTTCTTGCTTCCCAGGCAGTTAAACAAACCCTCGATCAAACGTCCTGTGATTTCATCCATTGTTCCTATACCTGTTACCCAACGGATATCGACACGCCTTCCCCAGCAAGACTAGTTCTTCATTTATAAAAGAAGTACTCACGCTCCCGAGAACGCGCAAGGAAGGCGTCATGTTGTCATAACTCTCTGGGGTATATAGATTACAGTCACATCTGCCCCGGGTCCGTTGTCTGTGGGGGACACACTAGCACATTGGCCACGTTTCCAAGTTCCGTTAATAAGGAATCCTCAGAGCAGGGAACCTTTCATCAGGGAAGAAGTCGACATGCAAGACAAATGGAGCAAAACCAAGCGAGTCAGAAAGACAAGAGGAAATGGGCAATATGCAAAATGTATACAAGGAGGAGAAAATAAAACACAAAACCTAACGCCACTGGGCACAGATACACTTGTACAACAACACAATAATGCAAGGCGGGACTTCCCTTTTCGTTCTACGAGGTGCAGGTGGACGCAGGACTCGATGCAGTCCACCTTATAAACCAGGAGCTCGACGAGAGCCATGGCGATTGGTGTCCAAATGAATAAGTCAAATACCATGAGCAGGGCCAGTGATGAGTAGGCCTTCAACCAGGACAAGTGGTCCTCTCTGTCCTTTTCCCCCAATGAGGCTTCTGGTCGGAACTTCTTCTTCTCCATCAAAGTGCTTCTTTGCACTCCGAGAATGTGAGCTCTCCCTGTCTCAGTCTTTCTTCGCCCTTCTGAAAGGCACAGTGAATACCAGCCTTGGGTCATCCAGAAGCTGTCTAACAAGACCACAAGAATGTCTCCTCACAAACTCGTCCGTGTTCCACTTGCTGACTTTTCCACATGAAGTCCTCTCTTGTGTAAATCAGTTCTTTCTTCCTCTGGCAGAGTCTTTCCTCTCAGTGCCACCCTAAGGGGCAAGTTCCCAATAGAAAAATTATATAAACAGCGCGTGGTCGCCGGCCTGTAGATAAATGAGCGTCTTTCTTCGGGCTTCACAGCCCATAACAACCACCATGGCACGCACACAGCTGGCCAGAGAGATGTACCGGCCTAGTTGCACAGGCTGACACGTGTGCTCTGCGATGGGAAGTCCTCACCATCGCCCGCCCCAAACAAGAGGTATTTACGCAAACAATTAATCTGTCTACCTTGTCTATAAATTTACATACGCCGCCCTCCTCAGTGTCATGTTAGCATACGATTTACTCTTCCAGATCCCTTGTTACATGGCACAACTCACCTACTCGAAACACACAGACCATACTACACTTACCACAGTCTAGCTATGGATTCAACCACCCCCACCCTGCACGTTACAAACATATGCCTCAAGAAACGTCGGTTTCCTCCATATCAAGTTCAGTGTTAAAAGCAGTCGGGCTGTTTGAAAGAATAATCTCGTGTTTATTTGGTTAGTATTGGTTCGCGGCGCCAGCAGTGACCACTATTTTCGTTGTGTCTGTGTGTCTGTCCTGTCTGTTTTTGTGACTCTCCAGAAGCAATAGCTCCGTGACGTTTGATGCGATCTTGACGAAAACTTGGACACAAGTTAGATAATATGGGCTGGTTGTGTCTGTTTTTGTTATGAGGGGCGTCCCACGCCCCTGTGGGCGGAGCCACGCCCACTAGAACTTTTTTTATTATTTTTTTTTTCCTCGATTTTTTTTTCTTCGCAAATTCTTCATTTCCTAGTAAGCTGTGCGTAATGTCCATAAGTACAACATATAAAAAAATCGTGATTTGATTTAGTCAATGTGGACGGAAGAGATAGGTTTTTAACGGTAGGGCTTTCTCAAAAGCTTCCACTAGACTCAATGTACCTATCGTGGCATTGTCAAATGCCCAGGCGAACCATCGTGCCTCACCGCTTGTATTTTTAAACTCCGGGGTGGAGTACCCCCCAAAATGCCACGAAAGCTAATTTATACACGTTAACATGGTGATTGTCCAAGGAGGAAACACCTTTTGGGGAAAGGATTAATCATTGCTTGTTTTGGAATTGAATTACCGGATAAGGTATTGTTCATCATGCACCGTACCGTCCGTCTGTCCATGCCGTCATCTCCATTTCGACTTCTTCGGCCAAACCGCTGGTTCCCGATCTGGCTGAAATTTGGCAGCAAGCAACGTTTGGCCTCCTGACTGGTAATGGGGATTGGCAAAGCTCGTTCTGGTCACGTCCTTTAATCGGCCAATAAATTTTTCAAAAATCTCCTTTCCCTTCCCAGACCCCATCCAGTGAGAATGCTACCACAATTTGGGTACAAACATCAGGCTGGGGCCCAGATAAGCGCAGGTCCAGTGGTCCTATTTTAGGAATTAAATAATTTTTCCCTAATAACATTAATAATTGTGCAGTGTCATTACCTGTGCCACGAAGGTGAAGGAGGTTAGTTTTCACCCTTCTCTGTCTGTCTGTCTGTGTGCAGGATATCTTCCAAAAGTTGTGGAGCAGGTGGGTGTGTGACAAGGATGAACTTTTTTTTAATAATATATATAATATAAATATACATATCAAGGGCTGCGTATAATAGCTAACAGAACGTATAACAAGGGGGAGCGGGAGACAAGAGTGACCGGAGTGGGAAGGACAAAAACAGTGGGGAACAGAAGAGATAGGAGATCTGTGGAAGGAGAGGGGTGAGCAGGATACACGGGTAAACAGGATGGACACCACAGGGACTTTCAGTATAAGGAAAGCATGGAAATATGAAGGCAGGGTGGGTTTAGGGGTTGGTACTGATTAGATTTGGTAAGATCCGGATCCAGATCCGACTACTAGAATATTTAAAGTGCATTCTTCCACTATTGAGAGAAAGAGCCAAAACTACATAAGCACAATATCTCAAAAAGTTGTGGACAGATTTGGATGAAAACTTGGTGACATGTTGGGTGTGTTTGCCAGGACGAATTGATTGATTTTGGTGCCCGATCCAAATCCGGATTTGGATATCGAGATATTTAATTTTCAAAGTGATTCTTCACCACTGAGAGAATAGGCCAAAACCATATAGAAACTGGAAAAGCAACGATATTTCAAAATGTATTCGGCCCGATGTTCTCGTGATCAGGCATTACATTGTAGAGGTATGTGCTCTACTGAGTGCCTTGTAGTTTGTGATTGTAACCTTTTTCATTTCAATAACGTAGAGAGTTCATAGAACACCTTACCCCACACTGCCTTGAGAACAAGGACATGGGCGGTGTCTTAACGAGTGGCAAATTTTATTTTGGTCTGTGATGATGTAATGAGGGGCAGGAAAGGAACACATGGGGTGAGAAGATGGCTCCATAAGAAAAATTCTCGTGAAGGAAAATTGGAAATTTGGAAAGGGCTGTGATTAGAGAGGGGTAATTAAACGGGGTAAGAAAAAACACATGGTTTGGATTGGGGGATGATTTGAGATGTTGGTGAAACAGCTGTTGGAAGATCTGGAGGGAAGAACGAGATGAAGAGAATGTGCAAGTTGGTTCCACAGGCGGGGACAAAAAAGAGGAATGAATGAGTGGAGGTGAGCAATTGAATCCTAGATTTTGGGAATTGTCATCAAAGGGGGTTGATGTGGACCTTGTTTGCCCTGCAGAAAACCTGGGGAAGGGAAACATGGAAAGACCAGAAGGGTGCAATGACCAGAAAAAGGAGAATGTGAAGAAACAGACAAACCCGATTTTGTCTGCGATGTGGAATAGTGATAGGGCCATAAAACTCTAGCTTCAGTGCCGAGAAATTCCAATGATCTTGAAGGCTTGGTTCCATGGCATCAAGCTGAGCAAGGGTCAGCAGGGGAGTTGAATGTTTCTCTTTTTGTGAAGATTAAAAGCCACTGACAGCAACACAACCCACCTGCAGAAAGTGAATGGCTTCCTTCTCATGGAGCACTTTGTGTAAATGCAGATACTGCTTCTGAAGAGCATGCAGTCTCCATGCGCAGTAGTTCTTCTGGCGTTCGATCAAGACAAGCTCCTCTTTAATGCTCTCAACCGATTGAACCTCTTCTGCAGATCCACAACAACATACCACGGCTGCGCTACAACTCTCTTTGCTTCTGCTCAGCATTTTCTTACTCTGTCTGTCTGACACTGAGAGAGAGAGAGAAGAGAGAAGAGAGAGAGAGAGAGAGAGGAAGAGAGAGAAGAGAGAGAGAGAGAGGCATACGCGCTTTTCCGTTAGTCAAGAATTCAGACAAAATGCAAAAAATAAAATTAACATTCTTTTGAGTCTGGCAACTGCAATTGAGTAAGTTGACGTGTGAATATTTTCAATTCTACAAGTAAGAGGAAAGTCAAAAATACAATTAAAATTTAACATACTTAAAATAATATCAAACACAAAACTTTTCAACTCGAGATATAAAACAAATACATGATGTCGCCAAAAGTTATTTTGTTTTAACAGCTATGAAAAATAGGTCACAAAAAAACGAAAAGGCATATAATTAGTAACCAAGATGTATTATCATGAAAACCGGGAGTAGTGGCGTGCGCCTGTAATCCGGCTACTCTGGAGGCTTGGTTGGAGGATTTCGCTTGAAGGACGGGGGCTCTGCGCTGGGCCGCGCTATGAGAGGGTTGTAGGGCAGCACCGGAAATCCATGGCGAAACCCAATCCTTATCCTGTGTCGTAAGACGGCCGACCAGGGTTTTTGCGTCAGGAAGGGCATCCGGCGTAAACCTTGTGCCAAATCAGTATGCGGATCATAACGGATGATCCGCTGTGGCGACCGCCCTAACGGAGCAGCCGAAGAAAGAACAACATTGTATTATCAATGAAAGAATAAAGGAAAATAGAAATTAATTTAAAAAGGAATGACACCTTCTTCTTCTTCTATACCCTTTTATAAGGGGTGAGGCCCCACTGGTAACAAGCTTCTGCATCCTGCCTCAACCACAATACTCCTCCACTCCTCCCTGTTACTCAGCCATCTCTCCAACTTCGACCACCCTACCTCATTGATGTCCTCCTGCACACAATCCTCCATCGCAACCTTGCTACTGCCTTTCCTTGCTACCTTGCTTTCCTCGCTTCCTCAACCCTATCAGCTCTCTTTGCCATTCTCTCTTCCTCCGTTTACCTCACAACTGGAGACAGAGGGGTATAAGGATTGGCAGGACTTAAGGTAGCTTTGAAGAATGGGATGGTGGATTGTGTGCATGTGTAACGGAGTGTTGGTTGGGGGTCCCTCGTCAAGGGGTGTTGTGTGTTGACTGTGGTGTTTTTTTACCCAAGCTCAATGCCCCCTAAACCTGAGAAGAAGGAAAAAAAATACAAAAACTACAAAAAAGTTTTTAAAAAAAAACATTTTTTTCATTTTCTTTAATTTGAATCTTGTTGATTGATAAATTGGTGTGGGTGTTGATGTGGCCAGGATGATGGGGCTGAAATGGCCTCCACCTGCGTATAATCCTTGTACTTCCATTCGCACCAAAGGTCAAGCCACAACAAGATGCTTACAAGCGAACGAGTGCTTTGTGTGCAATGGGCATTGGGGTCAGGTGGACAGTCACAGATGATGCGGTTCGAGTAGGATTCTTGCGAAGGAGGACAAAAGATGGCTGCATCTGCTGCTCTAAGAGTATCATGTGAAGCTGTCGAATGGCGTCGGTAAATCGAATGTAGTCTCAGAACCGAGGATGATGATTCGGCAATGCACAATCTTCTGTACCTGCTCGATAGATTTGCGCTGTCCGTATTGTGATCCACACCTGACCTACGGACTGCGGGGAATAGTCCACACAGCCAAACCAAGTTCAAGTGCATGGTAGTGGGTCGCAAAGGTAGGCCCATGGTGCGTCACAACATGGAGGAATGTAGCTGTTCCCACGGTCACCATGCTGTTCACAACGGGCGTCCCACTTCAGAATTGGAACTGAATAGAAAGTCCAGGAAGTTTATGTGCTCCAATCGCTGAAGGACTTGAATTATCAAGTTGATGTTGATAGGTGCTGGCTGAATTCACAAGAACAACCATCCATGTGACAAATCATTTCTTGGGTTCAGATGCATATTGTTACTCCTCTGCCATTTGCGTAACTTATTGGTGCTTCCAGGAAGTTGTAAAACGGAACTAATTTTTCCGCTGTCAATCAGAGTAATATCATCACATATTTGTAGTGGTGGCAGCACACTATCGCCTTCATTCAGCTGGCTGTCTTAATGTACAACTGACTACGTCGTTTAATCATTGATAGGAACTGGGGACATCGTTAGTTTAGTCTCTGGGACACACCTGAGTTAAACTAACTGCAGGCAGACAATTTCCCTTTATTATCATCACACAGTGCTGGACGATGAACAAAGGAAATCTTGGGACCAAGCTACATGGGGGAAGAAGCTACATGCCATATTAATGACCTTTGTAAGTGCGAACGCAATGATCAAACGAGAAGTAAAAGCTTTTGAGAAGTCTGTGGAAAAAGCACGAGCTGATATCAATTCAGTGCCTGTCCGCGTGTTTAATGGCAAACGTGTTCGTCATTCCACTGAGACTGGAGAGTGTGTTTTGGCAAACCTGAAAATTTCCAAAAACTGTGCTGGATCAAGTTGATGTGTCTCATCAATGTTGAGGGTATCTCAAAAGCTATGAAGTGTTCAGGTATCTTCACAAAGTGGTCTGTTAAAAACGAAGAGATGGAGATCATCAAGAAGTAAGTGCGAAGACATGGGAAGTAGACTACTGAGCAGATTTCACGAGAGGGTAATAGGCCGGATTTTCTTAATGGTATGCCATACTCGACCAGATCTCGCGTTCTTCGCCACAAGTTTTCCGTTATCTCTTCCCTCCTTCGTCTCATCTTCTCTGCATTGTTGATGCGTGTCTGCTGAACTCCTTCCCCCCCGCGGTCGGTGCAGTAAAACTGCGCCACTTCCATGATCAAGGGCAAATTTCTAAATTCCCCGGTCCTGCTGATCTTACACCGTTTCAGGTTGGCTTTTAGCGAGTCTTTGTATTTGTTTTATGGGGCGCCAATTTGACTTATGCCTTCTGTAACCTCGCCGTAGAACACACGCTTTGGGCAGACCGATGGTCCTCATCCTCATAGGGCAGATGAATGGTCCTCCATCCTACCTGGTGCACTGCCCAGTGAGTTTGAGTTCGATCAGGTAAGATTAAATTCATCCAATACCATTATCGGGAACATGACTTCCTGTGTTAGGGACTTTTAATCTTGCCACGAATGTTCAACACTTCTCCGCAGGCATCTCATTGGAAGCTGTCCAAGTTCTGCACATTGCGATGGTAAGCATCCAGGTCTTCTAGTGAACACCGTCAGCACCAGAACGCCTTGCCCGTCTTAGTGGTCATTCATTTGCGATTTATCTTGCATTGGTAGTACTGTGACCTGTGACATCTCAGGTATCGAGTGGATGTCCTTCTGTTGTTAACGTCGTCGATGTTGGATGGCTGTTCCAAAACTTGCCGAATTTCTGCCAACCTTTTGCAGATCAAAGTGGCTCCATGAAAAGAACTCCCATCACAAGTTTGGAACGCAGCGTGAATCCTTTGGAAAACGGGCACCATACATTGGCTTTCAGTTCTTTGAGAAGCCTTGTGTGTCTCCGTGATCAGCCTTCTGGAGTGCAAAGGGCTTCTGTTTGATCCACCAGTCCCTCTTGCAGTTGCGACATTTCTCATGGTAATGAACCGTTACACGCGAGTCAGTGGATCTGCAAATTTCATGAGCAATAAGTCGTATTAAACTGATCGGAAAATTCATCTTTCCACAGAGACTTTGCACACTTTGGACTTTTTTTGGAGTTCAAAGAAAGACCCACGTGGCTCAACATGATCAACTTGGGTCCAAATGTCGGACAATGATATTTCTGAATAAGAGTTTGCCCCAGTCCTATCACCTGCATTTGTTCGAGGCATTCTCCCCAGGAATAAACTTCTTCAAATTTCTGAACATTGTGTAGTAGATAGTAGAAAAATCGTGCAAATTATGATACAGCCATCAATTGGCAATTTCTGTCTTGCCAGGGCTGTCTGATCAAATGCTCCGATTGGTCCATGTTGAAAATCCAAGATGGCGCGGCCATTTTTCAAGATGGCTGCCAAGTTAGCCTCCGAAGTTGACTTTTTGCTTTAAGAAGTATTGTTTGTTTCCGATTGAATGAATCAAGTGTGGATTCCTATGTTTTCAAGCCTGCTGGAGTGGATTTTTCCCTGTTTTTCAAAGCCCCCTGACACACACCTTTTTCTGATTTTGCACATTTGTTTATATTTTCATAACGTTTGCATGACTTAACATGTATGTAGTAGTAGCTTACTTATGCATAAGGGTTGTAGGGTGTAGTGTTTAGAGGTTAGTACTTTGTTTCAGCAGTCAGCCACATCTCCCTTGGATTGGACTACTGGCACTGGTCCTCATCACTGGCCCAACCTTCATATATGGCTCCAGAAAGTTGCTAGTGCACGGCAGTCGGCCACACCCTGTAAGCCGTGTTGGCTCGCAAGGGCTAAATAGATGAGGGTAGCCACACAGAAGGTCCCTCGCGATGTGATGGAGACATCTAGTCCAAATTTTCGAAGTGCACGAAAGTTGATAAAACATGTGCTGATTGAATCCAGGCCAGCTTACCATCCTTTAATCAACATTTCCAGTTCATCCCCAGAAAAGAATTTCTTGAAGGATGATGGTCGGCCTACCAAGGCACACTGGTGACATCACTCGCTGTGAAACTCACATGGGGTTCAGTGTCCAGCTAAGTAGGAATTGTATTGTTGGGCATCATTGTTGGCATCATCGGCTGCAACAACTTACTAGTGGTCCCAAATGTTTGCTAATCAACCCTGAATCAGTTAGGCCAGCCCGCACCTGAATGGACAGGACGTGCCAGCGCGGGAGAGCCGAGCCAGGATACGGGTTTAGTTATCTGGATGGTGTACAGATCGCACGGACTTAATGACACTGTTGGATGAACGATCGGACAGTGTAGGGCAGATGCATAAGACCTAGTTGTATCCCATAAGGACAGTGTCCATTATACATGTACAGGTGGTTAAAAGAAAACCCTCGACCCTGAACGTCATACTGGCCATGGACGCGAGTTCTACTGGTAAAATCATTGGAACACTGTCTGGACGCAAGTGTTGCCTTATGTCAGGAGGTTAAGAAAAGAGATCTAAAGTCCCAGGCCAATCCTGCCAAAAGAGGCAGATGAATGGGTATTGAACTTGGCAAGGAATCATTCCTCTGTTTTCACTACCAATGCACTACGAATCAAGCTAGACGCCTGCAAGACTTGACGAAGGGTGGGATAGAGGAAACCTTGAGACAAAACAAGGCACGAATATCAATGAGAGTTGCAGCTTCTATTACAACACAAAGTTACACAGAGCTGAAAAAAGATCAAATCCTGCAGGTGCTAGTGATGAGGCATAGAAGTAAGATCCACGAAAGGTCGCAAAGAAGCTAAACACAAGAATGTTCTTTGCAAAACCCAAAGGGGGTGGAAAGGCCTTAGAGAAGCAATGACAATGAAATTGAATAAAGAATAAACAAATGTGCAAAAACAAACTCAGTGATAGAAACTCGCTTGCAAACTGAGTGTAGGAAGATGTCGTAGCAAAAGAATGAAAATATCACCCTGCCCTGCTTGGTGCAACTGGTATACCGAGAAACGAGACTACCTTGAAAGGCGCAGGAGCAAGAGAAAGGCACAGAGCACTGGAGGAAGCATTCCAATTGGCGTTCTCCGAACTGGTCCACCTACATTAGTGAGATGAAAACTGCCAGTTGATAGTACAAGATCCACCCATTTTCAGGCTGCTGAATATGACATGCTTTACAAGCAGAGGCCTGGGCAGCTTGGCTGTTGGAATAACCTGATTGTTCATGCCGACTCGACTTAAGGACCAGCTGCTTTTTCACATCCCCAGCTGCCAAGCTCATCGCCAGGGATGAGATGTTCTTCTGGCTTTTGAGAATGAATATAGGCTCAATCCTCACACAAGCATCCAAGTACAGTTTGAAGCGATCCATCTGAAGCGAAACTGCTGGGATAATAAGACGAGACATACTCCATTAAAAGTCGCATTTTCAGCAGCCAGTTTTCACGACACACGACCTAGAACAGCTATCCACCATCAAATTCGAAATTTGTTATGCCATGGTCGAACATGGCCAGACCATCAAGTCCCAACTCCACATGGAGCATCGAAATCTGACCTTTCTATATCAACAGTCCTGCACCTACAACCTGCTTTGCCAAGTACAAAGGAAGGAACGGATGTCACGGGCATTCCCAAGGACCGTGAGATACTTTTGCAGGCTTAACGTTGGCCTTGTATGTGTTGCCAAACGAGGAAGAAGACAACTCATTGACATGCTCCATGAGAATGGGGCTCAGCATATCATAACGACAGAGTCCTAGAAGTCTCAGCCAGTTAGGAGAAGAGTTGTTGCACCGGTAGTGGAAGATGGAGTCATCTGTTCCCAGTCTTGAGAAAGCAGTTGTTCACCAACTGGCAGCAGTGGACAACATAGTCATAATCCGTCTGCGACACGCTCAAAACATCCTTCCATGGCACAAGTTGTCCATTTTCCAACATCACAAGCAACATGAAAATGCTGCGATGAAACGTGAGCTGGCTCAACACTGGAGTCAGAAATGAAGGTGAAGAAAGTTTCCAGAGCTACCAGAAGCATTCACCAAATGTAAGACCAGCATCCATTACGAAAAATTCCAATCCTCCTCCATAGCAAGTCAGTCCTTACAGCACCCGAGTCAATCTGGTCACACTTGAAAGAAGAATATTTTGTTGGAGGAAGTGTTCCTCACGAGATGTGGCTTGATGCAGTCTGCATCACAATGGTCAGCCCACATGCAACACAGAAAAGGAGCCATCCATTTGAAGTGAGCATTTCAGCACTGATGCCTCTGTTGTGAGACCAGGCTCACTCTGTTGCAACGATCAAGCATGTCATGGAGAAGGTCTGTGATCCAGTGGCTTTCCTGAACCCAGGGCAGACACCTGTCATTGCTGCTGACCAACCGTTGTATGCTCTGGCAAAATTTTTATCGGATCGCTCGTGGCGACGCCGCCGACGGTCGCGAGTCGCAATACATGGTTACAGAGTTGATTCAAATCCCTCCCGTCTCCAAGCTAAATTTCACAGAGGAATCGTGGTCCAGGGTGAGGGAGCTCGACCCCGATTCCTTAAATTACGAGCGATTAAATTAACCCCTTACTTGGAATAAGATGGCGTCTCAAGGCGAGCGGGCCGGGGGTATTAGGAATGTTTATGTGTAGTGAGTAAATCCATGGCCCAGGATGTAGACCCGAGCAGGAAATGTTGTGCAGACAGTCCCCCCCAAACGAGAATCCAGGGCCCGAAATTGGTGCTGGCGGCGCATAGAGCCGTCGGTGTATTAACCTCTCCCTCCCCCGCTCCACCAAAACCCCCTGAGCCTGTTTACGAAACGAGTCTACACTCGACAGGATTCTGCATCGGCAATAACGGGATGCAAAGAACCAAATGAAATGAACGGCCAAAATTGATGGAGTATGAACGAAAAATAATGGATTGGAAACGCACTCAAAAATGGGAAGGAATGAATTATACGATTGAACAAAAAATGGATGGAAACGTCACTCATAAAATGATAGGAATGAATAACGAATTGATACGAAAAAATGGATGGAAACGCATCAAAATGGACAAACAAATACGAAATGATAAGAAGGAAAAAATTAAACTGAACAATGTGGGCGTGTGAGAAACGACAAATGGCGGGACCTGCATGGCGGGAAGGCAACAACAGCGATTGCGTAATTGCGCCGTCCACGTTGTGGGTTGCTAACGAACTGTGGGGGGTGTCAACGTTGTCAGGCTGCTGAAGGCGGGGAAAAAAAAATAATTCGGAGACGTGTTTGGGAGAAGTGTGGATGGGCGAAAAATAGTGACTGGTAACGAGAGGAATATAATTAATTGGGGACGAGACGTGCGACGAAGGATATAAAAATAGTGGCGTGTGAAGAAAAGACTGCAGAACATGACAAGAGAGTTGATAAAGCTTGGTACGGGGAGGTAAAACGGAGACAGCCAGAACTGGGAAGATCGGATAGGACAAAACATCAAGGGAAGCGGAAAGGTAAGTTAGAAGCCAATCAGTAAGTCGGCAATAGTGTTACGAGATGAGACAATGAATTGAAAAGAAAACTGAGTTACAGAAACACCAGAACGAGAGACGGAATTGCCAAAACGAGTTGAGCTGTTGATGAGAGGAAGGAAGAAATGAGTAGAATGAAACGTTAAGGGAACCACACTGAGCAGATTGAACAATTAGAAGCCAAAGCAAAGTTTGAGTGTGCAGTGAGAAAGGAATTTGGAAAGAAAGCTTCTGAGTACTCAAAGAAACGAGCTCGGATGTTGAGAGAGGAAAGAACGAAACAGAATGAAACGTTAAATACCACCACTGTACAAATCGAACAGCTGAAGCGAGCCAGATTAAAGAATGAGATGCATAGAGTAATGATGAAGAACGAATGTGAGACAGAAAAAGAATCGATCAATAAGGAACCACGAATTGCAGAATGTAGGAACAAGAAAGGAGTACTGATAAAACAAGGAATGAGACAGCGGAGAAAGGAAAGCTGTCAGTTGGAAGAAATTAATGTAGATTGCAAGAACTGTAGGAAACAAGATAAGACCAGTGTGAATAAAAACTGAAAGAGTTATGGAATTAAAGCTGAAACGAACAAAAGAAAAAAAAACTAGGTTGGAAATACGAGGAGAAGTTGAAGGTTAGCAACGAATGAACAGGAAGGAGAAATCCAGAGATTGTCAAGGACACAACGAATGGAGAGGGTGAAGATACGAGTCGGTATACAATGGATTTTAGAAACAAAAGGAACATGAAGCCGATGGTTGCCAATTGAAAGAAAAGGCAAGCGCTGGAGTGCGAAAGAGTGTTAGACAAAGAACAGCGATATGAAACACCAAATAAGGAAATTAACCACATGAAGAAACCATGAAACTGCATAAGGAAGACAGGCGTAAGAAACAAGGAAGAGTAATGAGACAGCAGCACTGAAACACAAGAAGAGATTATACAAATGAATGCAAACCATTGAAAACTGCAGAAGGGAAGGAACACGGAAGAAACAAGGAGAGTTAATGAGAGTACAAGCCGAAACTTGGTCTCTCCATATTTCGGGCCGACTGCCATTGTATTTGT
>CM068952.1:172177603-172191499 GCA_035128595.1 Eptatretus atami | reverse complement strand
CCTTTAACCCCGTCTTTATCGTGCAGTCTCTCCTCTACTTTTTCCGTCTCCCGCGTCTCTATACATTTATTAGTTTCTGTTTCTTTCTGGAGTTTTTCCATCTCACTGGACTTCAATTTTACTCTCTCCTAGAGTTCATTAATTTCAAACTCGTATAGTTTTTGTTTTCTCTCCCACTCTTCCTCCTGCTCTTCATTTTCGAGTCTCATCGTTTCTTTCAATTGGCTCATTTTCTTCCTGTGTTTCATTCGCTGTTCTCTCATTACCTTCCTTGTTTCCTCTCCTGTCCTTCCTTCTCCAGTTTCATGGTTTGCTTCATTTGGTTATCTCCTTCTTGTGTTTCATTTGCTGCTGTCTCATTACTCTTCCTTGTTTCTTCTCCTGTCTTCCTTCTGCAGTTTCATGGTTTCTTCATTTGGTTAATTTCCCTTTGTGTTTCATTCGCTGTTCTTTGTCTATTCCTCGCACTCCAGCCTCGCTTTCTTTCAATGGTCAACCTCGGCTTCATGTTCTTTTTGTTTTCTATCCATTGTTCCTCTCGCTTTCCCTCTCCAATCTCGTTGTGTCCTTCAATCTCCTGATTTCTCTTCTGCTTCATTCGTTGCTCCTTCAACTTCTCCTCGTATTCCAACTATTTTTTTCTTTTGTCGTTCAGTTTCAAATCATACTCTTCAGTTTTTTATTCCACTGTCTCTCTGTTCCTCATTCTAATCTCGTCATTCTTTCAACTGACAGATTTCTTTTCCTGTCTCATTCCTTGTTCTTTCAGTACTCTTCTTGTTCCTCATTCTTTAACTGGCTTTGCTTCCATGTTTGTCTGTACAGCTGTTCTTAAGTTTTATTTCCGTTCTTTCTTTCCTCTTTTACACTCCTGTTTTGTATTCCGCTCTTTGTTTTTGTTTCTGTAACTCAGTTTTCTTCTCTAATTTTTCTCATCTCCGCACATCCGACTTGCTTTGGCTTCTAACTGTTCTTCGGCTTGCCCTTGTGTTTGTCTATCGTCTTCCAGTTCCTCTGTCTCCGTTTTTACCTCCGTCCCAGCTTATAACTCTCTTGTCATGTCTTGAAGTCTTTTCTCACACTTCACTATTTATTACTTCGTGCACGTCTCACGAATTATTTTTCCTCACACGCCTCACCCGGCCTGACCGTTGCACCCCTCCAGCTCGTTCGCTCCACACGTGGCGTCGCCATTACGCACTCGCTGTTGTTGCTTCATGCCGCTGCAGGTTCGGCCATTTGCTGCGTTTCACCCCGCATTTCTTTTATTTCTTCTTCATTCTTGCGCATTTGTTTTCCATATTCGTTTTCATTTGTTGTGTTTGTTTCCATGTTCGTTTTCATTTGTTATTTGTTTGTTCATTTGTTGCGTATTTCATCCATTTTTCTCATCATGCTCAAATTTCATCGTCCGATCGTGGCGACTTCGCAGTGGGGGCGTTGTCGCACCCCAGCCACTGCGCCATTTCGGCTCTGGGTCCGTTGGGGGGAATTGTTCCTGCACACCAATGTCCTGCTCGGGGTTACATCCTGGGCCATGGATCTACAATCTAAATCCATTTCTATTACCCCGGCCCGCTCGCCTTGAGACGCCATCTTATTCCACGTAAGGTTAATTTAATCGCTCGTAATTTAGAGGGAATCGGGGTCGCTCTCTCACCCCTGGACCGATTCCCTGTGAATTTAGCTGGAGAGGAGGGTTTTTCCCGCTCTCTGACACCAGTGTTGCGAATTCGCGCCCGCGGCGTGCGATCGGCCACGTGACTCGAATCGCGACCGCCTCGCCACCGGACGGACAATTCAGTCGTGACCTCTCGGACTAACGCCGGGACCAGTCAGGGGGCTTACCTCACCACAACCAGTCGCATTCCACCCGCGACGTGGGTGAATCGCCGAAAGTCGATATACCTAAGTACACGGGTAACTACCGAGGGTTGTCACTCCACAGGTCGACTTGGACACGAACCGCTTAAGCGGCTCGTTCCGTGCTACAGGGATAACCGAGCGGTTATCGTCGCCTTGACGGTTCAATTAATTATCGGGCGTCTCGCGCCCACTCAAACCTTTACGTGAAGCAAGATGAGACCAACAAAGGAAAGGACGCAGCGAAACGGGGAACAATTCAACAACAAGCATTTATTACACACACGGACACAAAAGCAACATATATCACAGAATGCAAATATCACATAAAAGAAGAACACGATGACGCAGAGATACACGACAACGCGAACACTCGGCACACTTATACAGTTTACTTCTCAAGATCGGCGCACACACACGTTCACACAAACCCAAAAAAATGGAAGTCGCGACTTCCCTGTCGTGTCGAGTCCTTGGCGACCGTCGCGACGTGGTCCCGCTTGGCCGTGACTCCGTGCTCGAGCGGGTCGGCGAGGTCTCTCGGCGTGCCTCGTGCCTGCTCGTGCTGGCCTCGACGCCACGGACCGGTACACCGAGACCAGAGACCGAACGAAGAGGACCGACTGAGAACACCGAACCAAGCGAGAGAGCCCAGACTAACTCGGACCAGACCAACCAGGCTGCCTCGCCTCTCCGATTCTTATCCCCCCCGCGCCCCGCCCTGTTTCTTCGCCCCGCCTTCGGCTCCACTCATTCGGAGAGGGTTCTGGAACAGGGGCGTTCCTCACCCGACCGCCTCACACTGTCCATCCACCAATCGGCGGCGAGCTCCCTTCCTCGCTTCTCTCCTCCCACTCCAAACGCGGTGAAGCCAGACGGGACAAACAGGCCGGAAAACGTGCGCATCTCCTCTGCTGCTCTGCGGAGATCGTAGCCGCACGGAGCCTGTTGAACGGCGAGGGGCGAAGATGTGGGCGTGGATGGTGGGGGTGGCGCGGTTGTTGAGAAGCGTGGCGTTTGTGGTTGGTGGTTGTTGTTCAAATTAAAGAAAGGACAGAAAAACGACTATCTCGAAGGATCGCAGCCCGAACGAATCACATTAATTCCCTCTAAACAATGGGTTTGGGCTAACTATACATGTACATCAGAAATATCTCACCTACGGGACCTGAATGATGGTTGCGAATTTCCACAGCCGTAACAGTTATATTATAATAATATATATTGTTGCGAATTCGCGCCGCGGCGTGCGATCGGCCACGTGACTCGAATCGCGACCGCCTCGCCCACCGGACGGACAATTCAGTCGTGACCCTCCCGCTAACGCCGGGACCAGCACGGGTGCTTTCGACCCCACAACCCAGTCCGCATTCACCGCGCGGATAGGGTGAATCGCCGAAAGTCGATATACCTAAGTACCGCGCGGTAACCTACCGAGGGTGTACCCGCCACAGGCCGACTTGGACACATCCGCTTAAGCGGCTCGTTCCGGGCTAACGGATAACCGAGCGGTGTTATCGTCGGCCTTGACGGTTCAATTAATTATCGCGGTTAGCCCACGACAAACCCTTTACATGAACAAGATGGAGAGCCCAACGAAGGAAGGACGCAGCGACACGGGGAAGAATTCAACAGAAGCACATTTATTTACAACACGACAACGAAAATAGCACACATAAAAGCAAACAGTAAAATGCAACATATACAACTAGAAAACAAAAGAAGCAGAGCTACTACCGACTAACGCGACACACGGACCACTTATAAACAATACTACTTCACGACTTGGCGCCACACACACACGTTCACACAAAACCCAAAAGAAATGGAAGTCGCGACTTCCTCTGACGGTTGAGTCCTTGGCGCCCGTCCACGTGGTCCCGGGGTGTGACTCTCGAGCGTGGTCGCGAGCCTCGCCGGCGTGCCTCGCGCCTGCTCGTGCTGGCCTCCCCGACGCCACGGACTGAGCACCGACCGAGTCCACCGAACCACGAGCAGCAGACGAGAGCAGCAGGACAGACGAAGTAAGCAGGATCCAGCAGCACGAAGCACACGAACTGAAACTCTCCTTAAACCTCCTGCTTCACCGTGCTTTATCCCGCCCGCCCACGCCTGTTTTCGGCTCCACCTCCTTCGAGGCGCTTCGAGAAGGGGCGTTCCCTTCTCGTTCCCTCCCACCTCGTCTTGTGGGACGAGGCGAAGCGTTCGACGGCCTTCAGCGCGCAAACCTCGTTCGTAGACCGCTGAGGATGGCGTTCGATGGTGTAGGTAGCGTGGTTGAGTGGTGCCGTGGTTGTGAGGTGGCGGGCTCTTGTTAGAGTTGCGTGGTTAGCGTTGTTGTTGTTGGTTGGCGTTGTTGACGTTAAGGTGGTTGGTTCGAAAATAAAGCAGAACAGAAAAACGCCTAACTCAAAGGATCGCAGCCCGAATGAATCACATTAATTCCCTCTAACAATGGGTTTGGGCTAACTTACACATGGACTTCAGAAATACTCACCTAGGGACCTGGATGTGTTTGCGAATTTCCACAGCCGTAACACTACCCTCCCCTTTTTACAGACTCGTCCGAGTCGTCAATTATCGTGTGCCATCATGTGTAGTCTCCCCTAGTACGTTTTACCTACGGATCCTGAGTGCGACATTCATGGTATTCGTGTCCCCAAAATAAATAACCTGAGGGCTGAGTAACTAACTAAACAACTCACTCACACAGACGACTTAAATAAAATTGCCGGCGCTAAGACAGACATGCCGGGGCACCACTCATATTTACAATACAACTTAACACCTACCTTACAAATTTACACTAACCATGGCCCAGATCAATGGACTCTGCAGGAAAAGAAAAAGAGTCAACAGAGAACCGGTGCACGGCCGCCACTGCAGGCCCGTGTTGCAGCTGCCAACAGGACAGTTCTGCAGCTTGCAAACTGTTGCTTGCGGATCCTGGCGCGCATGGAAATGAACAGGGGGTAAAGCAAAATTGAACAGGGCAAACGCAGATGTGGGCAGTGGGCATGGCAAAAGCAAAGGTGAGCAGGCAAACACAGCCTGCAGAAAAGGCCGTTGCAGGCAAACACAGCCGGCAAACGAAGTGGCCCGGCACAAGCCTTGCAGAAAAACAGCCGTCGGACGATGCCGACCGCACAGGCCTTGCAGCAAAACAGCTGCAGACATCCGGCGGCACAGGCCTTGCAGAAAACAGCTGCTGACGAAGTTGGCCGGCTCTTGCCGTGCAGTGCAGGTTGGTGGAGGGAGTGCGGTGGTGCTGGCCACCAGAAGGCGGGCTCGGACCTCCTACTGTCTCCCTCCCACTTCGCCTTTGCCTGTCACTGTCCATACCCACCCCTTAATTGTAAACCCAATTTAGCCCCAACTAATTTTTTTTGTTGTTTTTATTTTCATCCCTAACTTCCCCACTATAATTCGTCCCCTAACCCCTTTACTGTCTCTGTTCGGCTAACCTATCTGTCACCTAGCCTACTCCCAACCCTACGTTCCCTTCCGGAGGGGAATAAGGGAGAGCTAGCGTCCTGTGTCGAGGCCCAACCAAGCCCAGGATGCCTCCCCAGATCTCAGCGATCTAACCCAAAGTGGTCCAGCGGCCACAACGAGAGCGAAGGGATGGATGGTGCGGAGGGTACACTTCCTAATCTACCCTATCATTAACCTTTAAACTACCCCGGGGCTTCCAACAAGCGCCTCCGCTTAACTATTGGTTCTAACAACCCAGATTCCGTCGCCTGTGTTGGTGTCCACTCAAATTTCGGGCCTCGCCCTCAATTTTCCTCCCGTGCCCTCACACGTTCTCATGGCTGGACGCGTGGCTCCCCTGGCAGGCACGACCCTCTGCCGATTCTCCACAATGCACCCCCGGGCACTACACTGCCTCCGAGCCTACCAGCTCCCTAAACACCGGGGAGTGCCCCCATGGCAACTCCCTGAAACGCACACGTGGCAGGCTGGCGCCCCGGGCCCTTTCCGAGGGTCACCCGTGCCCACGACACTGCCCACGCGGCTAACGGCGCTCCGGGCCCCCGCACCAAGCGGGCGCACCCGTGCCCACTACGCTAACCCGGCCCCCATGGCCCTTGGCCTACCACGCGCCGACTAGCCCGGTGCCCGGGTACCCACTCAGCGATACTCACCTTCGCAGCCACGCTCCCAGCCCGTCAACAGGGCTCCTGCACCCTCCAAATGGGTATCGAGCCTACATCCCACCAACAGCAAAACGACCTCCATTTTTCAATTTGACTAACCCAGCTAACTCACTTACACCGACCCGGGGTCCCTTGGGCGGGAGTCACTCCTCCCCCAATCACTCATCGCACCATGCATTCCACATTCGCTCCACTCACACAGACCCGCTGGCCTCACCGCTCACAGCACATGTTTCCACTCAACTACCAACACACACATCGCTGAACTCTGCCATCCTCTCACTACATCCCCTAACTAACTCGTGCTCCACGTCATCCCTTACACTATAGCACGTTCCTTTTAACACTACGTAGCTAAGCTACGTCCCCACTACACATCCACAGTCTGTCACTGTCTCCAAATATCAAAAATCATTTTCCCACCTAAAGCTCACTACATCCCTCTAACTAATCCATTCACGGGCCCCATGAGGACTTACCCCTGCCCATGAGTCGGTCTCTAAGCTAACCCTTCCCCTAGCTAGTTCCATCCTGTGCCCTGGTAAGGGGTCTTTCACCCCTTGCCCAGGGAATCCTGTTCACCCGAAAGCGAGGCTTGCTTCGTTAATTTTGTATTCCAATTATGCGCAGCACCAGCGCGGCAACTCGCAGCTCGCGCACTTTGCACCTTGCCGTGACGTCATGCAGCTGCACGCGTACCTCGTCCCTCTTGGACGGTACCATCCGGCAGGGATACCCCTCCTGCCGCGATCCAACCCACGTGCAGCCATGACGTCACCCTGCGCACCCCAAGAGCAAACCTCGCACTCCGAGGGGCTCCCCACGCGAACACATGTGCTCTGCCCGTTGGAGCTTAACACAAGCTCGCGTGGAGAACCGTCCGGTCCAAATCGTCATCCTGCCTAAACTTTGTCCGTCCGCGGGATCGGCAAATCCACCGCTGCGTTTCCGGACCGGGCTTCACTCCCGCAAGCGAGCACGTGGGGGTCTCGTGCGTTGCACAGCACGGACCTCGCGCTCGCTGCTGGGTGAACCCGGCGCGGTCCCAAACATCTACGGCCGCTACCGGCTTCTGTCCCTCTGTCGCCGTCGTCTCCGTTCCACCCACGCAACCTGCGTGTACGACGCACAGACTCCACTCCATCACACTCACATTCACACGGGAGACGCGGCTGCATGCTCACGCATGCCGACCGACATCTCCCTCACATACAGAGACCTCACACACACGGTCTCCCTCACACTCCGCATTCTCACACACCGTGCTTCGCAACGCGTGCCGTTTCTGGCGCACACGCGCTCACCCACCCGTGGTCTTCACCCGCACCGTGGCTCCTCCACACACGGTGCCTCACCACCTGCGTGCCCTTTCACACACGGCACGCGCGGAAGCACGCACTCCGGCACATGCCACCACACCACTCACACACGGGGTCGCTTCCACACACGACCACTCACCGCTTCGCGTGCCGCAAAGCACGCATGTCCGCACACTCGCAAACGCACACCCTGCACACGCACTGGGATTCGTGTCCCACAAGGTCCGGGCCTCTATACCCCCAAGCTGCACGTGCACCTGTCCACAGCACTCGTCCCTCAACTCCGCTTGGCACACCGACCACCTGGTCGTGATTCGCCTCAAGGGGCATACTCCTCCCTCGTCCTGGAGGCAGCCACCATGCTCGCAACCGGGTCTCTACCCAGTCCGCGAGCTCACCCCATTATCCTCCACTACCTCTGTGTGTGTGTTCTGTCCTTTAACCCCGTCTTATCATGCAGTCTCTCCTCTATTTTCTCTTCTCCCTGGTCTCTATACATCTATTAGTTTCTGTTTTTTCTGGAGTTCCTCAATCTCTCTGGACTTCAATTTCATTTCTCCTTCAGTTCATTAATTTCAAACTCGTATAGTTTTTGGTTTTCTCTCCCACTCTTCCTCATGCTCCTCATTTTCCAATCTCATCGTTTCTTTCAATTGCCATTTCCTTCTGTGTTCATTCGCTGTTCTCTCATTACCCTTCCTTGCTTCTCTCCTGTCTTCCTTCTCAGTTTCGTTGTTTGCTTCATTTGGTTAATCTCTTTCTTGTGTTTCATTTGCTGCTGTCTCATTACTCTTCCTTGTTCTTCTCCTGCCCTTCCTCTCCAGTTTCTTGGTTTGCTTCATTTGGTTAATTTCCTTTTTGTGTTTCAGTGCTGCTGTCTCATACTCTTCCTTGTTTTCTTTCCTGTCTTCCTTCTCCATTTCGTGTTTCCTTCAATCTCGCTCAGTTCTCCTTCCTTCTTCATTCGTTGCTCCTTCAACTTCTCCTCGTATTCCAACTTATTTTTTTCCTTTTGTCGTCAGTTTCAAATTCATACTCTTTCAGTTTTCTATTCCACTGTCTTTCTTGTTCCTCATTCTGTAATCTCTTATTTCTTTCAACTGACTGACTTCGTCTCCTGTCGTAATCTTGTTTTCAGTCTTTCTTGTTCCTCATTCTGCAATCTCGTGGTTTCCTTCCTGATCGATTTCCTTCTTCTGTCTCATTCGTTCTTCCATCATTACTTTTTCTTGCATCTCATTCCCCAATCTGGCCTTTGCTTCCAGCTTTCGATCTGTACAGCGTGGTTCCTTAACGTCTCATTCTCCGTTCTCGTTCTTTTCCTCTCTCAACATCTCAGCTCGTTTTGTAACTCAGAAGCTTTCTTTTCCAATTCTTTCTCATCTCCGCACACTCCAACTTTGCTTTGGCTTCTATGTTCAATCTGCTCAGTGTGGCTCCTAACGTTTCATCTCTGTTCTCTTCCTTCCTCTTTTAACATCTTCAGTTCGTCTTGTAATCGTTCCCTCTGTTCTGTGTTTCTGTAACTCAGTTTTCTTCTCCAATTCTTTTCTCATCTCGCACACTCCAACTTTGCTCTGGCTTCTAACTGTTCTTCCGGCTTTCCCCTCTGTGTTGTCTATCCGTTTCCAGTCCTCTGTCCGTTTTTACCTCCAGCCCAGCTTATCAACTCTCTTCGTCATGTCTTGAAGTCTTTTCTCACACCCACCATTTTTATTCTTCGGCACGTCTCCGTCACCCCAATTAATTTTTCCCTCTCGGTTACCGTCACTTTTTCCGTCACCTCCACGCTCTCGCCACACGTCTCGCGAATTATTTTTTCCTCACCCGCCTTCACCGTGGGCCTGACAACCGTTGCACCCCTCCAGCTCGTTCGCTCCCACACGTGGCGTCGCCATTCGCACTTCGCTGTTGTTGCCTTCTGCCGCCTGCAGGCTCGGCCCATTTGCTGCGTTTCACCCGCATTTCTTTTATTTCTTCCTTCATTCGTTGCGTATTCGATTTCGCTTGTTTGTTTATTCTTTGCACGAGTTCCATAAAATCCCGCAATGTCACCTGCCCTGGCCACTCCCACTGACTACATTTAGTGGTGGAGTTATAATAAAAAAACGACCAGATGAACGGCATCGATGCCTTTCCCAACCTTCTGTAGCGGTAAAGATGTGTCTCCTCACGGGTGTCCTGGACCATGGTTCTACATTACTACACATATCTATTACCCCGGCTCCCGCTCGCCTTGAGACGCCATCTTATCTCACGTAGGGTTAATTTAATCGCTCGTAATTTAGAGGGAATCGGGGACGCTCCTCTCCCCTGGACCGATTCCCTGTAATTAGCTTGGAGACGGGAGGGATTTGAATCACACTCCTGTACACCAGTGTTGCGAATTCGCGCCCGTCGGCGTGCGATCGGCCACGTGACTCGAATCGCGACCGCCTCGCCACCGGAAGGACAATTCAGTCGTGACCCTCCGGCTAACGCCGGGATCAGTCACGGGTGGGCCTTTCGGACTCACCACAACCCAGTCCGCATTCTACCCGGCGGAATAGGGTGAATCGCCGAAAGTCGATATACCTAAGTACCGCGCGGCGTAACCTACGAGGGATGTACCTCGCCACAGGCCGACTTCGGACACGATCCGCTTAAGCGGCTCGTTCCGGCTACGGGATAACCGAGCGGTGTTATGTCGGCCTTGACGGTTCAGATTAATTATCGGGCGGATTAGCCCACGACGAACCCTTTACATGAAACAAGATGGAGACCCAACGAAGGAAGGACGCAGCGACACGGGGGAAGAATTCAACAGAAGCACATTTTATTTACAACACGACAACGAATAGCACACTAAAGCAAACAGTAGAATGCACATATATCAACTAGAAAACAAAAGAAGCAGAGCTA
This sequence comes from Eptatretus atami, assembly GCA_035128595.1. NCBI lineage: Eukaryota > Metazoa > Chordata > Myxini > Myxiniformes > Myxinidae > Eptatretus > Eptatretus atami. Next base: position 172,181,256 of record CM068952.1, on the reverse strand, counting down.
CTACGACTACGCGACACACGGACCACTTAAAACTAATACTACTTCACGACTTGGCGCCGACACACACACGTTCACACAAAACCCCAAAAGAAATGGAAGTCGCGACTTCCCTGAGCGTTTGAGTCCTTGGCCGCCGTCCACGTGGTCCCGGTGGTGTGACCCGATCGAGCGTGGTCGGCGGGCCTTCGCCGGCGTGCCTCGCGCCTGCTCGTGCTGCCTCCCGACGCCACGGACTGAGCACCGACCGAGTCCACCGAACCACGAGCAGCAGACGAGAGCAGCAGGACGAGACGAAGTAAAGCAGGATCCAGCAGGCACGAAGCACACGAACTGAAACTCTCCTTTAAACCTCCTGCTTCACCGTGCTTTATCCCGCCGCCCACGCCCTGTTTCTCGGCTCCACCTTCCTTCGAGGCGCTTCGAGAAGGGGGCGTGTCTCCTCTCGTTCCCTCCACCTGCGTCTTGTGGGGGACGGGCGAAGCCGTTCGACGGCCTTCAGCGCGCAAACCGTCGTTCGTAGACGCTGAGGATGGCGTTCGATGGTGTAGGTAGCGTGGTTGAAGATGGTGCGTGGTTGTGAGGGTGGCGGGGCTGGCGTTGTTAGAGTGGTGGCGTGGTTAGCGTGTGTTGTTGGTTGGCGTTGTTGACGTTGAAGTGTGGTTGGTTCGAAAATAAAGCAGACAAATTTGGTGCTTTCCTCACAAAATGCACAATTGTTATGCTATATTTAGTTAGCTAAGTTGCCCCACTACTGGAGAAAATTCATCATGAAGTCAAGATTATAAAAACTCATGGGGTGTATACTTTATGGTCAGAAATGAGATCGTTTCATGGGATGAAAATGGCAGGATTGGAGCTTTTTATCGGATTTGAAAAACATAATTTTAAATTGGATTTCTGAGATTTTTGTTTAAAAAATTAAAAAAAAAATCTTCCTCTCTTTCATTTGCCTCCCCAAGACTCAAATAACATTGGCCAAGTCATTTTTATCGTCTTCTAATGTCATTACCCCCATGCAGGTAGCGCAAAGTGGGGTTAAGCAAATGGTTTACTCTGTCTGTCTGATCGACGTCAGTCTATGATTGAGGTACTACTTAATTTTCATCAAATGGTATGTTTTAAACACTGTAAAACATGAATTGGAACACGAACCTGCATTTCAGCAGTACTTTGGTTGTGAATTTGGCAAATTGTACGGAATCTCATCCCGATCGCACATGCCCATATTTAGCTGTCTAGTAATTACTTCAGTCTGTCTGTCAGTTTGGCAGTCAACCAAAATTGAAAATCATTCCAAACAGGAAACATACTGTTTTTTTAAGGACGTCATAAAGGACACAAACAACAGGCGTGAATAACCAATTGAATATGTTAAATAAGGTGGTGTAAAAAGACGGTGCATAAATGGTGGTAAACTTCTGAAAAAAAAGTGTTTTTGTTTTTTCTGTTTCTCCAGCCTTTCAAATATTTTTTTTTCCAATCGAGTTATATACTTGTACACTGTAGAACACAAATTGCCTGGCTTACACTTCCAAAAAAACAATCTGTTTAGCAGTACTTTATGGCTGACAGGATGGCCTCGAGGTATGCACACTCGCCTCTAAGCTGTCTAGCCAGGGTTTGAATCCCGACCCAGCTATGAACTGTCAACCTGGTGTTTCATAATTGTGTGTGTCGTCCCTCAAATGGACATTAAACGGGAATTCCCCTTCTGCCAGCATGAGTTGGTGGATGTTAAAGATCACATGGTGTCCTTCGTGAAGAGTCGGTGAGCTATTGCCGACACCATGGCAAAGTTCCAAGTTCCTGCCCTAACCAGGAGAGAGCATAACATCAGTGGCATAGCTATGCCCTCAGCCAAATATGCTACCATACAGCCTTGTGTTGCATATGGATGAAGAAGAAGAAGAAGAAAAGCAATATTTTGGCAAAGTTTTATGCCGTCTCAACCAATGAAACCTGCTGCGCACACTGCAGCCGATCGTGCTCGGAAACGCAAGGCAAGAGTTGAAAAGACCCTTCCCATGTCCTTTTCTCAGGACTGTGTGGGGTAAGGTGTTCTCTGAACTGTCCAGTTCATCCTGCAACATATTAGAGCTATGTCTGGTGTTGACTGAATGGCTAGAGTGGTGGGCTGGCTTGGGATCTGAGGGTCCAGAGTTCAAATTCTGCTTGGCTGTTGAATTAATACCAGGTGGGGTTGACTCTGCCTGTCATCCTTCCAAGGTAGGCAAAATGAGTGCCAGCTTGCTGGTATCCTGTGTCGGAATGGCGACCCGTCCAGGATTGTGCTCACTAGCCCAGGAGACTGCTTCGGAAGCACCGACGCTCCGCACAGAGTATGGTCCCGATGGAATGGAATCTTAGAGCTCCTTCCTAACTGCCACACATTGCAAGAAAGTCTCCATTTCCACAAAGAGTTTGACCAAACAATTATTATCCATAAAAGTTTCAAAGGAGCCACAGAAAATCATTGAGACTGATGAATGTCACATACTTCCACATCCTCATCTCTAAGCAGTCCCATGCTTGCAAATTCTCTTTACTTTCACCTGAACACGATTTCTCATCCTCTGTAGCTGCATGATGCGGGACCTCCAATTCTTTAACAACTCCTGCATACGTGAAGCCTCCAGAGTCAATTCTTCCTGCACAGAGTGAAAAAGGTTCCAAGGAAAGGACAACACGTGGGAGCAAAATTTTTTAAATGAGAACAACAAAAGGGAGCAAAATTTGAGATAAAGACTTTTTTTATTACCTCCGCCACCAAAGGTGAAGGAGGTTATGTTTTCACCTGTCTATAAAAATTTCCACAATGGCAGAACGGTTGTCCGGTTGTCTGTTTCTGTGCAGGATATCTCAAAAAGTTGTGGATGGATTCGGATGAAACTTGGTGGACATGTTCGGAGTGTGACAAGGACGAACTGATTAGATTTTGGTGAAGATTTGGATCTGGATCCGACTGCTAGATTTTTAAAGTGATTCTTCACCATTGAAAGATAGGGCCAAAAACGACATGTATATATATATATATATATATATATATATATATATATATATATATATATATAAAATATATAATAAAAAAATATATATATATATATCACGATATCTCAAAAATGTATTGGGCCAGATATGTTCTCGTAGATCAAGCATTGCGGGGTGGAGGTATGCGCTCTACCTAGTGCCCTTCGAGTTACCCTCGCCAAAGGAGAGGGTATTGCATTTGGGTCCGTTTGTTTGTCTGCACAGAACTTTTGTGTTTTTCTCCGCAACCGCTTGTCGAATTGAGAGGAAATTTTCACCATTGGTGCGATTACTCATGTAAAATGTTTTATTGATAATTGTGACGTCATACTGTTGCGGGGCCGGGTATCGGCGATGAGCACGACCGCTAGATGGAGCTGCAGGGTCGACTCCACCGATCACCCGGAATTTATAGGTCATCACCCCGGATAACTCCGTAGCAGATAGGTCCCTTATCGGACCGAAGTTCGCCAATAGATCGACCACGTGGGGTAGGGTCGATTGCCAATTTCAATGACCATACGCCTCGGGTCGCACACGTTCGAGTACGCTAGCGGGCTCGTTTCCGTACGAGCATCGTCGAGGGTGAATTTCCCCGGTAGTTTGGACGACGTGGGTATTTAGTA
>CM068952.1:172125784-172140911 GCA_035128595.1 Eptatretus atami | reverse complement strand
TATAACATTTTAAAAGTATATTGGTTAGTCGATTTTGTTGTTCTGTCTGTTTATCTGTCTGTCTGTCTGTTTGTCTGTCTATTTGTTTGTTACTTGTAAAATATAACATTTTAAAAGTATATTGGTTAGTCGATTTTGTTATTCTGTCTGTCTTCTAACCAGTTGGTAGGAAGTGAGCTTCTAGTTCAAGACAATTCATTTGCTCTGTCTCTCTGTCTCCCCCTTCATTGCTAAGGGATATGACAGTTTGAGAGACTGCGGACCCATCTCTTCGCCATTGTTTTCATATCGTGCTGCACGCAGCACTGTTCAACACCAGCCTTGCACGCGGTTCATCCTGGCCCAAAACCAAGATTGTTGCCGCTCAGATCCTTGCTGCCTTTGTTTCTTGTTTGAGTCCAGATGTCGTGTCATTAGCAGGGTTTGTTCATCTCGTATACAGTTTGACGTGCTCCCTTCTGCCTTATTTGTATTGCGACACCAGATCTTGTTCTGTTTATTTTATAGTGTCTTTTCTTTCTTATCCCCGTAATGTTTTAAAAATAACCCATTTATTATAAGAAACGTCTTCCGCTTGTGCCTTCCTCGACGAGCAACACCCAGTTTCATTTGATTGGGTGTGATCCTTCGCGCAATACATGATAAAATGAATGCAGCATTAAATTTGGAGATCATTTGGTCATTCGTGAAGTTAACATCCTCCGCTTTAAAGGTCTGCTCTTAGCGGACCTCTGACGTGACGAATATTATATTATTGTAATAGTTATATATCAGTATCTCACCAAAAGTGAGTACATCCTTTACAAAAATGTACAGATTTTTATGTAACTTTTTACTGTGATGTATTATAACACAAACTCCCAAGAAAGATGGAGTAGACATTTTCATACGATTCAGCCCAAAACATTTTATCTGTGAAACAATGTGGCATACGGCATATCGTGAAAGGCGGGGGTGGCCAACAAAGTGAAGTACACCTATGCACTTCTCACATTGAAGCGTTATTGTTTTCATTATTTTGCGAATGTCCACCATTGTTTTTGGCACAGCAGCTATTCCACTCGGTAAGAGTTGACCAGTGTCCACATGTCTTTGCTGGGATCCTGTCCACTCCTCTGCATGACTTTCTCAAGTTGCGTGATGTTGAGACACCTTTCGTCTCTCAACCTTACATTCAGGATGCCCCACAGGGTTCTTATGGGTTTAGATCAGGTTGACATGCTTGGCCACTCCAACACATTTACCTTCGATTCTTCAGAAAGGCAGTTGTCTCTTGGAACGAATGCTTCAGTCGTTTTCGTGCTGAAATACAGCTCCTCTACCAGTTTCGCCAGGGAGCTAACATCTTCTCCTTCCAGATTACAGTACATCGTATAGAACCATGTTCCCTCGATGAACTTGAGCTCTCAGTACGCACACTATGCATCCCCAAACCATGACACCACCAACCACATGCTGACAGTAGGATAACGCACGGTTCTTGGTACTGTCCCAGTCGCTGCCAGACACGCTGCACTCCATATCCAAACAAATTGATCTTCTTTCATCAGACCATAGGACATGTTGCCAGTAGTCCAGGGGGCTTGGATTGATGTGCTTCAGCAAACTGTTTCGAGCTTTCTTTGTGCTCTGCTTCAGGAGAGGCTTCGCCTTGCGACGGCCCATGCACCCGATATGAATGGAGTGCTGAACGTATGGTTTGTGCACTAACAGACTGGCCAGAAGCTGGAGAAATCTCTTCAGCAATCTGGCCACTTTCGTCTGTCTTGAGGACTAGATTCTGAACTGAGCGAACAGTACGTGCAGTCATTTGGTGGTCTGCCCTGGCGAGCGCAACTCATTGTGTACGCTTCTTGAGAAACCTCTGGATGACCTTGGTCGTTGGTGTGGGCTTACTTTAAAGAAGCACTATCTTCTTGATCTTCGCCCTTTAGTCGGGCAACGATTCGATCTTTGAGCATCTTTCAAGAGCTCTTTGACCATGAGAGCATTGCTGCTGCCTCAATGGCATTGGTACAATATTTCCTTGCAATATTCTTCAGCAAGCAGAGAGACAATTACTACATTGAGTACACTTTCTTCACTTTTAACATACCAGGGAGTTGGGCCTAATGAACATTGTGTGTATTGTTGGTGCATATTTACCTTTTAACACTCTTTGACTTGAAATATCAGAAAATGAGGAATGGAAGCTGTTTTACCATGCTTGACTTACTTCTTGTGCAGACAATAGCGGAGTTACTCACTTTTGTTGCCTCCTCTTTTCAGAAATATTCGTAATATGCCACATTGTTTTTATGGGAATGGCAGTTATGTCCTGAATACATATTCAGAATGTCTACTGCTGTCATCACTCTAAGGTTTTGCTCAGCCCACAACTCCTTAAAAGTTCCACTAATTATTACATATTTGTGAGGGTTTAGATCATTTTGTGAGATACTGTTATATTATAAATATTATAAATTTAATATAAATTAATTTATAAATAAATAATATAATATTTTATTAAATTTAATTCAAAATTTTAATTTATTATAATTTTTTATTATTATATAAATATTAATAAAAAATAAATATTTTTAATTTTTAAAATTTATAATTTTTAATTTATTTATTATTATATTAATTTATTATTTTAAAAAAGTAATTTATTATTTTAAATAATAAATATTTTATTTTATTTTAAAAAAATAAATATATTAAAATTTTTATTATAATATTTTGAATAATAAAATTAAAATTATATTTTAATATTATTTAAATTATACTATAATATAAAAAAAAATTAAAAATTTTTATAATATATTATGTATTATAAATTAAATAATATAATATATAATTTTTATTTTTTTAAATTTTTTATATTGGTTTATATTTTTTAATAATATTATTTTAAGAAAAATAAATTATATATATTTATATTTTAAATTTATTAAAAATTATATAAAATATACATTATATAAAATTATTATTTAAAAATATATTTTAATTATATATTTAATAAATATATAAAAATATTATTATAATAATTAATTTATATTATAAAATTATGAAATATTATTAATTTAATTATATATAAATTTATATAATTTAATTTAAATAATTTAATAATGTAAGATTTATATATTTTTATAAAAAAGAGTATTTAAAATTTTAATTTTAAAATATAATTAATAAATTTTTATATTTTAAATTTTATATGAAATTAAAAATTATTATAAGTATTATATTTATATATTATATTTATAGTATATATAGTGATGTATATTATAATACCACATATATATATATATACAGTATATATGTACATATACATATATATAATTATATATATAGTATATATATATATGTTATGATATATTTTTATATAGTATGTATGATATTATTAATGTATGTGTATAATATATATATATGATATAGAGAATTGGCGACCATCTGTGCAGAGCATTGGTGCTGCCAAGTTGTGGCTTTTCATTAGTCTAGTGTGGTAGACTTTGCTCTTGTCTGCCTAGGTTTGGGTGCAGCGTTTGAGGTGTGGTATCCCCGTGTTTACCCCCCCCCCCCCCCCACTACTTTCAAATCCGATGTCCTTGCTATTGGGCACAATCTTGATGGTCCGCCACTCCGACACAGGATACAGCATCTACATCATTTTATTATATTTATATGTTAATATATCCTATATATATATTATAATCTATATATATAATATTATATATATATATATATTATATATATATAAATATATATATATATATATTATATATATAATACAGCGGCTGCAAAAGTAAGGTTGATACAGTAAGGATTATACCAGTATTACCAGAGTTATGATAGTGGTGCGAGATTCATTTAATACTAGATTCATTTAATTTGAACATGTTGAGATATATGTTTATATTGAATAGTTTATTTATGGTTATTATATTGATATGCTTGTAAAAATCAATAAAATACGTTTTGTGGCGCACGCGTTTTGTTGTCATTCTGGTAACCTACTTTGCAGCCCCCTGTATATATGAGTTGTATGTATATATTTATTATATATTATATATATATATTATATATAATATATAATATATATGTATGTTGTGTCAATGGTATTATTATGTATGATATAATAATATATAATATATACAATAAATATATGTGGTGTGTATTGGGTTGCCGAAATAGTGACCCTTATTGTCAGTAATTCTGTCTGTTTTTGGGATGTTGTTCGTTTGTCAAGCATAATTGGTAGTAACCGTGGGTGAGATATTTGACCAAACTCGGGTGGTAGGTACATCTTATGACCTAGTGCTTTTGAAATTGTGACTGGTTGCTAGGGACGCTTCTGGTCCCTAGCAACAACCGAAAAAAAAACTTCAAAATCCGGTACAGTTCACGCGAAATCAATTCCGAAGCCATTATCCCACGTAGGGTTAGAAATTTGGCAGCGAATGATCACAGGTGATGCTCTGATCAAATAGCATTCCGTTTGTGATATATCTGGAATACTTTACCCGCCTGCAGTCCCCTACAATTAGGGTATGCGCGAAAATTGGCCGAAAATGAAGGCCCTAGCGACCAGGTGAGTGCATCGATACGATGAAACTTTGGCAGTTCATGTACTCGAATGAGTACTACATTTTGCTCAGACATATTGAGGATTTCGCTTAGGTCCAGGGGTCAAAGGTCAGTTAGTGCAAAATCGATAATATCGAGAGCTGAGGTGCCTTCGCGCCAAATGCTACTCCTCCTAGGTGTATGGTCGGTATGGTCAGAAAATTCACACTAATGCGTCTGAATACAGTTGTGGCACAAACGATCGAAGCCAGGATTTTCGATTAGATCTTTTGTTTACCCACAGCACCCCGCTCAACTTTGGGGATTCCGATTTCAAACCGCATTCGGTACTTTTCATTCAAATGGATTACGCGAGTAGTTATCAGTAGATGGAACCTGGATGAGATTTGATATGCATAATCTTAAGGTGATTCCCTATCCGCTATATGAATCCATTTGCTCTATCATCTTATAGGTTTCACATGCTCGCTTCGACCCATCGGCCGCCTACCGCTTGTCGTATATGTGTGGGTGTATATATATATGTATATATGTATATGTATGTGTGATATATATAATATAATACATGATGTATGTACCTCTTTTAAGTCTTGGGCTGAATGCAGATATTTTAATATTTTTCACCATAACCTTGCACTAAGATTTCTCCAATCAGAATAAATTGCCCCTCTTTAGGTAGCCCAGAGCCAACGCAAGCATTTATGATGAATTTCCATCATGACCCTTTTGGTTAAAGGTTAAGGTCTTAACCCCCAAAAGAGAACCACCATTTAGGTTTTTCTCCTTTTTGTCTTACTGCCAATGTCCGAGAATTTTGGAATGATAATTTCCGCCGATATGGTAAAACAAAGTATGCAGGGTTGATGTTTAAGGACATGACCCAACTTTAGGCCTTTTTCACATAAATTTGAGTGAGGTTTTCTCCGATCTCTAGAGGGAGCATACACGGACATGGAGGAGACCCAAGACTGAGTTTTTCATAGTCTAATGTATAGGTAACTTTTGCTCCTTTCTTGTTCTTGGTTTGGGGGTGCAGGCGTTACGGTTGGGTTTGTGTCATCCCAGTGTGTTTACCCCCCCCCTCCCCCGCTACTTCAATCTTGATGTTCAATACCCTATCGGTTCACCCCTCCCTCCCCACGCTACTTTTCAATCCACAATCAGTCCTTCCACAAATCCCCTCCTCTCCTTTCTCAATCCACTAATAATCCCCTTTCACCAAACCTCAATTCAATTCGTCCGCTGGTTTATTTCGCTCTTTGTGTGTCTGTCTTCCTCAACCACTCAAATCCACTCATCTCATTGTTATTTACCACAACAACCCATCACTCACACATCATTTTGAAATACGTGCTCTATAATCGTTTTTTGCCCGATCTCTCAATGATGAAGAATCCTTTAAAATTAAATAATTCTCGTATCCAGATCGAATTCGAGTCTTCACCAAAATCGAATCAATTTTCGCGGTCACACACCCAACCTGTCCACACGTTCATCCGAATCAGTCCACAACTTTTTGAAATACGTGCTATATATCTTCGTTTATTGGCCCCATCTCTCAATAGTGAAAGAATCACTGAAAAAAAAATTCTTGAAGTCGGATCTGGATCTTCACCAAAATCGAATCAGTTCGTCGCTTGTCACACTGAACCTGTCCACAAAATGTCATCTGGATTCCATCCACAACTTCTTGAGATATCCTGTACACAAACATGACAAACAGATAGACGAGCGCTGCAAAACAATAACTCCTTCACCTTCGATGGCGACGGTTAAATAAAGTACGGTGATTCTCCGCATGTGAGCAGTAACGTGCAGTACCCAAGAACGTGCACCGCAAGAAGCTGAAGGCGCTCTTCGGTGTATTTTGCGCGTGAGGGTTGCGTGAAGCTCCGTCAGAGACAGCAGGATTTCCACAATTGCACACCGATGCACACCAATGAGAGAGAGGCTCACACGAGAGGGACGAAGAAAGCCATGTCCTGTGAGGAGGAAGAAGCCCAGGTGTATGGGACATCAGTCACCTCAAAGCTTGTCCTGCAAGGAGTAGAAAGGAGACCAGAGCGCAGAGAGAGAAGGAAGGAGTTCAGAGTTCGGATGCGAGGAGAGCAAGAAGAAAGCTCAGAACACGGCTTGATCCATGTGAAAGCTGCTTGTCCGGGGTGCACAGCAGAAGCAGAGCAGAATTCCGTTGGCATATCTGGGATGCCGAGAGGAACGTGCTACCTACGATGCTGGATTCCTCAGGCCACGCGCGTCCATCGCACCGCATCACCACTCCTCCGCCCACCTTCCCAATTTTGCATCAATAATAGAATAAAAAGTATGTGGGGTTGACGTTACTTTTTGACCTTGACCTAATTAAGGTCATGACCGAATTATAGCCATTTAAACATTTTTCACCAAAAACTCGACTGAGGTGTGTTTGATCAGAATGAAATTGCTCTCTTTAGATGATACCTACAGCAAGGCGCATTTATGCTCATTTATATTATACCCCTCGGTTAAAGGTCAAGTCAAATAGCGGCTGAAAAAAAAGTGTTTTTTGTTTTTTTGTAATTGCTCAATTTTGCCAATGCGGAACTCAAAGACCGCTTGGCCTTCCAAGATGTTCTTGCATCAAATAGAGTGGACCTGCCATCTGATATTTGTTTTGTGTCCTTGACCTACTTTTTTGGATTGTGACCGATTGAACAAAAAAAACACCCTTTTGATCACAACTGAATATTTTTCTGCAAATTTTTCATGATGTTGAGTTCTACGGATAGATTGTAGATAAGGACAATTTTTAAATTTACACTCTATCCCTCCCCAAATGTTTGAAGGTCAAGGTTATATGTGGTCCGAAAAAAATATGGCCATCGTTGGATCATGGCCAAGGGTATGTTGTGGGTGATCGCAGCCATATCGAGTTGTGTTTTGAAATCAAATTATTCATATATCCTTTATGTTATAATATTATAGTTGAACAAAATAAGTTTTTTAAAATATTAATTGAAGTAAATGGCTAAGATTGGCTGCACTGCTTGAAAAATGCTTTTATTACCTCCACCACCGAAGGTGAAGGAGGTTATGTTTTCACCCCTCTGTCTGTTTGTTGTTTTGTTGTCCCTCTGTTTGTTTGTTTGTGTACAGGATATCTCAAAAAGTTGTGGACGGATCCGGATGGAATTTATGGACGGTTCGGTGTGTGACAAGGACGAAACTGATTAGATTTGGTGAAGATCCGAATCCGACGACAGAATTTTTTAAGTCATTCTTCACCATTGAGAGACGGGGCTAAACATGATATCCAGCACGATATCTCAAAAAGTGGTGGACGGATTCCGACGAAACTTGGTGGACAAGTTGGGTGTGTCGCAAGGACGAATTAATTCGATTTTGGTGAAGGGCCGAGTCCGGATCTGCATACGAGAATTATTTAATTTTTAAAGCGATTCTTTACCATTGAGAGACCGAGCCAAAACGATATAGCATTGTATAGCATGATATTTCAAAAATGTATTGGGCCTGATATGTTCTCGTGGATCAGGCATTACGTGGTGGAGTATGTGCTTTACCGAGTGCCATATTTTTTAAGTAGTCATGAAAGAGTCCCAATAACTTTAACCTTTGATCCGCTCTCCTTGCTTATTTCCTCTGTTTGTTCAAAAAAGGCCATGATGCTACCTTGCTGTGTCCTTAGATTCCTGGAGCCCGAGAGATGACCTACGGTCTGCCAAAAATCGACTGTAATCTCCGAGGGACCTCAGGATGGTGACTCGAACTGGGACCCAACACGCGTACACGGAACACCCTGATCGTTGTATTTTTATCCTCAAGTTCTTTCCTCTGATAGTTTCTCCTCAGGCCGTTACTACTGGGAGGTCCATGTGAGTTTGAGCCGTTGGTGCGTGATCGGAGTCGCGTTATTAAACTCGATGAAGCGGAAAGGGGAAGGAGATGAGTGCGTGTTGGAAGAAATCCCAAGTCATGGTGTGTATGGAAATATAATAACAAATACTCAGCGTGCCACAATGATAAATGACCTCACTGACCGTGCCAGTAAATCTCGACAGGCTGGGGTTCTTCTTGGATTGCGAGGCGGGAGAGTTGACGTGTTTCGGGAACTCGAAGGTCCTGCACGTGTTCAAGGGGAACTTCACGGACTCCGTTAAAGCCGCACTGGGGATTGGTTATTGCTTGTTTACTTGTTTGGTTATTGGTTTGGTGGTGTGAATAATTCCTTGCAGTTTTGTTGATGATGATTCTGTTCGTGAAGCGCAAATTTCTTATTTGCATCAAAAGCATCTGTTAGTGTAATCAGAGTCGGCATAAGTGTTTGTATACCCCAACTAGCATCAAGCAGAATCGATGTCTAATTAGCTTCTCTGTGATCCTCACCCTTGTGTCTTTCTCTTCAACCCCATCTTCCATCTGTGTTTTTTCTTAATCATCCCCCATTTCTCACCTCCCACACACAAACCACATGAACACGGCAGTGTCCACCTCTGCGAGTTCAAGCCTCTCACATCGGTTTTACAAATGGTTGTCACGTGTGCGACCACACCGCTAGAGAGGCATGTGTGTGACATCAGCACAGTGGGGGGGGGAAGGGGAGGGGGAGGGAGGGGCAGAGGCACTGCTACTGAAGACAGCAACAGTCGTACACATAAAGAGAGCGCGGGAACCACATGCACCACACACACACAACAGGAACGGTCAACTCCAGACAGCAGAGAGTTGCACCTCAAACACAGCCGGGCACCCACAGAAATGAGCTGCACATCATCCGTCGGGACAAGACAGACACCCCGGGATGCCTAACCATCGAAAGAGCCACATACAGCACAGATTAGACACATGCCAGAGACGTACAGCCCACCTGGAATGCCCTGCCAGCCACAGAGCTATATAACCTAGCACAGGAGCCACCGAGAGCCTAGCTAGAGCGTAGAGACCCAAGGATGAGACCGGACCGGAAGAGGTTATAAGCTATGTCTGCACTGCACCTCCCTGCTTTTAACAGGAAAGACGACACACCACTCTTACACTTTTGTCCATTCTTCCGTGTGTCCTGTGTTCTCGACTGAGTCTGCTGTGATGAGGTTAGTTCTAAGAATAGCCAGGAAATTGTTACCGTCCTGTTCAGCGTGCCTTTCGGTTTATCTCTTTATTTTATTTTTGTTTGTTTGGATGGACGATTTTTGCTTACCATGCCCTCATCCACATTGCTTGTTAAACTTGACACTTTTAAAACCATTCACTGCATTTTGAGCTGCAATCTTGTCCTCTGGAAGAATCAAATCCCCCGATCTTAGGGTCCTGAGTTCGAACCACGTTGGCCGCTGATTAACACCAGGTGGATTGATCAGCCTGTCATCCTTCCAAAGTCAGCGAAATGAGTACAAGTGTGCTGCTAATATGGGCATAGTCACGCCCAACAAAATGATAGCTACCCGGCAGCCAAGCTGCCATATACAAGAAGAAGAAGATCAAATACCCCGTAAAACCGTGCTTGCGTGCTGAAACAGCCATGCGGTGAAATTGGTTAAAACATATAACCAAACCGCCTGCAGATTAGTCATACGTGCGTAGAACACCTCCACTCAGTGTCCTGGGAGTTCATCACCGGAGGTCTCGCGTTGCACTTTCGGAGGCGAGTCCGTTGCAATACAAATCAGCGCAACTGATTAATATTACATTTTTTGTTTTTCTGTAAATATTATATTTCTATTGACTTGCTTCGTTTCTCAATGTATGATAAAATATTACGTTGATAAGTATGACATATTGACCAATATAGGTCTAGAGTTCTCATCCGTTGATAAATTTTTGATGATAAATGTTACTCTTAGATGATGAATGATATATTATCCTCGCAATAGCCTCATCCGATAGTAAATTTTCAGATGACAAATATTAGCTTATTCCATTTTAAGATAGATGAAGTTTCGGGTTGGCCCATCTAATATTCTCATCTGAACCAATGGTTCATGATGTTCAGAACCGCGGTTCAAATCGCGTGTACAGTACTATATCCACTGAGCCTTGGAATCCTGAGAGCAATGAGGAGAAAAAAAAAGGATTTTGTTCACAGTCTTGTTGTCAAGTTGGTGAAACTGGTGGTGTTGGGTTGTGAACAATATGTTAGGTTTGTGAAGATCTCACAAAAGGCTTTGTGATGCGTTTGTAGTTGTGTTGAAACATTTAATAAATCCAGTACATCCTTCAGCTCTTCTTGCACTGATCTGTTTGTTTGATTGTTCATTCACACCACCCATCATGATATTTCTCTACTTTCAACTCAATTACTTGTTGTACCTGTGAGTGTAGGAGTTGGGGTTTGGGGTTGAGGGTGGGGGTAATTAGTGAGGTATCTTATTGTGCAGTCAATGTTCGGAAAGCTTTGCATTTAAGATTTCTCCGTTCTTCATTTTGGACGTCATAGTTATTTTGTCGTGCTATTATTAATTTTTTATTTGGTTAGTTTCTCTGTCTTCTTCATGTTCAACCTAAAACTTAATATATGAAGTGAGCAGCCTGGTTGTTGAGTGGGTAAAGCATTAATGCATTGCCCTCACAAGTGTGGGTTCAATTCCAATCGCTGCTCAAAAGATCTGGCCTCAAAAAGAGATTACAACACCGGATTTGCCCGAAGAAACACCACTCAAAAAAGATCTGGCCTCCCCAACAGCCTTCACAAGGTTTGTGAACCACTACCACCACCAATATATGAACTAAACTTTGAGGAGGCCAATCTTTTTTTTACTTTACATCAAAAACTCTGGGAACCTGAGAAGCAGTGGGGATCAATCGCTTGCGGTGAACCTTCTGGATTCCAATTGTAAACACGTACAGATGACCTCAGATGCCAAAGATGGGAAATTTCAAACCCTCTGCACAGTCACCGGAGTTCCAAACACAGATGTTGGACCAAAAGGGTTTGTCATGCAAGATTTGATTCAGGTACATAGAAAGAGGCGATAACATTGGTTGAAGCCGTAAGTGAGACAAACTGACCAAATGGTGAATGCCACTGATTTTATTGTGCTCATGAGTCAAAATTGATAATACAGTATCTGATTGAGATCTAAGTAGCATGGAGGAGCACTGTTAAATAATTCCAGGCAGCTAGCTGATCCTTGTGTTGATTCTCATTCATCTACTATAAATGACGAAGTGTGTGTGTGTGTGTGTGTGTGTGTGGTGTGTGTGTTGTGTGTTTTGTGGAGTTCGACTGGAGGTTTTTCATGTGGATTGTGACACACCAAAATGATCTCATGATCTCCTGAGTTGATTAGGCTAATTAACTACACAGAGTCCGGAAGATTTCCCATGTTTTAAACGTATACCATGTTAGGGTGTATAGAGCAGCTTTATAGGTCCACCGTGGCATGCCATTCTAATTTCAAAATAAATGCGATGGTGTTCATAGAATACTTACCCTGCAGTCTTGAGAAGAACTTGATGCGAGCAGGGGCCCGGTGGAGAATCAGGTGGGGTAACTACCCCAGGGGCCGGATCTAATAGGATCCCATCTGTGGGAACAATTGACATAATCACATGATGGTACATAATGACGTCATGACGTAAATGAACACAGGAGTGATGGCCACACCCCATCCTGATGAAGTTTTAATTTCCTCAGTGAATGGTTTTCATGTACACTCTAAACAAAATGCAGACACGTACACATACGTACATATGTATGCGACAGATGCTTAACCCAGCTTTTCGCTTTGTGCGTGCGGGCTAATAACAATAACAATGACACATTGTAACAAAGCATATATAATTACTAAAAGTATTAACGACAACAATCATCATGGTAGTATCATTTGGCAATAAAAACAACAAATGTATAATCCCGCCCTGGCCAAGCTCATCTGGGCTTGGTGAAAGGCGAGCGAATGCTCAAGCAGTAACAGGGCGGGTGTGCTACAAGTCATGAAGACCGATGAAAAATTGGTCCATCAGACCAATGGGCCCACTAGTTAAATATAAACACATACGAGTTCCCTTGCATGTCAATGCAGGAGGGTGCCATTAGCCCATCAAGGATAGAGCTTAGGCCTAGCAGTTTCACCTGTATTACCGTCACCAAACTTGCAGTTTACCTCTATTACCGACATCAAACCTGCAGTTTCACCTGTATTACCGACATCAAACCTGCAGTTTCACCTGAATTACCGTCACCAAACCTGCAGTTTCACCTGTATTATCGACATCAAACCTGCAGTTTCACCTTATTTCCGACATCAAACCTGCAGTTTCACCTGTATTTCCGACATCAAACCTGCAGTTTCACCTGTATTACCGACATCAAACCTGCAGTTTCACCTGTATTACCGACATCAAACCTGCAGTTTCACCTGTATTACTGCGTGAAAATTTGGCCTCGTCGAACCTAAGCCTATGTTGACGTTTTGCCTATATTGACCTCAAAAATAACTGGTGGTTGAATTCAGTGACCTGATATGCAAATATCTTGAAAATTCAAGGCAATTGGATGAAAATTGAGTATTTTAGAAATCTCACCTGAGTTGTTGACATTTGACCTTTGTTGACTTATTCCTTTGTTGACCTCAAATATAATTGGTCATTGAATTCAGTGACCTGAAATATAATCCTCTTTACATTTCAAGTCAATGGGATGAAAATTAGAATTAGAAATACCACCTTCATTGTTGACCTTGGACCTATGTTGACTTTTGGTCTATGTAACCTCAAAAACAATTGGCTCGTTGAAATCGCGTGACCTGAAATGTAAATCCTCTCAAATTTCAAGTCAATCGGATGACAATTGAGGATTTTAGAAATACCACCTTAGTTGTTAACTTTGGCCTATGTTGACCTTTCGGTTTATGTTGACCTCAAAAACAATTGGTGGTTGAAGTCAGTGATCTGAAATGTAAAATCCTCTTCAAATTTCAAGTCAATCGATGAAAATAGAGGATTTAGAAGTCTCACCTAAGTTGTTGACCTTTGGCCTATGTTGACCTTTTGACCTCAAAAACAATAGGCGTCTTCGTATGCAATCTTGTGACCCAAAAACAATAGGCGTCTTCCGTATGCCAATCTCTACCAAAATGTGGGAAGTTTCGTGAAGATCGGTTGAAAATTACACCTGTAGGTGATAAACAGACAGACAACAGACAGACAGACAGACAGACAGATAAACAGACAGATAAACAAAAATCGACTAACCAATATACTTTAAAATGTTATATTTTACAAGTAACAACAAACAAACAAACAATAGACAGACAGACAGACAAGAGATAAACAGACGAGAATAACAAAATCGACTAACCAATTACTTTAAAATGTTATATTTTACAAGTAACAAACAAACAACAAATAGACAGACAGACAGACAGATAAACAGACAGAAAACAAAATCGACTAACCAATATACTTTTAAAAATGTTATATTTTACAAGTCACAAACAAACACAGACAAGACAGACAGACAGACAGATAAACAGACAGAATAACAAAATCGACTAACCAATATACTTTTAAAATGTTATATTTACAAGTAACAAACAAACAAGACAAAGACAGACAGACAGATAAACAGACAGAATAACAAAATCGACTAACCAATATACTAAAATGTTATATTTTACAAGTCACAAAAAAACAGACAGACAGACAGACAGACAGACAGACAGATAAACAACAGAATAACAAAAACTACTAACCAATATATTTAAAATGTTATATTTTACAAGTAACAAACAGAACAAACAGACAAACAGACAGATAAACAGACAGAATAACAAAATCGACTAACCATTATACTTTTAAAATGTTATATTTTACAAGTAACAAACAAACAGACAACAGACAGACAGACAAACAGACAGAATAACAAAATCGACAACCAATATACTTTTAAAATGTTATATTTTACAAGTAACAAACAAACAAATAGACAGACAGACAGACAGATAACAGACAGAAAACAAAATCGACTAACCAATATACTTTTAAAATGTTATATTTACAAGTCACAAAAAAACAGACAAACAGACAAGACAGATAAACAGACAGAATAACAAAATCGACTAACCAATATACTTTAAAAATGTTATATTTTACAAGTCACAAACAAACAGACAGACAGACACACAGACAGACAGACAGACAGAAGACAGATAACAGACAGAATAACAAAAACGACTAACCAATTTACTTTAAAATGTTATATTTTACAAGTAACAAACAAACAAACAGACAGACAGACAGACAACAGACAGATAAACAGACAGAATAACAAATCGACTAACCAATATACTTTTAAAATGTTATATTTACAAGTAAACAAACAAACAGACAGACAGACAGACAAACAGACAGATACAAAATCGACGAACCAATATACTTTAAAATGTTATATTTTACAAGTAACAAACAAACAAACAAAAGACAACAGACAGACAGACAGATAAACAGACAGAAAAACAAAATCGACTAACCATATACTTTTAAAATGTTATATATTTACAAGTCACAAACAAACAGACAAACAGACGACAGAACAGATAACAGACAACAGACAGAATAAACA
>CM068952.1:172090619-172124185 GCA_035128595.1 Eptatretus atami | reverse complement strand
TCAACAACTTAGGTGAGACTTCTAAAATCCTCTATTTTCATCCGATTGACTTGAAATTTGAAGAGGATTTACATTTCAGATCACTGACTTCAACCACCAATTGTTTTTGAGGTCAACATAAACCGAAAGGTCAACATAGGCCAAAGGTTAACAACTAAGGTGGTATTTCTAAAATCCTCAATTGTCATCCGATTGACTTGAAATTTGAAGAGGATTTACATTTCAGGTCACCGATTTCAACGAGCCAATTGTTTTTGAGGTTAACATAGACCAAAAGGTCAACATAGGTCCAAGGTCAACAATGAAGGTGGTATTTCTAAAATTCTCAATTTTCATCCCATTGACTTGAAATGTAAAGAGGATTTATATTTCAGGTCACTGAATTCAATGACCAATTATATTTGAGGTCAACAAAGGCGAATAAGTCAACAAAGGTCAAATGTCAACAACTCAGGTGAGATTTCTAAAATACTCAATTTTCATCCAATTGCCTTGAAATTTCAAGATAATTTGCATATCAGGTCACTGAATTCAACCACCAGTTATTTTTGAGGTCAATATAGGCCAAAACGTCAACATAGGCCTTAGGTTCGACGAGGCCAAATTTTCACGCAGTAATACAGGTGAAACTGCAGGTTTGATGTCGGTAATACAGGTGAAACTGCAGGTTTGATGTCGGTAATACAGGTGAAACTGCAGGTTTGATGTCGGAAATACAGGTGAAACTGCAGGTTTGATGTCGGAAATACAGGTGAAACTGCAGGTTTGATGTCGATAATACAGGTGAAACTGCAGGTTTGGTGACGGTAATTCAGGTGAAACTGCAGGTTTGATGTCGGTAATACAGGTGAAACTGCAGGTTTGATGTCGGTAATAGAGGTAAACTGCAAGTTTGGTGACGGTAATACAGGTGAAACTGCTAGGCCTAAGCTCTATCCTTGATGGGCCTAATGGCACCCTCCTGCATTGACATGCAAGGGAACTCGTATGTGTTTATATTTAACTAGTGGGCCCATTGGTCTGATGGACCAATTTTTCATCGGTCTTCATGGACTTGTAGCACACCCGCCTGCTCTACTGCTTGAGCATTCGCTCGCCTTTCACCAAGCCCAGATGAGCTTGGGCCAGGGCGGGGATTATACATTTGTTGTTTTTATTGCCAAATGATACTACCATGATGATTGTTGTCGTTAATACTTTTAGTAATTAATATATGCTTTGTTACAATGTTGTCATTGTTATTGTTATTAGCCCGCACGCACAAAGCGAAAAGCTGGGTTAAGCAATCTGTCGCATACATATGTACGTATGTGTACGTGTCTGCATTTTGTTTAGAGTGTACATGAAAAACCATTCACTGGAGGAAATTAAAACTTCATCAGGATGGGGTGTGGCCATCACTCCTGTGTTCATTTACGTCATGACGTCATTATGTACCATCATTGTGATTATGTCAATTGTTCCCACAGATGGGATCCTATTAGATCCGGCCCCTGGGGTAGTTACCCCACCTGATACTCCACCGGCGCCCCTGCTCGCATCAAGTTCTTCTCAAGACTGCAGGGGTAAGTATTCTATGAACACCATCGCATTTATTTTGAAATTAGAATGGCATGCCACGGATGGACCTATAAAGCTGCTCTATACACCCTAACATGGTATACGTTTAAAACATGGGAAATCTAACCGGACTCTGTGTAGTTAATTAGCCTAATCAACTCAGGAGATCATGACGATCATTTTGGTGTGTCACAATCCACATGAAAAACCTCCAGTCGAACTCCACAAAAAAACACACACACACACACACACACACACACACACACACACACACACACACTTCGTCCATTTATAGTAGATGAATGAGAATCAACACAAGGATCAGCTAGCTGCCTGGAATTATTTAACAGTGCTCCTCCATGCTACCTTAGATCTCAATCAGATACTGTATTATCAATTTTGACTCATGAGCACAATAAAATCAGTGGCATTCACCATTTGGTCAGTATTTGTCTCACTTACGGCTTCAACCAATGTTATCGCCTCTTTCTATGTACCTGAATCAAATCTTGCATGACAAACCCTTTTGGTCCAACATCTGTGTTTGGAACCTCGGTGACTGTGCAGAGGGTTTGAAATTTTCCCATCCTTTGGCATCTGAGCTCATCTGTACGTGTTTACAATTGGAATCCAGAAGGTTCACCGCAAGCGATTGATTCCCCACTGTTTCTCAGGTTCCCCAGAGTTTTTGATGTAAAGTAAAAAAAAGATTGGCCATCCTCAAAGTTTAGTTCATATATTGGTGGTGGTAGTGGTTCCACAACCTTGTGAAGGCTGTTGGGGAGGCCAGATCTTTTTTGAGTGGTGTTTCTTCGGGCAAATCCGGTGTTGTAATCTCTTTTTGAGGCCAGATCTTTTGAGCAGCGATTGGAATTGAACCCACACTTGTGAGGGCAATGCATTAATGCTTTACCCACTCAACAACCAGGCTGCTCACTTCATATATTAAGTTTTTAGGTTGAACATGAAGAAGACAGAGAAACTAACCAAATAAAAAAATTAATAATAGCACGACAAAATAACTATGACGTCCAAAATGAAGAACGGAGAAATCTTAAATGCAAGCTTTCCGAACATTGACTGCACAATAAGATACCTCACTAATTACCCCCACCCTCAACCCCAAAACCCCAACTCCTACACTCACAGGTACACAAGTAATTGAGTTGAAAGTAGAGAAATATCATGATGGGTGGTGTGAATGAACAATCAAACAAACAGATCAGTGCAAGAAGAGCTGAAGGATATACTGGATTTATTAAATGTTTCAACACCAACTACAAACGCATCACAAAGCCTTTTGTGAGATCTTCACAAACCTAACATATTGTTCACAACCCAACACCACCAGTTTCACCAACTTGACAACAAGACTGTGAACAAAATCCTTTTTTTTTCTTCCTCATTGCTCTCAGGATTCCAAGGCTCAGTGGATATAGTACTGTACACGCGATTTGAACCCGGGTTCTGAACATCATGAACCATTGGTTCAGATGAGAATATTAGATGGGCCAACCCGAAACTTCATATCATCTTAAAATGGAATAAGCTAATATTTGTCATCTGAAAATTTACTATCGGATGAGGCTATTGCGAGGATAATATATCATTCATCATCTAAGAGTAACATTTATCATCAAAAATTTATCAACGGATGAGAACTCTAGACCTATATTGGTCTAATATGTCATACTTATCAACGTAATATTTTATCATACATTGAGAAAGCTAAGCAAGTCAATAGGAAATATAATATTTACAGAAAAACAAAAATGTAATATTAATCAGTTGCGCTGATTTGTATTGCAACGGACTCGCCTCCCGAAAGTGCAACGCGAGACCTCCGGTGATGAACTCCCAGGACACTGAGTGGAGGTGTTCTACGCACGTATGGCTAATCTGCAGGCGGTTTGGTTATATGTTTTAACCAATTTCACCGCATGGCTGTTTCAGCACGCAAGCACGGTTTTACGGGGTATTTGATCTTCTTCTTCTTGTATATGGCAGCTTGGCTGCCGGGTAGCTATCATTTTGTTGGGGCGTGACTATGCCCATATTAGCAGCACACTTGTACTCATTTCGCTGACTTTGGAAGGATGACAGGCTGAGTCAATCCCACCTGGTGTTAATTCAGCGGCCAACGTGGTTCGAACTCAGGACCCTAAGATCGGGGGATTTGATTCTTCCAGAGGACAAGATTGCAGCTCAAAATGCAGTGAATGGTTTTAAAAGTGTCAAGTTTAACAAGCAATGTGGATGAGGGCATGGTAAGCAAAAATCGTCATCCAAACAAACAAAAAATAAAAATAAAGAGATAAACCGAAAGGCACGCTGAACAGGACGGTAACAATTTCCTGGCTATTCTTAGAACTAACCTCATCACAGCAGACTCAGTCGAGAATACAGGACACACGGAAGAATGGACAAAAGTGTAAGAGTGTGTGTGGGTCTTTCCTGTTAAAAGCAGGGAGGTGCAGTGCAGACATAGCTTATAACCCCTCTTCCGGTCCGGTCTCATCCTTGGGTCTCTACCGCTCTAGCTAGGCTCTCCGGTGGCTCCTGTGCTAGGTTATATAGCTCTGTGGCTGGCAGGGCATTCCAGGTGGGCTGTACGTCTCTGGCATGTGTCTAATCTGTGCTGTATGTGGCTCTTTCGATGGTTAGGCATCCCGGGGTGTCTGTCTTGTCCCGACGGATGATGTACAGCTCATTTCTGTGGGTGCCCGGCTGTGTTTGAGGTGCAACTCTCTGCTGTCTGGAGTTGACCGTCCTGTTGTGTGTGTGTGGGTGCGTGTGGTTCCCCGCGCTCTCTTTATGTGTACGACTGTTGCTGTCTTCAGTCAGCAGTGCCTCTGCCCCTCCCTCCCCCTCCCCTTCCCCCCGCCACTGTGCTGATGTCACACACATGCTCTCTCAGCGGTGTGGTCGCACACGTGACAACCATTTGTAAAACCGATGTGAGAGGCTTGAACTCGCAGAGGTGGACACTGCCGTGTTCATGTGGTTTGTGTGTGGGAGGTGAGAAATGGGGATGGGGATGATTTAAGAAAAAAACACAGATGGAAGATGGGGTTGAAGAGAAAGACACAAGGGTGAGGATCACAGAGAAGCTAATTAGACATCCGATTCTGCTTGATGCTAGTTGGGGTATACAAACACTTATGCCGACTCTGATTACACTCTAACAGATGCTTTTGATGCAAAATAAGAAATTTGCGCTTCACGAACAGAATCATCATCAACAAAACTGCAAGGAATTATTCACACCACCAAACCAATAACCAAACAAGTAACCAAAGCAATAACCAATCCCCAGTGCGGCTTTAACGGAGTCCGTGAAGTTCCCCTTGAACACGTGCAGGACCTTCGAGTTCCCGAAACACGTCAACTCTCCCGCCTCGCAATCCAAGAAGAACCCCAGCCTGTCGAGATTTACTGGCACGGTCAGTGAGGTCCATTTATCATTGTGGCACGCTGAGTATTTGTTATTATATTTCCATACACACCATGACTTGGGATTCCTTCCCAACACGCACTCATTCCCTTCCCCTTTCCGCTTCATCGAGTTTAACGCGACTCCGATCACGCACCAACGGCTCAAACTCACATGGACCTCCCAGTAGTAACGGCCTGAGGAGAAACTATCAGAGGAAAGAACTTGAGGATAAAAATCAAAACGATCAGGGTGTTCCGTGTACGCGTGTTGGGTCCCAGTTCGAGTCACCATCCTGAGGTCCTCGGAGATTACAGTCGATTTTTGGGCAGACCGTAGGTCCAATCTCGGGCTCCAGGAATCTAAGGACACAGCAAGGTAGCATCATGGCCTTTTTTGAACAAACAGAGGAATCAAGCAAGGAGAGAGCGGATCAAAGGTTAAAGTTATTGGGACTCTTTCATGACTACTTAAAAAACTATGGCACTCGGTAAAGCACATACCTCCACCACGTAATGCCTGATCCACGAGAACATATCAGGCCCAATACATTTTTGAAATATCATGCTATACAATGCTATATCGTTTTTGGCTCGGTCTCTCAATGGTAAAGAATCGCTTTAAAAATTAAATAATTCTCGTATGCAGATCCGGACTCGGACCTTCACCAAAATCGAATTAATTCGTCCTTGCGACACACCCAACTTGTCCACCAAGTTTCGTCGGAATCCGTCCACCACTTTTTGAGATATCGTGCTGGATATCATGTTTAGCCCCGTCTCTCAATGGTGAAGAATGACTTAAAAAATTCTAGTCGTCGGATCCGGATCTTCACCAAAATTTAATCAGTTCGTCCTTGTCACACACCGAACCTGTCCATAAAATTCCATCCGGATCCGTCCACAACTTTTTGAGATATCCTGTACACAAACAAACAAACAGAGGGACAAACAAACAAACAAACAGACAGAAAGGGGTGAAAACATAACCTCCTTCACCTTCGGTGGTGGAGGTAATAAAAGCATTTTTCAAGCAGTGCAGCCAATCTTAGCCATTTACTTCAATTAATATTTTAAAAAACTTATTTTGTTCAACTATAATATTATAACAATAAAGGATATATGAATAATTTGATTTCAAAACACAACTCGATATGGACTGCGATCACCCACAACATACCCTTGGCCCATGATCCAACGATGGCCATATTTTTTTCAGACCACAATATAACCTTGACCTTCAACATTTAGGGATAGAGTGTAAATTTTAAAATGTGTCCTTATCTACAATCTATCCGTAGAACTCAACATCATGAAAATTTGCAGAAAATAATTCAAGTTGTGATCAAAAGGGTGTTTTTTTGTTCAATCGGTCACAATCCAAAAAAGTAGGTCAAGGACACAAAACAAATATCAGATGCAGGTCCACTCTATTATGATGCAAGAACATCTTGGAAGGCCAAGCGGTCTTTGAGATTCCGCATTGGCAAAATTGAGCAATTACAAAAAAACAAAAAAAAAACTTTTTTTTCAGACCGCTATTTGACCTTGACCTTTAACCCAGAGGGGTATAATATAAATTGAGCGTAAATGCGCCTTGCTGTAGGCTATCATCTAAAGAGAGCAATTTCATTCTGATCAAACACACCTCAGTCGAGTTTTGGTGAAAAATGTTTAAATGGCTATAATTCGGTCATGACCTTAAATTAGGTCAAGGTCAAAAAGTATGTCAACCCCACATACTTTTTATTCCTATTATTGATGCAAAATTGGGAAGGTGGGCGGTGGAGTGGTGATGCGGTGCGATGGGACGCGCGTGGCTCTGAGGCGTCCAGCATCAGTAGGCAAGTCCTCTCCGGCATCCCAGATATGCCAACGGAATTCTGCTCTGCTTCTGCTGTGCACCCCGGACAAGCAGCTTCACATGGATCAAGCCGTGTTCTGAGCTTTCTTCTTGCTCTCCTCCGCACTCCGAACTCTGAACTCCTTCCTTCTCTCCTCTGCGCTCTGGTCTCCTTTCTACTCCTTGCAGGACAAGCTTTGAGGTGACTGTGTCCCATACACTCTGGGCTTCTTCCTCCTCACAGGACATGGCTTTCTTCGTCCCTCTCGTGTGAGCCTCTCTCTCATTGGTGTGCATCGGTGTGCAATTGTGGAAAATCCTGCTGTCTCTGACGGAGACTTCAACGCAACCCTCACCCCATCCCTCACGCGCAAAATACACGAAGAGCGCCTTCAGCCCTTCCTTGCGTGTGCAAACGTCCTTTGTACTGCACGTACTGCTCACATGCGAGAATCACCGTACTTTATTAACCTCCGCCATCGAAGATCGGAGGTTACTGTTTTCACCCTTTCTGTTTGTTATCTTGCCAAAACGAAGTTTTTGCAAGATATGTTAGTCAGCCTGTATGTTTTTTTTTTGTTTTTTTAAAAAAAATTGTATTTATTATTATTTTTTTTTGTTTGTCTGTAATCACGTATAAAAAATTCTGCAGAGCACAGTTATCATTGGAAATTTTTGTAACTTCGCATATCAGAGGCCTATGGAGGTCCCTTTCAGCGCACAAAATTTTGAAGGTCAAGGTCAAAGTCAAGGTCACTTTGTCGCAAATCAGGGGAGTCGACGAAACCCTTATTTTTTGAGTAATTTTGATCGATCGTCTTCAAACTTCATGGGAATATAGTTCATGGTCTGGCGCTCAGCTGATTAATTTTTGGTGGCGATTGGCCTTGACCTTCATATGTTTTTTTTTTGTTTTTTTTGTCTGTAATCACGTACAAATCACTCTGCAGAGCACAGTTATCATTGGAAATTTTGTAACTTCGCATATCAGAGGCCTATAGAGGTCCCTTTCAGCGCATACAATTTTGAAGGTCAAGGTCAAAGGTCAAGGTCACTTTGTCGCAAATCAGGGGAGTCGACGAAACCCTTATTTTTTGAGTAATTTGATCGGATCGTCTTCAAACTTCATGGGAATAGTTCATGGTCTGGCGCTCAGCTGATTAGTTTTTGGTGGCGATTGGCCTTGACCTTCATGGTTAGCGCCTGAGGTCAAACATATTTGACCCCAAGGTCAAATTTTCAAGTTTTAGGAACCATATCGTGTAGTACCTCAAATTGAACACCTCGATGAGTGCTTTCTAGATATGTCAAGCTTGAGACATTATGACGTCATTTGGTGACATTATGAGGCAAACACATATTTTT
Organism: Eptatretus atami; assembly: GCA_035128595.1. Classification (NCBI taxonomy): domain Eukaryota; kingdom Metazoa; phylum Chordata; class Myxini; order Myxiniformes; family Myxinidae; genus Eptatretus; species Eptatretus atami. The sequence goes on along the minus strand of CM068952.1, from coordinate 172,115,985 downwards.
CATGGTTACTCTGTAGAACGATTCTCATCGGAATCTCTCGTAGGTAGATATTCCTCAAGGAGTCGCTCCTGGTGGATAGCAGCTCTGTTCACCTCAGTGTGACCTTAAAGAAGTCACACGTGGTCATCTTTTGGCAAGATACGGGTCACCCTGCGGGTGACATTGGTTTATTTGTTTTGTTTGTTTGTTTGTTTGTGAACAGTATTACGGAAAAACTCCTCGACGGATTTCGACGAAACTTGGTGGGTGATTAGGTTTGGTCCAAGGATCATGCCATTAGATTTTGGACCTGGTCCAAAATCCAATATGGCCGCTATGGCGGCCATTTTGAAAAAATATTTGAATTTTTTTTTTTTGCATTTCTACATGTTTAAGTGATTTCCAACCCCCCCCCCCCCCAAAAAAAAAAGTGTTAGAGAAAAAAAAAATTTTTGCAACTTTTTTTTCAACAAAATTTCGATTTTTTTTGCATTTCTACATGTTATAAGTGATTTCCAACAAAAAACATGCCAAAATTATAATTGCGGCTGATTTTGGAACTTCAGGTGGATATACCCGCGTAAAATCAATTTCTGCCTCAAGGAATCTAGTTATGACGAATGAATTGAGTATGTAAAAGTTAAAAGTAAAAGGGAAAGTTGCAAACTATAACTCTGTGAGCAGTGTTGACGTCAAATTGAATGAATAGGATATCAGGTTCACTTGAGTGACCTAGCAGTATTGGCGGCGGAGGTTTTGCACTCTACCGAGTGCTCCCCCTCTAGTTACCTCTGCCACAAAGGTGAAGGAGGTTATGTTTAACCGCTCCGTCTATCTGTTTGTCTGTTTGTGTACAGGATATCTCAAAAAGTTGTGGATGGATCCGGATGACATTTTGTGGACAGGTTCAGTTGGTGACAAGGACGAAGTGATTCGATTTTGGTGAAGATTCAGATCCGACCTCAAGAATTTTTTTTCAGTGATTCTTCACTATTGAGAGATGGGGCCAAAAACGATATATATAGCACGGTATTTCAAAAAGTTGTAGACGGATTCGGATGAAACTTGGTGGACAAGTTGGGTGTGTGACCGCGACGAATTGATTCGATTTTGGTGAAGATCCGAATTCGGATCTGGATCCGAGAATTATTTAATTTTTAAGTGATTCTTCATCATTGAGAGATCGGCCAAAAACCATATATAGCACGATATCTCAAAAATGTATTGGGCCCGATATGTTCTCATGGATAAGGCATTACGTGACGGAGGTATGCGCTCTACCGAGTGCCCTTCTAGTTGCATATGGGAAAAGTATTGTACTGCACTTTATACATATGCAACATGCGTTGTGCTTTGTGCCACGAACATGTGAAATGCAAGTAGGTAGAATAAGGAAGCACAGGGAAAGAAGAATGTGGAAGTAATTTGGTGAGGGTCCAGAGGGTTAATTGTTTATGGTGAGCGATGGGTTGTTGGTGGTAAATAACAAGAGAATGAGTGGATTTGAGTGGTGAGGAAGACGGACACACAAAGGACGAGAATAAACCAGTACAGGGACGAAATTGAATTGAGGTTTGGTGAAGGATTATTAGTGGATTGAGAAAGGCAGAGGGGGATTGTTGGAACAGACTGATGGTGGATTGAAAGTAGCGTGGGGAGGGAGGGGGGATGAACCGATAGGGTATTGAACATCAGATCGAAGGTAGCAGGGGAGGGGGGGGTAAACACACTAGGGATACACAAACCAACCTCAACGCCTGCACCCCCAAACCCAAAGACAAGACAAGGAGCAAAAGTCTACCTATACATAGACTAATAAAAAAACTCAGTCTTGGGTCTCCTCCATGTCCGTGTACGCTCTCCCTCAGAGATCGGAGAAACCTCACTCAAATTTTAGTGAAAAATGGCTATAATTGGGTCATGTCCTTAAAACATCAACCCTGCATACTTTGTTTTACCATTATCGAGGCAAAATTTCATTCCAAAAGTTCTCGGACATTGGCAGAAAAAAAAAGGAGAAAAACCTAAATGGTGGTTCTCTTTGGGGTGTAAGACCTTAACCTTTAACCCAAAGGGGTATGATGTAAATTCATCATAAATGTGCCTTGCTCTGGGCTATCTAAAGAGGGCAATTTCATTCTGATTGGAGAAATCTTAGTCAAGTTATGGTGAAAAATATTAAAATATCTGCAATTCAGCCAAGACCTTAAAAATGAGGTACATACATACATGTATATTATACACACATACATAAATATATACATACATACATATATAATATACCACACACATATAGACAAGCGGTAGGCGCGATGGGTCTACGAGCATGGAAACTATAAGATATAGAGCAAATGGATGTCATATAGTGGATAGGGAATCACTTAAGATTATGCATATCAAATCTCATCCAATTCATCTACTGATAATACTCGGTATCCATTTGAATGAAAAGTCCGGAAAATGCGGTTTGAAAATCGGAATCCCCAAAGTTCGAGGGGGTGCTGTGGGTGAACAAAGATCTAAATCGAAAATCCGGCTCGATCGTTTGTGCACAATGTATTCCAGACGATTAGTGTGAATTTCATGACCACCCGACCATAACCCTAGGAGAGTAGCATTTGGCGCGAAGGCACTCCAGCCTCTCGCTATTATCGATTTTTGCACTAATTGACCTTTGACCTGACCTAAGCGAAATCGGTCAATATGTCTGAGGCAAAGTTGTAATACTCATTGAGTACCATGAACCTGCAAGTTTCAATTCGTATCGATGCACTCACCTGGTCGCTAGGGGCCTTCAATTTTCGCCAATTTTCGCGCATACCCTAATTGTAGGGGGTGCTGCGGGTAAAGTTATTCCATATATCACAAAAACGAATTATTTGATAGAGCATCACCTGTAGATCATTCGTGCAAATTTCATAACCCTACGTGGGATAATGGCTTTCGGAATTGATTTCGCGTGAAGGTACCGATTTTGAAGGTTTTTCGGTTGTTGCTAGGGAACCAAAGCTCCCTAGCAACCATCACAATTTCCAAAGCACTAGGTATAAGATTACCTACCACCCGAGTTTGGTCAAAATCCACCCACGGTTACTACCAATTATGCTGATGACAAACGAACAACATCCAAACAAACAGACAGAATTACTGACAATAAGGGTCACCTATTTCGGCAACCCAATACACACACATATATATGTATATATATATATATATATATATATTATATACATACATACATATATTACACACACACATACATATATATTATATATTATATATATATATATATATATATATATAAATATATACATACACTCATATATACAGGGGGCTGCAAAAGTAGGTATACAGTAATGAAAAACAAACGTGCGCACAAAACGTATTTTATTGATTTTACAAGCATATCAATAATAACATACAATAATAACATATCAATAATAAACATATTATCCTCAAATGTTCAAATTAATGAATTCTAGTATTAATGAATCCTCGCACCACTATCATAATACTGGTATACTGGTATAATCCTTACTGTATACCTACTTTTGCAGCCCCTGTATTTTTTTAATATATATATATATATATATATATATATATATATATATATATATATATATAGATATATATATACATATAAATATTAAATATAATGAGTGTCAGCATGCTGTATCCTGTGTCGGAGTGGCGACCCATCCAAGATTGTGCCCAATAGCCAAGGACATCGGATTGAAAGTAGTGGGGGGGGGGGGTAAACCACACCGGGGATACACAAACCAACTCAACGCCTGCACCCCAAACCCTAAGGCAAGACAAGGAGCAAAAGTCTACCTACACATAGACTAATGAAAAAGCACCAACTTTGGCAGCACCAATGCTCTGCACAGAGTATGGTCCCAATCTCCTCCTCATATACATATATATATATATATATACACATACATAATAATATCCATACATACTATATAAATATATCCATACACATATAATTATATATATATATATATATAATATATATATGTATATGTACATATATACTGTATATATATATATATGTGTGTATATATACATATACACAAACATATATATATATATATATATATATACAGTATCTCACAAAAGTGATTACACCCCTCACAAATATGTAAATAATTCAGTGGAACTTTTTAAGCAGCTGTGCTTGAAGCAAAACTTAGAGTTGATGACAGAGTAGACATTCTGCAAATATGTATCAGGCACATAACTGCCATTCCATAAAAACAATGTGCATATTACGAATATTTCTGAAGAGGAGGCAACAAAAGTGAGTACACTCCTGCTATTGTCTGCACAAGAAGTAAGTCAAGCATGGTAAAACAGCTTCCATTCTCATCATTTTCTGCATATTTAAGTCAAAGAGTGTTAAAGGTACAAATATGCACCAAACAATACAGACAATGTCCATAGAGCTGCAACCTCCCTGGTATGTTAAAAGTGAAGAAGTGACTCAATGTAGTAATTGTCTATCTGCTTGCTGAAGAAATAATTGCATAGGAAATATTGTACCAATCGCCATTGAGGAAGCAGCATGGCTCCTCATGGTAAAGAGCTCTCGAAAGAAGTCAAAGATCGAATCGTTGCCCGACATAAGATGGCCAAGATACAAGAAGATCAGTGCCTTTTTTTTCCCATTTCTTTCTTCCCTATCCCTTTTCTCTTTTTTTTTTTTCCCTTTTTTTCCTCACCTTTTTCTTTAAAAGTACTTTTTTTTCTTCTTTTTCTCCTTCTCGACTCTTCTCTTACAACCTTACGTAACATCTCTCTTGGCTCATCCTATTGTCCTGTTCAACTGTATTCTGACTTCTTCTTGTCTCTTCCCTTCAGCTGCTCTCTCTTTCATGATGGTTCATGTCTGCTCCTTCCCTTAATTGTGCATCGCGCTTCCTCTACAATATATCTCCCACTCACATCTCCCTAATCCATAGCGCTAACCTATCTTCATCTCACTCTTCCCTACCATTCCTTACTTCCCCCTCTTCTCTCTCTTATTTCTTTTCCTCTCCCTCTCTTTCACATTCTTACTCCTTTCCTCTTCTTCTCTCTTTCTTCTCTCCCCCCACCTTTCTTCTCTTTCTCCCCTCTCTTCTCTCTTTCTTTTCTCCTCCCTCTCCTTCCCTCCCTTTTCTCTTCTTCTACTTTCCCTCTTATCCTCTTCTTTCTCCTTCTTCCTTCTTTCTTCCTCTTTACTTTCTCCCTTTCTTCTCTTCTTCTTCTTTCTCCTTCTCTCTTCTCTTCTTCTTTCTCTTCTTCCTTCCTCCTCTTCTTCCTTCTCTCTCCCTTCCCTTTTCTCCCTCTTTTTTCTTCTTTCTTTCTTTTTTCTTTTTCTCTCTTTCTTTTCTCCCTTCCCTCTCTCCCTTCCTTCTCTTCTCCCTTTTCCTCCTTCTCTCTCCTCCTCCTCTACTTTTCCTTCTCTCTTCCCCCTCCCTCCTTCTTCCCTCTTTCCCCCCCTTCTCTTTTTTCTCTTCTCCTTCCTTTCCTCCTTTTCTTCTTCTCTTCTCTCCCTTCTCTCTCTTTTCTCTTTCTCTCTCCCTTCCCTCTCTTTTCCTTTTTCTTCTCTTCTTCTTTCTTCCTCTCTTCTTCCTTTCTCTTCTTCTCCCCTTTTTCTCTTTTCTTTTTTCCTTTCTTTCTCTCTCTCCCTCTTTCCTTTTCCTCTTTTTTCTCCTTCTTCCTTTTCTCCCCCTTTTTCTTCTCTTCTCCTTTCTCTCCCTTTCCTCTCCCTCTTTTTCCTCTCTCTTTCTCCTTTCCTCCCTCCCCTTCCTTCTCTTCCCTTTCTTTCCTCCCTTTCTTTCTTTTCATCCCTCTCCTTTCTCCTTCTCTCTCTTCTTTTCTCCCCTCTTCTTCTTCTTCTCTTTCCCTCTTTTCTCTATTCTTTTTCCCTCTTTCTCTTTCTCCTCTTTTCCCTTTTTCTTTCTTCCCTTCCCTCCCTCTCTCTTCTCTCCCTCTTCTTCCTTTCTTTCTCTCTCCTTCCCTCTTTCCTCCCTCCCTCTCTCCTCCCCTCCTTCTTTTTCTCCCCTTTCCTTCTTCTTCTCCTTTCTCCCCTTTTTTCTTCTTCTTTCCTTCTCTCCTTCCTTCTTCTTTCTTCCTCTTTTTACTTTCCCTCCTCTTTCTCTATCTCTCCCCTTCTTCTCTCTTCTTTTCCTTCCCTCTCTCTCTTCTTTTTCTTCCTTTCTCTTTTTCTTTTTCTTCCTCCTTTTCTTTCTCTCTCTCTTCCATTTCTCTCCCTTCTCCCCTCTCCCTTTTCTCTCTTTCCTTCTTTCTTTCTCTCTCCTTCTTCTCTCCCTTTTTTTTCTTTCTTCTTTTTTCCTCCTCCTTTTCCTCTCTTCTCCTATTCCTTCCTCTCTTCTTCCTTCTTTTTCTTTCTTCCCTTTCCTCTCTACCCTTTTCTCCTTCCTCTTTTCTCCTCTTTTCCTCCTTTTCCCCTTCCCTTTCCTCTTTCTTCTGCTCCTCTTCCTTCCTTTTTCTCCTTTCTTTAACTTCTTCCTTTTTTTCTTCTTCTCTCCTCTCTCTCTCTCTTTCTTCTTTACCTTCTTCTCCTTCTTTTTCTCTCTTTCCTTTCCTTTTCTCTCCCTTTTTTCTTCCTCCTTCTTTCTCTCTTTTTTCCTCTCTTTCCTTCTCTTTACTTTCTTCCCCTCTTCTTTTTCCTCTCCTCTCCTCTTTTCCCTTCTTTCTTTATTCCTTTCCCTCTCTTTCCTTTCTTCCTCTCTTCCTCCTTTTTCCCTTTCTCTTTTCCTTCTTCTCTTTTTTCCTTCTTCTTTCCTCTCTCTCTTTCTTCTTTTTTTTCCTTTCCTTTTTCTTCCTTCTCCCTTTCTTTCTTCTCTCCTCCCTTTCCTTTCTTTTCTCCTCTCCTCTTTTTTCTGTCCTCTTTTCTCCCTTTTCCCTTTTCTCTTCTTCCTCCCTCTTCCCTTCTCTTCTCTTCTTTTCTTCCTTTTTTCTCTTTTTTCTTCTCTCTTTCCTTTCATCTTCTCTTCCCTTCTTCTTCTTTTCCTTTTCTTTCTTCCTTCTCTTTTCTTCCCTTTCTTCTTCTTTCTTCTCTCTTTTCTTTTTCTCTTTTTCTTTCTCTCTCTCCCTATTTTTTCTTCTCTCTTTTCCTCTTTCTTTCCTTCTCTCTCCCCTTTTTTTCTTCTCTTTTCTTTTCTCCTTCTTCTCCCTCTCCTTTTCTCTTTGCCTCTTCTCCTTCCTGTTCTCTCTTCCTCTCTTTCTCTCTTTTCCTCCTTTTTTTTTCTTTTTTTTTTTTTTTCTTTCTCCTTTCTCTCCCTTCTTTCTTTTCTCTTCTCTCCTTTCTCTCTTCTCTTCTTTCTCCCTCCTCTCTCTTCCCCTCCCTTCTCTTCCCCTACTTCCCCTCTTTCCTTTCCCTTTCCCTTCTCTCCCTTCTCCTTTTCCTCCTTTTTCCTTCTTTCTCTTTCTCCTCTCTTCTCTCTTCTCCTTCTCTCTTTCATTTCTTATTCTTTCCCCTTCTTTTCTCCTTCCTCTTTCCCTCCTTCTTTTCTCTCTTTCTCTCTTCCTTCTTCTCTCTCTCTTCCTCTCCATTCTTCTTTTTTCTTTTTCTTTCTTCTCTCTCTTCTCCTTTCTTCTTTTCTCTTTCTTTTCCTTTTTTATTTCTTCTTCCCTTCTTCTTTGTCTCATTTCCCCTTCTCTCTTTTTCTTTTCTTTTTCTTCTTTTCTTTCTCTCTTCCTCTCCTTCCTTCTTTCTCTTCTTTCTTCTCCTCTTTTTTCTCCTCTCTTCTTTTTCCCCTTCTCTTCCTTCTTTTCTCTTTTCTCTTCCTCTCTCTTCTTTCTTTTTACTCCCTTTCTCTTCTCTTTCTTTTTTCTTTCTCCCTCCTTCTTTTTTCCTCTTTTTCCCTTTTTCCTCCCCTCTCTTTTCTCTCTTTCTTTTTCCTTTTTCTCCTTTTCTTCTCTTTTTTCTTTCCTCTCTCTCTTCTCTCCTTTCTCTCTTTTTTTCTTCTCCTCTTTTCCTTCTTTCCTTTTCCCTCTTTTTTTTCTCTCTCTCCTTCTTTTCCTTCTCTCTTTACCCCTCCTCCTCTCCTCCCTTTCTTTCTCTCTTTCCGCTCCTCCTTCTTTCTCTTTCTTTTCTTCTTCTCTCTCTTCTTTTCTCTTTCTTCCCTTCTCTTCCTCTTTTCTTTTCTCTTCCTTTCTCTCCTCTTCTCTTCTTCCCTTTTTTTCCCTCTCTCTTTTCTCCTTCTTTTTCTCTTTCTTCTTCTTTCCCTTCTTCTCTCTCTCTTCTTCCTTTCTCTTATTTTTCCTTTCTCTCTTTCCTCCTTCCCCTTCCTTTTCTCTTTTCTCCCTCTTCCTTTTCCTTCCTCTTTCTCTTTTCTTTTCTTTCTTCTTTCTTTCCTTTTTTCCTTTTCCTCTTTCTTTCTTCCTTCTTTACTTTCTTCCTTTTTCTCCCTCCTCTCCTTTTCTTTCTTTCTCCTTCTTTCTTCTTCCTTCTCCTTCCCTCTTCTTTTTTTCTCCTCCTCTATCTCTTTTTTCCTCATCTCTCCCTCTCTCTTCTTTTCTTCTTCTTTCTCTTTATTTCCTATTCCCTTTCTTCCTCTTTCTCTCTTCTCTTTCTTTTCTTTCTTTCTCTTTCTCTTTTTCCCTCCCTTTTTTCTCTTCTTTCTTTTCCTTTTCTCTTCTTTCTCTCTTCTCCTTTTTCACCTTCTTCTTTCCTTCTCCCCTTTCTTCTTTTTCCTTTCTCTCTCTTTCTCCTTCTTTCTTTCTTTCTCTTTTTCTCTCTCTTCTTCTCTATTCTTCTTCTCTTTTCTATTCTTCTTCTCTCCCTTTTTTCCTTTCTTTTTTTTCTTCTTTTTTATCCCCTTTCTCTTCCTTTTTCTCTCTCCTTTCTCTCTACTCCTCTTTCCTCCTTCTCTTCCCCTTCTTTTTTCTTTCTCTTTTCTCTCCTTCTCCTTCCTCCTTTTTCTTCTCCTTTCCTCTTTTCTCTTCCTCTTCTTCCTCTCTCTTCTACCTCTATCTCTCCTCCTTCTTTTTCTTTTCCTTCTCTTTTCTCCCTCCCTCTTCCCTTTTCTTTTCTCCTTTTCTTTTCTCCCCTTTCCTTTCCCTCTCTCTTCTTTCTCCTTCTCTCTTTTTTCTTCTCCTCTTTCCTCCTCTCTTTTTTTTTTCTCTTTCTTCTCTCTCTCTTTTCTTTCCCTTTCTTTCTCTCTCTTCCCTCTTCTTTTCTTTTCTTTTTCCTTCCCTCCCTCTTCTCCTTTCTTCCTCTCCCTTCTTTCTTCTTCCTTTCTCCTTTTTCCTTTTCTTCTTTCTTTCTCTCCTTTCTCTTTTCTTCTCCCCTCCTTTCTCTTCCCCTCTCCCCTTTTTCTCCTTTCCTTCTTCTTCTTCTCTTTCCTCCCTTGCTCTTTTCCCCCCCTCTCTCCTCTCTTCCTCTCTTTTTCTCCTTTCTCCATCCTTTCTTCTCCCTTCTTCTCCCTCTTCCCCTTTCTCATCTTTTCTTTCTCCTTTCCTCCCTTCCTTCCCCTTTCTTTTCTCTCTCTCTTTCCTCTTTTCTTTCCCCCCTTTTTCTTCCCTTTCCCTTCTTTCCCCTTTCCTCCTTCCCTTCCCCTCTTCTCTTCTTTTCTTTTTTTTTCTTCCTTCTTTCTCTTTCTTTCCTCCTTCTCTCTTCTCCCTCTTTTTCTTTCTCTTCTCTCCCTTTCTCCTTCTTCCCCTTCTCTCCTCTCTCTTCCTCTCTCTCTCTCTCCCTCCTTTCCTTTTTTTCCTCCTCTCTTTTACCTCCCTCCTTCTCCCCTTCTTCTTCTTCTTTTTCCCCTCCTCTTTCTTTTCTTCTTTCCTTTCTCCTCTTTTTCCCTTCTTCCCTTCTTTTTTCTCTCCCTCTTTCCGCCTTCCTCCTCTCTCCCCCTCCTTCTCTTCTTCTCTTCTTCTCTTCCTTCTCCTTACTCCCTTCTCTCTTCCCTCCTCTCTTCCCCCCCCTTTCCTCCCTTTCTCCTTCCCTCTTTCTTCTCCTTCTTCTTCTTTATCTCTCTTCTTTCTTCTTCTTCCTCTCCTATTTCTCTTTCTCTCCCCTTCCCCCTTTCTTCCCTCTCTCCTCTTCCTTCTTTCCTTCCTTCTCCCTCTTCCTTTTTTCCGTTCTCTCCTCCCCTTCCTTCTTCTCTCCTTTCCCTTCTCCTTCTTCTCTCTCTTTTCTTCCCTTCCCTTTCTTTACTATCTCCTTCCTCTCTTTTCTCTTTTTCTCTCCTTCTTCTCCTCCCCTTCTTTTTTCTCTCTTTCCTTCTTTCTCTTCTTTTCTTCTCCTCTTTTTTTTTCCCTCTCTCTTTTCATCCCCCTCCTTTCTCTCCTCCTCTATCTTTCCCTTTCTTTTCTTCTCCTTCTTCTTTCTCTTTTTCTCTCTCCTCCTTTCTCTTTCCTTTCCTTCTTCTCCTCTCTTCTTTCTCTTTTTCTTTTTTTCTTTCTCCTCCCCTTCTTCTCTCCCTTCCTTTCTTTCTTCCTCCTTTCTTCCTTTTTCCTCCTCCTCCCTCCCTCCCTTCCTTCTTTTTTTCCTTTCCTTTCTTCCTCTTTCTCTTCTTCTTCTTTTTTTTTTTACTCTCCTCTTTCCTTCTTCTCCCTCTCTCCCTTCTCTTTTCCTTTCTCTTTTCTCCCTTCCTTCTCTCCCTTTCCTTTTTCCCTCCTTTCCCTTCTTCTCTCTTCTCCCCTCTTTCTTCTTCTCTTTCTCTTTCTTTCTTTCTCTCCTCCCTCCTTTCTCTCTCCTTTCTCCTTTCTTCCCCCCTTCTTTTCTTTCTCTCTCTTCTCCCTCTCCCCTCCTCTTCCTTCTCCTTTTCTCTTTCCTCCCTTTTCTCCCCTCTTTCCTTCTCTTTTCTCTTTTCTGCCTCTCCTTTTCTCTTTACCTCTCTCATTTATATTCTTTTTCCCTTCTCTCTTCCTTTCTCCCTTTTTTACTTCTCCTTATCCTCTCTATCTTTTCCTCCTTTTCTTTCTTTCTTTTCCTCCTCTTTCCCCCCTCTCTCATCTCTTTCTTTTCTTCCTTCTTCCTTCTTTCTCTTCTCCCTCTCTTTTCCTTTCTCCTTCCTTCCCCTCCCTTCTTCTTCCTTCCTTTCTTTCTTTTTCTTCTCCCTTCTTTCTTATTCCTCTCCCTTCCCCTTCCTTCTCATTCCTTCTTCCTCCTCTTTCTCCTCTCCTTTTCTTTCCCTTTCTTTCCTACTTCCTCTCTCCCTCCCTCTTCCTCTTCTCTCCTTCCCTTTCCCACTCCTTCCTCTCCCTCTCTTAACCCTTTCTCTTCTTTCTTTTCTTCCTCTCCTTTTTCTCCTTTCTCCTCCTTCCCTTCCTCTTTTCCCGTTCTTTCTCTCTTCTTCCTTTTTCTTTTCCTTTCCCTTCTCTTCTTCTCTTCCTCTTCTCTCCTCTTTTTTCCCTCTCTTCCCTCTCTTCTTCTCCTCTCCCTTTCTCTCCTTCCTTCTTCTTTTTCTCCTCTTTCTTTTCTTTTCCTTCTCCCTCTTCTCGTTCTTCCTCTTCCTCTCTCTTTTTTTTTTCCTTCCTTTTTTTCTTCCTCTCCTCTCTCTCCTTCTCTTTTCCCCTTTTCTCTCCTCTTCTCCCTCTTCTTCCTTTCCCCTCCTTCTCTCCTTCTTTTTCTTTTTTTCTTTCTTCTTCCTTCTTCTTTTTACTCTTTCTCTTTCTCCTCCTCTTTTCCCCTTCTCTCTTTTTTCCTTCTCCTCCTTTCTTCCTTTTCTTCTTCCCTCTCCCTTTTTTAACTCCCTCTTTTCTCTTTCCCCTTTTCTCTTCTCCCTCCTTTCTTCCTCCCTCTGTTCTTTCCTCCTTTTTTTCCTCCCTCTTTTCCTCTTCCTCTTTCTTTCTTTCTCTCTCTTTTTTTTCTTCTCCTTCCTCTTCTTCTTTCTCCTCTCTTTCTCTTTTTTCTTTTTCCTCTTCCTTTTCTCTCTCCTCCTCTTTCTTTCTCTTCTCCTCTCTTTCTTCCTTCTTCCCTCCTCCTTCCCCTCTTTTTCTTCTTTTCCTCCTCTCTACTTCTCCCTTCTTCTCCCTCCACTCTTCTCTCTCTTATCTCTTCTTTTTCTTCTCTTCCCTCCTTTCTCCCCCTTTCTTTTTCCTTCTCTCTCCCTTTTCCTCCTCTTCTCCTCTCTCTTTTCCTCCTTTCCCTTATTCTCTTCTTCCTCTTCTTTTCCTTCCCCCTCCTCTCTTTCTCTTCCCTTCTCTTCCTTCTTATTTTCCCTTTCTTTCTCTTTTTTCCTCTCTTTTCTTCTCCTTCCTCTTTTTCCCTCTCCTTCTCTCTTTCATCTTCTCTCCTTTCCTTTCTTCTTCCTCTCTCCTTTCTTTTTTCTTCTTCTTCCCTCCCTTCTCTTCTTCCTCTTCCTCCCTTTTCATTCTTTCTTCTTTCCTTCCTTCCTCTTTTCTCTTTCCTTCCCCTTTCCTTTCTCCCTTTCTTCTCCCCTTTTTCTTTTCTCTTTCCCTCTTCTTTCTTTCTCCTTCTTCTTCTCTCCCTTTCTTCTCCTTCCTTTTCTTTCTTTTTTCTCTCTCCCCCTCTCTTCTTCCTCTCCTCCCTCTTCTCCTCTTTTCCTTTTTTCTTTCCCCCCTTCTCTCCTTTCCTCTCCTTCTCCTTTCCTTTTTCTTTTCCTTCCTTCTTCTCTCTCTCTCCCCTCCTCTCTCTCTCCCTCTTTCCTCTTCTTTCTCTCTTTCTCCTTTTTCCCCCTCCTTTCCCCTTCCTCTTTCTTTTTTTTTCTTTTCCCTCTCTCCTCTTCTTCTTTCTTCCCTCTCTTTCTCTTCTTTCTCTCCCCCCCTTTTTTCTCTTCTTCTTCTTTCTCTTTTCTTTTTCTTTCTCTCCCTTCTCTTCCTTTTTCCTTCTTCTCTTCTTTCCCTTCTCTTTTTTCTTCTTCTCCCTTTTTTCTTCTTTTCTTTCTCCTTTTTCCCTCTCTCTTTTCTCTTCCTTCTTTCCTTCTCTCTCTCCCTTCTTTCTCTTTTCTTACCTCTTTCCTTCCTCTTCCTCTCTTCTCTCCTTCCTCTTTCTTCCCCTCTTCTCTTCTCTCTTCTTCTTTTCTTCTTTTTCTCTCTCCTCTTTTCCCCTCCTTCTTCTCTTTCCTTCTCTTTTCCCTCTTCTCTCCCCCTCCTCTTCCTCTCTTCTCCCCTCTTTCTTTTCTCTCTTTTTCTCCCTCCTTTCCTCCAATTTTCTCTCTTTCCTTCTTCTCTCTTTCCTCTCTTCTCCTCTTTTCCCTTTCTCTTTCTTCCCTCCTCTTCTCCCTTCTTCTCCTTTCTTTCTCTTCCTCTTCTTTTTCCTTTTTCTCTTCTTTTTCTCCTTTTCTCTTTTCCTTCTTCTCTCCCCTTTCCCTTTCTCTTCTCTTTTCCTTCCTTTTCTTTTCTTTTCCTTCCTTTCTTCTCTCTCTTCCTCTTCTTCTCTCTTTTTCTCTTCTTCCTTTTTAACTCCCCTTCTCCTTCTTCTTTCCCTTTCTCCCTTCTCTCCTTCCTCTCTCTCTTTTTGCTCTTTCCTTCTTTCTTCTTCCCTCTTTTCTTTCTTTATTTCCCCTCCTCCCTCCCTTCCTCCCTCCTTCTCCTCCCTCTCCCTTTCCCCCTTTCCCTCTTTCTTCTCCCTTTCTTCTCTCCTTTACCTCCTTTTTCCCTCTTCCCTCTCTTCTCTTTCCTTTCCTCTCTTTTTTCTTCTCTTTTCTCTTCTCCTTCCTCTTCTTCCCTCCTCTTTTTTTCTCTTTCTCTTCCTTTTTTCTCTTCTTTTTCCCCCTCTCTCTTTCCTCTTCCTTCCCCCCTTCCCTCTCTCCTCTCTTTCCTTCTCTTCCTTCCTCTCCTTCTCTTTTTTTTTCTCCTTTCCTCTTTTCCTCTTCCTTCTCTTCGTTTTCTTCCCTCCCTTCTTTTCTTTTTCTTCTTCCTCTCCCTCCTTCCTTCTTTCCTCCCTTTTCTTCCCCCTTCCATCCTCTCCTCCCTCTCTCTTTCCTTTCTTCTCTTTCTCTCTTTCTTCTTCTCTCTCTTATTCTTTTTCCTCTTTTTCCTCTCCTCTTTCCCTTCTTCTCTCCCCCTCTCTCTCCTCCCTTTCCTCTCTTTCCTTCTTCTCCTTCCCCTCTCTTCCCTTTTCTTCTTCTCCTCCCCTTCTTCTTTCTCTTCCTCTTCTCTTCCCTTTCCTCCCCTCTTTCTTTTCTCCCTCCTTTCTCCTTTCTTTTTCTTTCCCTCTTTCTGCTCTTCTCTATCTCTTCCCCTCTCTCTTCTTCTCCTCCTTCTTTCTCTTTCTTTCTTTCTCTCCTCTTTCCTTATTCCCTCTTCCTCTCTCTCTCTTTTTCTTCTTTTCTCTTATTTCTTCCTTTTCTTCTCTTTTCTCTTTTCTTCTCTCTTCCCTTCTTTTCCCTCTTTCTCCCTTTCCTCTCCCTCTCTCTCTTCTTCTCTTCTCTTCTCTCTCCTTCTTCCTTCTTTTCTCCTCCTACCTTTCTTTTCCTCCTTTCTCTCTTTTCCCCCTCCCCCTTCCCCTCTCCTCTCTTTTCTTCTTCTTTTCTTTCCATCTTTTCTTTTTTTTTTCCTCCTCTCCCCTTCTCCTTCCTAAAACTCTTCCCTCTCTCCCTTGTCCTCCCCTTTCCCCCTTCTTTTTTCTTCTTCCTCTCTCTCCTCTCTTCTCTCTTCTCCTCCCCCTTCCTCTTCTTCTCCTTTCCTCTTCTTCCTCTTTCCTTTCTCTTCTCTCTTCTCCTTTTTCTCTTCTCTTCGTCTTCCCTCTTCTCCTTCTCTCTTTACCTTCCTTCTCTCCCCTCTTCCTCCTCCTCTCTTCTCTCCCTCTCCCTTCTCTCTCTCCCTCTCCCTCCTCCTTCTTCTCCTTTCTCCTTTCTCTTTCCTTCTTTTCTCTCTCCTCTCCTTTCTTTCTCCTTCTTCTCTTTTCCCTTCTCTTCCTTTCTCTCTCTTTTTCCTCTCTCTTCTCCTCTTTTCTCTCTTCTCTTTTTCCTTCCTCTTTTCTTCCTCTCCTACTTTCTTTTTTTCCCTCTTTTTTTCTTCTTTCTTTCTTTCCTCTCCTCTCCTTTCTCCCTCTCTCCTTTACTTCCCCTCCTTTTTATCCCCTTTTCTCTCCCCTCCCTCTTTTTATTTTCCTCCTCCTCTTTCTCTCTCTCTCTCCCTCTTCTTCCTTCCCCTTCTCCTCTTTCTTTTCTCTTTTTCCCCCTCTTTTCCTCCTTTCCTCCTTCTCCTCTCCTCCCCCTTTCTCCTCTCTCTTTCCCCCCTTTTTTTTCTTTTTTTTTCTTTTTCTTTCTTTTTTTCTCTTTCTCCTTTTTTCTCTCCTTTCTCTTCCTCCTTCTTGCCCTTTCTTCTCTCCTCTTTTCTCTTCTTCTTTTCCTTTTTTTCTCTCCCTCTTTTCTTCTTTCTTCCTCTTTCCCCCTTCTCTCTTCCTCTTTTTCATCTCTTCTCTCCTTCCTCTTTTCCTCTCTCCTCTTCTTCCCTTCTTCCTTCTTCTTCCTCCCTCCTTCCTCCTTTTCTCCCTCTCTCCTTCTCCTTCTTTTTTCTCTTTCTTTTCCTTCTTCCCCTTTCTTTCCTTTCCTTCTCTCATTCCTTCTCCTTCTTTCCTCCTTCTTCCCCTCTTTCCTTCTCTCTCCTCTTTTCCCTTTTTTCCTTCCCTCTCTTTTCTCCCCCTTTCTCCCTCTCTTTCTCTCTCTTCCTTCTCCCTTTCTTCCTTCTTCCTCTCCTCTTCTCTTCTCTCTTTCCTCTTTCTCCCTTTCTTCTTCCTCCTCTTTCTCTCCTTCTTCCCCTCTCTCTCTCTTTTCTCTTCTTCTCTCCTTTTCCCTCTTTTCTTCTCCTCCTCTCTCTTCCTTCTTTTCTTTCTTTCTTTCTTTCTCTACCCTTCCTCTTTTTTCTCTCCTCTTTTTCTTTTTCTCTTCTCTTTTTCTTTCTCTTTTCTTCTTCTCCTTCTCTCTTTTTTACTTCTTTTTCCCCTTTCTCTTCTTCTCTCCTTCTTCTTCTCTTTCTCTTCTTCCCTCTTTCTTCTCCTCTTACTCTTCTTTCTTTCTCTCTCTCCTATTCTGCTTTCTCTTTCTCTTTTCTTCTTTCTTCTCTTTTCTCTCTCTTTTTCTCTTCCTTCTTTCCTTTCTCTTTTCCTCTCCTCTTTCTTTTCTTTTCCTTTTCTCTCCCTCTCTTTTCCCCTCTCTTTCTCCTTCTTTCTTTCTTTCCCCTCCTCCTTCCTCTCTCCTTTCCTCCTCCCCCTCATTTTCCTTCCTTCTCCTCCTTTTTCCCCCTCTCTTTTTTTTTCCTCTTCCTTCCTCTCTTCCCTCTCTCTTCTCCCCTCTTTCCCTCTTTCCCTTTCTCTTTCTCTTTCTCTTTTCCTTTCTCTCTCTTCCTCTCTTTCTCTCCTTCTCCTCCTTCCCTCTCTCCTCTTCCTTTCTTCTCTTCTTCTTCCTCCCTCCTTTTCTCTCCTTTTCCCTCTCCTTCTTCTTTTCTTTCTTTTTTTCTCTCTTCTCTCTTTCTTCACTCTCATCTTCTTCTTCCATCTTCCCTACTTCTCTTCTCTTTCTCCTTTCCTCTCTCCCCTCTTCTTTTCTCTCTCCTCTCCTCTTTTCTCCCTCTTCTTCTTCCTTTTCTTTTCCCTCCTTTCTTTTCTCCCTATCTCTCTCTCTCTCTCCTCTTCTCCTCCCTTTCCTTCCTTCCTTCTCCCTTTCTCCCTTTTCTCTCTTTTCTTTCTCCTTCCTCTCCTCCTCTTCCCTCTTCTTCTTTTCTTTTCTCTTCTCCTCTCTCCTTTCCCTCCTCTCCTCTCCTTCCTTTTCTCCTCTCCTTTTCCCTTCCTCTCTGTCTCTTCCCTTTCTTTCTCTTCCTTCTTTCTCTTTTCTCTCCTCTCCTTCTTTCTTTTCCCCTCTTTCCTTCCCCTCCTTTCTCTTCTTCTTCCTTCTCTTCTCCCCTCTCTCCCTTCTCCCCTTTCCTTCTTTTCTTTCTTTCCTCCTTTTCTCTCTCTTTCTTCCTCTCTTTCTTTCTTCTTCTTCTCCCCCTCTTCTTTTTCTCTCCCTTTCTTTTCTCTTTTCCTTCTATCTCTTCTCTCTTCTCCTCTTCTCTTTTCTCTTTTTTTCCTCCTTCTTTTCTCCTTTCCTTCTTTCCTTCTTCTCCGCCTCTTTCCCTTCACTTCCTTCTCCTTTCTCTCTTTCCTTTCTCTTTTCTCTTCTTCTCCTCCTTTTTTCTTTCTTTTCTTCTTTCTTTCTCTTTCTCTCTTCCTTTCTTTCTCTCTCCTCTTTTCTTTCCCCTTCTCCCCCTTCCTTTCCTTCTCTTTCTCTTCTCTCCTTTCCTCTTCCTTTTTCTTTTTCCTCTTTCTCTTCCTCCTCTTCTTTTTTCTTCCTTTTTTCTTTCTTTCTTCTCTTTCCTCTTCCTTTTTTTTCTTTTCTTTCTCTCCTCCTTCTTTCCTCCTTTTTATTCTCTCCTCTTTCTTTCTTCTCTTCCTCCTACTTTCTCCTCCTCCCTTCTTCCCTCTCTCTCTTCCCTTTTCTTTACCTCTTATCTTGCCTCCCCTCTTTCTCCTTCTTCCTTTCCTCTTTTCCCTCCTCTTTCACTCTTTCTCCCTTCTTTCTCTCTCTTTCCCTCTCTTTTCTTTTTCTTCTTCCTTTTTTCCTCTCTCTTCCTTCCTTCCTCTTGCCCTCCTTTCTCCTTCTCTCTTTTCTCCTTCTCCTTTCCTTTTCTCTCCCTCTTCTTCTTCTTTCCTTCCTTTCCCTTTCCCCTTTCTCCCTTTTAAAAGTAGCCCCAACACCACGACAAGGTCATCAGAGGTTCTCCAAGAAGTCGTACAACAATGAGTTGCGCCGCCAGGGGCAGACCAGCCAAGATGGACTGCACGTTACTGTTCGCCAAGTTCAGAATCTAGTCCTCCAAGACAGACGACAAAGTGCCGCCAAGATTGCTTGAAGAGATTTCTCCAGCTTCTGGCCAGTCTGTTTAGTGCACCAAACCATTACGTTGCAACTCCATCGTATCGGGTTGCAGTGGGGCGTCGTCTCCAAGGCGTAAGCCTCTCCTGAAGCAGAGCACAAGAAAGGCTCGCAAAACCAGTTTGCTGAAACACATCAATCAAGCCCCTGGCACTACTGGCAACATGTCCTATGGTCTGATGAAAACGAAGATCAATTTGTGTTGGATCTTGATGGAGTGCAGCGTGTCGGCAGCGGACCTGGGGAACAGTACAAGACAAGTAGCGTTATCCCTACTGTCAAGCAATGGTGCGTGGTGGTGGTGTCATGGTTTGGGGATGCATGAGTGCTGCCAGTACTGGAGAGCTCAAGTTCATCAAGGGAAACATGGGTTCTACGATGTACTGTGACATCCTGAAGGAGAAGATGTTACCCTCCCTGCGAAAATTTGGTAGAGGAGCTGTATTTCAGCACGAAAACGATCTGAAGCATCGTTCCAAGCAGACAACTGCCTTTCTGAAGAAGTCGAAGGTAAATGTGTTGGAGTGGCCAAGCATGTCACCTGATCTAAACCCAATAGAACACCTGTGGGGCATCCTGAATGTAAGGTTGAGAGACGAAAGGTGTCCAACACACAACTTCGAGAAGTCATTGCAGAGGAGTGGAACAGGATCCCAGCAAAGACATGTGGAACACTGGTCAACTCTATACCGAGTGGAATAGCTGCTGTGCTCAAAAACAATGGTGGACATCCAAAATAATGAAAACAATAACGCTTCAATGTGAGAAAGTGCATAGGGTGTACTCACTTTTGTTGCCCCCCCCGCCCCTTTTCACAGATATGCCCAGTATGCCACATTGTTTCCACAGAATAAATGTTTTGGGCCTGCACATGTATGACAGAATGTCTACTCCATCATTTCTTTGAGTCTTGTGTTTATAATACATCAAAGTAAAAAGTTACAACAAAATATGTACATTTTTGTAAAGGATGTACTCACTTTTGTGAGATACTGTATATATACACATATACATATACATATATATTGTCACGTCAGAGGTCCAGCTAAAGCAGACCCTTTAAGCCGGAGGATGTTTAACTTCCACGAATGACCAAATGATCTCCAAATTTATGCTGCATTCATTTATCATGCTATTGCGCCGAAGGATCACTCCAATACAAACTGAAACTGGTGGTTGCTCATGCAGGAAGGCACAAGGCGGGAAGACGTTTCTTATAATAAATGGGTTTATTTTTAAAACGTTACGGGGGATAAAGAAAGAAAAGACACTATAAATAAACAGAACAGATCTGGTGGTCGACATACACAAATAAGGCAGAAGGGAGCACGCAAACTTGTATACAAGAGAACAAAACCCTGCTAATGACACCGACATACTGGACTCAAACAAGAAACAAAGGGGCAGGCAAGGATCTGAGCAGGCACAATCTTGTGTTGGGCCCAGGATGACCCGTGCAGGCTGGTGTTGAACAGTGCTGGTGCAGCACGATATGAAAACAATGGCGAAGAGATGGTGTCCGCAGTCTCTCAAACTGTCCATATCTCATTAGCAATGAAGGGGAGACAGAGAGACAGAGACAAATGAATATGTCTTGAACTAGAAGCTCACTCCTACACAACTGGTTAGAAGCTCCCTCTCACCCAACTCCTCGCACATGCACGTACGTACTGTACGTGGCTTTTATCACCCCATAGGCCGGCCTCATACATGGTGGGTCCATCTCATTGACCGCCCGCTGGCAGTGGGTGGTGTCGACTTTCAGGTCAACCCACTCTCTCCAAGGCTCTGCAGCTCACTGGATCCTGCTGTCTTTGGCCAAACGGGCCATGATGTTTCCATGCCAAGACAAACTGAGTCATGTGGGACCTCACCTCCAAGAAGACGTCTTTCATGAAGACAATTATATGTCGGCTTCGGATGAGTTAATTCTTGATTTACCTGAGTTACCGAGCCGCTTACGGAATGCAACCACAATCCACTTAATGAAATATACAAAAGCTTATATTTATTGTGTATGCACATAGTTGTTGCAGTCTGCAAGCTGCCCCACTCATATTTAAATATATCCCTCACAAACCCGGTAGCTCTACAAGGAAACAGAAATAGGAAAGGAAAAAGGTGGAGAGAAGCGGAAACATTTCACAAGGAAATGAGAAGAGGGGAAGGGAGGTAAAGATTATAAGCAAAAAATAAAGGTGATGAAGGAAAACGAATGAAAAGGGAGTATTAGAGACAGAAAAGATGTCACGTATCATCTGGACCAGATCCCTTGCTATGTAATCCAACCACATTCTTCACCCACCATCCCCTTGACTTACAAAGACTCTTCAAGGTGCTCGGCTCCAGGGTTGTCTGCTGATTTGCTTGCACTTCCTTGGGCATCGGCAAAGCTGCACAAAAACAAATGATGAGCGTGATTTCATTAATTTTCTATTTTAGAAAAGACAAAAAATACTTCAACGTTTGTCTGTCACATGCAGTCTGTGAGATTATGTGCATCAAGGAGTTGTGAAGCCAGCCACCCAACAACATGGGGCAAGGCCTTTCGGTGCACATTCGAGGCTCTTTTATCAGGACCCATTGAGGGAAACACCAACCGAGCTAAGAACCAGCTCACCATTCAGTTCCCCAAAGTACACTGTTCTTTCACACACATCCCTTACAAAGACTTTTCAAGAAGCTGCTCAGCTCATTTCCTTAAAATTTTGTAACCAAGTGTCTTTCCTACCGGATGTGTTTTTGATTATTAAAAAAAAATAGGAGGCTTTTAAAAGGATTAAGGAGTATTGAAAAATTGGAATGCCATGATTGAACATCTTACCTCGGTCATTTCATTCCAGACTGAATGCAAATTGATGTTTACACCTCTCTCAAATGAAGCACTATCCTTATTGTTGGTATAATTAACATCCTGAAATGTCTTTCATGCACTAAAAAGGTCAAACTAAGAGAGGAAACCCATGAAGTCCCACAGTGAAAAACTAGAACGGCACTCGGTCGAGTGCATACCTCCGCAAGGTTGAACAGTTTACATTTTGAATCCCACTGATAGGCCGGATCGGAATCTGGACCTGAACCAAAATCTAATCAGCTTGTTCTTGTCACCAAACCAACTCATCCACCTAGTTTTGTCATCCATCCGTAACGGTTTGAAATATTATGCCGCACTGTATGTCGTTTTTGGCCCCATCTCTCAATGGTGAAGAATCGCTTTAAAAAAAATAATAAAAATTCTCGTATCCGAATCTACATTTGGATCTTCACCTAAATCGAATCAATTGGTCCTTTGCCACCAAATTTAGTCCGAATCTCTCCATAACTTTTTGAAATCTCATGCCATGCATCATTTTTTGGCTCAATCACTCAACGATGAAGAATGACTTAAACAATTATAGTATCTGGATCTGGATCCAGATCTTCACCAAAATCGAATCAATTGGTCCTTGTCATACACCCAAACTGGTCACCAAATTTCTTCCAAATCCGTCCATAACGTTTTGAGATATCCTGAATTTGAGATATTTTGGTGGTAGAGGTGATGAGGTACTTCTCAAGTCGGGCTGACCACACACACACGCACACGCGCACACACACAGCTAAGCAAAAATAATAATCATTAACTTTTAAAAAGTTAAACTAAACATGGAGTGGATCACTTCCCTCTTCCACTCCCATTGAACTTTCAGTTCCATCCTCATCAGACTCGGTGGCTTAATGGTTCTAGCATTCGCTCTGAATCTGGGAGTTTAGAGGTTCGAACTCAACCCCAACCAAGTCATCTCAAAGACTTTCAAAATGGTACGTGCTGCTTCCCTGCTTTACGCTCAGCATTAAAAATGATAGAGCACAGATAAACAACCATAAGTTGGCAACCATTGCCCAGGCTTGAGGGTCCTAATAGCCTCCTGCTGCATTTAAATTCCTTGCAAGAGAACTAATATTATTATTTAACACACTGTTTGCAACTGTGATGCTTCTCCAATCCCCATGGCACTGTTGTGGTTGTGGCTTCTTGGGGGTAAAATAATCAATCTTAAGAATAACGATAGTTATTTAATGCTTGCAGACATGCTTGCATGCTTGCAGACTGCAACTGGTGACTGGTTAATCAAGGGATTGGGCTCCAGTAAAGATCGCAGCATGTAACTTGGTTCCGCTCGGCCAATCAATTAAGATCTGTTACGTGACTGCCAGCACGATACCCTATTCGTGAACATAACCTCACTGGTAATGGTAACATGGCTTTGGACCTGGGAGCCGGCTCGAGGTTAGCGGTAAGAAAGAAAGGCGATTGTGGTCTTTAACGACTTGCCGTCCCTCTGGAGTTATCCACAGGTGACGACCATAACAGTACCTTCTATATCTATCTCCCTCTCTCTCTCTCCCATGTGATTCCTCTCAATACAAACATTCCATATTTGTGCTACTCACTCTCATTCTCCTTCAGAATGTTATTGATGACCTGGATTAGAGAGTCCAGTTTCTGCTCCTCCTCGGAGAAGTCGAGGACGATGGTGGATGGCACATCCACAGATGGTAAATATGACAAAGACTGCAACCTAGACATGGAGAAGAAAAATATAGAGGAAACCATTTAATTAATCGAATACCACTGATGGTTCCCAGTATAGCCTGCTCATACTATTAGCCAATTGGTAACACTTCAACTTCTACCTCATAATGAAAGCAAACTTTTGTTTCTTTTCAAAAAAGTGGGACACCAAGACTGAAAACACTTAACGCCTCCCTCCGGGAACCAAAATAATTAAAATAATAATAATAATAATGGAAATTTTAAAATTGAAAATGGAGAAGTGGAAATTGAGGCCTGGTGTTGGCTTAATGACTAGAGTGGTGGGCTTGGGATCCAAGGGTCCTGAGTTCAAATCCCACTTGGCTGTAGAATTCATATTAGGTGGGGTTGACTCAGCCTGTCATCCTTCTGTGGTCAGCAAAATGAGTGCCAGCTTGCTGGTATCCTGTGCCGGAGTGGCGACCCATCCAGGATTGTGCCCAATCGCAAGGAGACGCTTAGCAGCACCAACAGCTTCTGACAGAGTATGGTCCCAATAGATAGATGTTGGCTTAGCGGTTAAGGTGCTGGCTTGGGATCCTAGGGTCCTGAGTTCAAGCCCCATTGGACGCTGAATTAACACCAGGGGGTTGACTCAGCCTGTCATCCTTCCGAGGTCGGTGAAATGAGTACCAGTGTAGCAGCCAAAAAGGCTGCACTCGAAGGGAAGGGGTATCAACGGATTGATGAAATCTGGATGGGCCGAATGGCCTACTCCTGTACCTTAATTCCTTGTAAATCCTCCTTGTAAAACGATTTAATTAATTGAATAAAATATTGAAAATTGAAATATATTTAAATAATTGAAAATTGGAAGAAAAAAAACCATAATATTGGAAAGGATTAAATAATTGAAATTTAAACAATTGAAAATTGTGGGGGAAAAAAAATTGACAATCGAAAAATTAAATAATTAAGTAATAATTAAAAAAATTATGGGAAATTATTCTTCAAAAAGTGGGAAATCATGGACACTAAGCCTGAACACTTAATGCCTCCCTCTGGGAATTACAACAAGGAAAGTGGAGGTGAGGAGGTCATTGAGAGGAGGTGGTACATTAAAGAATCATTTGACATGGAAAAATCTGAAAACATTTGAAACGGATGGACTCGTGATGAAAAAGAATATAAATCACAACACGGTTGTTTAAGAAGCGGACAGGAAAGAGCCTGCAGTGGAAATGGACAAAATAGCTGGACTTGAATAACAGGTCTTCATCTTTTTTTTAAAAACCCAACTTCAACTTCTTACGCACACTGTAGGAAATCGAATGATGCAGGTGGAAGGTATTGGGTGAAATGCCACATTCTCATGACACAAATATAATCAAAATATTTAAATATCCCAAGTTGAAAATATTAATATCATCATGTGATTGATCATCGTCTAGAACCTAGACTCCTAGAGAATGCATATTATACCAGATTGTAATTACAAATTCCTCCTGCTGCTTGCATTATCTCAGAGGCATGGCTGTGCTGTTGCAGTTCCTCTGCACATGAGGGCAGGAATTTTGAAATTGCCCAGGGTACCCGCACGCAATGGTCTCATCTTAACAAAAATACATCGTGAGGTTTTATTTTATTTTATTTTATTTAAATTATTTTCTTGTACACATTGTCAAGGCTCGTATGAGAGCTAACACACAACGCACAACATGGGGGGCAGGAGACAAGAGGGGTGGGAGAGGGAAGGAAAAAAACAGTGGGGAACAGAGATATTTGGAGATCTGTGGAAGAGAGAGAGTTGGGGCGGGGTACATGGGATAAACAACATGGACACCACAGGGACTTTCAGGACCTTACACAACGGGGAACTTTCAGGAAGGAAAGCAAGAGAATTTGAAGGAGGTGGGTGTTGGGGTGGATTAATGGGGGGGGGGAGATCGAGATTTTGGATGGGGGAAGATGAGAGGTGGTGTGTGAACAGCTGTTTTGAAGACCTGGAGGGAAGAATGGGGTTGAAGAGAGTGTGGAGTTTATTCCAAAGGCGGGGAAGAAAGAGAAATGAAAGAGTGAAGGTGAGCAGTGATTCGTGATTTTGGTAGTTTTACCAGAAGGGGGTTGTTGGCGGAACTTGAGCGCCCTGCGAAAATATGGTGGGACATATCGCAGATAGAGCAGGGGGGGGGGGGGGGTGAGACGGAGGGGGACGGTAAAAAACAGAAAGACCACCGACCTGCCTGAGGTGAGAGAGGGTGAGAGGCCCAAAGATTCAGCTTTCATCGCGGGAGATACAATGATCCTAAATGCCTTGGTTTCCACAGCGTGAATCCGAGAAAGGTGGGAGGCAGGAGCACCAGTCCAGAGGAGGAGAGCAGTCTTCATCAGACTACGGACGAAGCTTTTTATGTGGCCAGGAGCTCAGGTTGGCCGAGGAAGGACTTTGTATGACGGAGGATTCCCAGTCTGCGAATAGCTTTGGAGGCCAGGTTGGGAATGTGACTTTCCAGGAAAGATCATGGCAGATAGTGAGGCCCAGAAGCTTGAATGAAAGGACTTCTTCCAGAGGATTGTTGATAAAGTAGATTGGGGGGGGGGGGGAAGGGTCCAAACGGTCCTTTCGGTGAGACTTGGTGAGAGTGTGAGATTTGTCCGGATTGAAAGACATGTTCCACGTATTGGACAGTTTGTGATTTTACCCAGATCTGCAGTGAGCGAGAAGCTGCTGCTTGCGCGGCTGAGGGATGACAGTGGTACGGAGAGGTGGAGGTCATCAGCAAAGAGATAAAGAGGATTTTTCCAAAGAGTGGAGAGATCATTGATGAAACCAGTAAAGAACAGGGCCCCAGAACACTGCCTTGAGGAAACTCCAGCCTGGACAGGAAGAGGGGATGAGAGAACTCCATTAAGGGCCACACGTTGGCTGCGACAGGAGAGAAAGTCTGCTAGCCATGAGTAGAGATGGCCTTGGATACCAGAGGAAGAGAGTTTGGTGAGCAGGGCAGGGTGCCAGACCGTGTCAAAAGCA